>AP028918.1:0-1200000 GCA_036186465.1 Nesidiocoris tenuis
GGCGTGGGAAATTTAATATAAAAAAGTTCTCGTGAAAACGTGTTCAGTCAGCGTTTTAATTTCGGACCACAAAGAATAGTTAAAATTTTTATCTACATGAATGATTAGGATAATCCTAGTGACTTGTTCATCTTTACTTGTTCTGTACATTTCACCAGAGACATAATACTCAATATACAACATATCTCGCCGCATTAAGTTTAGATTTTTTTTTTTAATTTTATTTTTTTTTATCTTAATTATTTTTCTTTTTACTTAAATATGTTTTTTATTTACATTTACATTGACACTATTTCTTTCTATTTTATATTAGTTTTTTATTTATTTTCTTTAGTCACAATCGGGATTATCACTTAGTCAGGTCCGGGGAATAGCGTAGAGGTTTACGCACTTTTCTTCCGCACTTCGTTTGGTTTGGAGGTTGGTCATTTGCCAAAGTGCTTGGTTCTGCTTCAGGAGCAGGTTCTGCAGGATCATCAGTCGTAGGGTCATTTTCAGGTTGAATGTCCATCTGCGGGATTGAGTCATCTTTTGCATTTTCTGACTCTGGTTGCAGGACGTCAGGTTCAGAAGGAAGGTTTGTCGTCGTAGATTTGTTTGGGATCGATGGCCACAGTTGATTAATGTGGCGTTTCCACAAACGATCTTCTTCTCGGGTTTTTATAACGTAGGTCTGGTTGCCTAGCTTGGAAACGACTCTGCCTGGTGTCCATTTGGTTTTGGAATCTCGGAAATCACGAGCCCATACTTCTTGTCCCGTATTGAGATGAATGTTTCTTTTTCCTCCTCCTTGAACCACCTGAATCTGTCGCCCGAAGGTGATGTCGTCTGTTGAGGGAATCATAGAGTCGAAAAGTATCTTTGGTCGTTGTTTCAACATCATACTGGCAGGTGTCTCTCCTGTCGCGGCGTGAACAGTGTTGCGATGATGCAGTAGATATTGTTGAACGACTCTTTTCAGTGTTCGACTAGAATTAGAAGCATTTTTCTGGATGCATCTTTTGATGATTTTCACGGCCGATTCTGCCGCGCCGTTTGTCTGAGGATGAAATGGGGCACCATAGAGATGGATAATGCCCAGACGGTCCAAAAAACTTGTGAATTCTTCGCCTGTGAAACAACGGGCGCCGTCTGTAGTCACTGCGCGCGGAAGTCCAAAACGCGCAAAGGTCTCCTCCAGTTTCTCGATGGCATTTTCGGCAGTTGCTGAAGGTACGAAGAAATTTTCGATCCACCGTGAAGTCGCGTCCATGATTACAAAACCATAACCAATGTTTTTGATTGGTCCCAAATAATCGACGTGTACTCTTGTCCAAACTCGTGATGGCACTGGCCATGGATGAATGATCGATTTAGACGGGACATTCCGATACTGGCAGCATGTCTGGCATTCATTTGCTTCACGTTCGATGTCCAAATCTAGCGATGGCCACCAAAAGTAGGATCTTGCAAGGCTCTTCATCTTCGACGATCCCAAATGGCTTGAGTGGAGTTCACGAAGTACTGCTTTCCGGAGTTTCTCTGGAACTATGACGCGGTAACCCCACATCAAACAGTCCTTCTCAACGGTGAGCTGTTCCTGGCGTCGAGTGAATGGCAAGAATTTTTCGTCGTTGGGCATTTTCTGTCCTGTCAAAATTCTGGAGTAAACGACTGAAAGCACTGGATCAGTTCGAGTCGTACGACGAATTGTTTTCCAGTTGACGCGAAAAGGGCAGTTTTCATTAATAAAATTGAAATAATTGATTTCGTCTGCAGTATCTGCCTGAGTTGTTCTTGGCCAGTCAATTCGTGACAGATAATCGGCGCAGTTGTCCTTGGAGCGCACGCAACGAATGTTGTAGTCGAAATTCGACATCATGTAAGCCCAGCGTTGGACTCGATTTGCTGCATATACGGGCAATCCCTTTTTGGAACCGAATATGTACAGCAACGGTCGATGATCCGTAATGAGGTCAAATTTTTGCCCAAAGAGAAAATCTCTGAATTTGGTAACACCAAATATGATGGCATATGCCTCGCGCTCGATAGATGCATATTTTTGCTGAGTGTCCGACAACAATTGAGAAGCGTACGCGATCGGTCGATCGCCG
Source organism: Nesidiocoris tenuis (assembly GCA_036186465.1). Taxonomy (NCBI): domain Eukaryota; kingdom Metazoa; phylum Arthropoda; class Insecta; order Hemiptera; family Miridae; genus Nesidiocoris; species Nesidiocoris tenuis. The sequence goes on from AP028918.1 coordinate 2,094, forward strand.
TCGGGGTATTTGTGCATTAATACAGCACCAACAGCCTTTGCTGAAGCGTCGACGGACAGTTTCAGTGGCATCTTTGGGTCGTAATGCGCCAAAACAGGAACCGAAGTCAAAATTTTCTTGATGCGAGAAAAAGCTTGTTGACATTTTGTAGTCCAGATCCATTTGGTGTCCTTTTTTAGTAGAGCATACAGGGGCTGAAGAATTCTCGCCGCATTAGGGACGAACTTGATGAAAAACGTTATCATGCCCAAAAAAGATTTTAATGAGGTGCTGTCTGAAGGTCTGGGAGCATCACGAATAGCTGTGACGTGTTGATCCGTCGGTCGAATTCCGGTTGCATCGATGATGTGTCCGAGGTACCGCATCGAAGATTTACCAAAAACGCATTTTTCACCTTTGGCTCTTAGGTTCGCGTCGTCCAAAATTTTCAAAACCTGGCGAAGACGACGGTTGTGTTCTCCAACGTCGCGTCCTGTGATGTGGATATCGTCCAATAGACAGCCCACTCCGTCAATTCCGCGCAGGAGGTTATCCATAGCGCGCTGGAAAATGGACGGGGCACAGGAAAGTCCAAAGCAGAGACGTTTGTAGCGAAACAAACCCAGATGCGTATTTATCGTTGTGCATACCCGTGATTGGTTGTCAAGTTCCATTTGCTGGTAGGCGTCGCGAAGATCAATTTTTGAGAATATTCGCGCGTTGGCGAAATTCGCGCACAAATGATCAATTTTCGGAAGAGAATTTCCGGTAGCCTCCAGCACTGGGTTGAGGGTTAGTCTATAATCGCCACAAATTCTGACCGTGCCATCTGGCTTGAGAATAGGGACTATCGGTGTAGCCCATGGGCTATGATCGACTGGTTCGATAATATCGGCAGCCATTAAGCGCACCAACTCAGCTTCTACGCGGTGTTGCAGAGCGATCGGCAAAGTTCGTGCCCGGAGAAATCGCGGTTCAGCGTTGTTGACGAGATTCAAACGGACTTGATGTTTCGAAAAAATACCCGTGTCGGTTGAAAATACCTTTGGAAATTCCATCAATATTTTCTTTATGTCGGGATCGGCGCTCGGAAATCGAATTTCAGAATTCTGAAATAAATTCGACGAATTATTGGTATTTTTCAATAGATAAAATCCATTTCGACCAATAAGTGGCGGGCCGCCCTTTTTGATGATGTAAAACACCATATCCCCCGTGTATGTGGGGTGTTCAACGGGTAAAATTACCTTTCCGACTGGTTGAATCGGATGGCCAACATAGTCCTTCAAATGTACGTCGTTTGGAGACACTGGAAAACGTCGGAAATTTTCGGCAAAAAACTTTTCCGAAATGACGTTGTATTTTGAACCTGTGTCCAACTCGAACGAAATTTGACTTCCCGCAATGCGAATGGGAATCGTGATGGGTAGACCGGGATCAGCGTCACGTTCATCTTGGATCGAAAAAAATGTCTCGCTTAAGCATATTTCTTCGCTGTCTGATTTGTCGGTATCGACATAATTATGCCTTGATTTTGTTGATTTATTTTTCTTCCGACTAGGACAAATAGAAGCTAAATGTCCAACAATTTTACATTTGTCGCAAGACGCTGTTTTAAATCTGCATGTTCGCGAATCATGTTTCCATCCACAATGTGAGCATTTATTCCGACGAACAGAATATGAGTCACTATTGGTTGGATGAGTCACTTTGAAGGGTTTTCGGCCTCTACTTCTAATAAAAGCCAAATCTGAACGTTCCGATTTAATTTCCAAACGCTGAAAATCAGTTGACAATGACCTTTTTCCTGCTGCTTCCTTCGAAGATGCGACCTGAATTGCTTTCATGAGAGTAAAACTCGGATCAGTGGGATCTTCCTCGTAGAGACGCTCTTTAACTTTCTCATGACGCAGACCAATTACGAAAATATCGCGTAGAACGACGTCCAAAACCGTGCCGAAATCGCAGGCTGTAGCTTGGGAACGAATACGAGCGGAATAATCGGCCACTGTTTCATTTTCCATTTGCTGGGACGAGTAAAATGCTTGTCGAGACGAAAAAATCGATCGAACGGGGCTGAGATGCTTAGACAATTTATCCGCTAAATCGGTGTACGAAAATTTCGTATCATCTTCAGGGTCATGAGGAACACACAAACTCTGAAGTAGCGAATAGGTCTGATCACCCAAACAAGCCAAAAAATACGCCTTTCTGGTAGCGTCGTCCGAAGCAAAATACGTTTTGAAAATATTTTCAGTTCGCTTTCGAAAAAATTTGAACGAACCTTTTTCGATCTCAAATAAGGTCGGAGGCGGAAGCTGTGGATGTAAGGCCATAGGCGGAGGCTGCAGCGGTTGCGACATGACTAGGTTAGCGATTAGAAATACGCTGAGATGACTAAAGTCCGAACGCGCGCACGATAAAATCGATACTTAACAAAAAGAACACTTCACGAAAAACATTTAAAAAAAACCGACTCGTCGCCAAATTTGAATGTTGGGGCGTGGGAAATTTAATATAAAAAAGTTCTCGTGAAAACGTGTTCAGTCAGCGTTTTAATTTCGGACCACAAAGAATAGTTAAAATTTTTATCTACATGAATGATTAGGATAATCCTAGTGACTTGTTCATCTTTACTTGTTCTGTACATTTCACCAGAGACATAATACTCAATATACAACAATTATGAGTATGGGTTTCAGTGTGAGTATTATTATGAGTTTGAGCTTGATTATGAGCGTGAGTTTCAGTTTCAGTTAGAGTTTGACTTTTTTTATGAGTATAATAATTATAATGGGTTTGAGTTTGATTATGAGTATGATTATTCTTTTGAGTTTCTCAATCGTGTTGTTGCTACTGCCTTCGGCATTTGCGAGCCTAAGGTGTAAAGTGCTTTGCTTCATTACACACGGATCAAGTTGTAAGCTTTTAAGTTACCATCGGTTTGATACGAAGCAAAGTTTCTCCGAGATGTTCGACAATTCCTAGGATGACGCGGTTTATGTTAGTAATCCTGTTAGTAATATGGAGGTCTATTCTGTAAATTTGAAACAATATGTCATGGTTGACAGAAGAAGTTGAAGTTGTAAATAATTAATTGCACTGCAATTACGCATCACGGGACATCAGCTGCGCATAGAAAAGAACGCCTTTATCTGTAGCAGTGTTGCCAAGCTGCGGATCGCCCCTCAATCAGGGCTTACAAAAAATAACATAGTTTCCCTCAATATCCTCACCCCTAAGTTGGTAATTTACAAAATTGTGTGCCAAAATAAAAAAGAGAAGAAAACAAAGTACGACCGATATTGTCGCCGATTTATCGGCTGTATTATAATACAGTTCCAAACCCGTCGAAAAGTTCACTCGCCGCTTACCTTGTGCTGTGGAAATGAATGTTTTTCCCGGTATACCTACCGGGAATGTATACATTAGTAGAACCGATACTTAGTTAATAGTAAAAGAACATAGTTTCCCTCAGTTTCCGAAGTCATATCGCTTTGATTTAACAGAATAGCCACCCAGTGTTGCTAGAAATGGATTTTCAATCAATCGATTATCGATTTTTCAAATCCTAGGTATCCTCACGTAGGTAACTAGTGCATTTAACTGTATCCGAATACAATTGAGAACGGTCCATCCGAATAATCCGGCTTTGGCGCACTTTTCGCCCGAATATCCACCATCTCTTTTTCCATCGGATTCGTTTCATCTCAGTCCGACGGATACAGTCTTGTACACCTCTATTTTACACATACACCACTTCGGGGGCCGTCGCCGGGTGCGGTCTTTCCCACGGGTGCACATCCCTTCCATTAACCCGTTTGTGCGGCGTTTACTTAGTAACTAACCGCAAAAACACATCCAGGGCTCCATCGCTTCTGGAAATTCACTTTGCTCCCCGCCAAAGGTTTATCCGAATGGATTCGCCGCATTTGTCGGCCGCGGAATTGTTTCCAGCCGCGTATATGACGATTCTCGAGAGGATTAATTTTTTATAGTTACCTCCACAATATGCGAAACCCTTTGAAGGGGGATCGGCTTCTGGGAAAACCGGTTAACAGGCATTTTTGGCGAACTTTTGATGTTTGATTGTTCATTTTGTGGAAGAAAAGCGTGAAACCGAGATCGAAAATCGTGGTGAAAACGGTGCGCGGATAACATATTTTGATACGTGAATTTTTGAACCTAAGAAACTTGATTTTGTCTGATTCGGTGGCTATAGTGATCAAAAACGTCAAGAAACTTTTTGGGTTTTATGTATTAATGGCATAACAAACCACAACAATGCCAGCGACGCCATGAACAACAACAACAAGAAGGTGAATAGCAATAAACCAGTGGTGCGTAGATATCATACAATACTTCCATATTTTGAAACGTAAAATTGTGACACAATTTGATCATATTTTGACTGCTCTTAAGGGTGTTTAGGTCAAAAATATCAAAAAATTCACTAGGTATACAAATATTGAAATAGATACTCATACCTGGGGTCCCAAAATAAATCACCACATTTTTAGGCAAATTCAAGGGTAGACTAGGAACCTATAATATATTTGCACAATGAGCCTTGTCTCGTTTCTAAAGAGGAAAACTATATCACGAGGAATACTAGGCATAAATGAAATTGTTTCATCAATTCAGTATGAATAAACGACGGGAGACGTGACTTGAAAACACTACGTGCCTACATTTTGTTCTGCTCGATTTATGGTCGAAACGTTACGCCATTATTTTTTCGAAATAAACACGGTATACCTTTTTCATGGACGTATCCGCCATGAAACTCGATTGTTTGGCGCCAAGTGCGACTTCGAAAATGGCTGTCAGAAAATGGAGCCACGTTTTTAAGCGAGTCGTAAAATGTTAACGTCGTCGACCGGCGTTGAAATGCATTTCAACGAGAAATGTTTACTTCGATGGCCCCTTTTGGGGATTGTACGATTTCTTCGCTTCCCTTTTAATGTTTCGACTCGACAGACGTTAAATTGAATTTCCATTTGATCTGTCCAGCTTCAAACCGAAGAGTGTCTGAAAATCTGCGACCAGGATGGAAAAAACCGGCAAACGAGAAAGTTTACGTTTCGAGAAAATTTATGTTTTTTCACGATAAAAATGTGAGGGGGAGGGTGAGATAACGTACAGATAGGGACCGTAGCAACATCCGTGCAGAAGTCTTCTTTCTATTCGAAGGCGGGACACACTGGCGGATATTAAGTTCTCAGCCCATCAAAAAAAGTTATCGGATAAAACGAAAACAGATCCCTGAAATTGTTATCCAGCGGTTTCCATGATAAACCGACGTGCGAAAAGAGGACGAGATTTTTTTTAGCACGTCCCTAGAAAGATGGGTTGATTTTTGCCAATTTGAGGACGAAAAATGCTTAATTTTAGTGTTACTGTAGTGCTACCACCATCTCCGATACGACCTTCTTCATCATCTACTTCATCGTCTTCTTATTCCTCTTCTCTATCACTCTATCCTCCCACCTCCTCCTCTACTTCTTCTTTCCCATCCGGAACAACTTCTTCTTCCCCCTTTACTCTACTTCTTCCTACCCCTCCTCCTCTACTTCTTCTTCCCCCTCCTACTCTACTTCTTCTTCCCCCTCCTACTCTACTTCTTCTTCCCCCTCCTACTCTACTTCTTCTTCCCCCTCCTACTCTACTTCTTCTTCCCCCTCCTACTCTACTTCTTCTTCCCCATCTTCCTCTACTTCTTCTTCCCCCTCCTTCTCTACTTCTTCTTCCCCCTCCTCCTCCTTCCCCCTCCTCCTCTACTTCTTCTTTCCCCTCCTCCTCTACTTCTTCTTCCCCCTCCTTCTCTACGTCTCCATCCCCCTCCTCCTCTACTTCTTCTTTCCTCTTGAACGTCTACTTCCTCTTCTTCATCCTTCTCTTCTTCCTCTCCATCTTTTCCATCTCTCCCTCCTCTTCTTCTCATTCCTCTTAATTCTCCACCTCCTCTTCTTCTTTCTCTACCTCGACTTCTTCTTCTTTCTCCTCCTTCTGCTCCTATTCTCCTTCTTAGCTGCCAATGCCGTCTCAGTGACCATATTGAATGTAAACTTACAAAACGTATCCTCATGCATGGTATACTTTCACGGTAATTCATCTCTAATACACTTGATATTGTTTCCGAAAACCTTCAAACCGGCGATTACTCATTACAATCGAATTAAAAACCTTTCGAGGACAATGGGGAGCGTTAAACGGAACAACAGAACAACGGGCCTCAGGGGTTGGAAGCGAAATTAGGATAAATGACGTCGGTCGTCCACACGCACCGTTGATTCGGCTAATAGAAGTTGCCTCACTTTGGATCGAAATGAAAGCTTTCCGGGGTTTCCAGTTGCTTTTGTAGAGACGGGTTTTCAAAGTTGATGATGCCGATTTCGCCGCCGGCCACTTCTGATTGTTAGGGGAATGTAAAAAAGGGGATGGAAACGTTCAACGGGGGTGGGAGCGGCCCTTTGAAAGGGAGTACTTTAAATTTTCAAGTCCGAGCTACTTTGTGAACATGAGCCGTACACCTACGTGCGGAGAGATGAAGTCCGAAGCCGAAATTGTTCGAGTTCTGTAATTGGACCAGCACCATATCCGACCAGCTGAACCAATACACCAACCAGCCAACTAACAAAGCAACCAACAAAACAGCCAACCAACAAACGAACCAGCTAAATTAACTGATCAACTAACCATGCAAACAATCAATTAATTAACCAACAAATTAAGCAACCTACTACCAAAACATGATCTCCATCTCCCCATACACTTTTCCTTTCTTCTTTTCCGTTCTTATTTGTCCACTATACAATGTAAATAACATCATAATAAACATAATTCCTAGGCCAAGAACTCGGTTTTTCTCGTTTTAAACTTCCCGACACATTTCATTCCAATTGTCAAAACCGAAAAGAAAATTTGCCGCCTTTCGCTTAATCTCATCTGTCTCGTATTTTGTTGAGAATCCAGTTTCACATCAAAACTTCATCCAAATCTACTCGGGCCAGGTTTCTGTCCGGGCGACAATTAATTAAGCGACATTAATTCGTCTCTTCATTTGCGAGACTTTTTCCAGCGTCGGAAATGAAAACGAAAAGAACTGCGGCGAAGGAAACACTTTAATCAGCGAGTGTTTCTCTTCAGTTTTGTTTCCGTTCGTTGCAGAGCGAGGAGGGAGTCTGGAAGGTCTGAGAGCTCTTACGGGTAATTAGGTTGTATCTTGCGGTAGTGTTTTGGCCAACTTGCCCCAAACTCCAAGCCGAGACGCTCCTGTTTGATCAGGGCATGTTTCAGGATTCCGTCGAACAGTTCGAATTTCCAGCTTTGAATTTGGCAGGACGGCAAACATGATGAAATGTTATCGAAGCTTCTAAAATCGAAGATCCGTCTGGACAGGACGAGCTTTTAATTTGTTAAAAGTTGTTTGGGATTGAAGATTTGAACGACGTTAATCACTGAACTGGGCCTCTAATCTGTAACGTTTCAATATCAATCCTTGACGTGAAAAATCTTACGACCAATTTGGTAAATATTCGATAGTAATACTGTCTTATCAGCCTGCAGAGTAGGGCATGATGGATGTTGTATGACAACATGACACGACACATTGTGAAACTCCATGATGTTGTTGCTATGACGTTCTGGTCTTCATCTTCTTCTTTTTTTAAATGTCTCGTCTAGGCGACATGGCGGACAGTGTTTATAACACCTTCTGGTCCCAGTTTTCCAACGCCGTCGGTCGTGTCCTAGTCAGGACAATAAAGAAGAAGAAGAAGTCCTAGCTATAAATCAACTAAGTCAACGAAGTTGACTTTGAACTCGAAGTTGAGTTTGAACTCGAAGTTGAGTTTGAACTCGAAGTTGACTTTGATCTCGAATTTGAGTTTGAATTCAAAGTTGACTTTGATCTCGAAGTTGAGTTTGAACTCGAAGTTGACATTGAACTCGAAGTTGACTTTGATCTCGAAGTTGAGTTTGAACTCGAAGTTGACATTGAACTCGAAGTTGATTTTGATCTCGAAGTTGACTTTGATCAAGAAGTTGTGTTTGAACTCGAAGTTGATTTTGATCTCGAAGTTGATTTTGATCTCGAAGTTGACTTTGATCTTGAAGTTGTTTCTGATTTTGAAGTTGACTTTGAACTCGAAGTCGACTTGATCTCGAAGTTGACTTTGATCTCGAAGTTGAGTTTGAACTCGAAGTTGAGTTTGAACTCGAAGTTGATTTTGAACTCGAAGTTGACTTTGATCAAGAAGTTGTGTTTGAACTCGAAGTTGATTTTGATCTCGAAGTTGAGTTTGAACTCGAAGTTGACTGATCTCGAAGTTGAGTTTGATTTTGAAGTTGACTTTGAACTCGAAGTTGAGTTTGAACTCGAAGTTGAGTTTGAACTCGAAGTTGACTTTGATCTCGAAGTTGAGTTTGAACTCGAAGTTGACTTTGATCTCGAAGTTGAGTTTGAACTCGAAGTTGACATTGAACTCGAAGTTGACTTTGATCTCGAAGTTGAGTTTGAACTCGAAGTTGATTTTGATCTCGAAGTTGACTTTGATCAAGAAGTTGTGTTTGAACTCGAAGTTGATTTTGATCTCGAAGTTGAGTTTGAACTCGAAGTTGACTGATCTCGAAGTTGAGTTTGATTTTGAAGTTGACTTTGAACTCGAAGTTGACTTTGATCTCGAAGTTGAGTTTGATCTCGAAGTTGACTTTGATCACGAAATTGAGTTTGAACTCGAAGTTGACGTTGATCTCGAAGTTGACTTTGATCTCGAAGTTGAGTTTGGATTCGAAGTCGACTTGGATCTCGAAGTTGACTTTGATCTCGAAGTTGACTTTGATCTCGAAGTTGAGTTTGAACTCGAAGTTGCCTTGTTTATTGTTGTTGGTGCTGCAGTGGTTGTTGTTATTGCTGGTGCTGGTGCTGCTGCTGTTGTTGCTGATATTAGTGTTGTTCTTATTATCACCGCTGGTGTTGCTGATATTAGTGTTGATATTGTTGTTGGTGCTCCAGTTTTTGTTGTTGCTGATATTGTTGTTGGTGCTCTAGTTGTTGTTGTTGTTGCTGTTATTAGTGTTGATATTGTTGTTGGTGCTCCAGTTGTTGATGTTGCTGCTGATATTAGTGTTTTTGTTGTTATTGTTGTTGGTGCCGCTGTTCCTGCTGCTGCAGTTGTTGTTGTTGTTGTTGTTGCTGATATGAGTGTAGTTGTTGTTGGTGCTGCAGTGGTTGTTGTTATTGCATTGGTGGTGCTGCTGTTGTTGCTGATATTAGTGTTGTTGTTGTTATTGTTGTCGGTGCTGCGGCTGATGTTGTTGTTGATGATGCTGTTTATTATTCTGTTGTTTTTATTGCTGATGTTTTTGTTGTTCTTGTTCGTGTAGCTGTTGTTGTTCATGTTGCTGTTGTTGTTGTTGTTGTTGCTGATATTGCTGGCGAAGTTGCTGTTGCTGCTGCTGTTGTCAGATCGTTCGTACACAAAAAGCCAATGGCCTCGAAGAGTGCGTAGGCTAGAAAGGAATAGCAATATTGACCCGAAATGTGTCCGACTTATTAGACCCTCGCGCAAAAAGGGTTTCATTTCGTGTAACATCAAATTGGTGTAGTTCATCCGTATGGAGCAGCACGAGGCCGTATGTTGGCGCGATTGTATGCGGCCTGAGTATAAACCGAGGTCTATAACCTCGGCTGAAGACTGGGCGAGGCGAATTTCGCACGTTTGCCCTGGGATTGAGCGGTGAAAAATTCAGCACTTCCTTTACCTTGGCTGGGTTGGCCGCCTATTTTCAAGAAGCCTCATCGCATTTTCTCTCAGTTTCTTTCAGCAAACCGAACTTGTTCCAGCCCGTCGGTCGGACGAGAATATTTCATTTCACCGTCGGCGTATCGGAAGAACTGGAATTTCCTCGGTTCCGATGAATACGGGGAACGCGTTAAAAAATTACAACCGACGAGACCGTCGAGCGCGAAACAATGTTTTTTCGAATTTCTTCGCGAAATTTATCCCCGACGATTCGAAGAAGAGCGATTTTCTGTTGACGGCGAGGCCTTCGTTAGCGATTTTGTAAAAATTTCATCTGGAGGTTTAACTGGAAGAATCGGGAGCAACAGTCAATGTAAACATAACCTCAAAAAAGTCCACTGTGACTACTGTTGTAGGAATCGAGAGCCAGGAGTCAAAGCAAACATAACCTCAAAAAAAAAAAAGTTAAATGCAACTGCGTTTTGCAAGCACTAGTAAACTTTATGTTTCCCTTTATTGTGGACATTTCCTTCGAATCTAGGTTCGTTGACAAGTAAGCGTATTTCGATTTTAAATTGATCGTCACTTTTTTTTAGTGAATATCGTAAAATTTTCAAAAAGACTCAATATTGATGGCGGCGCCTATTGTACGCGGCAAATAGCTTTGGTACTTAATCGAGCATGCAACTTGCCGGCCTAGAATTGATATTTTATTTCTCCCAGGTGCACCAACACGATCCTGAAAATTGCGATCGGACTAGAATTAACTTTTTTCATTGCAGCAGCTGCGAAACGCAGACGGCTGAGGAAATAAGCCGAGCAATCGAGCCGGAGAGTTTTCACTTCGTTTTTCCGCCGATTAATTAAATAGAAAGAAAAACGATCTAATTTGCAACAACGGCAGGAGTGATAAACTATAAAGAGTTGAGAAACTCAATTTTCAGAGCAGGTAAAAGTTGCAGGGGTCAGCCGTGGAACACATCATGAAATCGGCCGATTTTTCCAGGCTGGCAGTCCCTTCGAAGTTAAATAAAATAAAATAATTATTATAGGATATAATTGTTAATTATAATTATTAATAAGATTAGGCAAAGCAAAGATAGGATAATTTTATTTTATTATTCAATTATTAAATTATAAAATTATTTCATTTTTAAAATAATTTTATCTCATTATTAATGTCTCCCTACTTTTTGAGAACACATTTTTTTTTGTTTTCGTGCATTGAGGAACATTAAGTGCATCAATTATTGATAGAATTCCAAAAAAGTTTCTTACGACCTGTTTTTTTTTCGTTTCAATCTGGAAAAATGAGATATCAATAGTAAAAGTGTAAATTCTTGTAAGTCCAAATTCAGAAATTTGTCAGGGTACCAAAAAACGTGCTAGTTTTTGAGGAGGATGTTGTTTGTTAAGGTTTTTGCTACACCTCTGGAAGGTTTTGACTTACAGGTTATTGCGCATGGCAACGAGACGAAAACGGAGGAATCCGGCTTCGCTTAATGGATCTACGGCTCAAATACTACCCGTAGAGCTCATATCCTTATTTTATCAAAAATCGAGACTTACAAGGTTTAACACTTTTACTATCGATATGAAAATTCAAAAATATGAATCCAACCGACTAGTTACGCCATTCCCATTTTTCTCACTGCAATTTTTGAAAAAAAAAAGTTTTTTTCTAGGAAAATTTCCCCGACGAAAGGGACGACGAGGTCGTAACCGTGCATACGGTTTTTCCATCAACTCTGGCCGTCATGGGAACCGGCATGGGGCGTTTTCATATAAACTTTAAAAGCGGAAGATTCTCCCGAGTGTCTTTTTTACGAGCGGGGGACACTCAGGCTAAACTTCCTCTACTTGTCTTCCTGGTTGATGTTTTCGCATTCTGATGAGACTATCACGGGCTTCCCATCTGCTCCCGAGAAAGGCGGAGGGCTGTTTGTAATGAGATGCATTTACAAGGACTACTTTTTCTCATAAAGGGAAAACGAAAATGTCCCGTCGCTTTTGCCCGTTTGATAAACAACCTTATCGGGGCGTCTCATCAAGTTCAACAAAGGAGTTGATTAACATTTATATGGGCGATATAAACGCATTTGCTGATATGTCTAATTGGGAATTGTCGCGAATTTTCAATTGTTTGAAAATCGATCATTGAATTGCCTACCTATTTGGCAGAAAAAATTTTAATACTTCTTTATTTCAAGTTTTATTTACCTATCTTCTGTTCATTTATTTACCTGCTAGGGTGAGAAGAGCGAGGACCAGGTTGAGGAACCTCCACGCCATACTACCGTAACCCCATAGCCATCTGCACCTGAAATCAGAGCGTTAAAATTATTACTTGCAATATAATTGGCAAGCCAACAATCAGGGGTAACGTAGAACAAAAATGGACAACTTACTAGGCTAAAAAATAGAGTAAAATCCCAAGTTTTTCCACTTGAAAACCATTTTTATCAACTATTGACCTCATTTCCCAAATTTAAGATTTAAATATCTTGCTTTATTTGTAATTCCTGAGCTAGTTTTGTGTAGCTAGTGAGTGGTAGTTTTCCAAAAAAAGGGGGTTTTCTAATATCTAAAAATGTAATTTTTTCATCAGGACATGAATGAATGAATGGTCGTCGTGGGGCATGATTTTTTTATCATGTTTTTTCAATTTTAGCATTTTATATCGATTTTCATAGAATTCTTCATAGCTTTTTTCCATCAATTTTCAAAGCATTTTTTCATCGATTTTCACAGAATTTCATAGCATATTCATAGCATTTCATGCTTCCATTGAATTTCATAGCATTTCATACTTTCATAGAATTTCATAGCTTTTTAATAGCATTTTTAAACCATTTCATAGCACTTTTTATCGATTGTCAAAGCATTTTTCATTTTTGTAGCAAATTTCGATTAATAGCATTTTTTTATCATGCTTTTTTTTGGATATCCAAAAATGAAATTTTCCTCATCATGCTATAGGGCATGTTTTCCTGATCATGTTTGTTCAATCATAGCATTTTATCAAATTTCACAGCATTTTACATAACATTTCATTGCATTTTTCATTTTCATAGCATTTTTCACGATCCTGCTATTACAGCATGTTTTTTCGAATATCCAAAAATGTAACTTTTTCATCATGTTATAGGGCATGTTTTTCCGATTATGTTTTTTCAATCATAGCATTTTTCATAACATTTTTCATGGCATTTTTTCATCATCTTTCATAGAGTTTTATAGCCTTTTTTCATCAATTTTTATAGCATTTTCATTGCATTTTTCATTTTGATAGCATTGTTAATCGGTTATGCTATAAGAGCATGTTTTTTCGAATATCCAAAAATGTAATTTTTGTCATTATGTTAAAGGGCACACCCAAAAGTACATTTTCAACCCGTATTGTAAGTATCGCTTGAAAACGGATCATTTTCTAATTGGTAGTTTTTTTAAATAGATTTTTTCGAATATCCAAAAATGTAATTTTTTTCTTTATGCTATAGAGCATGGTTTTTCAACCATGCTTTTTCAATAATAGCATTTTTCATCAATTTTCATAGCTTTTTTCATCGATATTCATAGCATTTTTATGGCATTTCATATCTTCAAAGAATTTTTTTATCGATTTTCACACCATTTTCAGTTTTATAGCATTAAATTCTCGAAAATTGTTTTCGATTAATAACACGTTTTTCGATCATGCTGTTGGAGCATGTTTTTTCGAATATAAAAAAATGTATTTTTTTCATCATGCTGTTAGAGCATGTTTTTTCGAATACCCAAATATGTATTTTTTTTCATCATGCTATAAAACACACCCAGAAGTACAGTATGAACCCATATTTTCCTCTTTTTTAGCAATTTCTGCGGTAAAATATATGGATTTTACCTCGATTAAAGCCCGAACGCCTCGATATGTGCATTTAACTCGAAATTAAATTCCACCGTGGAACACGATAATAATGTCACAAAAGCTCTCGACCCCTCCCGGAGGATTTAGCGGCGAATTGTTGAATCCCTAGGAGTGAGCGGACCGCTAAATGAGGGAGACGTCGCCCCTCTGAGGGCTTTTATTAGGTTTACCAGGGTGCAGAAGCTGAATGAGATAGCAAACGTGGAGGGTCATGTCCCACTGTCAGCCGAGGCTTATAGGCCCTACCTACAATCCACTGCCAAGTAGGTACCTACCTGCATTGGTGAATCAACATGGCCGAGCACGTTCTGGAAGATTCAACTATGCCCTCCCAACAGCAACAATAGATGATGTTAAAAAAGTAATTTTTAACGAAATTGTTTTATTTGTAATCAATTTTTACTTCCATATTTACAGAGACATATAGAAATCGTCCTAAAATCGAAAATCGGAACGGAGCTTCAGAAAAAACATTTTCTTATACACATTTACTCAGAATCACTTCCTCAACAAGTGTTCCGCATCACAATTCGAAATTAGAAGCGATAAAAATTGAATAAATCAACCTCCGGAGCGCCTTTCGGCATTTGCAGGTTAGATTCCCTACTTCAAGACACGCAAGTCGTGCCGGTCAGGTATAATCACTGCGCCTTGTCTCGAAATTATTTTTTTTACGAAAATCGCCATAGCTCCCTCAATTTTCAACCTTTTTTCAAATTTCTTGAACTGAAAAGTTCGTCTCGGCAAGGCCTAACATCCTGTTTAATCTGAATTTGAATAACTCACAGTACTTCCAATATATTAGCATTTTTATTGTTTTGTATTTTATTTTTTCCTGGCCACAAAAATGAACCGATTTGGGCGTTCTTGGTCTTAAAATCTTTGTTCTACCTTGCAGAATGTGTGGATATTTTTTATATTAGAATAACTTGACGTATTTTGATTGTAGGCGAGTTTTAAAATTTGCATATTGAGTTTTTGATTATTTGACATAAAACTCTCAAAAACCGCCAAAACATAACCAAATTGTGTCGAAAATGAAGCTATAAAAATATGGAAGTGTTGTGTGTTATCTACGCACCACTAATGAAATAGTGTTATTTATAATTTATTTTTTCAATGAATCATATTGAAAGAAACATTTTTGTGAAGAATATACTGACTACAATTAATTGAGATTCGAATTCACCTTGTCCTTGTCGTAGATGAAGAAGAGGACGTAGATGCGGAATGAGGATGAAGGACGAAGATGCAGGACGAAGATGAAGGACGAAGATGAAGGACGAAGATGAAGGACGAAGATGAAGGACGAAGATGAAGGACGAAGATGAAGGACGAAGATGAAGGACGAAGATGAAGGACGAAGATGAAGGACGAAGATGAAGGATGAAGATGAAGGATGAAGATGAAGGATGAAGATGAAGGATGAAGATGAAGGATGAAGATGAAGGATGAAGATGAAGGATGAAGACGAAGGATGAATTAAAGAGATGAAGATGAGGGATAATAATACGAAGAAAGATGAGGAGAGAAGGTGTGGGATGACAATGAGGAAAGAAGATGAGAGATGTAGTTGAGGGTTGAAGAAGAAGATGAGGAATGTATGTGAGGGAAAAAAGGAGGCAAATATGAGGGATGAAGATCAGCGATGAAGTTGAGGTCAAAGATCAGGGATGAAGATGTGAAAAGTAAATGAGAGTTGAAGACGGGGGATGAGTAGAAAGATGGAGACAGAGATGAAGATGATGAAGAAGAGAGCAGACCGCCTTCAACCCGTCAATATCACTCGTAGGCGGTCCGATTGTAATGTTATTTGTCCATTTTGTATAACTACAGTAGTTTGTATAGCTACTGAAGTTTTTCGCGTTCTCGACAAACCGGTGAACAACCGCAGAAGTTACGCGATAAATTTCCACTCAACGCGGGGAAACAATTTTTCCCCCATTTCCTCCCTTTTAATAAATTTCCCCCCGGCGAGGAACGGTTATGAGTTTCCGTGTAAACGGTGGAAAACGCCGGTTAAGCTTTGTTCACAAAAGGGGGGAGCAAAAAAGGCGCGCCGGTTCGTTTGGACAAATCGCGTCGCGCTAAGCAGTTAACTGTAATTTGTCAGCGAGATACGCCTCGTAGATAATTTCGCCCGCTTGAAGCTGTGCAAACCTGCAATTCCACCGTCCGCTGTTACATTCTGCTAACGCTTGAAAAGAGCGTAAGGGCGAAAAATTATTGCAATTTCTCACACGTGATACTAACAATGCGCTTGCAATTTCCAAATAATTTTTTCAAGAGTTTCGTCAAAATTCGAAATTTAGTAGGTTTTTTTTCAATGATTTTCGTCAAAATTCGATATTTAGAAGACTTTTTCAATAAATTTTTCAAGAGTTTTGTCAAAATGCAAAATTAGAAGGTTTTTTCGATGATTTTTGTCAAAATTCGAAATTTGAAATATTTTTTCAAGAGTTTTGTAAAAATTCGAAATTTAGAAGACTTTCTCGATACATTTTTAAAGATTTTTGTCAAAATTCGAAATTTATAAGGTTTTTTCAATGATTTTCGTCAAAATGCGATAGTTAGAAGACTTTTTTAATGATTTTTCCAAAAGAAAAAAAAATCGAAATTAGAAGGTTTTTTTATTCAAAGATTTTTGTCAAAATTCGAAATTTTTAGAGGCTTTTTCAATGATTTTTTTTCAAGAGTTTGGTCAAAATTCGAAATTAGAAGGTTTTTTTTCAATGAATTTTGTCAGATTTCGATATTTAGAAGACTTTTTCAATAATTTTTTCAAGAGTTATGTCAAAATTCGAAATTAGAAAGTTTTTTCAATGATTTTTGTCAAAATTCGAAATTTAGAAGACTTTTTCAATAATTTTTTCAAGAGTTTCGTCGCTTGCAATTTCCAAATGATTTTTTCAAGAGTTTCGTCAAAATTCCAAATTTAGGAGGTGTTTTTCAATGATTTTTGTCAAAATTTGATATTTAGAAGACTTTTTTAACGTTTTTTCATGGGTTTTGTCAAAATAAAATTTAGAAGGTTTTTCTCAATGATTTTTGTTAAAATTCAAAATTTAGAAGATTTATTCAATGGTTTTTTTCAAGAGTTTCGTCAAAATTTGATGATTTTGTCAAAATTCGAAGTTTAGAAGATTTTTTTCAATGATTTTCTCAAGAGTTTGGTCAAAATTCGAATTTTAGGGGGTTTTTTTCAACGATTTTCGTCAGAATTCAAAATTTAGAATATTTGTTCAATGATTTTTTCAAGATTTTCGTCCAAATTCAAAATTTAGAATGTTTTTTCAATGGTTTTTGTCAGATTTTGAAATTTAGAAGACTTTTTCAATACCTAATTTTTTCAAGAGTTTTGTCAAAATTCGAAATTAAAAGGTATTCCCGATGATTTTTGTCAAAATTCGAAATTTAGTAGATTTGTTCAATGACTTTTTCAAGAGTTTCTTCAAAGTTCGAAATTAAAATGTTTTTTCTTTTCAATGATTTTTGTCAAAATTCAAAATTTAGAAGATTTGTACAATGACTTTTCCAAGATTTTTGTCAAAATTCGAACTTTGGAAGGTTGATATTATCCAGACAACGGGAAATCGTTTGAGAGACGAATGTGCGGATTCTAAATCACCACTAGATCACTAAAAAATAGCTGACCATAACAGGTTTTTTTTCGAGAGCGAGAGAGAGAGAGAGTTTTGGGACATTATTTTCAGAAATAATGCACCAATTTTTTTGGCGTTTAAGAACGTCATCCAAACTATGGAAATTCATGTGAAGTGCCATAATGAGGTTCATGAGATAAGCAATGGATCATTAAAAAAAAAAAAACGCTGCTAAGTAGATTAGTGACATGGGTACATTATTTGTCTGGGTATCACAGAAAATAAAGTTCAAATAGTTGGAGTAGGTAGGTTTATCATCATATCATTTGTGGAGTAATGGTCAATGGTGAGTTCAATGATGCTTAAATGGTACTTTTTCACAATGATGAATAAATAGGTATAAAAAGAAGAAAAAACACTATGCGATTAAACAAGACCCGTTGACGAGGTCTCATCACGAGGGGACAATGCCCCTCCCCAATCCCTTCCCTTATACCTGGACTCAAACCAGGTCCCTGCGGGTCCCTCATATACGGTATTGATACCTGAGATTTCCGAGAAGGCCTGACTCGGGATCGCATCTATTCACCGCATAGCGCTTTAAATTCCCTTAATTAATCTGTCCACCCTATTAATATGCGAGACTGACTAATCCCAATAACGTTCACTTTCTAATAGCCGAATCGCAGTTTTGCAGTTCCAAGCCTATAAACCGACGCCCTCGGATAAAGCAGTCGTTATCAAGGGTGGGAATGCATCTGATAGGGAATTAATCACCCGACGTTTTCTCCTGTATCACGTTTTTGCTTAACCCCATAGGTGCTTAGGCCGTAAAACCAAGAAAATAGCGAAAAAATTGACCCTGGTGACCAAAATCTCGAAAAAATGCCAAATTTCATGTTTCATAGTCAATATCTAAAGATTCCCGCCAAAAAACCCCGAAGTCCAATCCATCATTTTTTTGAAATTTTTCCTAGGCTAGGACCTTGGATTTTTCAGCTGGAATCGGTTTTTTGCATTTTTCTCAGTCCTGGAGAGTCGTAGAAAATTGTCATTTGTTTGTGTCATGTACCGACCCAAGACCCACTCAAAAATATTTTTTTTGGAATTTAAAATTTTTTTCAAATGGTAAAAAAAAATTTTGTTTATGTCAAAAATTAGTCTTTAAACCAGTTTTTGATATCTAAAAACCCAACTAATTTTGACTTTTAGGGAGTGAAAAAGGTGTAAAAACCTTCAAGGGATCCAACATGCTCAAAAAATTAAAAATCGGTTCTGTAGAACTCCCTCAAATTGCCAAAAACGTGAAAAAGGAGAAATCGCATTAAGAAATTCAAGCCAAACCGATTCAACAACAAAATTTTCGAATTTTTTCGGAAAAACCACCCTATTTTATGGTAAATCAAGCGAGAAACCCGGGAAAAATACTCAAAAAATTCTAAACCCACGGCATCACCTTCAAAATTGAGATTTTGTGTCTTTTCAAAAATATACCCTAATTATGCCGAATTGGACCCGTTAACCTTCTCCGATCGGATTGCCCGGACAATATGCCTCAAGTTGGAGCAAACCACAACTTTCAAGACTAATTTAGTCGATATCGGATCAGTATTTCAATACGAAGTGGCTGGACGAAATTTTTGGCCAAAATTTCGTCCGTCCACTTCGTATCGAACCGCTGATCCGATTTTGGTGCGGTTGGTCCTAAAAGTTGCGTTTTGCTCCAACTTGAGGCATATTGTCCGGGCAATCCGATCGGAGAAGGTTAAGGGGTCGAAAACCCAAAAAAACTGTTTTTGAGATCATGACTTTTTTTACATTTGATCGTTTTTGAGTAGTCTAGAGTTGATTCAGAGGATTCCCTTATAGGAGGTGCACGTCACAGGAAAATTTGCTAAACGCTCGTTTTTTTTTTTTGAAATCGGACCACTCCTTCTATGCGTTTTGCTGCTGACGGCGTACGGCGTACGGCGTACGGCGTACGGCGTACGGCGTACGGCATACGGCGTACGGCGTACGGCGTACGGCGGACGGACAAAAAATTTTTATTGCAGATTCGTGTTCTAAAACCTCTGAAACGTGAAAGAAAAAATTTTCAGGGGGTGTTGTAAAAAAATTTTTCTTGATCAATTACATAGGTACATTATTTCTGAAAATAATGTACCAAAAAAAGAAAGTACTTTACGTCTGGCTAGTTAACTTTTTTTTGACTTTCTTGCAAACCAATAGCAAATTTACTCTACAATACCTTTTTTTTCGGTCCAGTTCAACCCGAATTAGCTGGTCAAGAACGCCCATAATTGGATTTTCCATCCGATCTCCAACTCCAAGTCACTGATATCGATTTTCATCTGATTTCCCCAACTCGACCCGATAGGACTCCACCTGAGACGTTTAAACCGGAATATCCCTCCGGGGTAAGGAGAACATCTTCATCGAAACTATAATGAAACTCCTTGTTATCTGAGCAAACTCATTCGACACGTTCTAATTGGCCATTTTGCTCGGAGGGAGATACCTAGCGGGCGAATACAATTTCGAACCTTATTCGAGATGGGGTTGAAAATTAATTCGAGCCAAGGCTATAATAGACGAATATGTATGCAGTAGAGTTGTCATATTATATAAAATATATAGCAAATTATGCTAAATGGCAAACTGAGTTTGTAACAAAAAAACCACCGCATGATATAAAAAATTCTTAAAAATTTCGTAAGCAAGCAAAAAAACAACAATTTTTACTTCCATATTTACAGAGTAAATGGAAGTATTGTGATCGTCCTAAAATCGAGAATCGGAACGGAGCTTCAGAAAAAACTTTTTCTTATACACATTTACTCAGAATCACTTCCTGAACAAGTGTCTGTGTGTCCGTTACGTCCGTCTGTCCGTCTGTCTGTCTGTCTGTCCGTCTGTCCGTCTGTCCGTCTGTCCGTCTGTGGTCATTTACAAAAATGACCATAACTCCCTCAATTCTCAACCTTTTTTCAAATTTCTTGAACTGAAATGTTTGTCTCGCCAAGACCTAACACCCTGTTTAATCGAAATTTGGATAACGCACAGTACTTCCGATATAATTGAGTTTATAGTGTTTTCTATTTTATTTTTTTCCGGCCACAAAAATTGACCGATTTGAGCGTTCTTGGTCTTAAAATCTTTGTTTTACCTTGCAGAATATGTGGATATTTTTTATATTCCGAAAATGTAGCGTTTTTTCATTTTGGGCGAATTTTAAAATTTTAATAGTGAATTTTTTTATATTTTTGACCTAAACACCCTTAAAAGCAGTCAAAATATGATCAAATTGTGTCACAATTTTACGTTTCAAAATATGGAAGTATTGTGTGTTATCTACGCACCACTGGTTTATTCAGATTTTTACTAAAGTCGGAAGGCAATGTCAATATTATTTGGTACGATTATTATTATTATTACTGATTATTATTCTTCTTCTTACCACTATTACTAATTATTACATAATATGTAATGAATAATATTATTATTACTAGTTGTATTACTATTATTACCAATTTAAAAATAATTGTATGCGCTAATGTTTTTTTTTCTTTTTTTTTCTTGAGAGGTTGGGGGTGAGAAAAGTGTGAAAAAGAAGAAAATGTGTGAAAAAAAGGAAAAAGTCGTCCTTTTATTATTCCTCTTGAGAAATTTTTGTCTCGAAAATGTTATCATGCATGATAAAAAAATTCATAAGAAATATACGGATGATCTTTTTCTCGGCTTCGATGTAGGGCAAATGGCCGCTCAATATTCAGGTCGACTAGTATTGTCTTTTGCCCTGAGTGCCGGGATTCAATCGAGTGCCAAACAGTTCGACTTTCTCCATGGTCGAGGATTCTTTTCTCTCCAGGTTTCCTTTCGAGCTGATACTGTCTCGAGGACATGAATATGTGATAGCGTGGAACCGAAAACCTTTCAAGACGACACCGTCTCGATTAATCGAATATTGAGAAGAATTTCGGCGCAAGAATCGAAAAATCGAGGGAAAAATCGATGAAACTATCGATGAAAATTTGCAAGGATTGTTTAGATTTTCGAAACTCAATCCCCAACAAAGTGAATTGAAGATATTCTTGAAGAAAATTTGAATTTATTGCATTTATTCAGGTTCCTAACTTTTTAGTAGGTAAACTAAATATGCCTGACAACTTTCTTCAAAAACAAATAACAAAACTAGGTATATAACTATTTTTGTTGCCTACTTGTTTTTGAAGAAAATTTACATTTATTGCATCGTTTTGAGCGATTTTAAGAAAACCTTTCACCGTCTCGATTAATCGAATATAAGATTAATCGATTGAGAAGAATTTCGACACAGGAATCGAAAAAATCGATTAAACAGTCGATTACAATATTTAATGATTATTCGATTTAAGCCTCGATCAAACGATTTTTGAAAGTCAACCCCCAACAAAGTGAATTGAAGACTTTCATGAAGAAAATTTAAATTTATTGCATTTATTCAGGTGCCTAAATTTTTAGTATACTAAATATACCTGAAAATTTTCTTCAAAAACAAATAACAAAAATAAGTATATAACTATTTTTGTTAGTGGTTTTTGAAGAAAATTTACATTGATTGCTTTTTTTTGAACGATTTTAAGAAAACCTTTCAAGACGTCACCGTCTCGATTAATCGAATCGAAGATTAATCGATTGAGAAGAATTTCAACACAGGAATCGAAAAAATCGTTCAAACAATCGATTACAGTATTAAATAATTATTCCGATTCTTGAAAGTCAACCCCAGACAAAGTGAATTGGAGATTTTCTTGAAGAAAATTTAAATTTATCACATTTATTTGGTCATATACCGATTTTTGTTATTCTTTAGAGACAATTCTCATTCATTGTATATTTTTTTACGAAATTCAGAAAACCTTTCAAGACGACACTGTCTCGATTAATCGAATATTGAGACGAATTTCAACGCAAGAATAGAAAAAATCGATTACAATTTAAAAGGATAATTTGGATTTTTGAAAGCCAATCTTCAACAAAGTGAATTGGAGTTCTTCTTGAAGAAAATTTAAATTGATCGCATTTATTTAGGTATATACCTATTTTTGTGCGATTTCAGGCTTAACAATTTTATAAGTTTGGCTAACGTATAGGAACTAATTTGAGAGTTTTTGTAAAATTTATTGGTCAGTTTTAACGATTTTGATTCATAATTAATGATGTTTACCAACTGCTTATCTGTTGTTTTTTTTATCATTAAAATATCGATTGTTTGAAATATCGATTAGCACGCATTCTTCATCATTGATAAATTTATTTTTTATAGGTAATGATTTCCGACTCGTATAAAATCAATTTCCGATATAGAATCCGCCATAAACTTTCACTTTTCTCATATCTTCTTGCTGCAGAAGTTAAATCGCATAAATTATAGCGATTCGCAACAAGCGAAAACATCGGGAAGGGGCAGTTTTAATTCGCTCCGTAAATAGAGAACCTGAAGGGGGGGGGGTCGAAGTTTTGACAGGGTTATAGCCCTTTAAACAACAGAAAGGGCATCAGCTGAAACTGAAGCCCAATTAGGGCCTTTTCCTGCCGGCGGAAAATTTCACCCCCAAAGGTTCCTATCATTGATCGCTATCTCATTAGTTAGAAAAAGACAGTGCAAAATCCGAAGGGCAAAATTTCGCAATTCAGCAAAATTTGAGAAATCATTTGAACTTCATGCATAAGGGAGAAAATATTTTTTCCTCGTTCCAACCATAAAAAAAATTCATGATGAAATTATCAATGTTTTTCCGAAAATGCCAGTGACTGCATATTTCTATATTGTTTTTCTATCATAAAAAATTTGAAAAGTTCAACAACATATTCCTACGTACAATCAATATTTTCCATAATTATAGAAAATCAAAAAATTGAACAAAGTCCAAAAAAACAAAAAGTTATGGGTCTTAATTTTTTACCCATAACTTTTTGTTTTTTCGTGTTCGAAAATATAGAGTGTTGGAATATGAATAATTATTATTGGTGGTGAAAGGGGCTGTAATAATGACATGGCGTCCTAATAATGACATAATAATGTCATAATAAATTTCAAGTTATAATTCAACATCACCTATCATTTCTCCATTCTTTCTCTAAAAACGTTAGCATCTTTCCTTTACCCCGATGTTTTATTCGAATAATTAGTCGTTTATTACTCATTTATTTATTTATTTTTATTTTTTTCAAATTTGAAATGTATTTATACGTTTATCAAATTTATGTAGGTATTTGTTTATGTATTTGTTTTTCAAATTTATGTATTATTATTAATGACATTTGAGATGCAATTTGATTTGATTTTATACATTTATGTTTTGTTTATTTCGTCAGATTCATAAGTCAGAGATTTTTTCCTTAAATTGAAAATTATTAAAACGGGAATTTTTATAAATTAAGTAATCAAAATTTTTTAGAGTTTTTCTCAAAATGTCCTTTTCGGATTTACTCTTTTAAGAGAATGGGTGCTGCGACGCCCACGCGGGCGAAAGCGCTCAGGCAACTGATAAGCGCCAATAATCATCATATCATGAAAAAATGGTGTTTTATGTTAGTGCCTACTGTTTTTAGATACCTATTCAAACGTGAACTTCTCCATAAAGTCAAAACAGAACTGCAAAATCGAAGAAGTAAATCAATTTGCAAGTTTTCCCAAAATTTGAGTACATTTAGCACGTTTTTTGAAATGCAGTTGGCGTGCAAGTATTTTCAGAAATTGTGTTCCTTCGAATTTTGATGTTTTTGTATTTGTGGTACATAGGAGTTGGTTTTTGATTTGTTTTATCCAATTTTTAACGCAACAGTGTTTATTTGTGTTTTTGGTGAGAAGGGATTGAGGGTGGTTGGATTTTCGAAAATAAATATCCATAAGAGGTTCCAGTGCCCCCCACTCGCCCCGTTAGGTAAATTTCAAAGGATTTACCAAGAAAATTAGTTAACCTCCATTTCGTGTATAATTTTCACTCTTTAGTGTGCACTGTAACCACATTATCACCTACCCGCATTACCCAAGTGACCCTGCTTAGGCAATCGTGCTATGATATCATATATACGCGTATATACGCAGCCAAGAAAACAAAAATTTACAATAACGCTCGAACATTTACACACAAATACGGAATAATGTCAAAAAACTAAAATGACGGGGTGAAAATGAACGTGTCTATTCAGGGCATTGGCCGGCACACGAAGATAAGTGACGAATAATGAAACGGGAATGAACAGATCGTCACGGATCCTCCACTGCTACCAACGTTGGATGTCGAAATATCCCTTGGCCATGAACTCGGTGCAGAGCGGATTCCTCACGGCAGCAGGAGACGTCCTGGCCCAGAAAGTCGCCGAGCGCAGGACGAGAGATTTGTTCAGCCCTTTGCGAACAGCCAGGATGGCATCCCTGGGCCTGATAACCGGCCCTTTGGTCACCATATGGTACAGAGGTCTGGATAAACTTTGCGGGAGCAAAATGAACGTCAAAACGGCAGTATCGAAGGTCAGCATATCAGGAGCTGGGTGTCGATAAATAATTAAAAAAAAAGATTTAAAAATAATTTTAATTTTGGTCCATCATATCCAGAAATAATGTGCCTAATGTAATCGGTCGAGCAAAATTTTTTTTCAACACCCCCTGAACATTTTCTTGGAAATAGGTACTCTTATTATGTGTGTTTTGCATTAAAAAGTCAAATCGCGGGTTATCGGGCAAGATTTCATCAGATATGTGGTTGATTCCCAAATAACTGTCAATTTCTTGTCCCTGGGCAGTAACATCGTACTCAGACATGTTTGAATTTTTTTCCAATTTTTTCCAGTAAATAATAGGTGTGTTCTGTTAGGTTACCATGAAATAAGAACGCTACCTGTTGGTTCAGAGGTGGAACCCAACGCAAACATACTAATTGGGTAACGCTCCACGGCTGTCCCAGCCCACGATTTTCTAGCTTAAAAATTCCTGGAAATGTCCTATGACATGCTAGAAACAAAAATGCGACTGTTTTTTGGTAAGAGATTGTGATGGAGTGTGTGATGAAGATTTCAGGCCAAAAAACCCCCGCAGTGTGCTGTCAGTGATCTCACAAAGTCAGTTTTTCGTTTCTGCGTAACATCCGTGGACTTTTTAGAAAGAACGGTACACATTTCCCTTGTCGGGATATTTCGATGGGAGTAGGGGAGAAAGGAGGTGGCAACCCTGGTCGACCGACTACCCCATCCCCTTTCCACTTCATGCCTGTTGATTCGAGGCCTTGGATGAAGAAGGTGTGGTTCGCGTGACCGTCAGTTTTTGAGTGTAACATCCATGTGCGTATCTCATAATTTTTTCAATCAACCCTCCTCTTTTCCCCCTATAGAATATCAAAGTTCTCTGTCAACCTAACGTCCCATAATAATTCATTCAGTAATCTTTATCTTAATCTTCATTCATAATTTCATTCAGTAATCTTTCAATCCTGATTTATAATTAAGGAGCAAAGTTGAAATGTAACCCTCCATGCTGCAAAACCTGTAACCTCCACAATTTAGCTTATACCCATGGAGGGTTACAATTGACCACGGAGGGTTACAGTTGACAATAAACCGACCATGGAACGTTACCAGCTTTCCATGGAGGGTTACAAAGAGATTCATTTTGAGTAATTTCGATCCCTTTGACTTGAAATTTGAGGGTAGACTCTTTTGAAGTTTGGGTTTATTACATTTAGGGCCGCTTTATCAAATCCTCAGTCAAACAGTCAGCTACCTAGCCAACGAATAGCGCTAACTGACAGCTATCTCATCAGGCCGCTTTATCATTCATTCCTAACTCGTCAGTTTGAGTTATTCAGCTGTTAGCTTCCGCTGCTGTCCCTAGGCACGGGTTTCACGAGAAATTTTCGATATTTGGGCATCGATCAAGTTTGAATCGATAGTTAATCGATTAATTTCGTCGATTGTGCTAGTTATAAGTGATATCTCCCGGAAAACGCGGGTTTGATGAGTGTTGCGCGTCGCGTCGCGTCGGTCTGATAGCTCCTAATAAAATTCTTTTCCTCCTAAAAATGCTTAAAAATAAAATAAAAAAAAATAAAATAAAATAAAATTAAAAAAAACTAAAAATAAAAATAAATAAAAAATAAAATCCTTCTTCTAGTAATATAGTTATTTATTAGTTTTTACGTAGGCTGTGCAGCATGGAAAGAAGAGGAAATAGAAAGGTTGAGATTTGAACGCTGTGCTTTTTTCGTTGTTTTACTTCCATATTTACAGAGTAAATGGAAGTATTGTGATCGTCCTAAAATCGAGAATCGGAACGGAGCTTCAGAAAAAACTTTTTCTTATACACATTCACTCAGAATCACTTCCCGAACAAGTGTCTGTGTGTCCGTCTGTGGTCATTTACAAAAATGGCCATAGCTCCCTCAATTCTCAACCTTTTTTCAAATTTCTTGAACTGAAATGTTTGTCTCGGCAAGACCTAACACCCTGTTTAATCGGAATTTGAATTACTCACAGTACTTCCGATATATTTGCATTTTTAGTGTTTTCTATTTTATTTTTTCCGGCCACAAAAATGAACCGATTTGAGCGTTCTTGGTCTCAAAATCTTCGTTTTACCTTGCAGAATATGTGGATATTTTTTATATTCCAAAAATGTAGCGAATTTGTTTTTTGGCGAATTTTAAAATTTGCATAGTGATTTTTTTATATTTTTGACCTAAACACCCTTAAAAACAGTCAAAATATGATCAATTTTTTCAAATATGTACGTTTCAAAATATGGAAGTATTGTGTGTTATCTACGCACCACTGGTTTTTACCTCATTTTATCAGTAGGTTTGTGTTACCTACTGTGTACGGTCTCCGTCTCCAGGAGAGAAAAACGAGGAATAGCTCCTCATCGGATGAATAATCTGAATCCATCACTCACCGGCGTAAAAAATATAAAATTAATGAGCAAAACAGATCAGTTTACAATAATTGTAAACTGTAATTAATTAATAAAATTAATAAATTAATTAATTATAAATAATAATAAATTAATAAATTAATTACCTAATTAATTAACTGTAATTATTAATAAGTAACTGTAATAATTATTATTACTAACTGTAATAATAGGGCCTTAACTGTAATAATAATTATTACAGTCCAGTTTACATTACAGTCCAATGGCCGGTAATGGCGTTAACCAGTCAGTTAAGGCGTTAACTGAGCCTCGAAGCGTCGGCTAAAGTTAGCTGTCAGCTAAGCCCTAGCCGACGAATGATAAAGAGGTCTTCGCCCGCTATCAGTTGACTAGCGCTAACCGATGAGTTAAATCCCACTAACCGACAATTGATAAAGCGGCCCTTACTGCTTATTTCTTGGTAGCAATGCCAATAATTCTGTACACGCCAATGGTGTAACCCTCCATGGATTCTAAATTTTCAAATTCAATTAAAACTCGAAGATTGTGATTCCGATCTTTTTCTTGATTTTTTTCAATCTTAGAAAGATCCTGGGAGCATGCAGGAATTTTTCCAAGATTTTTCAAAGAGGTGAAATTTTCAATTTTTTCCAAATTGAAAATTGACAGTTATTTGGGAATCAACCATATATCATATATGCGCCTGAAGGCGACAAAGCGCGTCCACGACACCTCCGATCAACATAATTTTATTCGAAAAATCCCATTTTTCCAGGTACTCATCATAGAACTGCTATTCGCACCACCCGCAGTCGGCTTCGTCCTACTGTTGGATGCGGCTCTCGAAGAAAAATCGGCGAAAAAACTGATCGAGGAAAAATTCTGCGATATGCTGTTCGCCAATTACGCTTATTGGCCGATCGCGTCCTTCGCCCTTTTCCGATGGGTGCCCGCCTACCTCAGGCCCCCGGCCACTTCGCTCCTGGGCCTCGGATGGACCGCATTTATGTCCTGGTGCATTCACAACGAAAGAAAAACCTCGATACCGAGAAAATAAATTCATCAGTACAGAAAAGTTTGGAAATTATGTGTAAATTTGGAAATTGTGTTTTATTTGTGTATTTTATCCCTAATTTATTTCAAATCGTCGAATATTTATTAAGGTATGTATTTACCTAACTTAAATTTGCTTCAGTAAATAAAATACGAATAAAAAATATAATTAATTCAAAATATGAAAAATTAAAAATTAAATTAAACAGATAACTTATGAGTTAAACAATCGTTTTAAAGATGAAACTGAAGATATTAATCAGATCTCATGATTGTGCCAGAGCAATGACATGAAAATATCAAAATCTACGAAAAAACAAGATTAATCTGAAAATCAATAGGTAACCTAGGAAATATAACTAGAAGTCCTTACTATCAATCCGTTAAAAAAATGATGAATTCGTTCAAAAAATAGGTGGTACCTAAGTAATTTTGATTTCATCTTTTAATTATTTTATTTATTTAATTTGTTAGGTACCTAATAGGTAATAATTATTAAATAATAAATTTTCATTTCAATTATTTTTAATTAACCTAGTATAATTTAGTGTATTTATTTTATAAATAATTTTACATTGAATTATTTTTATTGTTTTAATATTTTTATTCATGGTAGGTATTAATTTTATTAATTGGAGAACGTCTAAATAAAATTTATTACATTTAATGTCAAAATTTCTCGATTTTCATCGAATTTTGTAATTAAATAGTATCATCCAATGTTGTCAGTAGTTTAATTCTTAAATTTATATTGAATTTTTATTTATTTTTACTCAGTATGTAGAAAAAAGGTATACCTACTATATATACCTATACTATACATATCTCGGAAAATTTGTGATCATATTGTGATCCTTATCTTTTGTTGATTTTATTTGCAATTTATTGGCTGTAGATGATTTGTTTAAGTACTTGTTTCTCTTAAAATCATTCTTAATTTTAATTGGCATTTTACTTCATATTTATAATTTTATAATATGTTTTTTTTAAATAATATGCGGTAGGAAGGTATATTATATTTCAGAAAATGCATGATATTATTCCTTACCTTATAAATCTTTTTTTAAGCATTATTCGCAATAATCAATTCGCAATTAATTATTAATTGGATGTAAATAAAGGTTTTGAATCATTTCCTTCTAAAATTCATTTTTAATTTTTATTGGCATTTTATCTTATATTCTTATAATATATGTTTTTACATATTATCTGGTTATAATATGTTATAATACCTCAGAGGAGGTGTGATGATATTTTGCTGTTTAAATTGAAGTTTATTAAATTATTTGCAATTTCGGATCGCTTTCCCCATGATAAAACTTTTTTATTTTCCCCTCGCGTTTTCTTTCGTTTGTTGTATAGCTCAATAATAATTTCCGAATTTTTATCAGAAATTAAATCATACCTTATCTTATTTTCTAATGCCTATGTGAGATTGTGTGCTATTAATTGGTTGATCACTGGTGTGAGTACCGTTCAGTTTTCATTAATAAAATCATTAATTTAAAATGAATTAAAAATTATTATCTTAGTACGAATTGAAAAAAGGGATTCATCAATTTTGGCAATTTTGAGAATTACGGTCTATAGAAAAACGGGTGGGCGGATATTTACGTACAAAATCGTTGCCCAAGCTTCGATACCATTTTTGCAAACAATGATGACGAATGGATCAGCTACGGAATTCTGGCCATCGGCCCTAGCCTGAAGCCACTGTTGGTTTTTCACCACAAATATTGGGACAAGATGGCTGGAAAAAGAGACTCTTCGCCCAAGTAATATCCGGAAGGCGGGTTTTTTGTTTGGATACGCATTTTGATTAAGTTTATGAACCCGTTATAGCAAATATTTTCTTTCTGTATCATTTTCTTATTCCCAGCCTCCATAGTTGGCTTTTCCGATCGCCGAAATCTCCCAAGGAAGGAAAAATTGAAATCGTTGGCGGAAATTCGTTTCGGAAAAGTCAAACATGGGGAGGAATCGAGCAGGAAGATTCCGAGGGGCCAAAGGGCCAATCTGCTCTAGAGATTGGCCGCGCAGGATTTTTCAGATCCTTCGCCACGTAGGTATCCTTTGTCCCGCGGTTAGCAATGGATAGCGTCAGCTGTGCTTGACAAAGTTCAAAGTGCAGCTCAGACCTCTTCAGTGCAGACGCCTGTTATCAGACCGATAGGGGATAAAGTGAAGCATCTACTGTACCACCGGGATGGTCACTATGGCCACCACTTCAGTAAAGGTGCCCTCTTGCTACCCTATTGCATGATAGTCGTGGGGATGGCCATAGGAACGTGGGTTTTGAACGCCTATGAAATTTATTTGAGCTGTTTATTGAGTCATCTCGACCAATTAAAGCAAAAATGGGGAATTTACGAGGAATTTCAATTTTGAAAATTTCCCTCTAGAAATGTGAATTGGATAGGATATCCCATATTGCTAGAAATAAATATGTGAAAAAATTTGCCTACCGGCAAAATTACGTCGATTTTTAATTTTGAAAATTTCCCCCTAGAAATGTGAATTTGGTGTAGGGTACCCCATAGGGATCATCACGCGCGACTTGTTTACAAAGCGAGAGGAGTAGGGGAAATGTAACCTGCTCACAGGTTAACCACCCTTGCACTAAGAGATGACAGTCGAGGCAATACTTAACCGCTGACGTCATAACTAGCGATGGCAAAGTTTTTCAATATCTCGATATATCGGTTTTTCGATATATCGTTAGCAACATATCGATGGCACCGATATATCGGAGATCAAATATCGATATATCGAGGTTTCGATATATCGGCTGTTAATTTTTCCTGGATCCTGCAAATTTTTCCTGAATCCTGCTAACACCAATTGTTTTAATTTGATAAATTTTTCCTGAATCCTGGTACCTAGTTAAAATGTTAATTTTTCCTTAATGTTTTTTCAAAATGTTTTTTCCCTGAATCCTGCTTGTTAAAATGTTAATTTCTCCTGAACGATATCGCCTTTTTTCGACTCTATTGTAATTGACTTTAGATGTACTGATATATCGGAACAGAAATATCGATTATTGGCCCGATATATCGGAGCTCAAATATCGATGACGATATATCGATAGATCGAAAGCAAAATATCGATGCCGATATATCGATAGATCGAAAGCAAAATATCGATATTTCCAATATATCGATATATCTGAAGCAAAATATCGATATTTCCAATATATTGATACATCGGAAGCAAAATATCGACATTTCCAATATATCGATATTTTGTTGCCATAAAATGGCCGCCCCCTTCACAGCAGCCTACTCTTTCTGTTAGTAAAACCGGTCTTAAATTCCCTAAATTTTTGAGGACAGATTTCGGCCGTCGGAATACCAATTTTCCACGTTTCAGCGTGAGTACTTTTGAATAAAAAAATTGACGTTAATTCCCCATTGTTTTGGCTCCACGACCAGCAATCAGAGAGTGGGCACCCTAAAGTTGCAATAGCCCGAATGGAAAAATCGAAGCTCGATATGAAAAGGCTTATTTGACAATTTTCCAAAATTCTCGAATAAAGCTCAAAGCTCGAATAAAAATAATACCCAAGTCTCGGCGCCAAGAAAACGAGGAGCGACGTAGCAATAGCTTGGAAGATGGCCATTCAGGGGGCGTCGGGGCGAAGTCTCTCCGACTAATTAGAATTTATCGCCATGCCCCCACCACAGGCCTGGAATTGAGCTCATTTTCCGCCCCGGGGTTAATCTTCTGAGGTATCATCTGGAGGCGGGACAAAAAGAGAGGAAAAATCG
Source organism: Nesidiocoris tenuis (assembly GCA_036186465.1). Taxonomy (NCBI): domain Eukaryota; kingdom Metazoa; phylum Arthropoda; class Insecta; order Hemiptera; family Miridae; genus Nesidiocoris; species Nesidiocoris tenuis. Next base: position 34,058 of record AP028918.1, read on the forward strand.
TTTGGTCACGGATTATCGCGAGAAGGATTTAATTAAGAGCGACGGTCCAATTAATTTCCACGTTGAGAACTCAATTATTCTTTATTCGGGAAGAAATTGTAGCCGAATTCAAAATTGTGTGGAGAGATGGTGGGACGGCGTGAGGCGAGATGTAGGTGTAGCATTAGGGTTAAGGTAGAATAAGAGGAAGAGTGGAACAGGTTCAGATACTGTACAATAAATATCCTGTTCTACACATTCTACGAGTATTCTACACTTTCTATTCTACACTTCCAATTCTACACATCCTATTCTGCACTTCCTATTCTACACATCCTGTTCTACACATCCTATTCTACACATTCAATTTTACACATTCTATTCTACACTTCCTTTTCTACACATTCTATTCTACACTTCCTATTCTACACTTTCAATTCTACACTTCCTATTCTACACATTCTATTATACACATTCTATTCTACACATCCTATTCTACACATCCTATTCTACACATTCTATTCTACACATTCTATTCTACACTTTCTATACTACACTTCCTATTCTACACATCCTGTTCTACACATTCTTTTCTACACTTTCAATTCTACACTTTCTATACTACACTTCCTATTCTACATATCCTATTCTACACATCCTATTCTACACATTCTATTCTACACATTCTATTCTACAAATTCTACTTTACACTTTCTATTCTACACATCCTATTCTACAAACCCCGTTCTACACTTCCTTTTCTACACATTCTATTCTACACTTTTTATTCTACACATTCTATTCTACACTTCCTATTCTACACTTCCTATTCTACACTTTCAATTCTACACTTCCTATTCTACACATCCTAATCTACACATTCTATTCTACACATTCTATTCTACACATTCTATTCTACACATTCTATTCTACACTTTCTATTCTACACTTTCTATTCTACACTTCCTATTCTACATATCCTATTCTACACATCCTGTTCTACACATTCTTTTCTACACTTCCTGTTCTACACTTCCTATTCTTCACATCCTATTCTACACATTCTATTCTACACTTCCTATTCCACACATCCTGTTCTACACTTCCTATTCTACACATCCTGTTCTGCACATCCTGTTCTACACTTCCTATTCTACACTTTCTAGTCCACACTTTCTATTCTACACTTCCTATTCTACATATCCTATTTCACAAATCCCAGTCCACGCATCCTGTTCTACGCACCCAATTAGACGCATCCTATTCCACATTTCCAACTCTACTTATCCTAGTAAACTGATCCTATTCCATACATCCCATTCTACACATCCTATTGTACGCCTCCTATTCTACTCATCTATCCTGACCATCCTATTATGGCCATCTTATTCTACACCTTCCTATTCTACACATCCTATTCCACACTTACTGTTCAACTCATCCTATTCTGAACAGGATATTTTACACATCTTACTCTGCACTTCCTATTCTACTCATCCTATTCTACACATCCTTCATACACTTCCTTTTTTATCCAAATAGGCAATAAAGTAGCCAAAATATAATCGAATTGTGTAAATTTTGAGTCAAAATATGGAAGTGTTATCTACTCACCACTGGTTTTCCTTGGAATTGAACACGGATTGCATCGCCGTACATTGCGAGAACGTCCGGTGACTAACATCTGATTTCTCGAGCTAGGCCAGAATTTATGAGAAAAGTTGCGACATTTATATGCGGTTCCAGGAAACTCAAATCACCATTATCAGTCGATGGCGAGTTAAAAAGCAGTCGCGAAGAAAACTCATCATCTCAACTCTTTCAACTGCAATTTTGAAAATAACTCACCCTACCTCCCAAGACGTAACGGTTCGGCTGAAATCAGTTTTTTTCTTGTAGGGAGAAAATCACGAACTAAATCCTATTATTCATGCGAGGCTTAGCGGCTCTTAACCGCAAGTCGGCCATCTTGGATCGCTGAAAGATTTACGCTCACCGGAAAGGCCCTAAGTTGGGTAATGGCGCCCGTCGAAGTCTGATCCGCAGACAGGATAAGTCTGAAGGTGGGGGCTGTGCCCTTAAGGACGGAGTTTGACGGGCCGAAGATGATGGAGATGGCGGATTAGACACGATCGTACCCGGGAGCGACCCGGTGGACAAAGCTATCGATTTTCATATTATTATGCAGCCAATCTGATATCAAAGGAGCCGGCGGGAATCAGACAGGTACAACAACTTGGACCACGGAGGCATGCAGATCCGTCGAAACTTCTGCATATTCAAGTTAATCAAAGCGTGAATCGGGTTTCGCCGGAATTCAATCGAGGAATAGTCCATAAGTCAGTTAGTTATCGTAATTTTGAACTTTGATCATTGTTCAGGCGCATGTTTGAGACTGACCTATAGGTTATAGATAACAATTGATAACTGAGAGATTTTAAACAACAGTTGTTTAGTAGTTACTACAAAAAATGTCCGATGAAAAGTGCGAACCACACAAACAATAGGTACTTCCATCTTTTGATAAGTAAAGTTTTGACTCATATTGATTACATTTTGGCCACTTTTGAGGGAGATTTGGTCAAAAATATGAAAAAAACTCACTATGCAAATGTTAAAACTTGCCTAAAATAAGTATACGCCAAGTTTTCGGAGTATAAAAAATAACCACATACTCTGCAATGTAAAACAAAGATTTTAAGACCAAAAACGCTCAACTCGATTGATTTTTATGGCCAGGGTAAATACAAATAGGAAACACTGATAGATACAAATAAATAGAAAACAAGATGATAGGCCAAGAAAAACATTCCAGTTCAAGAAATTTTCTTCATCCATGCCTCGCAATTATTGCAAGAATGAATGCAGCAAGAGGTAGTTTTGAATGAAAAAGTGCAAGAGGATAAGGTAAGGCAATAAACAAACATCAAAATATCATCTCCGAAAAAAATTTTCGGACGGCAGACAATTTTTAGCGAAAAGTATTAAACTTGAAAAAGAAAATTTTAAACTACCTTAACTCCTCAACAGTACATCATCGAAAAAAATATTGTTTTTTCTGAAAATCCTCACTCCCAAGAGATTGTTCTGTGTTATGAGGCCAATCTTTCCTAACAAGGTGTACCCCGATACATAGGGCGACAAGTTGCGGCTTCCAATGTATCCATGTATCCAACAGCGAAGGGATTACCGATGATTCTGTTCAGCCCTCCGGTTGGTATCGCTTTATCAGTCCAATTATCTCAACTCGGATCAGCCCAAGTCAGAACTTCGCTCAGCATTCTGACTCGTAGGCTCAAGTTATTTTTGTGTTTTTAGTTAACGAACCTGACCTAACAACGTCTTAGAATATGGGCGTAGAAAAAATATTACCACCAATTGAGCAAACCACCCATCACTGCTTTATTTTAGATCTTATCCCTTATTAGAATGTTCAATTCGAAATTAAAAATCATTAATTCTCTATTACGCTAGGTGTTTACAAAAATATTGAAGAATTATGTTATACCTATTTTCACTCGTATTTTCCCATTTTCCAACGGATCCAAAAAATCCGAAACATCTGGCTAACTTTGGTGATTTCGCCTCAAATTTTTCTCACCCCGCCCGACTGAGATACCTAGAGATTTCTCGTCAATCCAATAAGTTACCTAGAAAGGTTCCACGGCGGCGTCACTTCTTCCTTTTCCGAACTTCGCCAATTGTCCCGACCAGTTTCCAAAGGGAAAACCTCCGTCGAGGGAAAATGGAGGTTTCCCTGTTTTTCTACTCAGCCCCGTTGTTCCTCGAGTTTCACGCTTTAAATTAGAAGGTAACGCGATAAAATGGCGTCGGCGATGTGCTGCCAAACTTTTGAGGCCCCGTCTGGAGCGAACTTATATTATCCCCGTAGAACGGGGAGCCGCTAATATTCATTACCCGAATTCATTATCATTCGGCCCTTAATTAATGTTTTTGACGTTGAGAAATTTCAAAAGCGCATTGTCCTGTGGTTTTGTCATGAAGGATGTAACTGGCAAAAGGTGTCTCATTTTTTGGTCGATCCTGGCTCAACTATCTCATAAAACTAGCACTAAAACTGTCAAAGTGTGAAGTTTAAGTTAAAAAAATACATTTTTGCCTACTCTCTCATTACTTTATTACTACTTCATCATTATCCAACAACAACAAACACAACCTACTATATCACTACTCTGCCAGTATGCTGGGTTCACATGTGCGTTTTGTTCTGCGTAATGAGATCTGATTGGCTGCCAGTTTACGCACTTGACCCAGAAAATTAGATATTTTACGGATTGTACGCAGAGTACGGAGAGGAAGAAGAAGGAGAAGAAGACGATTCCAGCTCCCGTGCCACCATATTGTTTTGAGTCGAACCCAAATGGTAGTACGTGTTTCAAACTGTGTTACATAATATGTTATTATTAATAATATAATATTATTATGTTCTTTCAATGACAACAAGGCGTTCAACATGACAAGAGAGTTGAAGTCTATTCTTATCTATTTTATCCTATCAATTCTTATCTATTCTGTCGGATTTGACAACGTGAACCACAATGACAACTACATTTTTACACAGTTCGACACCACATCACCGACATGTGAACACCATTTCGTTTTTCCGGACATGACGGATGCGTAAACAATCAATCACTAGGTACTCAATATAAATCATACACCCTATCTAGTCTAACCTAATCAATCCACTTTCTACCAGTACTTCCTATTTACAATCGCGCCCAAAAACCAAGCTCGATTAAATTGCGCATCTTGAAGCATCACTCAAACAATGAAGCATCGTGTCCGCAATATTATGATGGATTTTCGCAACCATTCCCCGGGTTCGTTTACACCTGAAAGTTGCGAAGTTTTCGTCTTTTCTTTCCGGCCGGCTGAAAATTATTCGCCACTATAAAAGTTTCTGAGAATGGCCGACGAACATCCTTCCTCTAAAAGTTCACCTATTGTCCGCGGATGTTTCAGACGGGAAAAGCACTTTTGGCGGAAAGTAATTCACACGGATTTCTGTATTTTCCTCTCGAGTTTTACGGGGGCAATGTTTAAATTACAAAGTGACCCAACTGCCCGTTGAGGAGTGTCAAACTTTTTTGGGAGCTGTAACTGAAATTGCCTGCCTTGTAATTACCTATATTCTACAACGCTCCTCTAGAATAGGAAAGTTCGGATTAGATTTACTCGGATTTTCATGTTTTCATACGCATCGATTACATAAAAATCATTTTTTCCGGTGATATATCAAGCAAGGATTATAATTTTAGCTAAGATAATGTCACAGAGGCATCAAAACGCCATCTACCACAGAAGTGTTAAAACGCCATCTGTGTTCACTTGAGCAGAGGAAATTTTCGATCAAGTGACTTTCGATAGTCTGATGTGGAGTAATGTTACGTTCATTGATAGTACATTTTTCTGTTTATTAAAAGTTCGCATCATGCATTTCATTCGGTGCAGTTTTCTTTAGTTTTTCCTCGCCCTAATTATAATTCTTTCCATTTAATTTTTGTTCACCCGCGTCACGGTGTAACAGGTAACATTCCAATTTCGGTCGTTATTCTCCAGAATATTCGAGACTAGTCAGGAACATGTGCATTTATATTATCGATCACAGTTAATACGTTAAATTGACAACGTGTTGTCGTATTTTACGCAAAACACGGCACTGTGGGCCATCATGCATCATACAACACGCATGCTGTCCATTAATCTGCTATCAATTTCCGAACCTCCATGGTCAGCTTGCTCAGCTAACAATGGATCAAAGTGGTAATGAGGTGATATTGGAACCAATTAGCGTTGTACTGTACAACAACATTGGCAGATGATCGAAGACATAGCTGATCAGGTACCGAAGTAAATTCTTCTCCAATAATTGAATTCCCAAAGGATTTTCAGTTCGAAAACGTTTTTCTGCAAAAAAAGTTAATTATTTTCTGCAATAAATCATAGCGCATTATCGAATTTATCGCTACAAGGTTGAAATATAACTCGTTGTATCGCGACTGATTTTTTCGGATCGCAGGTGGGCGCGATGCGCCATCAATGACTAAACTAAAATGACGAGTAAGAAAAAAATAGCGTAGCTCATAAACGGATCGGAACATAAAATCGGTAATTTCGCGAGGGAACCAAGACACTACCGTTGAGGGCCAACGAGCATGAAACGCACGTGTCGAAGGTATAAACACGTATCCGGGACATAAAATGGACCTACCGACCGCATCGACGAGTCTCCCTAAGGTTTACGACTTGCGGTTCCGATGAACAATAAAACGATATATCACGGTCGGCGAACGGGTTTACAGGAGCCGGAGAATTTGGCATGCTATAAAACCGACTAGAGAAGGAAGCTTGAAAAACTAAAACAGCTCTCAAATGCAAAATGTCGAATTTTCAAAAATATTCTTTCCCCATGTTTCGATATTTAAGCCACGTTTTTGGCTATAGCGCCACAAAAAAAAAAGGAAAAAATAGTGGTACATAATGGCAGACTTTGTCGATATCCCAGTGAAAGAATTTTCGAAATCGGATCAAAATTGGCTGCGTGAGAGCGGAACACCAAGAGAAATCTACGAAAAATCCCTACGACAAGTCCAATTGAGGGAAAACGGGCTCACTCGTGTGAAAAGTCCGTAACGAGGGTTCAGCAGGTGGTGTATCCGATAGGAAATTTAACGCCTGACATTTTCTTCTCTATCAAGTTTTTGCCTAAAACCCAGTAAAGCCGAGAAAACTGTGAAAAACGCGATTTTGGCCGTATCACTACCCCTCAAATTGACCATGTTGACCGAAATCTTAAAAAACGCCAAATTTCATGTGTCTTAGTCAATACCTAAAGATTCATGCCAAAAAACCCGAAGTCAAATCCGTAATTTTGTTGAAATTGTCCTAGATCAGAATTTTACTTGAGAAGTCGGGTTTTTTGCATGTTTCTTAGCCCTGGGTAGCGTATTTTGATTTTAAGCGAGCCTCAAAATTTTCAAAGTGAGTTTTTTGACCTAAACACCCTCAAAATAGACAACCAAAATTGATAAACAAGTCAAAATATACCCAAATTGTGTCAAAATTTTACTTTTAAAACTATGGATGTATTGTGTGTCACCTATGCAACACTGGTTTTAATATTCCATACAAAATCTGATTCACTGTTGAACATTTTTTGTCCAGCTGGTCTGAAAGTCTGAATTTTTCTCGCTTCGCAATGTTTCTTTCGTTTGGGAAATGCTCACCCGCCGAAACCAAATAAAGCGCTCGAATCGATGAACATGTCTGTCACAGCTTCGACGAATCAGACGCTTCTTAATCCTGCGAGCGATTACCGTCAGCTTAAATCTCCGACTAGATGACGTCGCCAATGCGGAAGGACGATTACCGTGAAATGGGGGCCGGGGTCGGCGTAAATCAATGCTAAACGAGCGAGTATCTAATGGGCCCTTGTGCGGGTTAATTGTATACCGGTCGGTTGTTTCGATTTTCGAGCGAATCCTGTGCACACTACCTTATCTACTTGGATCTGGAACGATGCAGTACGACGAGCCATTAGAACCGAAGAACATGTGGTGCGTAGATGATACATAATGCTTCCATATTTTGGTACGTGAAATTTTGACACAATTTTATCATATTTCGACCACTAGCGACGCTGAAGAGGTCAAAAATTTGAAAAAAATCACCTTCCAAATTTAAAAACTCGCCTGAAAACAAAATACGTCAAGTTATCGGAAAAAAGGTCAAGAATTGAGCGAGCTACGGTCATTTTTTTAAATGACCGCAGACAGACACATATGGAAGCGATTCTGAATGAAAGCGTAGAAAAGAATGGATGGCGTAGAAAGTAGAAAGAATGAAACCGTAGAAGATTTTAAAACTTCAAGCTAACACCTTATACTCAAACCCCAATCTCAAACAGAAACCTACAACTCAAACCTAACACTCACACCATAAACTCAAACCGTTGCGCGTTAAGGCAAACCTTAAACTCAACCATTACACTCAAACCTCAAACTCAACTTACAAGATCAACTCACAAATATAGCCCACAAACTGAGATCTAAACTCACAAACTCAGCCCTCAAACACAACTTTCGAACTCAACATACAAAATGATGCCATACCTTCAATTCCTACCTCCTCACCTTATACTCAAACCTCAAGCACAAATCTCAAACCTAACACTCACAACTGGAACTCAAACTGAAACCTTCAACTCAAACCCAGTGTTGCCAACTCGTCGCCTTGCTTTCCCTTTGTCGAACACCGAAGAAACCTCTGAATTCGATTAAAAAATACGAAAATGAAATGATCAAAGTCAACTTCGAGTTCAAAATCAACTTCGAGATCAAAGTCAACGTTGAGATCAAAGTCAACTTCGAGATCAAACTCAACTTCGAGATAAAAGTCAACGTTGAGATCAAAGTCAACTTCGAGATCAAAGTCAACGTTGAGATCAAAGTCAACTTCGAGATCAAACTCAACTTCGAGATAAAAGTCAACGTTGAGATCAAAGTCAACTTCGAGATCAAAGTCAACTTCGAGATCAAAGTCAACTTCGAGATCAAAGTCAACTTCGAGATCAAACTCAACTTCGAGATCAAAGTCAACTTCGAGATCAAACTCAACTTCGAGATCAAACTCAACTTCGAGATAAAAGTCAACGTTGAGATCAAAGTCAACTTCGAGATCAAACTCAACTTCGAGATAAAAGTCAACGTTGAGATCAAAGTCAACTTCGAGATCAAAGTCAACGTTGAGATCAAAGTCAACTTCGAGATCAAAGTCAACGTTGAGATCAAAGTCAACTTCGAGATCAAACTCAACTTCGAGATAAAAGTCAACGTTGAGATCAAAGTCAACTTCGAGATCAAAGTCAACGTTGAGATCAAAGTCAACTTCGAGATAAAAGTCAACGTTGAGATCAAAGTCAACTTCGAGATCAAAGTCAACTTCGAGATCAAAGTCAACTCCAAGATCAAAGTCAATTTCGAGATCAAAATCAACTTCGAGATCAAAGTCAACTCCAAGATCAAAGTCAATTTCGAGATCAAAATCAACTTCGAGATCAAAGTCAACTTCGAGATCAAAGTCAACTTCGAGATCAAAGTCAACGTTGAGATCAAAATCAACTTCGAGATCAAAGTCAACGTTGAGATCAAAATCAACTTCGAGACCAATGTCAACTTCGAGATCAAACTTATCTTCGAGATCAAAGTCAACTTCGAGATCAAAGTCAATTTCGAGGTCAAAATCAACTTCGAGATCAAACTCAACTTCGAGATCAAAGTCAACTTCGAGATCAAAGTCAATTTCGAGATCAAAATCAACTTCGAGATCAAAATCAACTTCAAGATCAACGTCAACTTTGAGATCAAAGTAAACTTCGAGATCAAAGTCAACGTTGAGATCAAAATCAACTTCGAGATCAAAGTCAACTTCGAGATCAAAGTCAACTTCGAGATCAAAGTCAACGTTGAGATCAAAATCAACTTCGAGATCAAAGTCAACTCCAAGATCAAAGTCAATTTCGAGATCAAAATCAACTTCGAGATCAAAGTCAACTTCGAGATCAAAGTCAACTTCGAGATCAAAGTCAACGTTGAGATCAAAATCAACTTCGAGATCAAAGTCAACGTTGAGATCAAAATCAACTTCGAGACCAATGTCAACTTCGAGATCAAACTTATCTTCGAGATCAAAGTCAACTTCGAGATCAAAGTCAATTTCGAGGTCAAAATCAACTTCGAGATCAAACTCAACTTCGAGATCAAAGTCAACTTCGAGATCAAAGTCAATTTCGAGATCAAAATCAACTTCGAGATCAAAATCAACTTCAAGATCAACGTCAACTTTGAGATCAAAGTAAACTTCGAGATCAAAGTCAACTTCGAGATCAAAGTCAACTTTGAGATCAAAATCAACTTCAAGATCAAAGTCAACTTTGAGTTCAAAATCAACTTCAAGATCAAAGTCAACTTCTCAAATATCATTGTGCTTGGGTTTGAGTTGAAGGCGAAGGTGCGAGTTTGTGTGCTTATTTCGAAGGTTGAGTTTGAAAGTTGAAGGGGTGTGTTGGCCAATATCGAGTTGTGAGTTGAGTTTGAAAGTTGAGCTTTAGATTTGAAGAGTTTTCCTCCAAAACTGCATTCATCCACTTTCGAGTTTTGTCGATATCGATTTCATTTTTTCGATTTTCGATTGCTTATAGGTACCAAAGCTGCTATGAATCGAAATCGAAACCAGTGGTGCGTAGATAACACACAATACTTCCATATTTTGAAACGTAAAATTTTGACACAATTTGATCATATATTGACTGCTTTTGAGGGTGTTTAGGTCAAAAATATCAAAATATTCACTATTCAAATTTTAAAATTCGCCCAAAATAAAAAACCGCCACATTTTCGGCATATAAAAAATATCCACATATTCTGCAAGGTAAAACAAAGATTTTAAGACCAAGAACGCTCAAATCGGTTCATTTTTGCGGCCGGAAAAAAATAAAATAGAAAACACTAAAAATGCAAATATCTCGGAAGTACTGTGCGTTATCCAAATTCCGATTAAACAGGGTGTTAGGTCTTGCCGAGACAAACATTTCAGTTCAAGAAATTTGAAAAAAGGTTGAGAAATGAGGGAGTTATGGCCATTTTTGTAAAAGACCACAGACGGACAGACGGACAGACGGACACACGGACAGACGGACAGACGGACAGACGGACAGACGGACAGACGGACACACAGACACTTGTTCAGGAAGTGATTCTGAGCAAATGTGTATAAGAAAAAGTTTTTTCTGAAGCTCCGTTCCGATTCTCGATTTTAGGACGATCACAATACTTCCATTTACTCTGTAAATATGGAAGTAAAAACGAAATCGATATCGACAAAACTCGAAAGTGGGTGAATGCAGTTTTGGAGGAAAACTCTTCATTTGAGTTAGAAGTTTGACTTGAATGTGTGAGGGTATGAGTTGAGTTTGTGAGTTAATTTTGTTAGTTGAGTTTGAGACTTGAGTTAAAGGTGTAGGTGCGAGTTTGAAAGTTGAGTTCGAAAATTCAGTTCGAGAGTCGAATTCGAAAGTGGAGTTTGTGAGTTAAGTTTGAGATTCGAGTCATTGGGTTGAGTTTGTGAGTTAAGATTGAAAGTTTAGTTTGAGTGCTAGGTTTGAGTTCAAGGTGTAAGTGTTTGGTTTCAGTTTGATTTCATATGATCAGGTTTGAGTTTGAGATTTTAGCTTGATTTTTATCTCACGATTTGGTTCGTAGGATTTAGGTTTTTTGCACGGAACTGACTCTTTAGTAACAGGTAAGGTACATTTGGGTAGCGAAATAGACCCGACCGACGAAGTGTTTTTTTCTCTCGTGAAGAAATCGAGATCTCTTCCTGGGGTGAAGTAATCCCGCTAAGTGCAGCCAGCTTCATTATGACGGCGACTATCGCGGTCTGTAATTTTCGATAATGCAGCCGACTAGTAGCTCACGTTGTTTTCGGTGTTTTTCTGGTAACGAGTGAAATAGCTCGTAGCGAATTTCCGCCGCGAATTACGACTATCTGGTCTTCTCAGTAAGGTCGAGTGCTAAAGAACCTCCGTTTTTTAAATTTAAATTGTTATTGCATCTAGTGTCGTTCTCATAATCCCGGAAATTTGACTTTGGTAGTATTTTGAACGGGTTTTAAAATTGCAAATCTAGGCATGTAAGTAGTTTTTTGTGTTTGCAGCCGCCGTATTGATTGAAATAAAATCGATTTGTTCGAAAATTTCTCGTTTCAATATACGTGAGCATTGTGTGATATCCTCTCAATTGTTTTCTACTTCTCCTTCCCCCTCCGCCGCTCCCTTCTCCTCCACCGCCGCCTCCTCCCCCACCTCCTTCTCCGCCGCCTGCTCCTCTAACGCCTGCTCCTCCTCCTACGCTGCCGCCTCCTCCATTGCCTTCTTTTCTTCCTTCTCCGCCGCCTCCTCCTCCTCCGCCACCACCACCACATTCCCTCCTCTTCCGCCTTCTTCTCCCCCTCTTCCGCCTTCTTCTCCTCCTTTTCCGCCTTCTTCTCCTCCTCTTCCGCCTTCTTCTCCTCCTCTTCCGCCTTCTTCTTCTCCTCCGCAGGCTCCTTCTCCTCCTCTTCCGCCTTCTTCTCCTCCTCTTCTGCCTTTATCTTCTCCTCCTCTTCCGTCTTCTGCTCCTCCTCTTCCGCCTTCTGCTCCTCCTCTTCCGCCTTCTTCTCCTCTTCTGCCTTTATCTTCTCCTCCTCTTTTGCCTTCCTCGCTCTCCTCCACCGCCTCTTCCTTCAACGTTTTGCCATCCTCCCCTAACGCCTTCTCCTCCTCCTTCTCGTACACCACCTCCTCCACCACCGCCTTTCCCTTCTCCTCCTCCTCTATGAGCTTCTTCAGATTTTTCTTCACCCACTTCGTCCCCTTCCTCTTTTTATCCTCCCACTCTTCATCCCTTTCTTCATCTTTTTTCTTCAGATTTCCTAGATCATGTATTTATTACACCTATAAGCCGGCAAAGGCGTTGCAGCATAGGTACCTATAGCACCAAAGGTGAACTCCGACGGCCATCGAACCTTCTCTTCCCCGGAGCGGCCGCTCGGGTCCGAACACGAATTCAACATCAAGCGTGAAAAATTTCCCGCCCTTAAATTTTATTTCGCCGCACTCACGAATAAGCGATTCGAGACTGGACCTGAGCTCAGCAGACTTGTAACTCCGGGCGTCGGATTGCGGCGAACATGCCGTTCCGGCCCGAATGATCCCTCGTAAATTTCAGCCCCTTTCGCGTGTTCTAATTTATATCCGGGGCTTGAAGACTTGTGCGTGAGAAACCGTCCGTATAGGAGGAAACCTGCGCCCGGGGAATTTTCACATGGGGAGAGATTACGTTTCATATCGCCGCCGGTGGATTACTGCTAACTTGTATCATCACTTTTAATCTGGCTCAGTCGTATAAATGGTAAGCCGTAGGAATATATTTCGATCTTCGTCGCTCCTCATCCCGTACGAACTTGAAGCCATTTTTCATCTTTATCGCCGCGGTTGAAATTACGAAGCGTGTTCGCTTTAGTGAACGAAGTGCAAATGAATTTATATCAAATGAATCCCATGGGAATCGGTTGAATTTCCCATAGATATTACCATTTTATGTGTTCCTGCTGAATCTGGAGAACTGTGGATATTATTTTTGCACCTTTCGAAAATGGTAGCAGAGCATGGTTGCAATCCACCTTATCCCAGGATCTTATTGCAGCATTAAAAATCACCCTAAATATTAACCGTGCACATCACCCGGTATATTCAACTCGAAAATTGCCCTCGAATTGTTCGAGGTGGAGAAGTGCGTACGAAGCACGTGCTTCGAGAAGATTGTACGGCAATAACGGAGTTATCTCGAGTATGTGAATCGCGCACGTAGCACAGAAGTCAATTCACTCAACTCGGAGTCAACCGACTGCGGCTCGACGAAATTGAAAGCAAGACGAGAGAGTTGAAGGCAACAAGTCGGTGTAACAGATAAAGAAGGGAATTGTAGTCACGGCAAGTGGATTTATTAAAACGTGAATGTATTCGAACAAAATGAGTAGTTACCATAAGGTGAAATAAGTTTCAAAGTAAATCTCTGTACAGAGAAATGAGGAAATCGAAATAAATGGAGAATAATTGCAAAGGGGAGTGAAGTGCACGTTTCACGTTACTCTTGAAACCTTCAAGTATGAACCCTGAGGAAGGTAATGACGTCTTTTCGATCAATGGTAGACATATTATCTAATCTTAATAGCCCCACTCGGGTCCATTGAAGATTTCGTATTTTCCAGGTTTATAGAACGGATATTTCTGCGTTCATCGAAAGAAGTAATTGGGCAGGGAATTCGACACTCCCTAACTTGATTCGATAAGTAAAGGCGAGGTAGGAACAAGAAAGCTAGGACTAAGTTACCGTCGGGCCGCCTTCATAACTTGATTACCGTCAGACCCGCGTCAGAAGCGTTTTTGCTTGCAGGTGGTATTGAAAGGGTTGGAAACGCTTAGGCGAACGTACGAGGACTATTCATCTCTTCGCATAAACGTCAATATCGGTTAAGCTTGAGCGAAAGCCAAAATCAGACAGGTTGTATATTCCAATTATACCTACACAGTGTGTTCACTTTTGAGATTGTCTTCCTCGAAAGGTAGATTCTTTAGCTCATTTAAAACAAGTTTTGTTCTAAAAAGTATTTAGTGAGGCCAAGGAAAATAACATTTTTTTCGCTTTGAAGATTTTTCGTGTTTTCGACTTATTTTCAGTAAAATAGCCGTAAGTCCCTCGAATATTAAAGTAATCGCAAAAATGAGGGCACCGTCGGAAAGAGCGTTAAATTTCCTGTAAACAGGCGGTATTCGCAGCTTTCTAACGTCGAGTTAAAATACCAAAAAAATTAGGTCAAAGTTGAAGATTGCTCTTTTCTTAAGCAAGACCGTTTTTTTTTCAACGTGGGTTTAGGACTTGAAAAATATGGAAAATTCCCGCGCACCTACCTGGAAAAACTGGCCCAGAATGTCAGCTTTTCAATGGTACATACATTTTTGGATTTACGCCGCGTAATGAGGAAAAATTGTCGTCTGGATCTAAAAAAACTTGTTTATTTGCTGCCCTTCACGAGGTTTTGCGTCCGATATCAGTTTTTGTTGCCGATATCTGTTGTTGTTGTTGTTTCTTCATTGGATGCCTTCGACGTTTTTCATGTTAGACACAGTATTGTGATCGATATCAGGCATGAGGCCTTATCAGCGATAAGATATCATCTTCGCCTGCCAACGGTAAGAAAACACCTACACTGAATCTAAACCCTGTGCCCAGAAATGGACGACTTTTCGACAGGAAAGCGTTTCTTTATATTTCAACTGTACTGGATGAAGAGTTGGCACAGATCATCCATCATTCTCTCCCGCTGCTGATCCCATTTGCGGAGGTCGTGTATTTTCCCGACGATCGTGCCCTGCACTGAGTGGAACGATGAGACTTTTGCTCTCCGGACGATTCTTCTTGTTTAATGGGAACTGTCAGGATCGAAATGTAGTAGGTGGATGAGATTATTGCTTTCAATTTTTCAAAGCTTTTATTCGCTATGGTCTTGGGCGAAAGCGTCGGAAACAATTGTTTACACTTTGGTAAGTACATTCATGACTTTTGTTTACACTTTAGTTTATTCATGATTTTCGTTGCGCAACTCTCACCGGCAGAAAATGTTCAAATTTTCATCTTGAAAGTAGTGCGGTATTCCCCGCCGGATTCGAAAAAACCAAGTAGAAAAAGTATGTCCATCGAACGGACAGTCTATTCCAAAAATGGGTTTGCTGATAAATGCGTGACATGTATCCGATGTACTGAGTTTCACTCGCCTGGAAGTTGTGGAAGTCATAGTACGTGACCGGTTTTCACGATGTTCGACAAGAACACTCGCCTGCCACCGGAATATCTTCCCTGGCCGTGATGTATGAAATGTATCTTACTGATACTGCGGTCCCTGGGAAGGACCCTTACCCAATGGCGGTCAGTCGGATATCCAAGGCTGGCAAACTGACGATGGCGCGCGTTTCTCTGACCGTAAAGCTCGAAAGCCGATAAAGGGCCGGCCGCGGTCTGAATGTTCGAAGGGACATGCAGCATACGTGAACACGTTGAATCGTTTGCGAGCTGCTAGACATGCGTGGCAGACATGTTAGCGAGTTGAATACTATTCGAGTCACAGCCTCGAAATCACCAGCTGTCCGAAAACACCTGTCATTCCATTTAATGCAGGGAATGTTCCGGGCGTTAGGGTCCATGCACTATGAACCCGCCCCTTACAATAAGCTGTATCATTTGAATACGAGATCATCTCGATTGGCTTATCATGTTTTTGCTTAAACCACTCACAGCAGCTGATGGCAGCGTCAAAATTATCATCAGCAGGCCCAAAATCATAGAATCAATCAATAAAATGACCTTTTTCGAATTTTTCTTTTGATTTCGGATATCGAGGGTGAATCGGCAACATAACCTATACCTGAAAATGGTGTAAAACAATATCAGTTATCTGAATTGGAGTGAAACAACATCACCTAACTGAAACGGAGCAAAACAACACAGCTAACTTATATCTTTTGACATAGGTAGTTCTTGGGTTGCGTTGTTTTGCTCCATTTCAGTCTGGTGATGTTGTTTTGCTCCGTTTCAGGGAGGTGATGTTGCTATCTACATTTGCAGGTATAGGTTATGTCTTCTCTTATTGTACTACACCTATTGATGCATTCTTCGAAAACGTTAAAGATAATTAGTTCTCCGTTTCGACTGTAACTTATATCATGATCTTCGAGGTAGTGGATTTCAATATCTATAACGACTTGACGGATAATTTCGAAAGAACAATCTTCGGACAATTGCAGCATGAACAATGCGCTCTTTGAATATCGAAAGTTCCCCGGGTTCTCGAATTGTTTCGGGGATCTTATTCATCCGCAGACACTGGTAGTTAGCGGGTGAGCCGGAATGAAAGCGGCTACCCTTTCCCACCTTAAACCCTGAGGACTCTTGGGGAAAATCCCCCATTCAAGCAGTCGCCTCTTTTCTCAGCTGATTCAATTCCCCTCGCAAGGAGCGATTTGAAAATCGTCCGGCTTCCTCTTGCCAACGATTACAAGGCGAGCCTTTCCTCGGAGTCGTGTCTCATTTTAATGGCACTTTTGACCGACTCGAGCGTCTCTTTCAGCGATTTCTCGTTGACGAGTCGTTGCTTTAAAGTAAAAAATAAATTGCTCGAAAATTATTTTCCGGCGGTGTTCCCTTCAATTTTCTTCAAACTTCGCTCGAAGGTACCTGGCCCAATCAGGACTCGTTAAATTGCTCAGTTGCTGATGTCAGAAGAGTCACAACAATCAAATTACATCGTGCAAATTTTGGAAAATAAGCCAAAACATAAGGCCAATATGCCAAAGCTGGAGTACAGTTATTTGCTAACTCATGAAATTATTATTATAACAACTGAAGCCGAGGCTGCTGTTCTGCTGAGGATTCTATTTCAGATTGAGGGGAAAAAAATTTCCACGCAAAAAAAAATTGAATACTTACAGATACGATTTGCAAGAATCACGTTCGTACAGGTTGCCTTCCTCCAAAATAGATGAATCCTGCAAAAAAAAATTTTAAATTATACCTTTATATCTGTCTAAAGAAAAACGTAAGCAGCAAAAGAAATAATTGCAGTTTTAGACTAAAGATATGGCACTGAGGGGGGGGGATTGTTTTTTAATGCTACGCTAGCGTCAACGGAAACGAGCGTGTTCACGACAACGATGGCGCTCACGACAATGAGGGCGTTCACGACAACGACGGCGTTCACGACAATGAGGGCGTTCACGACAACGACGGCGTTCACGACAACAACGGCGTTCACGACAACGACGGCATTCACGACAACAACGGCGTTCACGACAACGACGGCGTTCACGACAACAATGGAGCTCACGACAACGACGGCGTTAACAGCAACGACGGCGTTCACGGCAACGACAGCGTTCACGGTAACGATGGCGCTCACGACAACGACGGCGTTCACGACAATGAGGGCGTTCACTGCAACGACAGCGTTCACGACAATGAGGGCGTTCACGCCAACAAAGGCGTTCACGACAACAAGACCGCTGTTAAGACAACAACAAACGATCACCACTACAAGATCGCTGGTACGACTACAATAAACGACGATGCTTACGATGCAGTACGCACTGTCGGCTTTTAAAATGCCCAAAACATTCATTTCTTATATTTTGGTACCAAAACTCCCAATTATAATTTTCCAATTCTAAAACTCTCATTCTTCTTTGAAAAAAGTCAAGGGCAATAACACTTTACAATTCTGCTACTTTATTAATTTTGACCGTAATCGTAGGACCTATTTCCAACATAAACTACCTTAACATTTTACACATCGATATGATCTTAAATTTCGTAAAGACAGCAAAATTGTGAAGTGAATTTCGAAGGGAAACCCTGGCCATTCCGTTTCGGTGTTACCAGTTTCTCGTCGGGCCGATGAAATATCCGGCCATTCTCTTCAGTCATTACTATGGCTCTGGAGTTGACTTCGATTCGAAGTAAATCGCTCCGCCATTTATTAGTCCTGAAACCTATCAGGAGCTCTGAGTTTGGCAGGTCGCAATTAGCGAATCCCGAGTCGACCGTGTGAACCAATCAACGGGCCGATTGCCGTATACGGGCCAAGTTTCGGAAATTAAGACATTTTTGGGTATCTATGACACTTCTTGCAGGTGGGACTGCAGCGGGGATGAAATTTCTCAAATTGCAATACAAAATGAACCAGTAAAACTTCACGATTCGGAGAATTTCATTCGGTGTTAGGGAATTCTCGCTTGGCATAGTGAAAATGACGTTCGCTCTTCTTCGATCTGAGGAAACCGTAAATCTTGTCGGGGCTCCCCTAATGCATTTCTTCCCCATCGGGACTCGAAAGGTTCGAAGACGAAGGACTATTGTTAATGGAGCGCTTCGATCCATCTTCCCTCTCTCGTTGGCCATGTACGGATCATTTGTTCATACCGACATGTTTTCAACCGGCAATACAGAATCTAACTTACCGGTTTTCCGATGCAAATAAAACGGCGCGAGTCAGAATCGTAGATTTGCGTTTAGCGGAGGGAAGAGCTGGAAATTCATTATTAACAAACATTTTTATTATAACGACTATTCTTCTAGAAATTGGTTGAAAATATAACGCGGTACCTTTTCTAACTTTTGTGTAACAAGTTCAACGGTAGGTTATAGCCAGTCTTGTCTCGGCCTGAGCTGTGAAGGGCATAATGCTTTCTTTACCAAACAATTTTTTGGACTAACGATGGGTAAATTACCCTTAACGGATTATCCAGCTCATGTCCACCACAATTAATTTGCACTTCCTGTTGACTATCGTCCGTAATGATAAAAACTATTCAGCAGGGGTACGTCTCGCTAAAAAAGTAATTACACGCCGTGACAGCAATGCACAATGGGAGGGTGAAGTTTTCCTATATAAATGGGACACGGGCTACAATAAGTGAGGTGATGAGGCATTCAAATGCAAATCGAGAGCCAGGAAGGCCGTACCCCAGAGATCGGCTGTAGTTTGCAGCAACCCGTCAACCCACTTTGCGGAGTTTTTATCTGCACAGCGAATCTGTCGCTCCATCTTGTCCGTCCTGCAAAATTGCTAGACCTTAGAATTGCAATCGAGCTAGACATTAGCTAGGATGAATCAGAATGACAAAAGAAGCGAGACCTCGAAGGACAGGAAAAGAAAATGGTTAATGAGTATAATAGATAGCTGTACCTAGTACCTGCTTTATTCTTCTTATTATGAGCTCGACAACGTATTGCTAAAGTATTGTATGACTTTGCTCTTTAATAATACCTATCGCTATGGCATAGCGACAATGTCAAAATCGAGAAAACTCCTTGGAGACGCTGGATCATTTTCCAATGCCCAAAAACGTATGAAAAGACGTTATCAGTACTATCGCCTGAGTTGTTGTTGCTGTTTTCTTTTTTGTACTTGTATTTTGCCTTAGGCCACGTACAACAGTGGGTGTTAGTTATCGCCTGAGAATTAGTTGGTGCCATATTTTGTTGTAGTTTGATATGTTGTAAGCCCATTTTACACACTCATGCCGAGTCACCATCATCGAGACGCCGATAGAAACGGTCTGGACACAACTCAATTCAATTTGACGCGAAATCGTTAGACAAGTCCTAAAAGCAATAATAATCTTAAAAAATAGATAGCAGCGTCGATAGATGTATGAAAATTAATTTTAGCATCGGTGCCTCCATTATGAGGCGGTGTTAAATAAAAATATGTAATTTTTGAACCTAGAAACTGCTAATCTGATAAGCTACAATATTCGCTAAAAAAATAATACTGAATTTCCCAACAGTTGTAACATGTTCTGAAAACGGAGGCGTTGCTCCCGACGCGATAAAGGTCTCCACTTCCCGGGCTTTCCTACTTCCGGTCCCGTAAGCCCTAAGCTACCAGGCACCTCCGCTAAGTCGAACACAACTTTGCAAATCGATATGCAAACTTGCCAGTAAAATTTATCACAGTACGGTATTATACCTAAAAGTACGATCGATAGGTGGCTTAACTACGTGGGCGATTCGACTGCTTATAGTTTCAGTAGTCTAGCAAGGAGTATCAGTTTATACAGTCATAGAAACTTTAACACTACTTAACGCTTAACTTGTGAAATAAACAGTAGCATAAAACCGAAGTAGGATCAAATTTTGATATTACCTAGAAGGCTGATGAAGGACTATCAGTTTATCGCATAAGTGTTAGCTCAATGGCGGACAGCGAGTATTAGTTTAATATTTTGTGCCATCACTTCAAGTTTTTTGTTGTGGTTCTTCATGATGTTGGCCCAAAAATGATTTTTGGCACTATTGCGTTAAGTCACCATGAAAGGACTCATTATCTAGGTACATAAGTACGTCTAGTGCGTATTTCTACTGGCTTCGCGGTGAATGTCAAATTTTGACAGTCAAAATCCTTTTTGAGCTGACAACATGAAAAAACAACAAAAAACTTGACAAGATGGCACGAACTAGTTCATTGGAGATAGTGCTGATAACGTCATTCTTCACCTTTTTAGGCATTGATAAAATTTATCATCATTTGATCATTTAATGATCAAGTGTCATTAAATTGGTTATTAAAGAGTGTGGCAATACGATATCGAGATCAAAACCCCTCTCATCTCTTACAAAATAATAGGCCCTCCCAGGCCGAATGTTAAGATAGCAACGTTAGTAATTCGCAACACCTTATACTTCCTATATTTTTTGTTATAACGATTTTCTGTGCCTCAATACAGTCCGTTCTCAGTAGAATACTTGGCTTTTAACTCAGTCACTATGTGTCAGCTCAGTCCTCAGACACCATGCAAGCATAATAATATTATGCATATTATGCAGCTCCTCGGTTACTGAGTGCTGAACATGAAGTGACAAAAAATGTCTACCAAGAGGAGACTTTTGCCACTGCGCGCGCGCCATCTACGCGAACTTCAGTCTTCGCGTTTGGTGTTACCGGTGCGCTGTCTTTGTTTACATTTCGCATAAAATTTTACTATCTCCCCTTTTTTTGACCGGTGCGTGTTGAAATTCGGCATTGACTAATGTTCACCGGAAGTGGCTCGTTTTTTGGTGAGGTGTATCAAAACGACACAATGAAACATGATCATACCAGGCAAACAATTCTGTCCAGCTTCGAAAAGTTATAGTTGACCCCCGTACTTCGGCTGAAACGGCTCCCACCTACGGTCGATAGCGAAACGGCCATTTCAACCCTCGACTTCTTGCCCTCGTATGAGACATACTCGTATTTTAAGGGTGAATCTATTGTAGTAATACAATACGGAGCGATTTAAGGCCCGATACGACTCTTATCAATTGAGTGGAGTGCACCGACGGATACGAAAGGGAATCCGCAGGTGTCCGTATTTCTGTTTCGACGGTATTACCTTTTTCCACCATATCTACTCGCTCGAATAGATCAGCTCGGAACACCTGAGTTTCCATTCGATCCAATGCCGATCTCAACCAAGATGCTCAACCAGGATGTCCTAGATTTGGCGAATTATGTACCTATTCTTGGCAAAAACACGATGATTTTTTTCGTTTTTGTAATAAATGAAATAATTCAAGAAAGATCATCAAAAATTGGCTGGTAGTTTTGGGCAAAAAAAGGTTTTTAAAAATTTTACGTCCTTTACGAATCAGCTGGGCTTTAAAAAGCATATAGTATTTAAAAAAAACGTGGGAAGGAAAGGTGTAGTGTGGACACCCTGGAAAATCTCACATCAATTTTCACTCTTTCCCACCCGATCCATACTGCCAATCCATCAGTCTGGTAATTTCAACACCTTTTTAGGAAAAGTTGGCCTCTGAATCGTTGCATTGTTGGAATTGAAAGCCAAGGCCCTCGGCAATTGTTGAGGACTTTTTCCCCTCCTTTTTTCGCGGCTAAAGCATTTTCCCCATACGAAGCTTTACCTGGAAAGTTCACCGAGTGGGAGATACCGGTGGGAACACTTTCCGGGATTGGATAGAATGGATTTTTATTCGGAGAAATCTAGCCGACGATAGGAGTAATTCATTGTTGAATTTTTTCACGCTTTAGGTATTTTTGCGATTAAAATTGCGGCCCACGCAACGATAAGACGAAATTGCGTGCCAGGTTACGCATACTGAAAAGTATCGAGGGAAAACTCCATAATCCTCATCAGTCCGGAACTTATTTCCGCTTCGCGCTCTCCTTTCCAAACACCGATTCCTCCTTTGTGCCAGAAATGAATACCAGCACAACTTCTTGATCCATACTTTCTCGACTTCCACCGGTCGAGATGAAACTTCGTTCATTAAGCTTCACTTCTGAGGCCTGTGGGGGAGGGGGGGGGGGCTCGTGGAAAAAATTGGAAGTCCCGCTTCGGTAATTGAACCGAAGTTGTTACCGAAAGTTTCACCGCCCGCGGTCCTTTGGGGCGACTTTGTCTCGGACTTGCGGAATCGTATGAGCTGAAAAGCAGTTAACATTCGAGGAGACGTTAACCAGGATTTGGAAGAATTCTACCTGCACGGCATCCGAAGATAATAAGAGGAGGCCATAAGAGAACAAAAGGACGGAAGAGCGAGATGTGAAAGAACAAAAGAGCAGAAGCCCAAAAGAAGACTAAAGAACGAAAGAGCAAGGGAGCTAAAAGAAGAAAGAAAAAAGAGCGAAAGAGAGGAAAACAAAAAGAGCGAAGGACTAAAGAGGGAAAGCAAAAGAGAACAAAGGAACAAAAGAGCGGAAGACCAAAAGAACAAAAGAGCAAAAAACGAAAGAGAATGAAAGAACAAAAGAGAATGAAAGAACAAAACAAAACAGCCAAAGAGCTGAAGACCAAAAGAGCGAAAGAGGACAAGATTAGCATATCGACATGATCGATAGTATTATTCGTGGTATTGATAGTAACATATCGATGATATCGATAGTAACATATCGATGATATCGATAGTAACATATCGATGATATCGATAGTAACATATCGATGATATCGATAGTAACATATCGATGATATCGATAGTAACATATCGATGATATCGATAGTAACATATCGATAAAATTGATAGTAACATAAAGATGATATCAATGGTAATATATCGATAGTAATATATCGATAATATTGATATCAAGATATCGACGATATCGATAGTAATATATCGATATCAATCGCTCTATATTGATTTAATAGTAAGGCCAAGAGCACAATCTCAATGTGAAACGATCAAGAGCGAAAAATTGTTTTTCCGACAGTATCGACAACTGATCACGCAAACAACAAAAGATAATGAAAGAACAAAAGAACATAACAGCCAAAGAGCTGAAGACCAAAACAGCGAAAAAGGACAAGATTAGTAGGTATATCGACATGATCGATAGTATTATTTGTGGTATTGATAGTAACATATCGATGATATCGATAGTAACATATTGATGATATCGACAGTAACATATCGATAAAATTGATAGTAACATAAAGATGATATCAATGGTAATATATCGATAGTAATATATCGATAATATTGATATCAAGATATCGACGATATCGATAGTAATATATCGATATAAATCGCTCTATATTGATTTAATAGTAAGGCCAGGAGCACAATCTCAATGTGAAACGATCAAGAGCGAAAAATTGTTTTTCCGACAGTATCGACAACTGATCACGCAAACAACAAAAGATAATGAAAGAACAAAAGAACATAACAGCCAAAGAGCTGAAGACCAAAAGAGCGAAAGAGGACAAGATTAGTAGGTATATCGACATGATCGATAGTATTATTTGTGGTATTGATAGTAACATATCGATAATATCGATAGTAACATATCAATAATATCGATAGTAACATATCGATGATATCGATAGTAACATATCGATAGTAACATATCGATGATATCGATAGTAACATATCAATAATATCGATAGTAACATATCGATGATATCGATAGTAACATATTGATGATATCGACAGTAACATATCGATAAAATTGATAGTAACATAAAGATGATATCAATGGTAATATATCGATAGTAATATATCGATAATATTGATATCAAGATATCGACGATATCGATAGTAATATATCGATATCAATCGCTCTATATTGATTTAATAGTAAGGCCAAGAGAACAATCTCAATGTGAAACGATCAAGAGCGAAAAATTGTTTTTCCGATAGTATCGACTACAGATCTCGACTATTTATGGAAAAATCCCTGCCGAGCGACGCGAATAATGCAAAACGAAAAAAATTATAATGCGCATTCATAGCGGACATTTCCTCCATAATTGGTCGATACCATAAAATGGTCTCGGGGGAGGGGGGGTGCAAAAATGGATCATTCTAGAGGACCCTGGAACTTGCCAGCTCTCTTCCGAAAGGTAGAGTTGGCGGAGACTGGCGTGCTTAACGGCCCCAGTGATTTGTGACATCCTCTTTATCCGAGGGCCTTGTCTTTGTCTTCAAGTTCAAATAACATTTTCTTTCGAGATAACGTGCTCGTACTTCACTCTCTGGCGTCTTCTCCGTTTTCCTGTTCCCGTAAAATACGGAAGCCGTTTCGGGATTGCGAACATTTTCAGCCATCGAGCGTTGAGAGATGTGAGCAATTTGGAGGTTATTGCGTGTAATTATTTGGAAAATTCGAAGTAAAAGTCTTTTTTCATTACCTGTCTGAAAATATTTTGGAAAAATTAGTGTTTTTTGGCTATTTTTCAATATCTGCTAAATCTATATTTTTGCATTATTGATTGGATTCCCTCCTAGTTGGTGTTCGATGTTACAGGTGAAATTCTAATAATGCTAATTATGGGTTCGACTGGAAAACCTTGTTCTAATAATTAAAACCGATGTCGAACATATGAAAATGTAGAATCGGAACGGTTCGTATGAATATTGATGGATGGGAAAAGGCGAAATGGACTTTCAATTCCGCCCGGAGAGCGAAACGTATAAATGACTATTTATAGCTAGGTGATGTATTTCCAGTGACAGGTTCTACAGCATGCTGAGTTCAGCTCATGAGCCTGGAATAAGCTTATGTCTGACATTTTTCGACATTTAAACGTCTTTTACGCGGGATCATCAATCACGTTTATGGGGTGACGCTTTCTGAATGGCCATGCCTGAAAAACCAAAAACTAGATAAGAAATCCG
Organism: Nesidiocoris tenuis; assembly: GCA_036186465.1. Lineage (NCBI taxonomy): Eukaryota > Metazoa > Arthropoda > Insecta > Hemiptera > Miridae > Nesidiocoris > Nesidiocoris tenuis. The sequence continues at coordinate 59,326 of AP028918.1, forward strand.
GGAATTCTTGGTTGAAAATATCGAATTGAGAGGTCTGCATGTGGGGTTAGCTCCACATTTTCAAACTTTTGGGAAATTGAAAAAAATGTTTAAAAAATTATAAATTGATTTAAACTGCTTTTCAATCAGTTATTTGTCACCTTTGCATGTTTAAGCCGGATACCAATGAAAAATTCTTCAAATTCGGAATCCTAGATTCAATTTTGTTTTGGAGTTTACTCTTCTTCGCCCCAAACGTTCAAAACTGGCATTTTTTGCAAAGAAGGAAACATTGATGGAACGAATCTCGCCAAAAGTTGGTTTATTGAAGAAAAATATTAAAATTTGAAGCAAAGAAACATTTTCCGACTGAATTAGACTAGTTTGGAAGACAATACACTCCCCCCGATTTCTCGAACTTTAAAAAATCGCTGATGCTCATGAAACAAAGCGAGCTCCAGCTTCCTGATCCCACCGCTCGTCTGCCTAGCTCCTCAAAACTGCTATTTTCACTCTTCGAACAGCAAAAACTGGCGCTACCCAACGCGGTATTTGGGATTTCGAAGTATTTCCAGCCCCGTGACCTTTGCCCCTTTCTCTTTGCAGACGCAGGTTAAAAGCCGCGGGTTCAAAGGGCGTGGCAAACGCTCCGAGGGATCACCGGTCGGCCAGCGACCTGGAAATTAGTTTAAAATCATTTGCACAGCTCAACTCCCTAGACCCCGAGGTGCATTTTATAGGTAACTACCAATTAATGATTCAAAACACCTCTACCGTGGCGGACTCGCTATTTTATCGGTTCAACCTCCCTATCACGGAAAACTGGCAGTCCCGATTTACCGCTGCTTCAATTCACTCGCCGAGAACAAATCTGATGAAAATGGCGTGAAAATTTCCCAACGACAGATCAATGCAGATGTAGTCAATCTTTGTAGCTAGTCAAACTCACAATCAAACAGAAACTCAAACTCAGAATCGAAATCGGAGTCAAACTCACAATGAAACAGATACTCAATCTCATAATCAAAATCGAAGTCGATCTCACAATCAAACAGAAACTCAAACTCATAATCAAACTTGAAGTCAAACTCACAATGAAACAGAAACTCAAACTCAGAATCGAAATCGAAGTCAAACTCACAATCAAACAGAAACTCGAACTTGTTATCGAAATCGAAGTCGATCTCACAATGAAACAGAAACTCAAACTCATAATCAAACTTGAAGTCAAACTCACAATGAAACAGATACTCAATCTCATAATCAAAATCGAAGTCGATCTCACAATGAAACAGAAACTCAAACTCATAATTGAAATCGAAGTCGATCTCACAATGAAACAAAAACTCAAACTCATAATTGAAATCGAAGTCGATCTCACAATCGAACAGAAACTCAAACTCATAATTGAAATCGAAGTCGATCTCACAATGAAACAGAAACTCAAACTCATAATCGAAATCGAAGTCAAACTCACAATGGAACAAAAACTCAATCTCATAATTGAAATCGAAGTCGATCTCACAATGAAACAGAAACTCAAACTCATAATCGAAATCGAAGTCAAACTCACAATGAAACAAAAACTCAATCTCATAATTGAAATCGAAGTCGATCTCACAATGAAACAGAAACTCAAACTCAGGTGTTGAACTGAAGAAACTCGCAATTTGAAACAGAAACTCAAACTTGTAATTGATTAATCGAAGTCGTTTTGAAGAACAGAAACTCAAACTCATTCGAAATGAAGTCAGATGACTCACAATGAAACAGAAACTCAATCTCATAATTGAAATCGAAGTCGATCTCACAATCAAACAGAAACTTGCAGACTGACCATTTGAAAATTTGCGCTCTCTCTTAACACATTCGAGAACGAGTCAAATTTTAATAATAATTCGATAGATAGAGTCGATCTCACAATCAAACAGAAACTCAAACTCATAATCGAAGTCAAACTCACAATGAAACAGAAACTCAAACTCATAATCAAAGTGGATCTCACAATCAAACAGAAACTCAAACTCATAATCGAAATCGAAGTCGATCTCACAATCAAACAGAAACTCAAACTCATAATCGAAATCGAAGTCAAACTCACAATGGAACAGAAACTCAAACTCATAATTGAAATCGAAGTCGATCTCACAATCAAACAGAAACTCAAACTCATAATCAAACTTGAAGTCAAACAGAAACTCAAACTCATAATCGAAATCGAAGTCGATCTCACAATCAAACAGAAACTGAAACTCATAATCGAAATCGAAGTCGATCTCACAATGAAACAAAAACTCAAACTCATAATTGAAATCGAAGTCGATCTCACAATCAAACAGAAACTCAAACTCATAATCAAACGAAGTCAAACTCAACCATCGTCTATCATTGTACTATCGATATTGTGTTCTTGATATTTTCAATGATCAAGTGCAATTTCGATAACGCAACTGAGACTTTGAAAGAAAAATGTGAACTATCAAACTGAAAATAAATCAATGAAAATGTGTCACATAAAAACTTCAAAATATCGATAGCAACTGCGGTGATTTTAACTTCTACAAGATTCAAATCCGTAATAAAATTGAAGTGAAGTTTTCGTATTGCGCGAGAACCGCCATACCCTTCGGCTCTGGTCCGACGGTTCGGATTTGATTACATTCGTAAGCCCCCTAAGCTTTCAATCAAACACTCATTAGCAAATGGGAAATCCTCGGAAAGCCGAAATTACTGATATCGCACTCGACGATCAGCTGTGCTCCGGAATGTTCGGGGCTGTCGTTCGAAACGCGCTCGAATCCGGCAAGCCACAAAATCGGTTTCGTATCTTGTAAGCCATCGCTAATTGGGCCTTATCAAATTGGGCGGATGAGATTGGCGCACGATTGGCACATGCGGCTCTGTAAACATGCGGAGCGACGCTGTCAACGGGGCAAAATGTTCGACGAATCAAAATAAACCATACACAGCATTCGGGATCAGAATGTCAAGAGGCGCCGAAATTGGCAGCTGTCAAAATGTCGAAATCAAAATGCCAGGTATGACTGATAAACACGAACAAAAGTTCCCACCGCAGCACCTTTTGAAAATAAGAAATTTCTGAATCGTGGGGTCAATTTAACGAATTACAAAAAGATTGAATGCAAATGAACACAAATCACATCACATGAAATTGACACATCTTACACCAGAGACTGGAAGCGAGTGAGAAGTGACAATGAAGTTACAGTTCTTGAATGTAAACAGTCGAAGTTTGGGGACAACAAGCCGTTCACAACAGCACCCAGGACTGGACGTAGCGCAACGCACCTTTGACCAAAAATTGTTCTAAAGGCATGAGTTTCAAATTTTGTCAATACTTCCATATTTATCATCTTTGCCGAATATCAGGCCCCAACTTTCTTTTCCTGATCAATTTTCAAATCTAGAGACTAATTTTTCGATGAAATCAAAACATTTCATTTTTCACCAGATGAAATTTCGAAAATTGAGTTGTAAAGCGCACCGCGTAATTCCCCAAGTCCTGAAATAACTCACGTTGAAAGCCTCACATTTTCGCTCGGCCCAGACACTGATTCTCTGAATAGGCTGCGAGCCGTTTCGGTCCGCTAACATCGGTGAAATTCGAGCCGGCACAAAAGTAAGAGAAAATATCAGTCACCGAAAGAAGCGCAGGCCCCGAGGTCCCTTGACAAGTTGACGGGTTTTGCGAGCGGGTTATGCACACACAATGGTGAACATCCTCGGGAAAATCTAATTTTCCGACATTAAACCGGGTTTTTTGTTTCTCGCACGGCTATATTTCAGGTTGTCCATGTGCGGGTGCTTTGGGGGAAAGTGAAATTTGATCAACGGCTTCGCTCTTCAACCGCCTCGGGAATCCGCTTACAGTTTTGAGATTTTCCGTTCAGTTTTCCGCTAATTTTAAATGATGGACCGAAATTGGAAAAATTTGTTTTTTGTATTTCAACCAACAATTTGAAGTTTTAGCAACTGCCACTCGCATTTAGCAATCTTTGTTGTTGCTATGCCTCGAATCATTTTGACCTCTTGCAGCCAGGGATACCAACCGACGAGCAAAGAAACCTAGCCATACCATAATATGGATAAGGATATTATCCTTCGGCAGGCGAGAATGCGTCTTGATCCCCAACTCTCTGAAAATCGATGGTTTGAGATGATATCTGATAATAGTTTAGATGCTTATCATCCTGGATCGCTTCGTCTGCCAATCCGGAGCGGATTAAAATTTGGAAAACACGTCCGCCCTTTTTTTTTTGCGTGTATCGCTAACTGCCGTCGGATGATAAATTTCCGCTCATATAAGAGAACCGGGTGTCAGTGAGATTTATGTGACGTCATTAGCGCCTTGGCTCGCCCTCTGAGTGGCCCCCCTTGATCCCGGCGTAATACGTCTAATCTATCACATCTCTCAAGTTAAGGAATGGTCGTTTCTACCTGTTTTCCTGTAGCAATCCGAGCGATTGCTTCGCTTTATTTTCAGCTTTCCCCCGAAGGGATTACTTCAATTTGGCCAGGCGAGCATTTTTTGCGTAGGGAGATTTGCAAAATGTTCTTTTTGGGTAATATGTTGAAGATACCCCAATTTATGATTGAGGTCAGTCGTAGATTCGTTTATTGTACAAGGAAACTCGTCGTTATCGTTAAATTCAAAGTAAAATACGATATCTTTAGCGGGGTGGCAGTTTGCAACAGTGAAGTCCCCGGGTGGCAGTTGGGTGAGAAACTTTTGGATTTTTTGACTCGAAAAATTTCATCACGATCGTTACTGTAAAGAATCCTACGATCACGATTGTATCAATCCTGTTATTTGATTAGTACTCCCATGCCTATGATTACGATTGTTATCGCTATCAATCCAGTGAATACTATTGTAATCGCAAATCCTATGATTACTATTGTAATTTTAATAAATCCTATGATTACGATTGTGATTTTAATCATCCCTTTGACTACGATTGTGATTTTAATCCATCCTTTGATTACGATTGTAATTGTAATCAATCCTTTGATTACGATTGTGATTGTAATAAATCCTTTGATCACGATTATGATTGTAATCAATCCTTTGATTACGATTGTGATTTTAATCATCCCTTTGATTACGATTGTGATTTTAATCAATCCTTTGATTACGATTGTGATTGTAATCAATCCCTTGATTACGATTGTGATTGTAATCAATCCCTTGATTACGATTGTGATTGTAAATAAATCCCTTGATTACGATTGTGATTGTAATCAATCCTTTGATTACGATTGTGATTGTAATCAATCCCTTGATTACGATTGTGATTGTAATCGATCCCTTGATTACGATTGTGATTGTAATCAATCCCTTGATTACGATTGTGATTGTAATCAATCCCTTGATTACGATTGTGATTGTAATTAATCCTTTGATTACGATTGTGACTGTAATCAATCCTTTGATTACGATTGTGACTGTAATCAATCCTTTGTATACGATTGTTATCAATCATGTGATTAGAATTGTAATCGCAATCAATCCTGTGATTTCGATTGTAGTCACTGTCAATCCTTTTGTTGTGATTGTAAACTCAACCAATCCTTCGATATTCTCAGTGTGATTACGATTGTAATCACAGGATTGATAGCGGTAGCTATCACAGGATTGATTTCACCACAATTACACTACTTTATGGATGTTATCCTTTTCCATTATAAAGAAGGCGGAGAAAATCAAGCCAATATTCCCGCCTCCGTTATTATGTACCTACCTACCGGCCTAAAAAAGTCATGCTCCCCAGAGTGGATTCCGCCTTTAAGCAATGTCGCCGTTTTTCCCCTCTGTTTTCCCTCCAGCTGAAGGCCGACTGTCAGCTTTTATATTTCTTTTTTGCCTTCAGCCGTGCCGTCAGACAGTTTTCATGCTTCTCTTCCCCTGTTTTTACGTTGACCCACGTTCTCCTCTCGGATGGTAGCTTATATCCTTGCTCTTGTCTTCGCTCTTCCGTTTGCAGAGAGACAGAGTAATGGTGCCTAAGTTGACTACGGGTTGTCTGTTTGACTATAGACATCAACCCCAAAGGGAAAGAGTGTCGGAGGGTTGTCCGGAATACCCCATTTCCTTTCGTTGGATTTCTGGAGTTTCTCCCTTTCCCTTTGATAGATGTGCGTGATGATTCGTGTTGTCCGTCGGTAACATTTTGCCATTTCATCGTCTGCAGTGAAAATCTCGATCGCGGAAAAATACATTGAAACAATTTTGTATTTTTAGCACCAGGTACTTTACTCAGGTGCAATAGGTTATCGACGGTGAAAGTGAGACAACACGTATCTCCATTTTGGCCAAAATCAGTTTTTTGCTTTACCTAAGGTAAAAATCGGCGTTTTATCGATCAAAGCGCTTCTGGTGACGGTATCTTGAACGAATACATTTTATTTTCGTTCAAGATATCGTCACCAGAAGCACTTCAATCGATAAAACGCCGATTTTTACCTAAGTTAAAGCAAAAAACCGATTTTGGCCAAAATACGCGTTGTCTCACTTTCACCGTCGTTATGTACCTAGTTCATTCAAAGTTTAATATCAAGCATTGCAGAATATCGAGTTAGTAATAAAATAATTTAATATTCAGCCTCACCCCTCGGGTGGCTTTGTGGGGGAGGGCTGGAACGGTAAACTTTCGAACTAAAACTCGAACTTGGGCTGAACTCGAATTATTGATGTTGCTGACGGCCACATCGGCCGGGACGTTGACATTTTAAAGCCGGATTAGCTCGAAATTTGTTGTTTCGAATTTTAACGCTCGGCCGGCCTTCATCCGTTGATAGCCTCATCAATTTTATCAACTGAATTGGACAAAAAACTCGCTTTTGCTCGCACTTTTTGCAAAAATTTGTTATATCTTGAAAAAAAATCGTATTTTCTTAATTTCAAATTCATTTTTAAATCAAAAATAATTAAATTGGTTGATTTAAATTAAATCAATTTTTGATAAAAATTGACATTGTTTCATTGGTGAAATTGAGTTTATAGCGGTATTGACTGCAATAAAATGGAATAAAATGAAATGGAACGAAATAAAATGAAATGGAATGAAATAAAATGGAATGGAATGAAATAAGATAAAAGAGACAATACATACCCTAAAATAAAATAGAATTAAATGAAATAAAATGGAATTAAAAGGGAATTAATTATTATTTTATACAAGAAATGTATTATGCCATTTAAAATCAAATTTATGTAAAATCAGTATGTATCCATTCAATTTTTAATCCAAACTGATCTCGTTTTCTTGGTGAAATTGGATTTATTGCCGGGCATTCGCCTGTACAGAACAACTACCTTCGAGATGATTTCATGCGAAAAGCAAACCCACCCCTTTCGATGCTGGGGTGGGGGTGCAAGAACGAGAACTAGTCGGTTTTACTGATTATCAGCAGACTCCACTCCAGCAGGAATCCACCCCCGATGCAAGTATAGTTCGGTTTTGGTTTCAGGTGCCGACTAATCCCGAGCAGCGATAGGCCACTTGCATATTGATGCGCATGCAAAACACCTGCAGTCCAATGCACGGCCAATGGTCCGAATATGCCAACGGTCAGTCGGACAGTTGAATGCAGATGAAAGGGGGAATCTGTATGCTGGCGATTTTCCACGCCGATTCCAGCCCTGCGGTGGAATATTTCGCACTATTGTTGCCATATTTGAATAAATAAAACAAAAAAAATAGAATCGAATGAAATAAACTGGAATAAAAGTGACATCAAATCTACTAATAATGGAAAAAACGAAATAATTTGAGTTGACATGAAATTAATTAAAATGAAGTGGAATTAAATTAAATTAAATTAAATTAGGCAAATGGAATAAGAAATAAATCAAAGAAATAGGTACTATGAATGAAAATGAAATAAAATTATATAAAATATCATATCACATGAAATGGAATGAAATAAAAGCAAATAAAAAGAAATGGAACGAAATAAAACAAAATGGAATGAAATAAGATGAAATGGAATGGAATAAGATGAAATGGAATGAACTGAGATGAAATCAGATGAAATTGAATGAAATCAGATGAAATAAAATGGAATAAAATAAAAAGAAATATAATTGAATCAAAATTTTCATTTAATGAAAAGAAATATAACGAAATGGAACGAAATAAGATGAAATGGAATGAAATAAAAGCAAATGAAAAGAAATAAAACGAAATGGAACGAAATAAAACAAAATGGGAGGAAATAAAATGAAAAGGAATGTAATGGAATGGAATCAGATAAAATGGAATGAAATCTGATGAAAATAATGAAAACAGATGAAATAAAATGGAATAAAATAAAAATAAATATAATTAAATTAGATGAAATTAAATAAAACGAAATTAAATGGAATAAAACTAAATCAGTGGAAATAAAATGAAATGAAATGGAATGATATAAAATTAAATGGGATGAATTAAAATTGAATAAAATGAATTAAAATGGAATAAATTGGAACAAAATAGAATAAAATGAAACGGAAAAAATAAAATGGAGTAAACTGGAATATTAAGATGAAGTAAAATTAAACATTATTGACAATACGATGAAATAAGATAGGTATTTAAATTGTGTATTAAAAAAAAATTAAATTAAACGAACGAATTGAAATAAAATGCCACAAATTGGAATAAAATGAAGTAAATTTAAATAAAACGAAGTAAAATGAAAACATATGATCAAATTGAGAAAATTGACCTAGTAAAAGTATTGAAGAGTTTTCCTTCAAAACTGCATATATCCACTTTCGAGTTTTGTCGATATCGATTTAGTTTTTCGATTTTCGATTTCAATTCATAGCAGTTTGGTACCTATAAGCAATTGATAATCGAAAAAACGAAATCGATATCGGCAAAACTCGAAAGTGGATAAATGCAGTTTTTAAGGAAAACTCTTCTATTTTCCGGTTCGATTTTATGCATACTAGCCATTATTCACTTCCGTGTTACTTACAAAACTCAAAAATTGTGACTGCAACACTAATTGGAATCCCCACTAGAATAGCTAGCTTCTGATTGGCTAGAAATGTCAATTATCATCCAGAAAAAGTGGAGAGGGGAAATCCTTTGACAAATGAACGCCATTTTTCCACCTTGCCTTTCTCGAACCAGAAGCTACCCGTTGGTTTATTCATTCAATTGTCGGGACGGGTCTTTTTCCGTGCCATCTCCCGCTGTTTCACCTTCTTTGGATGTTTAAACTACAGAAAGGTTATGCTGATCTGGGTAGTTTGTTAGCGTCGCGCAGATGCGGTATATGCGCCGTAGGTATGCGCTGAATAAGTGATCCAAAAGACCCTCATTTCTTTCGAGTTTATACCTCCACCTTTTCCGGGTTTATTTTCCACCTATGGTTGAATACACTTTTATACATCCCACAACCCGAGGGTATTGGCGAGAGGGGGAATCGCCCATTTTACGGCCGAATCTAATTAAAAAACTATCCCGATGGCGATAAAATGAAAAATGAGTTTTTGGCTTCGATTTTACGATATGCGAGGAAACTTTGTGATAAAATGAGATGGTAAAACAATACCGGTAACCCACCGACGACGGTATTTTATTATCTACTTTCTCTTTATTGCTATATTCAATGAAGGGCAAGTTTATTACTTTTATCGAAATTTAGTGCCTAGTGTTAGAACGATAAGGCGGAAATATATTAAAGGTCAGCCCAATATTGTCCGCTATTCGTTTCTGACATACATTTCTATCAATTTATTGTCGCTAATGCGTTCCTGCCTATCTATAATCATTTTAATGTATTCCATTTAATGGTATTTCATTCGATGTATCGAAACTTCCTTTTTCTGTGCGAAATGTTGTTCAAATTCAAGTTTTTGGGCGAGAATCATAGAATAATCGAATTTATTGAAATTATAAAACTTTTGACTAATTATTAGAAAAGCTGTTTGATTTAAAAAGCTGTTTGATTTAAAAAGTCAATAAAAATAGAACAGAGTTCAGAAAATGGAAAAATAATTCATGGAAAACTCGAGATAATCACTAATTATTAAAAAAATTACATATCTTATTTGAAAAAAAGAATAGCAATTGAATAATTGAGAGAAAATCTCAAATAAATACTACAAAATATTTTCAAAATTAAATAAAATTATTAGAAACAGAAAGAAATTATTTAAAAATGAAAAAATATGGTAGGTAGGTATCTAGTTAATTAGGTCAAATGTAACCGGAAAAAATTATTTAATCCATAAATCCAGACTGTCTTTGCATTTAGAGTGAATTTTTGGTTCGTTGAGAACTCGTCCATAATCCAGTCACTGTTCTAAACCAGTTTTACGCCTTTCAAGTCAGAAAGACTACACCCTGAACAGCTCGGGCGTCGTGCGTACTTGCGTCCCCTCAGCCGCATGCCGCGTTTCACTTTGCCTCCCGGATTTATTCAGCAGGCCTTCCTGAGCGACGACTGTAGGCCTAGGTAAGTCAAAATGCACGAGAAGGTCTGAAGGGCTTTTGAATTGATCATCCCCCGCGGTTAACTACCCTCCATTTTCCCGCCGGCGGCTCGCGAATAATTCAAAACATCCGCCTACGCTCGTGTCGAGGCCGAAGGACGAGAAAAACGAAAGGTACGTCCTGGAGAGCGAAAGGGTAAAAGTGGTAGTGCCTATTGGCAAAGAAAATTTGGGAAAAACAGAAGAGGGAGGTGAAAAGGAGGAAGAAGACGGAGCGAAAGAACGAAAGAAAGAGAAGCAGAAGTCAAGAGTTCAAAGATTCCAAAAACACAATTTAGTTTTTTATTTATTTATTACTTTTTTGTAGAGTTGTCAAATCAATGGTAGTAGTGTATTTATGAGGGTGCGGCGCCAGTCACCTCTCCAACTGTCTAAAAGTATCCCCACAAACGGGATAAAGGGAAAAAATTACATTTTTGGAGGATAACAGAACGATTCAAAATTTGAAGAATATATAATAAAATTTATTAATATAATATAATATATAATATAATATATATTTAATATTATTTGATAGAATATTTAATATTCTATCCTGGTCCTAAGCGATAATTATGTCGCATTATACAATTGCGCTTCGAAAAATTCCCGTGAAAAAATACAAATTTCCCCACTTGATGTAAAATTTAATTTGCAAGAGGTTGGTCTGCTCAAATCTTTTGTCTCTTTCCGAAAGATGTCCAAAATGGGATTTCAATCCAGTAAACATTTGATAACGACTTTGGTTTTCATGTATAATGACATAGATTTTCACTGATAACGACACCGATTTCCATCGATAATGACATCGATTCGTTAGCAGTGACGTTTATTTAAATCAATAGGTAATAAAATCGATTTCCGCGGGTAATTACATCAACTTTCACGTATAGAGCCTGGACTTCGAAGTTCAAAAAAGGAAAATAATCAACCAGGAAATCAGTTAAAGGAAAGCTCTAACTCTTTAGCCATTGGTAAACTAGCCCCTCAAATAATTGTTGAGACCTTGAAAAAATTGTCCAATCCAATCATAACTGGCATCATGACAATTATCAGCTAAAAATTCAATTTATCAACTGGCAGGGAAATTTTGCGTTTTTTCTCAGGGATTTTTCAAAGCAAACAGGGAATTTTTCATAATACGCCGTTTATTATCAACGCGTAGAAGGGACATGATTTTCCTCTTTTCCCCCGTTCATAGGGATATTTTTGTAAGAAGACTGGCGACCGGCGCCACACCCTCATAAATACACTACTAACTCACCTCAACCGCCAAATCACTACTACTAGGTACTTGCAATTTTGTACTAACAAAGAACAAAATTGTCCATTAAGGTTTTTCACTTATCAATCTTTCCTCGCAACAAGAGACGTTGAATTCCTACGATTGGAATCCTTTTCGCATGAAACAATTCCGACAGAAAATTTCGACGCTTGCGTAGGTACAAAGTTATTTCCGGAGCATCAATGACAAGGGAAGAGTTCGAAAAGAAGCGCACTACATGAGGTAAAGTCGCGTGTAACTGACGGGCGGTTAAGCACTCGCGATATTCAATTCATAACTCACCACCCCAGGCATTCCCTACAAGAGAGCTTTTGACGTCGGAAAGTGAGCTCGGCTAAATAAACTTGGCGGTAGCCGGCGAGGAAATAAGGAAGCGCGCCTTGTCAAAAGAAGCTTTACCGCATCCTCGAGTCGGAACCACTTATTTTCAAAACGGATATATATTCAGGATTTGAGCTGAACTCTTGGCAACTGGACGGTGAAATTAGCGTTGAAAATTTAACTCAAGGCTTTGATTGCGCTGTGAAGCGATGTTCGAACCTTTAATATTCACAAAGCTATCAGAAATATTTCGAGATTTTCCTTGATAAATCCGAAGGAAAGAAATGGTTGCATGATAATATTGAGTAGAGACCAGAGGGAAGTTGTCCCGGGCGTGCCCTACCGCCCTCAAGTCGAGGGTCGGAACTAAAAATTGGCATCGTTTACGATGGAAAGTGGAGAAACACGCAACAGGCGGTAAGCTTTTCCAGAATTGCTTCAAGTAGGCAATAACATTACACTTTACATATCCTCATACTTACCGCTCATTAGGTTCTTAACTTACGTAAGCTCACATTGCCTCTCATAACCTCACATCACCTCTCATAACCTCACTTTACCGCACATGAACTGATCTCAACACACACAACCTGACATTTCCTAACATAACCTCACATTACCTCACATAACCTCTCACAACCTCACATGCCTCTCACAACCTCACATTAGTGCACATTAGGTAACTCACATAAGCTCACATTGCCCATTATAGCCCCAAATCCATGGTAATGTGAGGTTATGAGAGGTACCGCACATTACTTCTCATTACCACACATAACCTCTCATTACCGCTCATTAAGTAACTCACATAACCTCACATTGCCTGTTGTAACCTCACATTGCCTCTTATAACCTCATTACCACACATAACCTGGCATTACAACGCATTAACTCACATTGCTTCTCACAACCTCAAAATGCCTCTCATTACCACACATAACCTGATATCACCACACCATTGCCTCTTATAACCTCATTACCACACATAATCTCTCATAACCGCTCATCAAGTAACTCACATAACCTCACATTGCCTCTGATAACCTCATTACCACGCATAACCTGGCATTACAACGCATAAGCTCACAAAAGCTCACAATGCCTCTCAAACCTCAAAATGCCTCTCATTACCACACATAACCTGATATCACCACACATAGCCTCACATTACTGCACATTGCCTATCGTAACCTCAAATCAACGGTAATGTGAGGTTATGAGAGGTACCTCACATTACCTCTCATTACCACGCGATGTGTGGTTATGTCATAACCTCTTATTACCACACATAACCTCTCATTACCGCTCATTAAGTAACTCACACAACCTCACATTGATTATAGTAACCTGATATTGCCTCTCATAACCTCATTACCACACATAATCTCTCATTACCGCTCATTAAGTAACTCACATAACCTCACATTGCCTCTTGTAACCTCACATTGCCTCTTATAACCTCATTACCACACATAACCCCACACTACCACACATTACCGCTCATTAGGTAGGTACCTAACACACATAACCTCTCAAAACCTCACATTGCCTCTCATAACCTCACTTTACCACACATAAACTGATCTCAACACACACCTCACATTACCACACATAACCTCACATTACCACACATAAGCTCACATTGCCCATCATAGCCTCAAATCAATGTTAATGTGAGGTTATGAGAGGTACTGCACATTACTTCTCATTACCACACATAATCTCTCATTACCGCACATTAAGTTACTCACATAACCTCAAATTGCCTCTCATTACCACTTTTCGGGCCATTTTTGTCGGCAGTAAAATTTCCCCTATATTGTGGTACAATTACTCGGATTCAAGCATTATGTTCTACAGTAGGTATCATATTTCGACGCTGCCAAGGAGCTCGTTTGTCAACCAATGACATCTGTTACGACCCTCGCTAAGGAAGTGTAAAGCCGAATATTACAGGCCGTATAAAAGTTTCTCGTGACGAAGGTGGCCTGCGAAAGCATAAGCCATTCCGACCCTCGGGGTATCCCGGGGGAGTATGAATTTTCGGGTACCTGGCAGCATGCAGCATGACTTCCCTCTTCCCCGGAAAGGCGAGTCTCCATTTTCACCCCGTCGCACCCGCCCCGAATGTAAAATGGATGGGCCCACGAGGCAGGGCCATCTAACGATTTTCATTGAAAGGGGAAAAGTGAACGGTAAACAGAGCGAAATGAGGTAATACGGCCTTTTACGCGTCCATTCATAATGACAATATGGGCCGTCCAAAGCAGCTTACGCCAGCGTCGACGTTATTGAGTAAAGCCGGCGCTCCTGTGCCATGGAATAATGAAGGCTACAACGTCCAACAATGCGAGATTTGGAAAAAGATTGTAGTTATAAAAAAAAGTAAACCTATCCCGAAATATGCAGGTAGGTATATCCAATACCTGGGTACCAAATACCTTCATTTTTGATTCGCTATAACTAATCAACGTTCTCTGCAACTCATAATTGGTGCAGTCCGAATTTAGAAATAAAATTAAAAAATTCCCAAAAAACAACGACGCAGCAACAATAAAAACTGTACAAAATCAGTACAAACACTTCTAACGGCAAATGAAAAAGGATTAGAAGATGATGATGAAGAAGGACAAAAAACACAACAACAACAACAACAACAACAACAAAAATGCCGTTGACAACAGCTGCAACAACAACAACAACAACAACATAAATCGCTAGAAACACTTCTAACAACACATAAAAAGAATTAGAAGAAGATGAAGAAGGACAAAACAAAACAAAAACCACAACAACAGCAACAACAAAAATGCTGTTGACAACAACCGCAACAACAACAACAACAACAACAAAAATCAGTTCGAACACTTCTAACGGCAAATGAAAAAGAATTAGAAGAAGATGAAGAAGGGCAAAACCAAAAACCCCAACAACAACAAAAAATGACGTTGGCAAGGACAGCAACAACAACAACAACAACAACAACAACAACAACAACAACAACAAAAATCACATTAAACACTTCTGACGGCTAATGAAAAAGAATTGACAGAAGGAAAGGGGGAACAATAACTACAAGAACAACAACAAAAACAAAAATGGCAACAACGACATCAACAATTACTGCAGCAACCACTAACACAGCTGACAACAACAACAACAACAACAACAACAACAAAAACAACGATGACGACAACAACAACGCCAACAATGACAACAAAACTATATTAACAACAACAACAACAACAACAAAACTACATTAACAACAAAACTGCAACAACAACAAAAATAACAAAACAACCATTAAACCACTGTGCCAGACGTGTAGATCTCCAGGGCAATATAACAAAAATACGCCCAACAATTCAACAGAACAGAGCAAAACAAAAAAATTAAACAAGTTCAACAACAAAAACAACTTGAACAAAATTTAGGCCATTAAATCAAATTTTTATACAAATATCTTGATTCAATATTTTCTGTAAGCACTTACGGTTATTAGGCGCGAAAAGAACTGCCTCAACGCTGACCGCAACCTGAAATGGGAAAAAGAAATAATGTAGGTACCTACCAAAAATTGCTGACCAAGGACAGTAAATAAATAGTAGTACTTAAATTATATTATTTAATACAATGAAAATTGAAATCCTCTTGAAATTTGAATTTGTATTCTCTGATCAGCTTCATTCAATAATCACCTGCTGATTGAGAGATACTTTCAGCAGCACTTGCGCTATTTCCAGTATTGAAACCGCTGCTATATCGTTTTTTGCAGTACCTATTTTAAGTCGAAGATCACGTTCGAGCAAAGGATTATTTATTAGATCGTACAACCCTTTCCGGGCAAATGTTCGGAACTGACGTTAATTGTGGTGAGATACAATGGCTGCTTCCATTCCACGTACTTCGTGGCTTTTTGTGGCCTGCCCACGCCAAGTTGGTTTTACGGCTTCATCTGAGGCTTTTCCGACTCCGGCAACGCCGGCTTTTCCCCTTATTATTAACTATTGTCTGCCCCATAAAGAATCGGCTATCTCTCCCTTTTCGAGTTTTTAAATTTTCAGCCAAGAAGGCGTTTGTCGAGCCAGGATGGAGCTCGAGAGGTAAGGTTAGCAGTTCAAAATTAATTTCAAGTCGGTAAGTAATTATTTGAGCATCTGGGAGAGGATTGAAATCATATGCATCAAAAAGTGGATAAATTCGAAACTAATTGAAAAGACTGTTGAATGTATGGACAACAAAATGTGCATCGATTGGGCGAAAAAATGCAACAAAATTTCACACATTACTCGCGAAATGAATTTTTTGCATCCTCGTATTTGGAATCGTGTTTCAGTCTTCAGTTATCGTGAGTATTGCCATTGGTTGAACTCTTGGGTTTTTCAAAAACGGCAAATTCCCTTTCAAGATCGAATGAATTTCGGTTACTTCGAAGGTTTCTCTTCTTCCTTGGAGGAATTCGCTGGGAATTCGGACCACAAAAGGGAAACGATGTAGGCTCGGAATTCGGAATCGAATGCCGAAATGGGATATTTCGCGTTTCTATCGAATAACTATCGTACCTGGCGTTATATCAGGCCGGTGGTACGAGGACTACTGATAAATAATATAATAAATTGTTGTAATTTAGAATAAATTTTTTTCAAAATATTTAAAATTCATTTTTGAAAAAATTACTGTTGGAAGTTTATTTGGGTACTTCCATAATATTAATTTGGATTTTTTCCTGTTGCAGTCAAGAACTTCTGTGGAAATGTTTTGAAAAATTCGAAGAAGTTTGCGGACTTGAAAAAAATATTTCTACAATTTTGAGATGGTAGCAATGCCAAGTTGACAGAACTCCATAGTTATGGAATTGAAAAATGACTTCAGTTCTGCAGTTATTCAACTAGGTACTTATATTTACTCTAAATTATCGCAGCAGAACGCACTAAATTCGTACACAATGTTGATTAGGAAAAAATCATGCTGTTTTACGACCACGCTCTGCTACCAAACCATGAGTGTAAAAATAGTTTCGAAATACTCTCGTAAAAAAAATACTTTCAAAATAAAAAATCTTTCGAAAAAATACTCAAAAACTTAGTATTGAAATTAAAATACTTTTAATACTCTGTTGATCCTTAAAACCCGTAGATCATTTATTTTGCGGCCACGCTCTGCTACCATCAAAAGTGTCATAATGCTTTTGAAATTAAATTATTCTCGGAATTTCATAACACTTCCGATATAGTTATAATGGGATGCACACTTGAGAACCTCTTATCTGATTTAGCGAGGAAAAAACGTTAACTTTTACGTCGCATTTTGTACCCTGCATGCTGATTCCCTTTAGGAATTCGCAAAACTAGTTCGCTCCAGATAAAGTTTGACAGCCAGTCGGCCGTAGATCTCAAAATCGAGGAGGAAACTCGGGGTGAAATATTTCCAAGACTCGGTTACCAAGTTAGGAAAACATCCTAGGCACGAGTCGGAGCCGCATTTGAATCTTTATTTAATTCCGCGCCGGCGGAAGGCATTTCTCGCGAGGCAGTCGAATATCAACCGTTTTCCACTTAACGCCTTCCCATTTTACAGTCGAATTGCGGGAAGACAAATCAAGGAGCTGATTAGCCCATGAATGTTGCATGAACTGCGAGGGAATCGAGAAAAGCGAAGGCCGATTGTTTTCGACTTGGACAGGCTGCCTTGATTGGACACTAAATCAACCGTGGAAAAATTGTGGGACCCCATAATTTTGATGAAGCTCAAAAATGAGTGTAGACAGGTTTAGGTGGATCCACCATCATCGGTACACAACCACGACACAGGTATATTGAAAAATGTTCGGCTTATGAATTAAAATGAAAGGTGAAAGGAAAAAGGTGAAGGCTTTTACAAGTGAAAAGTGAAAGTACTATCAACGTGAAAGCCTTTCACTTGATCTACTTTTCACTTCAGCATATAAGCCAAATATTTCTCAGTGTAAGGAGGTGACAGGAGAAAGGTGTAAAGCTTTTACAAGTGAAAAGTGAGAGTACTATCCTAGTGAAAGGTCCAGGAAGGGATTGAACGCCTTTCCCTTGATTTACCATATAAATATACCATATGCTATACTTTGGCATATAAACCAAACATTTCTTAGCGCTTGGAGATGACAGGAGAAAGGTGAAAGGCGTTTGCAGGTGAAAAGTGAAAGTACTTTCTACGTGAAAGGTACAGGAAGGGAGTGAAAGCTGTTTGCTTAATTAAACTATCACTTTAGTATAAAAGCCGAACATTTCTCAGTGTAAAAGTGGAGTTAAAAGTGAAAGTATCTAAGTGAAAGGTATAGGGAGTGAGGGAAAGCCCTTCGCTTGATTCACCTTTCACTTCAGCATAGGCGTAAGCCAATCGCCAGTGTAAGGAGGTGAAAGGAGAAGTGTGGAAGGTTTACAAGAGAAAGGACTATACAAGGTGAAAGGTACAAGAAGGTACTTAATGCGTGGAATCGAGTTGATATGCCGGACCGGGTTGATTAGTCGAATCGGATAGATGCGCAGGTCCAAATTGATATGCGGGACCGTAACTGTTTACATACAACTAGGTCAAAAACGAGAATTATTCGCCAAAATCGCCACCAATAGCTCGCCGGTTTGCAATTGCCGAAATTCCACGTTTTTGCTTACGCCTTCAAAATACAACCTTTGATTAACTTATCATTCCTTTTCCAAGTGCAATAGCGGCAGTGCCACTTGGCTGAAGACCAAGTGCTCAACAGAGAGAAAGGCCCAGTGTTGCCAGAGGCGCAAAACTAATATTTGCACTAGGCTGAAGTGAACAAGGGAATATAGAACTGCTGCTGTGGCCGAGGCAATGGATAGAAGGATAGAATGGATAGAAGGAAGGTTCTAAGGAAGATTGACTTTCTCACAGCGGAGCAGAGGTAAACCCGACGGCTAACGAATGCCTGTCCCTTAAGGAGTAAAATCGCACGTTCGCTTACGATGTCTGAAATGAAAAGACTATCTCGTCAAAACGGGAAAGGAGCTAGGTGAACAAAATGGTTGACATTTTAGAGGAAAAAAAATTACCAAAAAATGGAACCGATTCCAAAAAGAAGCTTGGAAGACGGAAAATTACTTTTTAGCCGTTAATTGGCTAAACCAGTGGTGCGTAGATAACACAAATTACTTCCCAGATATCCCAGTTCAAGAAACGTAAACAGAGGCAGGGAATTGAAACCTGTTAAAAACCATTTTCTTCACATAATGCATGGGAATTTTTAAAAGTCGATTGTACAGGACGAGAATTGATTTTCCAGATTTTCGGTGCTAAAAACGACGATGTTCTAACATACGTAATTATGAAGACACAAAATTTTTTTACAATTTAATGGTAGCAGAGCGTGATTTTGACGAAAAACGTCGAAATCGTCATTTTTTTTGGGAGTTAGTTTATGATTCGATTAAGAGTCAATTCTTTTTAGGATTTTACTGGAACTCCCAAAAAAATGACGATTTCGACGTTTTTCGTCAAAGCCACGCTCTGCTACCATTAGATGGTAAAAAAAATTGTTGCAAGATACCAAAATGACATACAAAAAACTTATGTATGCATAATCTCATGTCATTTTGGTATCTTGCAACAATTTTTGGCCGTCCATAAATCATTTCGTAGCTCTGTTTCCACTCTTTTTTCCCCCGAGTTTGTGGGTCGTTTTGAAATGCTGGTTCCAATGATTCCTCGGTTTTTGGCTTACATTGCGGACCCATAGCCTCGAAACTCCATGGTAAATATACAGTGAAAAGGTAATTTCAAATAAAATTTATAAATTTCCAAAATTAGGTACTTGTACTCACCAATTTATTCTACTGTTAAGGTCTGCTAGAATGAAAATTTTCAACAAAAATTTATTCCATGCTTGGGTTTAAATATAAAAATTTGGGAACTATTTTGAACGGGATGTTTCAAATTTTGACTACCACAAGAAGGCAGGTCTCTACCAAAATAACGACCCAGTATGACCGCTTATAATAAACAACCTCCAACTCTAGACAAGATTCTAGCTCAAGATCTAGTCGAGTTGGTCTGCGGTAACAGAGACGTCCCGTGTTATCGATTAGACGAGGTGATAAGCCGATGGCTCATTAGTCCCCATCTCGGACAACGGTAGACCATGAGGATTTAACCGGTTTGAGCCCATATACTGGACTGGTGACGTTGTCATATGCGAATAATACACGCGAATATATTATATTGTGTGGATATATTCGCTTACTGCCAACTGCTATCCTTGCGAATCCGAAGTGTTAAACTATAAATTTAAATTACGAAATTACCTAATTGGAGTTTTTTGATAAAAAATTAGGTATTGAAATTTATCGAGAATTATATCATTCATTTTCAAAAATAGAAAACACTACCAACCTTTAAGAAGAAAAATTACCAGACGTCCTACCTATCAATCCGTTAATAAACGATAATTATGTCGATTAAACAAAATTAAAGTCATTATCTACCTACAGTTTTAACTTGGCCTTGCGTATAAATCGCGTATCTTGCCTGATACCAGCTTGATCCAGCAATATCAATCTGGTCTGGTATGCCAAACTGGTCTCCCATATCAAGTCGGTCCAGCTAAGGTGACAAGATATTCTAAATTCAAAAGCGGGACGCTATGAAATGAACAATAGGTATGGGTATATATTTGTATATATGATAGGTATGTGTCAAAGTTAGTATAAAAATGAATATCGAGTGCATTAAATTATAACGAATCGATTAAAGAAAAAAAAATAGGTAGGAACCACACCAAAATAATTATTGACTTTGAACTCGAAGTTGACTTTGATCTTGAAGTTGAGTTTGAACTCGAAGTTGATTTTGATCTCGAAGTTGAATTTGATCTCGAAGTTGATTTTGATCTCGAAGTTGAATTTGATCTCGAAGTTGATTTTGATCTCGAAGTTGATTTTGATCTCGAAGTTGAGTTTGATCTCGAAGTTTAATTTGATCTCGAAGTTGATTTTGATCTCGAAGTTGATTTTGATCTCGAAGTTGATTTTGATCTCGAAGTCGATTTTGATCTCGAAGTTGATTTTGATCTCGAAGTCGACTTTGATCTCGAAGTTGAGTTTGAACTCGAAGTTGATTTTGATCTCGAAGTTGACTTTGATCTCGAAGTTGATTTTGATCTCGAAGTTGACTTTGATCTCGAAGTTGACTTTGATCTCAAAGTTGAGTTTGATCTCAAAGTTGACTTTGATCTCGAAGTTGAGTTTGATCTCAAAGTTGACTTTGAACTCGAAGTTGACTTTGATCTCGAAGTTGAGTTTGATTTCAAAGTTGACTTTGAACTCGAAGTCGACTTTGATCTCGAAGTTGACTTTGAACTCGAAGTTGACTTTGAACTCGAAGTCGACTTTGATCTCGAAGTTGACTTTTTTTGAGAATCACCCATAGGTAAACCTGGTTTTCATTTCAAGTCGGTCAAAATCGGTAAATCCACGTTTTTTCGTATTCGATTGTAGAGCGATAGATAAATATCGTAAAATTTATTACCAATGTGAAAAAATTCAGGATTACTTTCCGGCTCAGATTTCCGTCGAAACACGAACACATACTGAATTTCGATCTATAAATCGCGGGAAGAACATGAAAATCCCTTAGCGGTAAAAAAGGATATTAATGACAACCACTTTTCATTTTTCTACAGCCGCCTTTCTATAGGAAGAACCGGGGTAAACTTTACCGGGGTTATACACCGAGGCTTTCACGGGATCGTAATGGCGGATTTACGATCGAAATTAAACCGGGCCGGTTAGGTTACCTTGGGCTACCCCTTGGACAAGGGATGGCTCTAAGGGTGGAAACAGAGGCTGAGGCTATTACGCTAGTAAAGAATCTCAGATCGGACTCATATTTCGTTCAAAGCTTCGCCCCTCGGGTTGAAAACAATTTTAACCTCAAGCCGATAAGATACCTATTATGTTTTCCAATATTCGCCCCTGCCGAAGTTATTTAATTAAACGAAAATCCGACCCTGCTAGGGATAAATCGAAATAATCGACTAATTTGGGCAATTAATCGATTATGAAAATGATCGATTATTTTTAATCGATTATCGAAATTTAGCGAAATGATTTGGCAAATAATCGATTATCAAAATGATTTGGCAAATAATCGATTGTGTTTAATCGATTATCAAAATTTAGCAAAATAATTTGGCCAATAATCGATTATTTTTAATCGATTATCAAAATTTAGCAAAATAATTTGGCAAATAATCGATTATTTTTAATCGATTATCAAAATAATTTGGCAAATAATCGATTATTTGTAATCGATTATCAAAATTTAGCAAAATAATTTGGCAAATAATCGATTATTTTTAATCGATTATCAAAATTTACCAAAATAATTTGACAAATAATCGAATATTTTTTCGATTATCAAAATTTAGCGAAATAATTTGGCAAATAATCGATTATTTTTAATCGATTATCGAAATTTGGCAAAAATTTGGCAATTAATCGATGCTTACGTGTTTGAATAATCGAGTAATCGATTAATGTGTAGCGATTATTCAACCGATTTTTTAATTTTTTTATTCAAAGCTCGAACGCTGGGTATCCAGAGGCTTCAAATTTCAATCTTAAGATCAACGTTTTTCATTTTCTTTTTCTCCCTTCGGGAAAATTGTTTGAAATATTGAAATAATAGTTCAATCAAATATTGTGGATACAGTGTATGAAATGTGTTATATTTCATTGAATTTCGATAAAATAAACAATAATGCATAATACCATATATTTTGTGAGGATGTAAGGACATCCTACATGATCCTAAAACCGATATCGGTTGAAAAGGTTAATTAGGGGAAGGAAAATCTTTTCTCTTTGTACTCAGAAAAAAAATGAAAAAAAAAATAAAAAATACAAGAAAAATACCTACTTCACTAAAAAAAATAATAATTAAAAAAAAAATGCTCAGTTATTTTGCCATACCCTTGATCTGAAAAATAAAAATAAATATAGGCAAAAAAATAAAAGCTTCTTTCTACGTAGGTAGGTACTGCAAAAAATTAATAAATAAATCCAATAATAAAAAACACACAAAAAAAAATAAAACACTATATCAATTATTGTGCTAGTAGAGCAGACCAATGAAACACCCTTGACCTGAGGAATAAAATTAAATAAAAATAAAAAAGAGAAAATCTACAAAGAGTCCATACCTAGTATGAAGAATAAACCAATACTGAGATCATTTTGATTGCTCGAGATCACTGTATTTTTTGGTCAATGGTATTTTTTTGGCTTTCTTCATTTGTCATTGGCTCTAAAAATAAACCAATTTGAGTGTTAATGACGAAAAAAAAATTGAAAAATGGAAAAAATTTAAACAGGTGGATATGAGTGTAAACATTTGAAAAAGATCCTGCACTGGGCTCTGTGTCTTAAAATACTTATTGTTTTTGGCTTGAAAGATACGTAAACGAATGTCCTTCAATTTATTTCAATATTTTTCTCAATGTTTCTTCAATATTTTTTAAGCAATTCTGTCCCAGGAGAGGCTCAAAATTTTCAAAAATCTGCATTTTTGATTGTACAGTAGGTTGTATCTGGTCCAAAATACCATGGATTACCAATTTTATCCCATAAGCTCGTTTTAGGCCCACGAAAAATTCGCAGCACAAAAACCTGATCCAGGCTCAGAAAACAACTGATCGGAATTCTTCATCAAGAACATTTCAAGGTACCAAATTTACATTACATCCTCATCCTCGCTAATTGAACAGTAATCCTAGCGATTTAACGCCGATGCAAATTCGGGTCAGTAATCCTCTCTAGGTCTTTAATTGCTTCGCTAATTAAGCTCAATCGGGTCAACAGTATAAATTAAAATAAAGAGGTTCATCAAAATACAAAATTCGGTTGTTAGAGTAGGTAAAACATCAAGATTTTGTCAAGGATGCCAAATGATAGATAATTTTTTTCTAAAGCCTCAAATCGACACTCTAAATCCAAAATAAAACAGTTTCAAGTCAAATGTAGAATTTCCCATATCAAAATGAGAATTTTCCAAACCAAAACACGATTTTTCATGCTGAAAATTTTTTCTCGTTCATCAATAATTTTTTTTTTTTGGGCCGATTTCGGGAAATTCGGTGACATGTTGCTGGCAATAAACCTTTAAATGCTCCGACAACAAGGCAAGCATTTTAACGTTATTATTGAAAAATATAAAACTCTCTATAAAAATCGCTAACAAAATTGAAAATTCCGTTTCTGTCAGTTGGCTTTCAAAAGGGGTTTCAACTGTTGAATTAATACGTCGATCGGAATAGCAAAGCGTGGCTATCAAAGCCGCGAAGGTTTTTCATCCGCAGGTCGTGTTTACCCGAATTCGGGGGATGAAAAATTCCAGCGAACGTTCGGCCGGTTCATCTGGGGCGAAAACAAACGTAGCTACGGTTTCTGTTTCCGGTTCAAAAAGAATTGTTCATCATGCTCGAAATGGCAGCCTCGAGCTGAATTTCAATTTTGGTATCCGACCGTAGAAAATCCAATTTCGAATAATAAACGCTCATTCTCGATATTGTGAAATATGAATATTTGGGTATCATTCGAAGAGGATAATGATTTTCTTGAAAAAGTGAAAAACTAATTTTTTTTGTCACTCTTTAAAATTGCGGGGGCATTTGCTAGTTTTTCGAAAAATATAAAAAAGTCTTCGTTTTTTCCAAAAACTGTTTATTTTTAGGTTTTATTCATTTTTATTTCAACGGCGCTCCCTTGCGGCCTTATACCTTCCACTAGCTTTACAAAATTGAATTTAAATCTCGTAAAGTAAATGAGAAGTAATACAATTACCCGGCTAGCGTCAGGCGAATTCGCCGGATATTTTCAAAATAATAGGATTAGTTAGCGATACAGAATTTAATTTTTAGCCTCTCGAAAGCCGGAGGGCTCTCCAGGGTGTTTACATTGCCTTAAACATAATTAGAGGGTACTTTCTCGGGGCAGTCTAAGCTCAAAATTGCTGCGAAATGCCGGTAAAAAGCCAACATTTTCCAAAATGGTATAGGTACGGATATTTTTCTAGTCTGGAAAACCAACGACAAAAGCCCCTCCTAAGTTGATTCTTTACAGTTAAAAGTACGTGCCTAAATGCTCAATTTTTTAAAAATATTTTTAAAAAATTGTTAAAATTTTTTGAAAATTATTTGCTGTCAAAATTAAAACTTTTTTGGCATGTAATATTAAGGATCTAAATTAATTAAACTATGAAATACTTTTCATTTAATAGAATTAAATTTTTATTTAAACAATTTTTTCAGCCATAACAGTGTTCTATTCTTAAAAAATTTCATTTTCTACTAAAAATGTCGTCAAAAACTGCAAATTTTTTAGCTGCTGAATATTGATTGAAGAATCATTAAATTTAATAAAATAAACGCTTATTCAAATGATTTTTCAGCTATATTAAACATTGTTCCGTTTAAAAAAACAAATAAATTTTGGTAAAAACTGTCTCAAACAAATTGAGAAATTTTCTGGACTGTCGGAAACTTTGTAGATAGGATCTACCCATTTTATTAACAGTTTTCCGATTATCTGAAAAATCGTGCACTTTTCTACTCATTCTTGAAATTTTTTTTAAATATTGAAATTTATTACATGTAAAAATAATACCTGTATCAACTTATTTCAAATTTTTCATTTTTCACATTTATTTAAACGAATTCGGTATTTTCCGAGAGAAAATCTGTCCCAGATGCAGAAATCCTCAGGCCCCAGATCTATTAATTCACGTTAACCATATTTAATATAATAAAGTATGGTAGGAGCACAGATCAAAAAACAAATAGAGTATGGACGAAAGGTGTGAAAGAGAAGAATAAGAGGGTAGCATAGTTGTAGTAAGTGTAGTCCAGAATTGAGTTGTAGGTGGTGAGTATATTATTATATATTTTTTCGTTCTTTCTTCCACTTTTTGTCAAGTGTAGACATTTTTGTGGCGTGCAGTTGGTTTTATAGACACGGAGAGTTGTTGGATTGGAAGCACTCACCGATAACAATAACAATACACTCCGATGTTTGCTGTAAGGGTTCCTCAGCCGGACTGAGGATCACCTGTGGCTCCGGTCTGGAGGGTGGTCCGAGCTTAAGGGTTGTTCGGCCGAACCAACGCTTAGCGACAGCCTAGGTTCACCAATATTACAAACGGAGTAATATTTGATTTTTATTTTCATATTAATTTACAGAGCGAATTGAAGCGTTACCTTGTACCTTCGTAGGCGTACCATGAATCTGAAGACCTTGCCGACGACGCAAGACCTTTATTAGGTACCATTGTCTGCAAGTACCTAATTTGTACCTTTGTAGGCAGGTACCTAATTCGTACCTTTGTAGGCAGGTACCTGATTCGTACCTTTGTAGGCAGGTACCAAATTTGTATCTTTGTAGGTAGGTACCTGATTTGTACCTTTGTAGGCAGGTACCTAATTTGTACCTTTGTAGGCAGGTACCTAATTCGTACCTTTGTAGGCAGGTACCTAATTCGTACCTTTAAAGGCACCTTACTCGTACCTTTTTGGGCACCAAACACCTACATTTGTAGGTAGCAAACTTGTACCTTTGTAGTTAGGTACCTAACTCGTACCTTTGTAGTTAGGTACCTAACTCGTACCTTTGTAGTTAGGTACCTAACTCGTACCTTTGTAGTTAGGAACCTAACTCGTACCTTTGTGGTAAGTAGGTACCTAACTCGTCCCTGTGTAGGCACCTACGTCGTACCTTTTTAGGCACCTAACTTGTACCTTTGTAGGTACTTGTCTCATACCTTTGAAGGTACCTAATTTGTGCCTTCGTAGGCATTTAACTCGTATCTTTGAAGGTTCTAACTCGTACCTTTGAAGGCACCTATCTCGTACTTTTGTAGAAACCGAACTCTTACATTTATAGGTACCTTGTATCATTGAAGGTACCTCGTGTTCGTAGGTACCCTGTAAGTTTGTCTAGAATCACTCAGCTGAGCATAACGGATTTCTCTCCGAGTTTGTTAGTCGATTACCGAATTCATTCTGTTCAACCTATATTCCATTACACACAAAACACGGCCACAGATGCATGCACACACTTTTTTTATATTTTATGTTTTACAGGTTTCTCAAGATTTTTCGAACAAAGTTGCTGTCTCGAGCTGCGCCTGGCGAATTTTGACTGTTGATAAAGTCTCCCATCCTCCCGGCGCCGGTGGAGGTCCGCCTGCTCGTGACCCTCTGCCCTCGCTCTCAGCTCCACCTACCATAACGGTCCAATTAATCACAACATTATTGGGCTAGACTGCCGAAATGCGATAAATGTTTATCGAGTCCAATACATCGGTGGTTTGATAGAGAAAACCCGAAATGGGGTTTTCAGCATAATATGCTGAAGTATATTATTCTTTAACCGACTCCAAAGAAGCCATTCTGCCATTTGGTTCAGCTTTTTTTTATTTAAATTAATATTAAATTAGCCCTGCAGACAAAAATGTCCTAAGAACTTTTTACCTTGAACGTCCGAGGCTTTCACCTTCGTAGGTACCTTGTACCTTCGTAGGTACCTTGTACCTTCGTAGGTACCTTGTTCCTTCGTAGGTACCTTGCACCTTGGTAGGTACCTTGCACCTTGGTAGGTACCTTGCACCTTGGTAGGTACCTTGCACCTTGGTAGGTACCTTGCACCTTGGTAGGTACCTTGCACCTTGGTAGGTACCTTGTACCTTGGTAGGTACCCTGTACCTTGGTAGGTACCCTGTACCTTGGTAGGTACCCTGTACCTTGGTAGGTACCCTGTACCTTGGTAGGTACCCTGTACCTTGGTAGGTACCCTGTACCTTGGTAGGTACCTTGTACCTTCGAAAGTACTTTTCCTTGCTAGGCACCTAGTACCTTCTTAGGGACGTTTTACCTTCGTAGGTACCTTGCACCTTGGTAGGTACCTTGCACCTTGGTAGGTACCTCGCACCTTGGTATTTACCTTGCACCTTGGTAGGTACCTTGCACCTTGGTAGGTACCTTGCACCTTGCAAGGCACCTAGTACCTTCTTAGGGACGTTTTACCTTCGTAGGTACCTTGAACCTTCGTAGGCACCTTCTAGCCCTACGCTCGACTGTTTTCCAGAATAAATCAAGTGTTGCTTTGGATCAAAGAATTCGAGCACCTGCGCCCAACGGGATACCCTCGTTTGATGTATTTTCAACTCGGTTCTGTAGTTCCTTTTTTTCACTTTTCTACGACATGGCAACGAGTTCGACCTTTTCGAACTATTGATTTTCTCTTATATGTTTATCCAATCGTTGGTAGCGGCTTTCGAATTTTCCAGCTCGGCTCGCGTTTATTCGTACCGGGGCGAGAGTCGTTTGCATATGATGTTGATGGAGTATTATTTACGCATTTCTGCCGGTTCTTTAGCTTTGCTCAGCGTTTTCCCCCTTACTCAGCCTTTTCGCGTCCATCCGCTCGAATCTATAATATCAACTGCAATTATGTTAGCCGTAGTTCATTTTTCACGAGGATCGGAAAAAATTGTTTACTTCAAAATAATTGTCCATCGAAATCGACTTCTTCACTGACCGTTTTTTCAATGTGGCTTATAGATTTTGTAGGTATTTTTTGTTTTTTCTTTCAAACGAACTGAGTTCGGACGAGTTGGCAATTTATGACCTGGTCTTGGAAGGCAGCAGGAAAATTCGATGGAGAGCAAAGAGCATCAGTTGACGTTGTTTACCATTTTATTATAAACTTTTCATTTTTACTTATTGTATCAGTGCTCTTACCATTTATCGGATATTTTGTGGAAATGCTTCTTGCGGATATCAAAAAACTGACCACCGCCGCGCTGATCGTGACTTTTTTTTTGCAATAATGTCCTTTTTGAAATTCAAGCTCATACCGGACATACGGAGGGAAAACTCCTGACGGTAAAAAGGGAAGCATTAAAATTTTCAACGACACCGCATTCGAATACGTTTGGGACCTACAGAGGATCCTTGGGACAGTTGACCTTTTCTGCCCATACGAACACAGTCCTATCCCCCAGCCGACAGACTTGAAGTCCAGTTCCACGACGGTTATGAATAATTCCGCCAGTTTCCCCTCAGTTGTCGTCGGAAAGTCTAACTGCCACCGCCCCATAGTCCGGGGGTGGAATATTGCAAAAGACGGACGGCCCTTTCGAGGGCTGTTGGAGGGGTCGAATGTAAAAATATCCCATTGTCCTCGCTGATGGCCGGGAGAAAAAATAAATTAGAAATACCTCCATTTCTTATTTTATCGGGTATTTTTATGGTTAGATCGATAAGAATTGACCGGAAGAAGTTTGAAAATCGGCAGAAAATTATTGTAGGGGAGCAACACTGATCAACTTCTCCTTCTTCGATTTTAGTCAGATTTTATTGATCCTAATGGGAGTGCGTCTTTTCGTCTACACTTCAGTGCGTCTAAAAAATAGCTGAAGTGTAGACGGAATGATTTACCTAATGGCAAACATCGTTGTTGAACACTGTCCGCCATGTCGTCTAGACAAGACATCAAAAAGAGAAGAAGAAGAAGAACATCGTTGTTGATCCTGATTACACTGGGAGTCAACATCTTCGGTCAAAAATTAAGAGAAACTGTTCTACAGGTCATTTCCAACAAATCTTTACTCCAAGCCTTTTTTCCTAGTCCCTTAAAAACCCGCGTTTTTGACCTTTTTGAGTTTTACAATATTTACTCGTTAAAATGGTTGTAGCTCCTTCAATTTTCGTGTAAGCCCTAATCCGAGAGAAAGCTTGTAAATTTTCATTTCAATTTTCAATTGGTTTTTAAATCAAAATTTTCAAGGCCGATCTGAACGCACTCTATTGGGAAAAAAAGCTCAGCTGCCTTACGGTATTTTCCTGTTTACTCCAATCCTGGGTAAAGAAAATCATGTTTGTATAAACAAATACTATAAAAAAGTTAAGTTTTACCAGTTTTCCCCGTTACCTTGCTATTTCCGTACCCTTCTGCAGACAAAAGTCGGACGTGACGCTTTTTTTGAAGGAAAATGCACAAGCTTTTGAACGGCGAGCTCAGATTTGAACTTTTTCGAAAATTGAAGGCGATGCTGTCATTTCAGTGAGTAGGCAAAGGATTTAAAATCGAACATACATGGTGTTTTAACGGACTATGAAAAAATGTCAGAATATTTTTGAAATTAGATTAATTGGGAACAGCGTTAGCTGAAAACAACTAAAATCGAAGAAGAAGAAGTTAATCAGTGTTGCTCCCGTACCAACGTCAACGATAATTTTCAGTCGATTTTCAAACTTCTACCTGTCAATTCTTACCGATACGAGTAATAACGATATAACAACGATAAATTCCTGATAAAATAAAAAATAGTGGTATAAGATAAAATAAAAAAATGGCGGTATTTATAATTTATTTTTCTCAGGTCGCCACAACTTTTCGCTTTTCTGCAACAAATATTTTTGATTCTATGGGGGTTTGTAATAACCTGTATGTAATGAAATCGGTGTAAATCCCTGTAAGTAATGAATTTCTGTATAAAAACCTGTCTTGAAACAAAATTCTGTCCAAAATACATTTAAACTGTCGGTAATTGTCTTTGGATTGAAATAAAAAAGAAACAATAAACAAAACGTCCATTTAAATGGAAATAAACGGGGTTTTTTGCCTCCTGAAAAGTTTTCGAAAATACACTTACAGGTTTTCACACTATGACTGTCGATATATTCTATTGTCCTATATATAGGACAAAAACCAGTGGTGCGTAGATAACACACAATACTTCCATATTTTGAAACGTAAAATTTTGACACAATTTGATCATATTTTGACTGCTTTTGGGGTGTTTAGGTCAAAAAATATAAAAAAATTCACTATTCAAATTTTAAAATTCGCCCAAAATAAAAAACCGCCACATTTTCGGCATTTAAAAAATATCCACATATTCTGCAAGGTAAAACGAAGATTTTGAGACCAAGAACGCTCAAATCGGTTCATTTTTGTGGCCGGAAAAAAATAAAATAGAAAACACTAAAAATGCAAATATATCGGAAGTACTGTGCGTTATCCAAATTCCGATTAAACAGGGTGTTAGGTTTTGCCGAGACAAACATTTCAGTTCAAGAAATTTGAAAAAAGGTTGAGAATTGAGGGAGCTACGGTCATTTTTGTAAATGACCACAGACGGACGTAACGGACACACAGACACTTGTTCAGGAAGTGATTCTGAGTAAATGTGTATAAGAAAAAGTTTTTTCTGAAGCTCCGTTCCGATTCTCGATTTTAAGACGATTCCAATACTTCCATTTACTCTGTAAATATGGAAGTAATAATATATTATTATATTTTTTACAATTTACCCCTGATACTGTGTTAGGCAGCTAAGCGATGTTTCTAGATCAGATTTGAATAGGATTTCCCCTACCCAGATTTTAGACTAAATTGATATTAATTTTTTTAAATGTTCACTTAAACAACTCGGGGGTTTTGATCGATTTTCAAAGAAAAAAGCTATCCTGAGGTCGGGTCAATCAAGAAGAGGGCGTCATTTTAAAAATATCTCTCCGGCCGACCCAATGAAGACATCATATTTTATTTTTAAGCGAGCAGAAATAAAAATTCAGCGGATGCAAATGACTCTGAAAGCCGACCCTTGTTTTCCCATTAGTCGAGCTGTTTCACTCGAAAGCGAAACGCTCTCCATCTCTTTCAATCTCGCCGTTTTTAATGCCCTTTTCGTTATTTGCATCTCGCTCTCCCCCTCCCCTTAACTTTTTCAACGCAATCATTTTCCAACTTTCTCATTTCCCTGCCCGAGGAAGGAACAGTAAAAGCCTGGCGATACAACAAAGATGAACTTCCTCCTTTCGAATTGCCAGCGTTGGAATTTCCACGGGAATATTGACCTGTTTACAACTCGCGGTTTGTACGAACGGTTATTTAAACCAGTGGTGCGTAGATAACACACAATACTTCCATATTTTGAAACGTAAAATTGTGACACAATTTTATCATATTTTGACTGCTTTTAAGGGTTGTTTAGGCCAAAAATATCGAAACATTCACTATTAAAATTTGAAAATTCGCCCAAAATAAAAATACGATACATTATTGGATTATAAAAAATATCCACATATTCTGCAAGGTAAAACAAAGATTTTAAGGCCAAGAACGCTCAAATCGGTTCATTTTTGTGGCCGGAAAAAAATAAAATAGAAAACACTAAAAATGCAAATATATCGGAAGTACTGTGCGTTATCCAAATTTTGATTAAACAGGGTGTTAGGTTTTGCCGAGACAAACATTTCAGTTCAAGAAATTTGAAAAAAGGTTGAGAAATGAGGGAGTTATGGCCATTTTTGTAAATGACCACAGACGGACAGACGGACAGACAGACAGACGGACAGACGGACAGACGGACACACGGACAGACGGACACACAGACACTTGTTCAGGAAGTGATTCTGAGTAAATGTGTGTAAGAAAAAGTTTCTTCTGAAGCTCCGTTCCGATTCTCGATTTTAGGACGATCACAATACTTCCATTTACTCTGTAAATATGGAAGTAAAAAGGTGGTTTTTGTAAATAAAATCGGATCGGAGGTCGGGAAAAAATTTATAACCGTGCGACCGATCATTACGACTACAAACCAGTGGTGCGTAGATAACACACAATACTTCCATATTTTGAAACGTAAAATTGTGACACAATTTGATCATATTTTGACTGCTTTTGAAAGTGTTTAGGTCAAAAATATCAAAAAAATCAGTATTATAATTTTAAAATTTGCCCAAAATGAAACCAGTGGTGCGTAGATAACACACAATACTTCCATATTTTGAAACGTAAAATTGTGACACAATTTGACCATATTTTGACTGCTTTTAAGGGTGTTTAGGCCAAAAATATCGAAAAATTCACTATTCAAATTTTAAAATTCGCCCAAAATGAAAAAACGCCACATTTTCGGAATGTAAAAAATATCCACATATTCTGCAAGGTAAAACAAAGATTTTAAGACCAAGAACGCTCAAATCGGTTCATTTTTGAGGCCAGAAAAAAATAAAATAGAAAACACTAAAAATGCAAATATATCGGAAGTACTGTGCGTAATCCAAATTTCGATTAAACAGGGTGTTAGGTCTTGCCGAGACAAACATTTCAGTTCAAGAAATTTGAAAAAAGGTTGAGAAATGAGGGAGTTATGGCCACTTTTGTAAATGACCACAGACGGACAGACGGACACACGGACACACGGACAGACGGACAGACGGACACACGGACACACGGACACACGGACACACAGACACTTGTTCAGGAAGTGATTCTGAGTAAATGTGTATAAGAAAAAGTTTTTTCTGAAGCTCCGTTCCGATTCTCGATTTTAGGACGATCACAATACTTCCATTTTTCTCTGTAAATATGGAAGTAAAAACACTACATTTTCGGAATATAAAAAATATCCACATATTCTGCATGGTAAAACGAGATTTTTGAGACCAAGAACGCTCAAATCGGTTCATTTTTGCGGCCGGAAAAATGAAATAGAAAACACTAAAAATGCAAATATCTCGGAAGTACTGTACGTTATCCAAATTCCGATTAAACAGGGTGTTAGGTCTTGCCGAGACAAACATTTCAGTTCAAGAAATTTGAAAAAAGGTTGAGAAATGAGGGAGTTATGGCCATTTTTGTAAATGACCACAGACGGACAGACGGACAGACGGACACACGGACAGACGGACACACGGACAGACGGACACACGGACACACAGACACTTGTTCAGGAAGTGATTCTGAGTAAATGTGTATAAGAAAAAGTTTTTTCTGAAGCTCCGTTCCGATTCTCGATTTTAGGACGATCACAATACTTCCATTTACTCTGTAAATATGGAAGTAAAAATCGCTATTACGACTACAAGTAATAGTTATTACAAATACATGTAACTGCAATTGCGACTAAAAGTAATCGCTATTACAACACTAAGTACATGTGTGATGCAAATTCCAACTACAAGTGATTGAAATTTCAACGGCAAGTGATTGCCATCACAACTTACGTAGTATGTACACATTATATTATACTATTACAAATATTTACATAATATTAATATTATTTACATAATAAATATTATTTATACGCATAATTATTATTATAAAATTTATAATATTTAATCTTTAATGCAATAATAATTTGAATATTTAATACTAGCTGTACCCGCCCGGCGTTGACCGTGTCAAAAAACCGTGATTAATTAATTAATTAATTAGGTAGACTGTCTCTCTCTCTCTCTCTCTCTCTCCCCCCCCCCCCCCACACACACACACACACACACACACACACACAACATTCCCCGTCGATAAAAAGAACCAATCTGTTAAAAAATTAGTTTAAATGAGAACAGGTCATTTTTTTGAAATTTAAAAAGAAAAAAATTAATATGTTTGTCAATATTATTGAAGTTAGTAACAGCTTTGGTTCATTTTTCTTACTTCGCCGTAGGCATTGTTAATTTTTCCAAAAATGTGCCCTATGAAATTTCCTAAAATGTTTAGTTCTTAATTCAAAAAATTTAAAATTTCCAGACTACGTATGTTTGGTTTAAAATTAAAAATTAATTAAATTAAAAATGAAATAAAATGTTCCGAAGCACATTTGAAATAAATTAATAAAAAAAATTAAAAAATTGCTATTTTTTCAGTATTTTTGATTTTCCGGGCCTCTAATGCCAGAATGTGACAATTCGCGTATCTGGACTTCCTATCCGGACATGAATGAGCGGATTTTTCGCCAAAACGGAACATCAACAGAGAAGACGTTTGTTGTGGTTTGAGTTTGTTTGTTGTACAAAACCCCATCCTCCCTTTCCGGGTTCAGACTCGTGGACGTGTCCGGCTCGTCGGACAGTTATGACGAAGGGCGTGCTTCTCTCGTCGAAAACACTCGTGTTCGTTTTACGATAAAAAGGTAAGTCCCCCCTCGATGGATAACCATTTCCATTCGAAACGTGGATATACAATTTTGGAAGATCCGTCGAAATGGAGTGCAGGAATCTCGTCAGTTTTACCCTTTTCGTCGTTATCGGCATCTGCTTCATTGACGTGAGTTGCCTCTTTTTTTGAAGATGTTGAAAAAATTTAACATTTTAAATTTGGCCATTTAGGAACTTTTTTTTATCATTTTTTTGAAGTAAGAAAATTTTTGAAGAATTTTGACATTTTTTCCTGATTAAAAAAAAGTATTTAATTATTGTAATTATTTTCATTTGTTCAGAATAATGTAATTTGTAAAATTTGCAATTTTTAAAATTTTTTTGGTTTTTCATTTTTTTTTAAAGTAAGAAATTGTTTGAAGAATTTTGACAGTTATTCCTGATTAAAAAAATGTGTTCAACTATTGTATTTTTTTTTTTTTTGTAAGATGATTAAATTTGTCAAATTTGCAATTTTGAAAAAATTTCTGGTTTTTCATTTTTTTTTGAAGTCAGAAATCTTTTGAAGACTTTTGACAGTTTTTCCTGATTAAAAAAATGTGTTCAACTATTGTAGTTATTTTTATTTGTTTGAAATAATTTAATTGATCAAATTTTCAATTTTGAAAATTTTTTGGTTTTTCATTTTTTTAAAGTAAAAAATCTTTTGAAGAATTTTGACAGTTTTTTGACTTGTAAAAAAATGTGTTCAATTATTGTAATTTTTTTTCGGTTTGAGATGATTGAATTTGTCAAATTTGCAATTTTGCAAATTTCTGGTTTTTCATTTTTTTTTACGTGAAACCTTTATTTTGTCAATTTTCCAAAACGATTTAAGCGATTGAAGAAATTTGAACTTGTATTTCCAAATCAGAAGAAAGTTGACAATTTTTAATTTTGACAATTTTCGGAAAAATGTTAAACATTATTTGATTAAAAAAATTGTGTTTTCAACCGTCGTAAATATTTTAATTTTTTTTACATTTTATACGTCAAGTCCGCTATTTTGAAAAACTTCATCAATTTTTTCAAATTTTCGTAAACGTTTTCTTTTACGATTTTCCAGAACTTTTAATCAATTGAAAAAATATGGAAAAAAGCTGACATTTTTCTAAATGCCCATTGTAATCAAAAAACGGTTTTAAAATTATTTAAGTTATTTTAAATTGTTTCTAAATCATTTTATTTGTCAAATGTGATAAAGTGAGAAAATTTCTAGTTTTTTCTATGTTTCAAATCTCCTGAAATTATTTTTCAGCAGATTGTGCAGCACAATTTTCCGTTGTTACTTCATTTTTTTATTTTTAGTTTTTTTAAATCCATTTTTATTTTTTTGCTTGTCATTCATTTTTTATTGTCTTTTAAAAAAATTTTTTTTTTTTCAATAAAAAATAAAATCATGTTAATTAGGCTATTTATTATTCATTTTTATTATTATTCACTCTCATTTTTATTATTTTTAATATATTATTTTATTTTAGTTTCTTAAAAATTACTCATGTAATGTTCCAGAGCTGCGCCGGCTTGGGATACGGGCCGTACTACGGCGGCTACGGCGGCTTCGGCGGCTACGGTTACGCCGCTTGCCCGAAATGCTCGCCCTACGCCTACAGCTTGATGTCGCCCTGCCTCAAGGCGAAAATCCTCAAGAAATACATCGCACTGAAGAAGCCCTGCTTGACGCCGAGCCCCATCCTGCACCGCCCGTACGCCCCATGTCTGCCATGCTTGGCGAGGCAGCCCAACGCCTGCTACAAGTCCGCCACTTGCCTGAAATACCCGCCCTGCGGCCCTTGCCCGTACGCCAATTGCGGCAAGTGCCTCAAGCACAAGGCAACGCTCGCGCTCTGCAGCTGAAATCGCTTTATTAGCTAGAAACTGTAAATATTGTGTAAATATGAAATTTTCCACAAATTAAAAAAATTATTTATTCCTATTACAGTTTATTATTTTACATCTTAACCTACTTTTCAATTTGTGGGATCGCACTATTTTGGCGATTTTTATGGAATTAAGTCATTTTAAGCTTTTTTGAGAAAAAAAATTCAGACAGAGTGAAAATTAACCTCTTTGTTGGGATTTTTAACAAACTTCAAAAAACAAGGAGGTTACTCAAATTGACTTTAAGTTTTTTTTAGTACTGGTTTTGTTTTCAAGCAGTCAATTTTCTGAAAATGGGCAACACGGAGCAGTTCGTAGCTAATTTGAAACTCAGCTCGGTCATACGGTCATCGGGGCTCGGCTTTATATAGGCTTAACCTTGGATGCCAATAATCTTTGAACTTTCTATCGATCCTCGTCGACAGAATGCGTCAGACGCAAAAGCGAATTTTGCCCAGTTATTTTTGTTAAAAAATTATTAAAATTCTAACAAAATTCGCCATAAAACCACGTTTTTTGGAGTTTAACGACGATTCCTCCCCTAAAAAGTGCGACTTTTTGGCCCAGAATGTTAATTCTGACCCTATTTTGACCCTCAATTGGTGAAATTAGGGCATAAAAAATCGACCTACGCGGAAGGAAGACGGCGGACGACTGAATTGGAAACTGTGATTCACAGTATGAATGAACATGTTGAATCAGGTCGGGCGGCTACTCCGAGCGGCTAGTATCGTTCGGGACGACTTGCGATGCGATCGGGACGACTTGCGATGCGTTTGGGATCCCGTAATTGCGTTGAGACGACTTGCGATGCGATTGGGACGACTTGCGATGCGTTTGGGATCCGTCTTTGCGTTGAGACGACTTGCGATGCGTTTGGGTGGAGTCTTGGAAACAATTCTTTTAAAATAAATTTACCTTCATAACTCCACCCATTTTTATTTCATAAATTTTTGTTTTTTTAGCCAAAAAGGTTACGCCATTACAGGATTTTTGTGAATTGAAATTTTTTCTTAAAAACAAAAAAAAAGATTTTAGAAAGAAGCTTGGAAAAATAAAAATGCGAGTGGATGAAATATTTTGACAGCCATTTTTGAAATGATAAGAAAACTATACCTATTGCAAAACACTTTCTACTGAATAGCTCAGTACCAAGGACAACTCCTAGTACCTCCAACTTTGGAGTCGGGTTTTTAGCCGAAATCTAAAGATTCGCGCCAAAAAAACCAAAAGTCAAAATTTTTTTGAGCCATAATTTTTTTGACATTTGTTTTAGGCTCATACCTTGGATTTTTCATGTCGAATCGGTTTTTTGCATTTTTCTCATTACTGGAGAGGCGTAGAAAATTGCCAATTTTTGTGTCATGTACCGACTCGAAAATCTTTTTGAATTTTAAAATTTTTTACAACAAGTTTTGACCACTGAAATCCAACGAATTTTGACTAACAGGGAGTGAAAACGATGTAGAATCTTTCAAGGAATCCAACAAGCTAAAAAAAAATCGATTCAGAAAAACTCCCTCAATTCGATAAAAACGTGAAAAAAAAGAAATCGCGTGAAAAAATTCTACTGGACTAGACGCAGGTTTTTTACAATAATGATAATAATATTATTACTTTCCAACTCGTATCTAGACCTAATTAATTTTTTAAGCCTGAGGTTATATATAGAGTAGTTGAAAAATAACGATCAGTTACGACAAAAACTGTCGAAAAATACCTCCGACGTTGAAAAAATTGGCGGAGGATTCTCCGTAATGGATTTTGCACTTTCAGCACTGTTGTGCAATATTGTCAACGACCCAGTTTGTCCTTTTCCGAAAAAGGGCCCGGCCAGAAGAAAACAGACAATATTGCGATGAACTCTTTCGTATCGTGTCGACAAAAACTGTTAACAAGTGCAAAGTTCCGAGGAATTCGCCTCGGGTTTCATCGGTCGGTAATTCGACAGTCAGGGGCTCCCAGCCCCCAGTAACGTTTACATTTTACCATCCCGCTGTTTACTTGTTATTTTTTACGCGTTATTTCGTTTATTTCTAATTTTGATTTTTCTTTAGTGTTTGAAAGAATAGTTTACTGTTTATTAGATAAACGGTGTTTTTAAATTATTATTGTCGATCATCGAATAGCAATGTGCTCCGTCCTGTGCGAGTTCGAGGTGAGTAAAAAAATTTCAAAATTTTCAGAATCATTTTAATTTGTGGTCGGATCTAATTCTAACATTTAATTTACAATAAATTTAAATAAATTGGGCCCTAGAACTAATTAAGTTATGAATGTTTGTTATAATAATTGTTAACCAGTAGTTGTTTTTTTATATAATTAATAGTAGAAATTTATAGGTAATTAATAAATTATTATGAATAATAAACATTATTCTTTGTGAAATTATTATTTGTGACAAAATGTATCGACTAATAGATTATTATTTTTATAAAAATTTATTAATTAATCAATTATGCCCCAGAACTAAATAAGTTGTAAATGTTTAATAAACATTGTTTATATTAACATTTTTAATCAATAATGGAAGCTAATATTTTAATTGGTGGAAATAAATATTTTGATTATTTAAAAATATAATAAATTATTGTGGCTATTTTTCATTAGCTCGTATCCATCTCAAGATTTTACATTTCGATTCTCTAAAAGTGACGGCGTTTTCCTAAAACAGTTAAATAAACGTAAGTGGTAAAAATTAATTTTTCTGAAAACCGCTCATTGAAAACCTTAAGAATTTGTACGGCGCCCAGAGGATCGTCGGCTATAGAGCGCACGCAATGCCTTCGTGTCTTGCGGGTTTGAACATAAGCAGCCAGTGAAGGCGCTACTTTGCGAACTGATTTCAGACTCTGCGCAGTTAACGCACGGTAATTCTACGGTAATCAATAAAGGGTAAGAAGATTTGCTAAAATTTTCGTATCATCTATAAAATTTGTTGAGAGCCTAGTTTCAAATAATATTTGAAATCATTGGATTCAAACGACAATTTCACAACATTTGTGTTAGAAAAAATTGATTTAACTTAGTAAAAAAATTCTGTTTAAAAAATGAAATTTAAAAAACATTTTGGTAGGAAAAATTGAATTCAATTCTGAACAAGGGAAGGAAACTGATAAATTTGACTCTCGAGACATTTTGGCTTCAGAAAAAAGGAAAACATTCACCATAAATGCGTTTTCATCGAGAAAAGAGTCCAACTGTTTCGTCTGCTCGTTGAAATGGAAACCGTCGTTTACGTTAATAACCGGGGGCGGTTTATGGCATTGGCCCTGTTACCTGGCAGACGAACCGCACTTCCTTCGAGCCTTCGCCATTAATACTAGACCGTGGTCAATGGTGACTGGCTGGGGGTTGGTGTCGAGGTTCGATGAGGTTTTCAAATTCGACCTGGGAAATTCTCAAAATTTCTTCGAAAATGTTCAAACTTTTTTGGAAAATTTTATTACAAATTGGGGAATTCTCAAAACTCCTTCGAAAATTGTCAAAATGTTTTGAAAAATTTTATTACAATTTGGGATATTCTCAATTTCGTGTGAGAAATTCTCATTCTGCTTTGAAAATTTCAATTCGGCTTGAGGCATTCTCAATTTGATTTGAAAATTATCAATTTGCTTTGAAAATTCTTAATTCGATTCGAAAATTCTCAATTTGATTCGAAAATTCTCGATTTGATTCGAAAATTCTCAATTTGATTCGAAAATTCTCAATTTGAATCGAAAATTCTCAATTTGATTCGAAAATTCTCAATTTTATTGGAGGATTCTCAGTTTGATTTGGAAAATTCTCAAATTGGGTTGTATAATTCTCAATGTAGATAGGAAAACTGTCGTACAATTGGGGAAATTCTCAAAATGTTATGGAAATTATTCAAATAGTTCGGAAAACTCCCAATTTTACTTGGAAAACTTTATTTCAATTTGGAGAATTCTCAATTTGATTTAATTACCAATTATAATTATTGATTATAATTATTATAATTATAATTAATAATTAATTAATCAATAATTATAATTGATAATTAATTAATCCATAATTATAATTAATAATTATAATTAATAATTATAATCAATAATTGAAGGGTGCCAGTTGCAAAACGACCTAAGTGCCATTTTTTCTCAAACTGGGTTTTTGAGTGTTTAGGGTCTCGAGTGCCACGCCGGAATAGCAGAAAAAATTCTAGACCAACAGTGCTGCTCCAAGCGGTTCAAAATCGAATCCAAACATCAAAACGGCCTAAGTGCCAAATTAGTTGCACAGCTGGAAGCAATACTTTGCTTTGAAAGATGTCACACAGACACTTGTTCGGGAAGTGATTTAGAGTAAATTTTACTCTGAATCACTTCCCGAACAAGTGTCTGTGTGACATCTTTCAAAGCAAAGTATTGCTTCCAGCTGTGCAACTAAATTGGCACTTAGGCCGTTTTGATGTTTGGATTTGATTTTGAACCGCTTGGAGCAGCACTGTTTAATATAGCAGCACACTTGGAGCAGCACATTTAATGTGTAAAAGTAAAAGTTTTTTCTGATGCTCCGTTCCGATTCTCGATTTTAGGACGACTCCAATACTTCCATTTACTCTGTAAATATGGAAGTAAAAAGTGGATCTGCTCGTGAGTGTCTCAAAAAGAGACGCACAACCGGTGAACCGTTTGTAAATTCGAGAGGCTGCCCAATTCCTGGCAAGACGGTTCTTGAGGATATTGTTACTTGCAAAATTTGCAACTTACATTTAAAGTAAGTTTGCTTGTTCTATATTATCTGTGCGTGCAAGAAAGGAAATGTGTCGCAAGTTCTTGGCTTTGGGCGAGAAAGTCAGCAGTCATTCTGGAGAAACTTGATTTCTTTGGATACTTTGAAAAGACGACGTCACGGAAAGTACAAAGATGGAAAAAAATCGTCAGACCCGTTCATGAGAAGGGTTCCTAGAAGACATTCCGCTGTTAGAGAGGCAATTTGGCATTTGAAGAAGATTTTGGTGTTTGAAGAATGTTTTGGTGTTCAATTAGTACATGTTTCAAGTTATACTTCAGTTTTTTGTTCTCTAAAAGAAATATTTTGTACCATTTACGAATGTGCAAGTAAATTGGCACTTACGCCGTTTTGAAGTTGGAGGATTTTTTTTTCTGTGCCCTTTATTAATTTCAGGGGAAACACATGCTGAATTGTTAGGGTGATGCGTCACCAGTAATGCAAGTTGATAATCATGTTTTTTCTGCGCCTTGTTCGAATATTGTAAACATTTTCTTCTCTCCTGAAAAATTCTTGCTCGGGCACTTAGGTCGTTTTGCCACTGGCACCCTTCAATTATAATCAATAATTATAACTAATAATTATAATCAATAATTATAACTAATAATTATAATCAATAATTATAACTAATAATTATAATCAATAATTATAACTAATAATTATAATCAATAATTATAACTAATAATTATAATCAATAATTATAACTATTGATTATAATAATTATAATTATTATCGATTTGACCTGAAATTGCTATTGCAATTCAACAGGATGGATTTTATTTGAATTTGGAAGTATTTTGTACCACTGTTCCCAAGTTGTACCGATTTCCGAAACCAAAATCGAGAACCTTCCTCGGCGGAATTACGCCGTTCTTACATAACCCTCCTCGGAATTGTCAAATGCGTATCACAAATTCGCTACCAAAAAACATTACGCACGCGCGTTTGACGCACGATGGCGCCAACAATGGGACGGGCAATTTTGTCAAAATTCGCCCGTCATTTGCGTCGT
The DNA here is from genome assembly GCA_036186465.1 of Nesidiocoris tenuis. Taxonomy (NCBI): domain Eukaryota; kingdom Metazoa; phylum Arthropoda; class Insecta; order Hemiptera; family Miridae; genus Nesidiocoris; species Nesidiocoris tenuis. The sequence goes on from AP028918.1 coordinate 102,026, forward strand.
GTTTAAAACACGTGACTTGGTGCGATTATAATGATTATCAATCATCCGACTGCGCCGGCGCACGAAAGTAAGAACGTGTCCGGAACAATTAGCGTTTGGGACTTCTCCGGGTAATTGTATTGTTTATATACGCCGATTAGAATCCTCGGGGGGCTTGGTTTGGGGATTATTATCGTTATTTATTTCGAACCTGTTTCTGTCTTACCGAACCGATTTTCAAGCCGAATCGAGAATTTTCCAAACTAAATTGAGAATTTTTCTAGGCGAATCGCCTTCGAAAAATCTCAATTCGGGATGGGAAATCCTTCTGGAAATTTCAAATTAGAACCGAGTAACTTAGAAAAGAGGAGAATGACAAGTTTTATTTATTTTCCGAGAGTTTTCTTGGGAGTCTAAGGAAATCGAACCATCAACACCATTCTTGGAAAAATTGGTAATAAACGGTTTCTCGGAACCCTTATTTTGAGTTCGGAATGTGAAAATCGACGATTTTCTAAATTGGGTAGCTACTTCCTATGCCAAATGTCAACCCTTATCAAGGAAAATCACCAAAACCCTCAACTGTTTCGGATTTTGGTGATTTTCCTTGGTATGGGTTGAAATTTTATTTAGACCAGGAAGAGGATTTTTTTATCCAGCTAAATTTTTCACTCTTTGGTGCATTTGAAAATTTGTTTTGAAATTTTTTCCATTTAAGAATAAAATTACCCCCTCCCTTGATAGAACCCTGATAAAATCGCCTTGATAATACCATCAGCTGGACTCCCAAACTCGTTACCTTAGATAAATATTTGTTTATGGAAAAAAAATTTCCATTCCAATTATTTCCCAGAATAATGAGAATTTTCAAAAACAACTTCAAGAAATTTCGAAAATCAGCATAATTTGAAAATTTCAGCTGAATTCAGAATTTTTTTAAACCAAATTGAGAAATGGTTCAAACCAAATCGAAAATTTTCCGAACCAATTTGAGAATTTTGAGAATCAAGAGAGAAGAAGGTTATTTTCAATCAAAACTTACCTATTTAGAAATAAAACTGCGCAAGAAATGTGGTTTCGGCTCAAAATTTATCGGATAAAACCAAAATGTATTTAAGCGCTCGCATTTTCCTCAAAATCTCCGAAATTAGCCAATAATTGCACGTTGGGCATTTTAATTTTTTCCTCGTCGAAAAAACGATTCGTATCCGATAATGTCCGTTTATTTACGACTCCACCTACTAGTAGGAAGTCATATTTCGTACGGTGTTATCCCATTAATCGATAAGCGCACGCGTTGAATAAATTTCCTCGCCCCATCCAATTTGCGAACCTGTTTCCCCGTCCGCGCGAAACTTCGTCAAAACTCGAGGAAACCGAATCAGCTGGAGGGTTGGGTTTTTATTTTTTTCAAACCGACGATAAAACGAGGAAGAATACATGTCGGCCGGGATTTCGAAGGATTCCGACAGTCTCGGCCCGATCAGTGAAGCGGTTACAGTCGCAGGCGGTTTTCTGTCGGATTAAGATGTTATCCTTTCGCCATCGTCAGGTAAATTCGAAGAAATTTTGAACGTACCAGTCGTGTGGGTGGGGGTGCGTGGTGGGGGAGGAGCGGCTATACCCCCACCCCCACCTACCACCCTTACCATCTTACACCAGCATAAAAAATGAACTCATAAGTCGGGAAATTTCAAAATTGAAATGCGCATTAGCCGCATCATACGATTTGTAGATGCAAAATCGAAATTAGCATTCACATTTTTTTAGTCTTCAGCAAAAAACTTCATAAAAGGCGCCCACAATGACGAAAAAATTCGTATACTAATATACGATATTCGGATACGATATTCGGAGTGCATGCGGGAAACAGTGTTAGGGCCGGTTTATAAGTTTTTTAACCAAGATTTATCCTAGGACGCTTGCATTAACTAATTTCCCAGAAATTTTTAGCATGATGGTCAAAATAATATTATGTCCTTAGTGAAATGTAGTGCAAGCCCCTTGGATAAATCTAGCTTTAAATGGATTGAAAACCCGTCCCTTAGACAATAAAAAGGTGTCAAAGGCAAAATTTCGAATTTTCAAAAACCTTTTTTCCCGCGTTTTTTGAGATTTATCATCTTTGGCTGCAGTGCCACCAATATTATTCTTGTTTTTTTTTCATTGTTCGTTTTGAGCTCTTGTTTAGGCTTATCTAAAGTTACGTATTTTGGGCCGGTTTTTCAATTCTTTTAAAGCTAGATTCATTCCGTTTGATTTTTCCCCACTTTGAGCTCTACTTTTGCCATAACAATTTTGTTTTTTTTTGCGTTGTATTTCTTCTTCTTTGTCTACTTCGAGCTCTAATTTTGCTCTACCTACTTATCAGTTGACGTTTTTGGCCCCGTTAGATTTTTTTCGATTTTGAGCTCCAAGTTCTCTACTGCCCTATCAATTTTAACGTCAATGGCATTGGAAATTTCGACTTTTTTGGCCCCGTTGGATTTTTTCACCCCTAAAAGTTCTACTTTTGCCTTATCAATCGAGATTCTGCGATTATGAAAAATTGGCGATATTTTGTCGAACGTCTGCGTTAGCTTTGAACAGGATAAAAATTCTCAAGTTGTTGGGGATCAAGAACTCGGCCATTGAGGAATAACTATGTCCAATTTCAATGTCTCAAGTTGCACGCCAGCCGTCGAATTGCGGGCGTCACGGAATCTAAATATTGGCGCATCGCAGGTCGAATGCGGCGCACGGAATCGCGACTGACCGATGACAACCTTGTTATTGCACTGACTTGCACTTTATACCGAAGAAAACCCTGTTATAACATAAATAATCGAACTGACTTGCACGTAATCCCACATTTACATCAGCGCCACCATAGAAATAGATTCAACTTCTTCTTCTTCTCCTTCTTCTTCTTTTGCTGCCCTGGCACTTTGACCATAGATTCAACAACAACATCAACCCTGTTAATAACAAAAACTCTGTCCGCCATATCATCCAGATGGGACATGAAAAAGGGAAGAAGAAGAAGAAGAAGAACCCTGTTAATCAAATTCCCAACCACAATCACAACCCTGTTATCAAACTGACCTTGCACCTAATCCCGAAGACAACACTGTTATAAACACTGTCTGCCATGTCGTCAAGTCAAGACATTAAAAAGAGAAGAAGAAGACAACTGTTATCGAACTGACCTTGCACCAGGGGCGGCTGCTGGCAGGAGCACAGGCGCATTTGCACCCCCAAGTCAAAATGAAAAAGACGAAAAGATCCTCAATACCTAATTTTTTGTACAGTCACCAACTCAACAATAAATTTATCAGCATCACGTTTCCGTTGATCATGTCTGAAAAACAAAAGCAAAATCGTCATTGGAACAAAGCCTCGGGGAGAGGGAGGAAGGAATGAAAAGGGCCAAGAAAGACGGGGGTGTGGTGAGGGAGGACTTCAGTGCAAGGTCAAATTGAGCTCAAGAATACGTTAGTTGTTGTTGTTTTCTTTTTTATTGACTTGTGTCTTAGGCCACGTACGACAATAAATAAATAAGATAAAATATGTAAAACTCGATAAAATACGTTAATACCCAGTCCATCGTGAGGATAGCGGTTGTTTTGAAGTGATAGTGAGCCACCAGAATTGGTGTATTGCACCCCCGGTGGAAATTCATAGAAATGGTTATCAATCTTATCACCTTATCAGTTCATATCCCGCCTCTAGCCTACTGAAATGTTTTTCTTGCTTGCTTGAATTTTCCCGTGACTTTTGCTGACTACACTTCGAATTAGTGGTTCATAAAGTCATTTAAGTTCTGATACCACCTAATCCACATTGACTCATTTTTCAGGAGAGACAAAAAACTGTTTATTACTGAAATTATCACGCGATTCTTTCTGAAAAGTTAGTATCAGATACTACAGATTCTGTATCATGATGGCTTCGTGCCAATCTGAAACCATAAACGATACTCAATTTATTGAAATTGAGAAAATTTTGTGGGTCAGTCTGTATTGTCTACCTGACCAAAAAAACTGATTAGGCGGTGTTGACATTTTTGCAGTTGCGATCTGTTAATATGGCTCGAAACTGCTTCATTTTTTAATTTTTTCCCAGTCGGACTTCGGTAAAAACCCCCAAAACATTTCACCCACAAAATCCCCCTCTGGCATTAAAAACCCCCTAATTTGGGGAGAAACCCGCCAACTTGGCAACACTGATTTGTACTTAGTTTGAATTGATATTTGGCTGAAGAGAGCAAAATGTCTTCAATTAAGTGTGTTAAGTAAGTTGAATTATTGCTTGAAAAATTGAGTAAAACTGTAACAAAAAGTTGAATAATAATTAAAAAGCGAAGCTGCGCCCAACCAACGTGAGAGCTTTCGAATCGCAGCAAAAGGTAACCTACTGCTAAGAAAAAGGTAACTTTTACGGGCCTAAGAAACGTTAAGCAGTGTTGTTCAAAACGGTTTCCTACAGATTTTTCTCCCGAATTCGCGCAAACCAGTGGTACCACCGGATTTTCCGTGGAAAAACCAATTCAGTGAAACCAATGACTCATTTTTGCCAGGAATCGAGTTAATCAGTGTCGCATTTTATGACGTTCGTGGAATAAATTTTACAAATTATGGTCTGGGTGCACCCCCTGGGTTTAGGAGCCGCTACTGACATGCAACAAATCCTCAAGACGATCCTGTTATCGAACTGACCTTTAACCTAATCTCGATGGCAACACTGTTATCCGACCGACATGCACCTTCTTCTTCTTCTCTTTTTGTTGTCTTGCCTAGACGACATGGCGGACGACTTGCACCTAACTTCAAAGACAACCCTGTTATCAAACCTGCTTGCACCTAATATCAAAGAAAATCCTGTTATCGAACTGATTAGCACCTGATTCGATCGAGATCGACCGTCGAGGACGATCGTGCGAACCGAGCCGGCATTATTTCGTCATTCGTTCGATCTTTCGGCGTTGCCGTTGGCTCGGCGACGTAACCGTTCCGTGTTCGCTCGTCGTTTACTCTGTCCCACGGGTATTTTCTCGTTCGGATAACGATGGGATTGATCGCAGAAAGAGGAGCAAAATACGCGGACAGGATGTAAAAGAATGGAATTAATGCAGATAAAGAAAACCATGGGAAATTCGACGATTCCGCGTTCAAATTAATTCGCAATTTTTTTTGCACGAAGAAATTAAAACAAACAGATGCACTATATTTTGCGTGGTGCCGGTTTTTTCCCGATAGTTTTTCTCGATAATGTCTCTCGCATTATTCGTACTTAATTATCGAGTCGGCGATGAATTTTAATTTAGTAATTGAATAATGAACCTCGCTTTATATGCAGAACCGGTCCAAGCGATTACGGAAAATACCAGATCAATGCTTTTCTCGGTTTCCTGAGATTTTTTGAAAATTTTCGATTTTAATGAGTGATTTTAAAGAATTGGACTCCGGTAGAAACGGTTAAAGTCTGAAATTCTACCGAAAATTTGCTCTCCATGTTGCTAGGTATATAGAAATCCAAAACTGGCACTTCTCCACTAGATTCCTAACTCTATGTATAAATTATCTAATCCTATGTATACATAAAACTAATGTAAAATAAATAAAACATAAAATAAATGAAATACAAAATAAATGAAATATGAAACAAATAAAATATAAAATAAATAAATGTATAATCCTATATGAAAACTAATCCTATGTATAAATGATGAGTAGTGGAAAAGAATGAGCGTATTTATACTATTATGCGTTTATAAACTACTATAAATAGTTTATAGTTTTAGGTACTATTTAAAATTATAGATTAAGCTTTATGCGAGATAGTTCATTCTTAATTTATCCTTAACTTTGGGGATTTTTTCGGGGATTTTTTCTCATTTGGGGGTTTTTGAAGTCCGCACCTTGGCAACACTGGGTATCAGCTAATCGCAATTCGCGTAGGGCATGAACATTTGCGGTGATTTTCTCTGAGAGGCTTCGTGTCGTTACATTGAAATCCTGCCGATCTAGAAGTTTCCTAATTGACACCATTGCATCCATTTATCCGAAGGACATTATGGCTTTCCTGCGACTCACGGGGCCGGCCGTCCGTGAAATCCGGATAGGAAACGAGCGATTAGCAACAATTAGTTTTCGCCTTACTGTTTCGAAAATCGGCATACCCACATCGTCATTTTTCGAATTGTCACCCGCGAACGGATGGCATTGAAGTTCAATATGCTTCCGTGCCTGATTGTCAAAAAATTGGCACATTCTTATGGTAACTAGTACTTGATACCAAATGCAGCGTAAACATTTCCCGTTTGCTAATTTTTATTCTCAGCCATGCTGCCAAAAAACTCTTGAAATCGTTTCCTCGCAATATATTAGCACTCGGCGGGAAAATCATTAACCAGATGTCGTTTCGTTTTGGCGAAACCCCCAAAAAAATGTTGAGTGGGCAGGCGGAAAAGGCCATTAGTAGATTAGCCATAAAAGGTGATACCAGTTGAAATGGAGTTGGACTTAAAACTAGGAAGAGCTCGCTAATTGGCAGTAGGGGATAAAAAATTTAAGAATCGGAAAGGATAGATTTTTTCCCGGTTGTGACTAAAATACACGATTATTCGGGTCGCCGATAGAGCAAAAAACCCATTTAGACGGCACCGCATGGGTTGCGTGAAGGACGCAGGATGCGCTCTTTGTTGCAATACAGGAAAATGCGATATTTATTTAATTACGGGCTTAGAATTAAGTTCTAACAACAACAACAACAAAAACTATGCTTTAACACCAACACCACCAATTACAACAACAAAAGCAACAACAATCACAACAACAACAAAAATCACTTCAAACGCTTCTGATGGCGAATGAAGAAGAATTAAGAGAAGAACAGGGGGAACAATACCTACTACAACAACAAAAATGATGACGACGACAACAACAACAACAACAACAACAACAATAACAACACCAACAACAAAAATCACTTCAAACGCTTCTGATGGCGAATGAAGAAGAATTAAGAGAAGAACAGGGGGAACAATACCTACAACAACAACAAAAATGACAACAACGCTGTCAACATTAACAGCAGCAACCACTATCATGACAACAACAACAACAACAACAACAACAACAACAACAACAACAACAACAACAACAATAACTACAACAACAACTACAACAACAACAACCAATTACAACAACAGCAACAATACCAACACCACCAATCACAACCAAAACAATGACAACAACAACAGAAAACCAACAACAACAACAACAACAACAACAACAGAAAACCAACAACAACGACGACGACGACGACGACAACAACAGTTACAACAACAACAAGCCGCCTCTCAGTCTCAACTGGTATTTTAGAGTACGAAATTCCGAAGCATTATTTTCATAGTCGTTGCACAATTCCCATCGAAATTTGGTGCCGACATAAGAACCAAGCTTCAACGTTTTTGTTTGAGTTTGATTTTTTCCTGACATGAACTTGACTTTTCTTGACAATTTTTTGTTTTTGTTCAAGTTTTCCTGATTTTTCCTATACAAAAACTTCCCTTTCCGCAACATTTGTTGTTGTTTTTGTTGTTAATGAGGTTGGTCTTGTTGCCGTTCATGGGCAACAACCAAGACTGAACAACAAGAACAACAACAACCACAACAAATATAAAGATAAGTCTGGTTCATTGCTGGAAAAAATGAAGAAAACTCAAATGAAAAGACATGAACTTGACTTTTCTTGACATTTTTCGTCGTTTTTGTTGGACTTTTTCTGATTTTTTTTAGACAGAAACTTGACTTTTTGCAACATTTGTTGTTATTGAGGTTGGTCTTGTTGCCGACCACAGGCAACAACCAAGATTGAACAACGACAACTAACACCACAACAACAACAAATATAAAGAAAATTCAAGTTCTTTGCTGGAAAAAATCAAGAAAACTCAAACAAAAATTTACTTAGTAAACCGTTTTGGTATTTTCAATCAAGAACCGGTACCCGGTAATTACGTTACATTAAGTTGAACATGTCCCACCGGAAGGCATACAATTTCATTATTGAACCACCATTTCAAGATTGAACAACAACAATAGCGACAACAACAACAAATACGAAAGAAAGTCAAGATCACTGCAGGAAAAATCAAGAAAACTCGAACAAAAACTGAACGTAAGTAAATCGTCTTGACATTTTCGGTTAAGAACCGGTACCCGGTAATTACAATACATTAGGTCGAATGTCGTCTGAGACGATAATGGAATTTTATGTCTTCCGGTGGAGACGACTCGTACACCAAACAATAACCATAGTCCAAACAACAACAATAACGACAACAACAACAAATATAAAGGAAAGTCAAGATCATTGCAGGAAAAATCAAGAAAACTCGAACAAAAACTGAACTTAAGTGAATCGTTTTGACATTTTCGATCAAGAACCGGTACCCGGTAATTAGAAAACATTAGGTCGAATGTCGTCCCCACCGGAAGACATAAAATTCCATTATCGGGGAAGCCGTTCAATTACGACCCTGAAGAAAGGTTAGCAATCGTCAAGTGAACGATGCAGATCGCCATGAAATATCCGACGCACTATTATCAGGTCTGCCAACCGCTCCGGGGCCTGAAACGCATTTTAATACATTCGACGATAATTCGAGCTCCCGGTCGCTTCCATGTAATTACCGGTTCATCGCAGACCGGTGTAATTAAACCGTGTATGAATTTGATCAATTTAAATTCCATCCTTCGGCCTCCTGTACGTCAGTTCCTGGAAATTTCCACGTATTCCCCACCGCGTAATGTTTTTAGTGCTTTCGAACGAATCGCCAAGCGCAATTTTCTCGCAAATTATACGAGGCGAATTAAAAATGCAAAATAATTTATTTGAATGACAATGAGACAACTTCGGATCGACGTCAACGCTGGAAACGATTCTAATGATTCGCTTCGAGTACGACTCGATTTTCCAGAAACGCTAAAACAACGCAAGCGTCAGAGTTTTTGCTAATCTCATCGTCCGAGTTGGAATGACATTGGAGAGAAGAAGTCAATTCCGACGATAACGAATCGTTTTTGACGTGTCGAGTATGAGAAAACAATTTTTAGCTACCTAATTTTCTCCCTCAATACAGTAGTTCAGTTTGATCTCGAAGTTGACTTTGATCTCGAAGTTGATTTTGATCTCGAATTGAATTTGATCTCGAAGTTGATTTTGATCTCGAAGTTGATTTTGATCTCGAAGTTGATTTTGATCTCGAAGTTGAATTTGAACTCAAAGATGAGTTTGATCTCGAAGTTGATTTTGATCTCGAAGTTGACTTTGATCTCGAAGTTGATTTTGATCTCGAAGTTGAATTTGAACTCAAAGTTGATTTTGATCTCGAAGTTGAATTTGATCTCGAAGTTGATTTTGATCTCGAAGTTGATTTTGATCTCGAAGTTGATTTTGATCTCGAAGTTGACTTTGATCATGAAGTTGAATTTGATCTCGAAGTTGATTTTGATCTCGAAGTTGATTTTGATCTCGAAGTTGAGTTTGATCTCGAAGTTGATTTTGATCTCGAAGTTGATTTTGATCTCGAAGTTGAATTTGATCTCGAAGTTGATTTTGATCTCGAAGTTGATTTTGATCTCGAAGTTGAATTTGATCTCGAAGTTGAGTTTGATCTCGAAGTTGATTTTGATCTCGAAGTTGAATTTGATCTCGAAGTTGATTTTGATCTCGAAGTTGATTTTGATCTCGAAGTTGATTTTGATCTCGAAGTTGATTTTGATCTCGAAGTTGAGTTTGATCTCGAAGTTGACTTTGATCTCGAAGTTGACGTTGATCTCGAAGTTGAATTTGATCTCAAAGTTGAGTTTGATCTCGAAGTCGAATTTGAACTCGAAGTTGACGTTGATCTCGAAGTTGACTTTGATCTCGAAGTTGACTTTGATCTCAACGTTGATTTTGATCTCGAAGTTGAATTTGAACTCGAAGATGAGTTTGATCTCGAAGTTGATTTTGATCTCGAAGTTGAATTTGATCTCGAAGTTGATTTTGATCTCGAAGTTGAATTTGATCTCGAAGTCGAATTTGAACTCAAAGTTGATTTTGATCTCGAGTTGGTTTTGATCTCGAAGTTGAATTTGATCTCGAAGTTGATTTTGATCTCGAAGTTGACTTTGATCTCGAAGTTGATTTTGATCTCGAAGTTGGTTTTGATCTCGAAGTTGAATTTGATCTCGAAGTTGATTTTGATCTCGAAGTTGATTTTGATCTCGAAGTTGATTTTGATCTCGAAGTTGAATTTGATCTCGAAGTTGAATTTGATCTCGAAGTTGATTTTGATCTCGAAGTTGACTTTGATCTCAAAGTTGATTTTGATCTCGAAGTTGATTTTGATCTCGAAGTTGAATTTGATCTCGAAGTTGATTTTGATCTCGAAGTTGATTTTGATCTCGAAGTTGATTTTGATCTCGAAGTTGAATTTGATCTCGAAGTTGAATTTGATCTCGAAGTTGATTTTGATCTCGAAGTTGAATTTGATCTCGAAGTTGATTTTGATCTCGAAGTTGATTTTGATCTCGAAGTTGATTTTGATCTCGAAGTTGATTTTGATCTCGAAGTTGATTTTGATCTCGAAGTTGATTTTGATCTCGAAGTTGAATTTGATCTCGAAGTTGATTTTGATCTCGAAGTTGACTTTGATCTCGAAGTTGATTTTGATCCAAATTTGATTTTGATCTCGAAGTTGAATTTGATCTCGAAGTTGATTTTGATCTCGAAGTTGAATTTGATCTCGAAGTTGATTTTGATCTCGAAGTTGAATTTGATCTCGAAGTTGAATTTGATCTCGAAGTTGATTTTGATCTCGAAGTTGACTTTGATCTCGAAGATGATTTTGATCTCGAAGTTGATTTTGATCTCGAAGTTGATTTTGATCTCGAAGTTGATTTTGATCTCGAAGTTGACTTTGATCTCGAAGTTGATTTTGATCTCGAAGTTGACTTTGATCTCGAAGTTGACGTTGATCTCGAAGTTGAGTTTGATCTCAGAGTTGACTCGAGCTTGTTGGATTCCTTGAAGGTTTTTGCACATTTTTACACACCTGTAAGTCAAAATCAGTTGGGTTTTGGAAATTGAAAACTGGTTTGACGACTCAGGTGGTTCTAGGTAGATAGGTGGACCACATGTGGCTTTTTTTTTAGGTTTTGAATGACTTCTAGCGGATTTTCTGAAAAACTAAGTAGTTCAGCGCACTGAGCGCGAGATTCTGCATGAAAAAATGTATCAAGCTCATTTTCGCCAAAATGTTGGATAGCACATGTTAGAAATTAAGCGAGAAATTATTATTACTATAAGTAATAACAAATAATTACTAACAATTTCCGAGGCATTGTTCATTTCGGCGACCGGCTTCCTCCACGTGACCGTCCGCATGAGTCCCGTGGGGGTGAGACCGGCGATAGGCAGGGGGTTCACCCAGCCGCGGCTGGGGGGGTAAGGACCCGTCCGAGGCTTCGCCCTCCCCGCACGTCTTCTTGGGGGGAGCCCTGGGGCCCCGGGGCCGGTCCTGCCTTCGGTCTTCGGTTTTATGTCGGTCTACCGAGTCAGTGTCGGCCGTGGCATGTGTTAGTGTGTGACTTGAGGAGTCTGTCCTGCCTTTATTGTCGAGGATAATCTCAATTTTCGTCTGTCAGTTGTAGGTGAGTTATCCCTATGGTATAAATTGAAAAAGAAAAATCAAAATCCGTTAATATTGAAATTTCATTTTTGAAATTTCGTTATGAAAATTGACGCACTTGTAATTCGGCGATTTTGCCGATCGAAGGCATTTTCAAACGGCTGCGACCAAATTTATATTTAATAGAAACTATAATAATATGAACATTTCCCGACTTTTCAGAAAAAAGTCCGACTCTTGCAATAAATTCAAATCGGCAATTTTTCTAGATCAAAATTTACCAAAACCTAGGAAGGTAGATACCAATTAATTCTTCTACATTATACCTACGAAAAATACTCAACATTTTAGTCACCGCCCATTATTTCTTCACCCCGATCGTCACCACCAAAAAATTTTAAAAAATCAATTATTCAGGAGCAATGATGTGAATTTGAAGGAAAAAATTCACATGGCCCATGCTTCGAAAACGGCCGAATATTTCACTGCGTTTTATCCTCAAACGGAACCGGGTCCTGTTTCTTTCAAATTTTGCCGCTCTGTGTCAAGTTCACGGTTAACCGGGCCTCGTATCAGAAATTGTGCAAGAACTGGCTCTTACCTAAATGACATGAAAGTCGCCCATTCAGCAGAGCTGAGGATTTGTGGGAAAAAAATCTAATTTTCATCAATTTGAGTTAAAAAATTTGAAAAATTTATTTCTGTTAAGTAATTGAAAAAGTTACATTGATTTGAGTTTTAAACAATTAATTTAATTTAAAATTTAGTTGTTTGTTGAAAAAGTTTGAAAATTTTGTGATTACCTGGTTTAAAAAAAATCTGGTTTTAAAGACTCCAATTTCTTTATGGTCTCTAAAAAACAAGAATCAATTCCAGCAGGAAGACATAGACAGAAATTTGAGTCTTCAACAAATGTCTCAAAATTCGTAAAATTAGTTTTTTTCGCTTTATTAGATAAAGAATAAATATTTTAGCTTGTTAGTGCTTTTGGGTAAAACTTGAAGCAATGCAAGACCCATTAGATAGTAGATGGCGAAAAAATTCCCCTATGAACTTATCAAAATTTTAGTAAATTGTCAGGTGCGACAAAAATTTTCAAATTAAATGGTCTTTAAAAAAATAAACTGAATCCAACCTTGGTTCATACGTTCATTAAACCCATCAACTCGCCGCACTCTTATCCTTAAATAATAAACTTGAAAAAATGAAATTTGGTCCTTAAACAATAAACTAATTTTCTGACCTTTAAATGATAAAAATAATAAATAAAATAATGAATGAAATAATGAATGAAGTAATGAATGAAATAATGAATGAAATAATGAATGAAATAATGAAGTAATTATTGAAGTAATTATTGAATTAATGAATGAAATAATGAATGAAATAATGAATAAAATAATGAAGTAATTATTGAAGTAATTATTGAAGTAATGAATGAAGTAATGAATGAAATAATGAATGAAGTAATGAATAAAGTAATGAATGAAGTAATGAATGAAGTAATGAATGAAGTAATGAATGAAATAATGAATGAAATAATGAATGAAATAACGAATGAAATAACGAATGAAATAATGAATGAAATAATGAATGAAATAATGAATGAAATAATGAATGAAATAATGAATGAAATAATGAATGAAGTAATGAATGAAGTAGGTAATGAATGAAATAATGAATGAAATAATAAATAAAATAAAAAATTGGGAAGACCCATAATTCAACCTAATTCCTATTCCCGAATAAATTTTTCGTTATTAAAAAATAAACTAAATAAAATAAAAAATTGGGAAGGCCCACAATCCAAACTCGTTTCATACGTTCACCAAACCCATCAACTCGTCGGACCATGGTCCTTAGCACCGTAACCACCTAGATCAACCATGCAGATCTAGGAAGGCACAGTTAAGTTCATTGCCACCAACTGGCGATCTTATCAATGTAACAATCGTCTCGAAGACTGCGTCGGGAATATGCAAGTGACCGTTTTTCATAGATAAATAATTAACAATTCGCCGGCTAACGTTTCATAGCTCAAGATCGTCATGCACTCAATCCTTCACTTATTGGAACACTTCCTCCAACACTAGTAGCTCAATTAATAGAGAACTCGAGTGCATTAAACCTCTGTGATCGACAGACCGTCAAGTCGTTATCTTCTACTATTACCCAATTACCATGGAAGTCTTGAAGCTCGTAGATCAGGAAAGATTACAGCTTTCCGCAACTTCCAGTTTACCGTTTTAACTATATGAGCGATCGAGACATTTTTTTGTTAAATGCAGGTATTAACGGGTAATTTTTCCCTTCTTTCCACTGCCTTTTCCCCCTTTCTACGGGATTATTGCAATCGGGCTAAAATTTAAAATCGGATCAAAAGTTCAGAAAAATCATTTTTGCGATTTTATCCTAAAAATCGATTTCTGAACGAGAGACGATGCGCCGAATATTTAAACAAAAATAGCCATAATATGGCTATTACCAATTTTCGACATTTTCCCGAATATCTTGAACTGAAATGTTCATTCAAGGAACACTCTGTACACACACATTCTGTATAACCGGAATTTCGATTACTCCCGGAATATTTAGGTACCAATTTTTCCTTTTTTAATTTTTTTGCTTTAGGTAATTGAATTGAATTAATTAAATTAAAATTATAATCGATTATTTTAAAATTTTGTTTCTCAGAGATTTTCACCCGTGTTCATTTAAATTTATCATAAAACAATCAACTTAAAATTTGGAACATTAAAATTGAATCAACGTAAAATTTGGAATTTCGAAAAAAAAGTCGATGATCTTGAAAAGGTTCTCACGTAATTAGATTTATTTAGCGTGGAAAGCAGCCGATCAGAACGATTTTATGCATTGTAGTTTCATGCGTGCAACTGTTCAGAACAGAACCGTTATGCGCAGCCGAATGCGTTTACAGTAGAACAATAAAATTAACTATTTAAAAACATCGCCGTAATTCTTTATTCTTCCTAGGAGTGCAGATTCTAGGATTTATACACAATATAAGCAAAAACCAGCCATAACATATTGTATTTTTTCCGAAAAAGAAATTCAACGCAATTTTTGAGGTTTTAGGATTTTTATCTACAATCTGATTAACCAAATACAAAACCGAACAAATTGGAGTTTTTTTTTTTAATTTATTGAGTACCTACAACTTGAGGCATTTTTAAATATTTTTGTACAAAATTGATGGCATAATGAAAAATGTTTTCCGACGCAATCATTTTTTTTAGGTTTCATGGAAAACTGAAAATGGCTAAATGCATGAAAAATCAACCAGATTGGAGCTCGTAAACGTTTTTCCAAATAAAAACAAATTAAAATTTCAAAAAAATTGTAAAACTGTTTTTTATAAAGTGCGATGTTAGCATTTCTCTATTTACCTATGATTGCAAGCTCTGAAAATTTTCAAAATTGAAAATCAGTTCATTGGTTGTCGAGGAAAACCGGAAGTAAATTCTCATGCCTTCCTACTCACTCGCACACATTGTAATTAAGGTTATCCTACCTTGAGGTACAAAGGGGTCGTCTAAAAATGACCTTTACAGCAACCAAAATACTTTTTTATTGAACCTTTCGCCATAATACTCAAACTCAATGAGTATCACTCATACCAGCTTATGAACAATTAATGATTCATTAATAATGATTTTCACGTTAAACAACGTATGGAAGTAATGCGTATTTTCATATTAAATATAATAATAATTGTAATAAGATACATTTAATAAATATAAATATAATATATACCTAATATATATTAAATATAATATATATACATATATACTAATAATAATACAAATATATTAAAAATAAATAAATATAATAAATTTTATTGGTGTTATGAATATATTTTTTATTTATTTATATAGATGGGTATCGTTGATCAAAAAACGAGAGTAGATGTCGAGCAATTTTGAAAATCGTGAAAATTTGAAATAAACCGCGTCCCATATTGATGAACGAGTAGTAGGAAAATGGCCGGTCCTAGGGGTCAATGGACCGGACATATTTCGTCACCGTCTCGCCGGCATCCCAAAAACCCGAACGGTTCAAGTTCGGTGGTACTTCTGAAAAAAAAATCCGATGGCAGTTTGTCACGTATCCATTAGGTTAGCGGTTAAACCGGAATCCAAAGGGCAGCTAGGATCATCCTAGGCTTTCTGCACTCCAGTCCAAACCGCATTGTTAACATCGATTTATTCTTCTTCAAAAGCAGAGGTTTGTCATGTTTTATGTTTGCTGTAATCTACAATAAACTCAGATTTTAGAGGGGAGATTTCTAAATTTAAGTACCGTTAAACCGTCAAACTTTACTCCAAGATTTAGTCCAAAAAATTCAAATGTTCAAAAATTCTACAACAAAGTCAGTTTTTAGAGGGGAGATTTCTAAATTTAGGTAGGTACTTACTAAGCAGATAATGAAATAGGTACGCAAAAGTTATTCGAAATTTTCCCGTGATTTGTTCAAATTTTTCCATGAGCTTTTCTTATTTTTTTCCGCTTAGGCAGATAAATGCCGATTTTACCGAAAGACGACCAGTTTTTTAAATTAGTTAATTCTTTTAAATTGTAGGGTTTATTGAAAAAGCAGTAGAAATAGTAAAGAAAATTATTTAAAGAATCCTATGTTTCAAAAATCTGCTTAAAAAAGTTCAAACATCTCTAACTTTTAAAATGATATTATAATCGGCGAAACATAATTTTCGAATCTTTTTAGCTAAAGTAATAAAAACTTCATTATGCTTAAAAACTTGGACAGCTTTTTTAAAAACCTTCATTACCTATGTATAAAATACTGGCCTAATCAGCCGGTAAAAAGTTAATTTAATTTAATCTTTTTAATTTATTATGTTTAAAAACATATTTCTATAGCAATTTTTTAAATTGTTTTTCAAACAAATTTTTACAGCAAATGTTTTTACAAATGAAGTAGTTAACAACAAAAGCAGTAATAATTACTACTCATTAAAATTACTACCAAAATTGTTTTACTACTCATATGTAAAAACGGTTGCTATAAAAATTTGTCTACTATAAGCAATAGGTAACAATTTTTGAATTTTTATAAATTTTGAAAAAAATTGTATTAAAATAATGTGAAGTTATCATTTGTTTGAAGTTAAAAAACTTTAAAAAATGTTAAAACGATTTCAAAGATAAAAAACTTTAAAAAATGTTAAAACGATTTCAAAGATAAAAAACTTCAAAAAAATGTTAAAACGATTTCAAAGATAAAAAACTTCAAAAAAATGTTAAACCGATTTTAAAGTTGAAAACATTTATTTGCTCGCAACGAATATGCTCAGGTCTGATGACGTTAGAATAAACGGGAATACTCAAATTTGCATTTTTACCCCATCGGTACGCCTTATAATAATTTTTTAATTATATTTAAAAAAAAATTTTTTCATAATGTTAATTTTATTTTTATTTACGTTTTATTGCGTTATTTTGGTATTTGGGGCTGTCTCCACCTCGGTAAATTTTATTTAGAGTAGGTAGGTAGGTATTAAAAACAAAAAAAAAACCGCTCCCACGCCGGCGCAGATGCAAGTCCTTCGGTAGGTTTCAGGAAGCCTCGTCCAACTGGTGTTAGCTAACTCCTTCGGGACTTTGACCTGGACTTCTGGCGAAACAGCCCTCGGGACGGGTACAACTCTGGGTCTCTGTGACAGATAAATAGGTCGAGAGGTCCAGGGATGAATAACCTGCTGTGCATAATGAAATGTGCAGGAACGTAAATATAGGTAATCAACCGGTAGAAATGACAAAAAAAAACTAATTTTTGTTTAAGAAAATTCAATTTTTTTTTTACTGGTTTTAAGTATACGGAGTATGGTTTTCACGAATGCATTCATTTTTAAATATTTTTAGGAAAGGTCCTTTTTTCTGTCAAATAAAATGCCGCTGAAAATTTCAGTGTGAAATAAAGTATCCTTAATATGGAATGTCTGAAAAATGAAATGTCTAAAAAACCAGTGGTGCGTAGATAACACACAATACTTCCATATTTTGAAACGTAAAATTGTTACACAATTTGATCATATTTTGACTGCTTTTGAGGGTGTTTAGGTCACAAATATAAAAAAATTCAGTATTAAAATTTTAAAATTCGCCCAAAATGAAAAAACGCCACATTTTCGGAATATAAAAAATGTCCACATATTCTGCAAGGTAAAACGAAGATTTTGAGACCAAGAACGCTCAAATCGGTCCATTTTTGCGGCCGGAAAAAAATAAAATAGAAAACACTAAAAATTCAAATATCTCGGAAGTACTGTGCGTTATCAAAATTCCGATTAAACAGGGTGTTAGGTCTTGCCGAGACAAACATTTCAGTTCAAGAAATTTGAAAAAAGGTTGAGAAATGAGGGAGTTATGGCCATTTTTGTAAATGACCACAGACGGACAGACGGACAGACGGACAGACAGACAGACGGACAGACGGACACACGGACACACGGACACACAGACACTTGTTCGGGAAGTGATTCTGAGTAAATGTGTATAAGAAAAAGTTTTTTCTGAAGCTCCGTTCCGATTCTCGATTTTAGGACGATCACAATACTTCCATTTACTCTGTAAATATGGAAGTAACAAATATATGAATGGGTCGAGAGGTCTAGAGGTGAATAACCTGCTGGGCATAATGAAATGTGCATCTAAGTATTATACCTATAATAGGTAATTATTTTTTTATGCAGTCGAATGAATGACAGAAACCTTTTTTACCACAGACATAGCTTAAATATTTATATTTTATTATTATATTTTTTATTTATAAAGAAAATTAATAACTGGTTTGATAAGATTTTGACAAATAGATTCATTTTTAAAGATTTCTTGAAAAATGTCATTTTTTCAGTTCAATAAAATGTCTAATAAATAAAATTTATTAAGAATCAAATGCTTGAACAATGAACTGATTGAGAAATAAATTTTTTAAAATTTTAAAGTCTAAATAATAAAATACCTAAAAATACAATGTTTGAAAATTAATAGCCTAAAAATCTAAAGTCCTAAAAAAAATAATAATTACCCATGTAATTAACGGAAATTCCCGTTTTTAGCTCAATAAATCATGTTATGTATTAGAATATTTTCCCATTGCTATTAGATTAAATTTAGGTTACTTATATTTTTCTGGTTCGGCTGAGAAAATAAAAAAGGGTTCTTAAAAACGTTAAAAAAATTCAGACTTAAATTCAGACTTTCACATAAATTTTACAAAAAAAGCCTTGAAAACGAAAAATTCATAGCTAGCTCGACCGAAAAACTGACCTATTTCTGCTCATGGAAAAGTTCCAATGAAAAAATTGTGTCAATCGACGAAACGATTTTACTGGCGTTACACCCGGAGAAAGTTCCGATCTAGTTCAACGACTTTGATAACATTGAAAATCCACTATCGACCAATGCTTATCAGAAATGACGAGTAAATAGATTAGTCTGCCAGAATTGCCAAGAGCAGATTCGCCCGAATACCGAGTACTGCTCGATTCATCAGATAGTCGAATAATTTCAGTTATTCAATCGTTATAATGAAAAAATTGAGGTGCGATTTTTTTTTTGAAATTTCAACGCCGCCATTGCCGATTTATTGAGAATAATAAAAATACAGGTGAAATAAAACGATATAAATAAAAAATTATAACTAGTGATAAAATAAAATGATAAAAACCTAAATACCTAATTGATTAAAAAAATATTGAAATTAGAAAATTGGAAATCAAAATAATAAAATAAAATGATAAAAACCTAAATACCTAATTGATTGAAAAAATATTGAAATTAGAAAATTAAAAATTATAATGATAAAATAAAATGATAAAAACCTAAATAGGTACCTAATTGAATAAAATAACAAACCTATATTAAGGACCTTATTAAAAAAATATTTTGTTTTGATAATAACGATTTGTTAGAGATAAGCTAAATTATTTATAAATGAAATAATAAAAACAGCACAACAAACCGTATAAATCATAGAATTTATGGTAAAACCTTATCATCAAACTATAGTGATAAAACTCATTGAAAAAAAAAATGTATTTTTATCCTAAAAAAATATCTTTACCTACAGTAGGTAGGTCATTTACCTGGTAAATGCAAATATTAGCATGAAAAATACAAAAATTCGGCATCTTTAAGGACATATAGGGAAATGAAATTCCTCACCAGTAACGGCATTATTTCTTACTCATATAATAGTGTAGGTACATGTACTTATTTATGCGGGTAATCGACTGAGGTGAGTGCTCTAAACCGCAACGGCTCAAGCCTCTCCCAGATTATGCGACTTGCCCGTGTAACATTGATGATTCTGGATCGCATAAGAAACCCGCCGGTAACGATTGTGGTAACCGAAAAATCCGTTGTGTACGATGGGAACGAGACCGCGTTGAATACGGTGGAAATTAGCGCGAAAATGTTTTTTTCAAAACAGAAGATCAGAAACTTGTTTATAGGCTTTTATAGGGTCGAATCAATTAATTCACCTACAGTTAACCTTGGAATGGAGGGAATTAATACCACTCGAGCCACCCTGAAGATGCCAATGTTGGCGAAAGCGCTCGAAATAAACTAAACTGCGTCCGATGTTTCCCGTTTCTACGATAATTACGTTTCTGATTGAGACACAAATTCTTGGAGTTGGAAAAGTAACAAATTTACGTAATAACCATAAACTTGAGTATAAAAAAATGTGCGTAAAAATATCAAAATTGAAAAAAAAAATTAAAAATATCAATCTACATCTACGTTAATGACGTCACGATTCGCGTCTGCGCTTCAGCCCGCTTATCTTCGTACGTTCTCATGTCGAAAGAGGAAATCTCATGTAAAAATTATCGTCGCAGCCATTCATTTCATGTACAATGTATTGTGGGCGTTTGTTGTCCTTGCTGAGCATCAACTTGTTCTCCTATTTCGCGAAAGAAGTAACAACAACGCTGGGAACAGGTTTACGAGAATGAGTTACCGGCTCGTTACAGACTGTAATACGCATAAATAAACTATGGAAGACATTTCTTCGGTATCGTCTTTCATCGAGTGAATATTACACAGAAAAAACGGCGAGGATCTATTTATCCTGGACTTTTATCGCTTTCAGGACAATGGAAGTTATTAGTCGGTTACCATTTTAAGACCATACCTTTCCTCACCCTTGAATAAAGGTAGTCAATAAAGTTGGGTAAGATGTTGAACTGCTTGACAATGATATTGGAAATTTAT
Source organism: Nesidiocoris tenuis (assembly GCA_036186465.1). Classification (NCBI taxonomy): domain Eukaryota; kingdom Metazoa; phylum Arthropoda; class Insecta; order Hemiptera; family Miridae; genus Nesidiocoris; species Nesidiocoris tenuis. The sequence goes on from AP028918.1 coordinate 122,928, forward strand.
GGAATTTACGAATCCGCAGGTCAGTAGGTTATTTTGATATTGATTTGCGACTGACAAACATCGTTACTCCCTCGGCGTAACCACCAATCATATTCTTCAACTATGGCGACAACAATGTTGCCATTTTGGATTAATACACACCACCTAATACTATATCCTTACTCCTGATATCCTTACTCACCTGCGCGAAGGTAATTTTAATTTTTTTAATAAAAATTTAAACTTTAAGACAAATTTATCTTTATTTTTTTTTAATGTTGGCCTAAATTTTTTTAATAGTTTTGGCCAATGCTTGTTTGAATATTGCATTAATTTCTTTTTACGATATACTTTCAAAATTATTTTGAAATTTTCCACTCAAAATAATTCAGCAGATATTTCAAAATAGTTTCCTATGAATGGGCATCAAGTAAAACGTTACCTATTAAATTTATTCATTAATTGTTGAAATTCTATTAAATTTTTCTCTCGTAATGCTTTAGTACCTAATAATCATTGATAAGTAAAATTATCAATAGAAATAACAATTAATGATTTATTTTGAGGGACAAAATTTCGAAATAATTCAACATTTCCTTTGGGGATTAATTAGGTATGGTGACGACTATGGCTATATTTGACGATGGATTATCTGCAGTCGATCATCAGCGAAAATTGTGCACCATTAATGTTCAATAACCTCTTCGGTTTCGGCCGATTTTGAAAAAAATGCCGAGACCGGCCGTCGAACAACTCGTGTCACAGTAACCCAAATAAACTTGCAGCTCTGCTCGGTGCCTATTATATAAACTTTAGACACGTTGTGCTGCGTATTTTCAAAATACCTCGCTTATTTTCGGTTTCCCAATTTCTGGCCCGAGTTTGCCAATTATAGATGTCGATTATCGATATGCTTCCGCCATTGAAAGCGTCGGCTCTGCTTTGAACAACTTTTTTAATTCATTTTATTCTTGTATTTTGATGTATAAATAATGTTTTGTATTTTTAAATAATTCAATTACATCGAAATTACAATTATACTAATATAATTTATTACAGTTGGCATTAGGAGAAAAAAATAGTTGTAAAGAATTGCACTTTACGTGTCTAAAAAGGTTTTTTAATTTATTTATATTTCCTTATTCGCCTAAAAATATATGAAAAGGTCTGACGTGTGATACGGGCTTTAGAGCATACCACAGCCTTCTGAATTAATATTTGCTAAAGATAGTCCCCTATGGGAATGCGTCTTTCTCTCATACAGTTCCCATCTGCCCCTGCGCAGATTCTCTCCAGTCATTTTCCATTTAGGTCAACACTCCAGATTGCCGAAGAGCGTTCGAGCTTTTCAGTACATACGATCTCATCTTCCTCATAACTAATTCATCGATTCGTTGCAACACAACCTTCCCTATCACCTGTGCGAGTCAAGTTCTTTCGCATTCAAGATGATTTCGATGATGGACATACGTATCTGTCGTTTATCTGGTCTATGATGCGCAAATCTGTCGTTTTTCTGATCCATGGTGCACATATCTGTCAGTTATCAGGTCCATGATGTTCATATCTGTCGTTTATCTGATCCATGATGACCATATCTGACGGTTATCTGATTCATGGTGCACATATCTGACGTTTTTCTGGTCTATGATGCCCATATCTGTCGTTTATCTGAGCAATGATGCACATATCAGTTGTTTATGTGATCCATGATGTCCATATCTGTCGTTTATGTGATCCATGATGACCATATCTGACGTTTATCTGATTCATGGTGCCCATATCTGATCCATGATGCACATATCTATGGTTTATCTTATCCATGATGTCCATATCTGTCGTTTATCTGAGCCATGATGCGCATATCTGTCGTTTATCTGATCCATGGTGCGCATATCTGATCCATGATGCACATATCTGTCGTTTTTCCGGTCCATGATGACCATATCTGACGTTTATCTGATTCATGGTGCCCATATCTGATCCATGATGCACATATCCGTGGTTTATCTGATCCATGATGCACATATCTGCCGTTTATCTGATCCATGATGCACATATCTGTCCTTTATCTGATCCATGATGCACATATCTGTCGTTTATCTGATCCATGATGCGCATATCTGTCGTTTATCTGGTCCATGATGTTCATATCTGTCGTATATCTGATCCACGATGCGCATATCTGTCGTTTATCTGCTCAAAATATTTATATTTGTATCGAGGCCTAGCGTTAACCAATGAGAGGACCGTCAGCTAATATATCGTTCGAAATGCCGCATTAATTATTTGATGGAAAATTCAAAAACGAACGGTATATCACAAATAGCAGAAAAAAACCTAGGGCACGGTCAAATCGATATTTTGTGTTGACCAGATTTTAATGCGTTTCCGATTGTTTCCGAAATGTTTCGTCGGATAATAAATCGTTAGCGCTAATCGCCGGTCGGCAAACCTTGAATGTCAAGTCGCTTTTTACGATTCCGTCGGTCAGTCTCCTCCCAACGGCAGATCATCTGATTAGCAACTCTCTAGGAAATGATCCTTGGCCATACTGGACAGTTGTAATAAATAAATTAATATTAGGTCGGTGTTGGGGCATAAAAACATTATTATATTGATATAAATATGTTTAGAAGCGTCGGTTAACCGCTGGCCCGGTTTTAAAATTCTTAAATTTTAAAATTTTTTTTTTGTGAGCCATGCGCTTATAAGCATCTTTATAAATATCTTATAAACATCCTTATAAATAAGGATAAATTTTTGTAATTGTCCGCAACTTGAAATACGAGCTAAACTTGAAACAAAATAAACTGTCTGCCAAAACGCCCGCCCAGACAGAAACTACCACCTTGGAGAAAAAACGATACAATGTGATTGCGAGGATCTCAATCATTCATTCATTCAGGCTGCAGATTCAGGAGAGGGAGGTTGAATAATGACTTAATGCCTTAATTATTTGATTTAATTATAATTATGACTTTATTATTTCGCTTTAAGTTGTTATCGATTTACTAATTTGGTTTGAGTTAAAACAGCGTGTGATTAAAAAATCGCTCCTAAATCTAAGCGAAATTATTTGTCAGTTAAATCAACCTCTCTCTACTGAATCTGTCCGAATAAATGAATAATTCAGATCAAGGCCAAAGTGTATAATTTTTTCTCCGTGGTGGTAGTTTCTGTCTTGGCGGCCGTTTTGGCAGACACAGTTTGTTTTTTTTTTCCAAGTTAAGATCGTTTTCCTAGTTAAAGACACCTTATAATCTATCCTCAAAAGCGCATCGTTCGCAAATAAGTTCAAAACACAAAAATCGGACCAGCGGTCTAAGCATAGTTTAATTTTAGATTTATCTTGTTTCGAAACGTTTTCCGAATCAGCTTTCTTGAACCAAACGTGGAAGTACGAGACATAAATTGCGATACAGTCAAAATAATTCTCAAGAAAATGAAGTGTCACGAGGGTCGGCAAAATTGTGACCAAATTACCGATGACGTCCATCGCTGGCATCGCGTGAGGTGGCGCCCTTGGATCACTGCGAAACGCAGATCAATCACGTTTAGCAAATCGTTCAGAGGTTTTCCTCGTTTTGTTTTTTACCAACTTGTTCTTCAGCCATTCTTTCGTAGGCATTTGCATCGTCGATGGGATTTACTAATATCCCAATTGTTACGACAATTTGCATGCCGACTCGACGGCAGTAAATGGAATGGAAGGGATTTTTCCTTGCGACTCGATTTAGATATTTGTTACTTTACTAGTAATTTTGCAGTCGTGGGATCAGGGATGGGTCACCAGTAAAACGCAGTCTCCTGTGCCAAGCTTTCGGCAAATTTATTGCCTTCCTCAGGGCTTGGAGCTATAAAAGAGAGCAGGAGACGCAGCTATCGCTAAATGAGGAAAAATCGGATATTTCCCGAACCGCCGATCCGATTTTCGCGTTTCGAACGACCACCTGGAAGTCGCGTTACCCGGTAATTTCCCAAGTAATGGTACAGTTTAACCTGTCGATGACTATAGTTCTGAGGGGTTGTCCCTGAGGGGCTGCTGACCCGCTCTAATGTGGGTCGATCGACCGGCAGCCGGTTCGCTTCTCAGATGGTCGAGCGGCTTGCAGCGATGATGCGCGGTTGCATAACTCGACTGAAATAACTCCATCGGGATACCTCTTTTCAAAACGAAACCGGCTTATCTGGTCTGTCGGATCGACGAGTTGAATTTCGTCGAAATTGGCCGGTCGAATCGGGAAATTCGGAATTTTCGCATTTTCGCTACTCTAGCATAGTGACATTTCGATACCCCCATATACTCGATACTTGGTATCCAATGAGTATCGAAGTCTCAGTACTGATATCGATATTTTATCGAAACATAAGTACTCGATTCCATGGGTATCATTCGATACTTTCTATGGGTGTTTTCCCTTACAAACGTAGAAAGAACGATATCATTTCTCAATAAAATTGGCCCAACCAGAGACCAAATGCAAATTCATTCAAGTAACTTCAATTTTTCTTTCTGCTCGTTTTTATATTCAGTCAGCACTGGCTCAGGTAAATGAAAATGATGGAAAGTGGTTTGATCTCGAAGTTGAGTTTGAACTCGAAGTTGACTTTGATCTCGAAGTTGACTTTGATCTCGAAGTTGAATTTGAACTCGAAGTTGTCTTTGATCTCGAAGTTGACTTTGATCTCGAAGTTGAGTTCGAACTTTGATGAAGTTGAGTTTGATCTCGAAGTTGAGTTTTCCGAAGTAGATAAGTTGATGGAAATAGTTGTAATCTCCCAAAGTTTGATCTGAAAATCGAAGTTCAGAGCTTCTAAAAAGTTGACTTTGATCAAATCCCTGAGTTTGATCTCGAAGTTGACTTTGAATCTCGGGTTGAGTTTGATCTCGAAGTCGAGTTTGATCTCGAAGTTGAGTTTGAAAAATTATCTTGTCATTGTGGTTCATGTTCTTCTTCTTCTTCTTCCTTTTTATTTGTCTTTTGGCAGGGCCAAATGGCAGACATTTTTTTTTAGATTTGTACTTCCAAGTCGTTCAGTATGTCGTGTATTTTCTTCAGCTGTTGCGGTTGTTTCAGGTTGGCCTTGAAGAAGTTGATGATGTTGGTGAATGGAGAAATCGCTGAGTTAATTCGAGGCATCGTTTTTCTGCATTCTTGTAGGATTGTGGTTCATGTTGTCAAATCCGACAGAATCGATAAGAATTGATAGGATAAAAATAGATAAGAATAGACTTCAACTCTCTTGTCATGTTGAACGCCTTGTTTTCATTGAAAGAACATAATAATATTTTATTGTTATTAGTTATGCTATCATTATAATATGTAATTATTATTGTTTAAAACCGGTTCGAAATTTCCGAAACACAGTTCGAAACACGTACTACCTTTTAAGTTCGACACAAAACACGTTGATAAAACAATATGGTATCATGGGAGCTGGAATTGTCTTCGTCTCCTTCTTCTTCCTCTCCGTACCCTGCGAACAATCCGCAAAATATCTTTTTTTGATATTTGCGTCAAGTGCGTAAACTGGCAGCCAATCAGATCTCATTACGCAGAACGCAGGACGCACTAAACGCCGAAAAAAACGCACATGTGAAGCCAGCTTTAGTCGAAATTCCAATTTCATCCGAAAGTCCGTCAAAAATGGGACGAAAACACTTGAATCGTAGGAATTCCGTTAAAATGCGAACAGCCCGTCAGTATAATGCTCTTTGTTTCAGATATGCAATGACAGGATGGGCCTAACTAAACAATATCTCAGGGTCGGCCAGTCAGCCAAGAACCGGCTGTTTGGCATCCCTCCTGTCCGCCGTGGTCCGAGCCTCAAGGCAGATCGCACGCCACTTCAAATGCTAGTCTCGAACCAAGGAGAAATTAATCACGGTATGTAACCATAAATAATCGGCGCTACTATAATTATAATGGTGAGGATTAGACGAATGGAAAAAACAGCTATTCCCAGTTGGCAGTTCAATTTTCGGCGTTCACCTATGCGAAAGATCACGAAACTTCTTATTCTCGAGTCGGTATACGCCGAGGATTTCATCGTGATAGAAATAATAAACGAAAATATTGGGAATGCTGCACTGCGTCGACGCGGCATTGCGTATATGTGGCATTGCGTATATGTGGCACTGCGTCTGAGCGGCACTGCGTCTAAGCGGCACTGCGTCGAAAAAATGTCTTCCGCCAAAGCGTCGAAAATGAGAAGCGGGTCACACCGTCGAAGATCGATCACGATTTTCCGTATCGATAGTACGCATAATGCACCCAAAATATTCGTATATAGCTAGTTCCTGTCCCCACTCAACGTACGAAATTCGCATATTTTCCATCTGTTCAGCCTTCATGGCACTTACTTTCCTGGAAAGACTCAATTTTCCCGGTTTTTGAGGCAGCAGCAGTTCGTCAGGCGATTTGTCAATTTTTTGCGTCATGTACCTGCCAAAAACCGAATCAAAAATATTTTTTTAGAATTTTGAAATTTTTCTGAAGAGTCAAAAAAATGTTTAATGTCAAAAATTAGTCGTCAAACCAGTTTTCGACCATTAAAATCCAACCAATTTTGACTTTCAGGGAGTGAAAACGATGTAGAAACCTTCAAGGAACCCAACAAGCTCAAAAAATTCGGTTCTGTAGGACTCCCTCAAATTGGCAAAAACGCGAAAAAGGAGAAATCGCATCAAGAAATTCGAGCCAAACCGATTTAGAAACAAATTTTTCAAAATTTTCCTTGAAAACCCCCTATCCTATGGTAAATCAAGCGAGAACCCCGTGAAAAATACTCAAAAATTCTAAACCCACGGCATCACCTTCAAAATTGAGTTTTTGTGTTTTTTCGAAAATGGTCCATACCTATCTACTAATGCCGATTTAGACCCCTTAACTTTTTCCGATCAGATTGCCCGGACAATATGCATCAAGTTGGAGCAAACCACAACTTTTAGGACTGGTTTCGTCAAAATCGGATCAGCGGTTCGGTACGAAGTGGGTGGACGAAATTTTTGGCCAGAATTCACGGCATGCGGCAGACGGACAAAACATTTTACTGCAGATTTGTGTTCAAGACCCTTTGAAACTTGAAAAAATTTAGAGGGGGGTGTTGTAAAAACAATTTTTAGCCCGATTACATTGGTTTCTGGAATAAAAGTACCAAAATTGGAAGGTCTCGTTGAAAATTAGCTAATTACGGAAACTTTCCGATCTTTCCCTGTCGCTGGCGTTTCCTGTCCTGCCAGATTATCGCGGCATTAGCACAACTGCAGGGACGGATTTCGAGTTCGCTTGACGCCTGGAAATGACATTGTGTCATTGTGCGATATGGAAGGTTTCACGCCCGCGGGGCGCCATATCGAGGATCTGTCCAACAGTCCGTGAAATTGCGAAAGGCGCTCGTGTCGGAATCGGGATTTTTATTTTTGTTTTCACTCAAACGAAGCGAACGGGCGATTAAGCAAATGATGGAAAACATTTTTTCGAACTATGTTGTCAGCAGATCAGGGTCTACTGTAGAAACTACCTCCTTCGCCGAGCTTTCAATTTATTATATTCCGATAACTCGGCTTATTTTATTTTGAGCGAATTTTAAAATTTGCATTATGAGTTTTTTAATATTTTTGAAATAAACACCCTTAAAAGCAGTCAAAATATTATCAAATTAAATCACGCTTTTACGTTTCAAAATATGGAAGTATTGTGCGTTATCTTCGCACCGCTGGTTTTCTAAAGTTCATATACCTCTGTGCCAATATTCTGTATCACTGGTATTTCACGAACAAGCCGAAACTGCCATGTCATCTCGGGGGAGTGAGTCGGGTGTTCAATATTGTGTTTGGCAATCCATTTCGAAGGCGTTCTGTGCAAACTTGCCGATTGACGACGGCTCGCAGAAATTTACCGGCCTTGCACAACGGCTGCATTCTGCGAGAATGATTCCCAGCAAATTTGTGTACCGAGGCTTGGTTCCTTCCATGACGTTACCCGAATGATAATCCGAACGAAACGTTAACGTTAACGTACCCACCCAATGTAGGAGAAACAACGTTAACGTTAACCTAGCCAATGTAGGAGAACTAACATTAACGTTAACGTACCCAATGTAGAGAACCAACGTTAACGTTAACAAACCCAATGTAGGAGAACCAACGTTAACGTTAACGTACCCAATGTAGGAGAACCAATGTTAACGTTAACGTACCCAATGTAGGAGAACCAACGTTAACGTACCCAATGTAGGAGAACCAACGTTAACGTTAATGCAGCCAATGTAGGAGAACTAATGTTATTGTTAACGTACCCAATGCAGGAGAACCAACGTTAACGTACCCAATGTAGGAGAACCAACGTTAACGTTAACGCAGCCAATGTAGGAGAACTAACGTTAACGTTAACGTACCCAATGTAGGAGAACCAACGTTAACGTTAACGCAGCCAATGTAGGAGAACTAACGTTAACGTTAACGTACCCAATGTAGGAGAACCAACGTTAACGTTAACGTTTAGGTTGCGTTCGGGTTATCATTGGGGTAACATCATGGAGGGAGCGTTGGGGGCCACTGCCCCCTCAGGTCTCACTTTTTTACGTCCCAGAACTGTCGTCTCCTATACTACTAATATCGGGCAATATCGAACAATGTCGGACAATATTGGGCAATTTCGGAAAATATCATGACTTAGCATGTACCTATATGGGGGTAACATTGTAGTCTAGAGAAAAATCTACCTATACTTTTTTGAATATAACGTGAAAAATGGTCGGTTAGTTTATGAGATATTGCTGCAGAAAAGCCGCCGTCAATGTCACGTTAATCTTGCTCCGGAAATATGTATAGGTAAAAACAAAATTGTCCATTGTGCCCAAACTCGCTGAACGCAGTTTTGAGTTACCTAGCTATAATTGCTCAAGGATCATACTAATACCTATTAGAAAAAAAGTCAATTCCGTTAATCACCGAAATAGACACCACTTTGGTCGATTACCCTTTTCCAACTCGACGGTTTAACCCGTTGACTTGCGACTAATTCCAATCACCTTCAGTCGAATTAGCCATGGCTATTTGTTATTAAACAATAACAAATCAGTCGATGGGTTGTCCTCAAGCGAGGGCCCCCATCAAGGATAATGGCCGGCGAAACATTAAACGTCTGTCGTTGCTAATGGACAATTGCAAATTCGCCAATTTCCTCTTGAAATTCAAATTGTTCGAAACAGCGACGGATCGTTACCGATTTTTCCGCCATGACGAACGATTCGACGAATCGTGAAACGACGATAATGAAGTGTCGCCGAGGTCGATTTCTGATGACGTCGCAGGAAATGGCGGATCGATTAAATTTGAGAAACCGCACGTGGTTTAATACGCTAATAGGTAATCTCCGCCGGGAATAAACGTTAAGGAAATTTTGAATAATTTCAAACCGCTCGGTAATACAACGAAAATTCGTGTAAAAAGATAAAATAAGTTTCGCAACAAAATAGGTAGGTACATAAATAAACAAAAACGACGCATATATACAAAAATTGAGGCGTTGTGGGTAATAAGTGCCAAAAATTTACTTCCATACTTACTGAGTAAAATTTACTCCATTTAATGGAAGTATTGTAATCGTCCTAAAACCGAGAATCGGAACGTAGCTTTAGAAAAAACGCACGTTGAATGTGTGCGTATCTGTTCTATAATTTTACTATACTCTCATCTTCAATGCATAATTATTTATATTATTAATTATTATTATTATTTATTGATTTATGTATTATTATTATTATTATTATTATTATTTATTATTATTATAGGTACTCATAATTATGATATTATAATAATTATGCATTGAAAATGAGAGCAATAATTATCATTGTATTAAACAGTATTTCAATTATGAATTCGCTTTTACGAATCATTTCAAGCTCAGACGTCAACACTGTTCAAATAAAACCGTGAACTCAAGTCGACTGTATTGCGCGATGCACAGCGCATTGCGCAGCCGCGGGATAACAAACGACAACCATTCGCAGACGAGACCGATGTTCTGTGCATCGGTACTTTTACACTGATGGATTCGACCTTAGGCTTTCTGTGTGCAGAAGAGGTCACCGGTAACTGAGCCGAGGTATTTTTTTGCGGAGCTCCGAAGAGAAAAATCGTTTAAAAAAAATAATCCAAATAAATGTTTTTGTATATTTTTTGACACGTTTCGAAAACGTAAAATCTTCCGCCTCGAAATTCGCTTTTAACCTTCGTAACAGGCGTTTGATCAAGCGGTAAATTAAATTCTGACAAATCCCCGAATAGGTTTGAAGATGATTATCGGTCCCGGGATTCCCGTAGGTAGGTACCTATTCCACGTCTGTGATGTACAAGCTAGGAAATCCTCAAAGGATGACCGATGGATTAACATAGCAATCGAACACCGAATATGTAAATTAACTGTGATGAGTAAATTTAATTTTATATTTTTTTGGCAAGGTCAACATTGACGCTGAATGATTTGCACTTTTTGCCCTTCCGGTGCTGCTTACCTATTTCACGATTCCGAAATCGTATTTACGAATAACATATTATGTTATTACTTATTAAGTAGGTAAAATCGGTACTTGCTTAAAAATTGACTAGTCAAGCTATTCTCAAGTTCAATGACCACGATGCCCACGTGTGATTGGACACACTGTAACCCCTCGTACACGGGAAGGTACAAAGTCGGGCAGTTGCGAGGGGGGGGGTCTCTTCCGTCAAAAGGTTGAGAAGCTTTCGACGTACTTGAGAAGGTCGGGCGGAGTCCGTCGCCCTTGACCCCACGCGAGCGACTTGGCCCCTATCACACGGAGGGACGGACTCCGGATTGAATTAAGTGTTTTAATATAAATTACTACTTCAATAAAATTGCAATTATTTGTGAAAAAATTGTAATCACAAATTTTCATAATACAGGACAAAAAAAATTAAATTTTGATACTTAAATTGAGTTTTGATATGTAAACTGATTTTTTTCCATATCGCGTCGGAACTACTGAACCGATTTTTAACAATCTAAGGCTTGTTTAAATTACCTATTTCTTTGGTTCTCTTCTAATCGCGTCTGAACTCCTGGACCGATTTTAACGATTTAACGCTAGTTCTCTTCTAATTGACCCCTCATTACCTGCAAGACTTGTTTAAGAAGGTATAAAAATAATTTTCACGAAAACATGGACTTTTTATGGGTTAAGAATTAACACGATTTACGAGTTCCCTCGAGCTGTTTAAAAATATCAAGTTTAACTTACGTGGCAAGAGTTGGTTTTCTTTTTCATTTTGGATACTCGATCAACTCGAGCGCTTTCGGAAAATGGGCCTTCATCCTGAGCACAGTCCTCTAAAGCTAAATGGGGCTAATTTCGCTTCGAAGAGACCAGCCAGTGTCTAAAAATCTGTAAGAACTATTGCAAAAACTGCGGAAGTAATTGTGTTCGTATTAAATACAATTTTTCTTCAAACGAAGAGGCCTCAAGGAGCATTTCAAAAATGAAATTCAAAAAGGTCTTTTCTCTACGTGTTTCATTCCTTCCTTCCTCCGGGTAGAGGAAATTTTTCAAAAATTATCGGTGGAGGAAAAGGCCGTCTCAGGAACCGGTCATCTCTTCCCCTCAGGTGTACAGGATTGAAATTCTCGAAACGGGACCTATTTTATTTTATCTTCGTATTTCATCAGCCCCGGTTGGGAATCCCGCGTATCCGACTGGTTTTTCAGACCTAAGGACAAAAAGTAACAGACCTAAGGACAAAAAGTAACATGGAATGGTTGCCGATAATGATAATTTGAAATGGAACCCTGGTACTTAAGTACGTCGGAACTGTACCAGTTTTTTGTTCCCTCGGCCGCCGAAAAAGGACATCGCACATTATTTTCGAGGTAATTGCCGTAGAATGCGCCGAATTTCGGGTAATGGCCCGTAACGTTTTTTTTTTTTTTTTGGACGAGTTGGGTTTTTTTTTAAATTCTTTAGTTGATCGTTTTAAGACGTAGGTAGTTGTTTATTACGGGGAAAATTTCGTACATGAGATTGAGTGAGAATCAAATGATTGAGGCCCTCGCTTGAAAAAAATCTCCAGCATTTGGGAGAAAACGTGATTATGGCGGACAGTGGACTGAGGACCTCAGACAGTGGACCGCGGACGGCGGGCGTCGGATAGTGGACAACGGACGGCGGGCGGGGGACTGAGGACCTCGGACAGTGGACTCCGGACAAAGGGCGGCGGACAGTGGACTGAGGACCTCGGACAGTGGACAGTGGAATCCGGACAGTGGGCGGCGGACAGTGGACGGAGGACAGCGGACAGTGGAAGGCGGATAGTAGACGGAGGACAGCGGACGGCGGGCGGGGGACAGTGGACTGCAGTCGGTGGACGATGGACTGCGGACGGCAGACAGTGGACCGCGGACGCCGGACAGTGGGCGACGGACTGCGGGCGGCAGACAGTGGACCACAGACGGCGGACAGTGGACTGAGGGCCTCGGACAATAGAGAGCGAACAGCGGACGGTGGAAAATGGACGGCGGCGGTAGACTGCGGACGGCGGACAGTGGGCGACGGACTGCGGGCGGCGGACAGTGGACCGAGGACGGCGGACCGTGGACTGAGGTCCTCGGACAGTAGAGAGCAGACAGCAGACGGCGGACAATGGACGGCGGGCAGTGGACTGCTGTCGGTGGACGGACGAGTTTTTCATTGCAGATTTAAACTCTCCACTCTTTGAAATGTAAACGAAGAAAATTTCGGAATAGGTTAGGAAAATGTTTTGCTGAGCGATTGCAATGGTTTATTATTGAAAAATAAGCCAAACTCTTCACTTACAATGTTAAGCGTGGTGTTTCACTGCAATTAAATTTTGTTCGTTGTCGATGAAATTGTAAAAACGTTGTCTGGGGAGTTGAAAAAAAAATTTATTTCGTTTTTGAAACAAATTTTTTTTAATTTTTTGCTACATTTTTATATTATTTTTCTCGCCACATTAGCAACTGGTATTCCTTCGGCTTTCACCCCATTATCTTTTCTGTAAGGTGTCCTTTGGCGACCGGCGAGGAACCTTAGTTGCCGTGACGTAATCCTCCACTTGTAAGGGGCCCCCGCCCCCCGATAACCTCGGATCACGAATGCACTCGCATGTACGTCTGTTACGAGTGCGACCCTTTCGTACAATGTCTCGATTGCTCATTCGCTCTTTTTGCTGGTCATGTGTAACTACTGTAGCAGTAAATGGTTATCCCGAGAAAAATAAAGTTGCCCTCCATAAAAAGGCAATTTCCGATTTTTTGGAATTTGTATTTTTGAAATAACTAGCGAAAAACTGAAAAAATGCAATGCACTGAAAAAATTACCAAATTTTCCAAAAAAAAAAGTAGGTAATAACAATTTACGGAGTACATTACGAACATTTACAAGCAAAACTATTTACATGTACAACAAATAATAAGAACTTTACAAAAAACCTTCGAAAAGTGTTTTACAAACTTTTACAAAAAAACAAACTGGCTTACAGAAATTTTGCAAAAACGTCACTTTATCAACGTTTATCAACGTTGTTTGAACACTTACTTGTACTTAAAAGGACTGATGATAATAACCGAAACCGGTCTAAAATTGTACCTTAATAGTGAAATAGACTATTTCTTTTCTCTCATATCTTGAGTTCATATTCATACCAACCAAACGGTGTAGTTGAACGAGTTAATAGATCCAAAAACTGCCATTTCACAATAATTGTGAAATTATTTCAATAAAATGGCGAACATTCTATAAATTCGTTATAGCTCGATAAATATCCGTCATAGCGAAATAAATCCAAGGTAAATATTAACTCGACCCTCAGCACGTCCATGAATTCCTATCTCGAGTTCAACTCACGGCCATCATGTTTACGACTTGGTACATCACCCTCGACGCAGATTCGGCCTGAAAACGGTTACAACATTGTACAGAAATGATATCATCATAATCAGGACGTATCAGGCGACCATCACGGATGTCTTCTGTACTCGGTCCCTGCTCCTTGCGTTTCGATCAAGAAACCTCGGGCGTATCCTGTAGTTATGTCTACGGTCATCATCAGATAATGATAGCAGGTCATCATGTTCACCTTTGAGTGGACTAAATGAGAAAATTAGGCGATATGGAAGCAATTAGAGTACCTAGATGGGAGATTTGGCAGGAATCAATTTCAAACGACGGTACTTGTCCTGAATCGATTATTGACTCCGACCAAGGTCGTTAATTTGTTGTCAGATGAACGATGAACTGTGCAAGTTGGTAATTTGAGAAAACGGTACTGTTTTTCGGCCACTGTACAAAATTTTTGGAATATGTTCGACAATGCAGAATTGAATATTTAAGAGGTGAATTCAGGGAGAATGAAAAATAGGCAATAGAAAAGACCTGGGCACAGTCCTGGAGAGTCGTAGGAAACTGCAAATTTTTTGTGTCATGTGCCTACAAAAAACCTACTTAAAAAAATTTTTTTTTGAAATTTTAATTTTTTTTAAAGGGTTAAAAAAATTTTTTTAGGTAAAAATTAGTCTTTAAACCAGCTTTTGATCACTAAAACCCAACTTATTTTGACTTATAGGGAGTGAAAAAGGTGTAAAAACTTTCAAGGAATCCAGCAAGCTCAAAAAATTTAAAATCGGTTCAGTAGGACTCAAGGAGAAATCGCATCAGGAAAATCAATCTAGACCGACTTCAGAACAAAATTTTCAAAAAATTTCGGAAAAAACCCCTAGCTTATGGTAAATTAAGCGAGAAACCCGGGAAAAATACTCAAAAATTCTAAACTCACGGCATCAAATTCAAAATTGAGTTTTTGTGTTTTTTCAAAAATGGACCATACTAATGCCGATTTGGACCCTTTAACCTTTTCCGACCGGATCGCCCGTACAATATGCATCAAGTTGGAGCGAACCACAACTTTCAAGACTAGTTTCGTAAAAATCGTATCAGTGGTTCAATAGGAAGTGGCACTTCGTACTGAACCGCTGATCCGATTTTGGTTCGGTTGGTCCTAAAAGCTGTGGTTTGCTCCAACTTGATGCATATTGTCAGGGGAATCCGATCAAAAAATGTTGAGGGGTCCAAAACCCAAAAAAAAAACTGTTTTGAGAAAATGACTTTTTTACGTTTGAACGTTTTTGAGTACTCTAGAGTTGATTTAGAGGATTCCCTTATAGGAGGTGCACGTCGCAGGAAAATTTGATAAATTGATTGAATTCTTTTCATTCCATTTTGTATTATAATATTTAGATCAGTATAAACTCGGTCTACCATTGAATTCAGTCGTACCGCTATATCGATCGCTATTGTACTGTTTCCTCTTGCCATTTATGCCGAATCTCAATTAACATAAATCCCACTTTATTTACGACATGGACATTTTTCAGCGACAATTCCACCTGCCCCGGTAAGTAGACTATTCCCGGAATAGTATTCCTGAGATTCCAAGTAAATCAAGGACGAACCGGAGAAAAAATCCTCGAAGGTCAACAGTGACAAGTCTATAGTTTGATTACGGGCTGCAACCAGTTATCTATTGCGCAATTAGAAAATAACCTATCCGTGTGGGTAATGAAATTATTTACGTCCGAGCCAATTAACAAAGCATCAAACGTCTGACAAATGCCCAATTAAAACGTCCGAGTCCACATCTGGTTCCTGTTTGGACATAACGTGGAATAAATCAGTTTTGTCGTAATTACAATCCTCGATGAGAGTCAGATGATCCGTGATGAGGTAAATAATAAGTTGAAATACTCATCCGCGAATAAATCGGAATAAATCGCCGGTCCCACAGCAACACCCCGTATCGTCATTTTGGTCAGTTTCCATGAAAGCCAAAACCATGGTTGTCAAGGATGGATAAAACTTTAAAAAAATACGATAAAATTAGGCTAGTAAAATCGCTTTTGCGGTAAAATTTGGAGCAAATGCGAGGCCACCTCGTCTGAAACGGTTAACGATGCCAAATAGCTCAGAGTACAGCTCGTTTCCGACACAATGACGATACAGGTTGTTATCTAATACGTGAATTGCGCACATCCTATTGGAATTGCGATGGAACTTCAAATTTTATTGAATCCGTGCTGGAGAGAGCTTTCCAACCATATGCATAACTCATTTTTGGCAAAAATGACGATACGGGGTGTTGCTGTGGGACCGGCGAAATTATCTATTTGCCTGAATTTTTATATTCAACCTTATCAGTTCTTTAGTACAATAATCGACAAAACGTGGCATATCGTCGAAAATCTTATAAATCGCTGGAGTATGTGTCATAAGGCGGCTCTGAAAAAATCTCATATGGTCGAAAATTTTCATCAAGATTTTTGAAAATAGATATGTATCAAAAAAACCTTCAAAAATTTGCATTTATTGGGCGCGATATTGATTTGATCGTTTCAAAACGCTCTAATGGTCACCATGTTTAAAATTACGACTTCTCGATAATTTTCCTGCATTGGCACGGTGGAGACAAAAATTTTGACATGCAACTTCACTGGGTTTGGTTCAAGCGTTCAGGTACTACTTTCAAGATTTTGAAATCGTTTTTCGGTCATAAGGAAGCGTCAAATCAAAATTTTGATATACACAAAAGTTGCTTGAAATTTAATTTCCTATGAGGCTACGATGGCGAAAATTTGAAAATAGTGAGTTGATTTTTTTAAATCGCTCCCTTGGCTGCCCTGACGTTTTTCAAGAGTTGGCTTGAATTTTCCGCGCATTTGCGCGTCAAAACGAAAATTTTGATACGTAGGTTTATGGGGTTCCAATCAGCCGTTTAGGAGAAAAGCTCCTTTGAAAATTTCAAAACGCTCCCATGGTCACCTTGTTGAAAATTTACGGTTCTCGATAATTTTCCTGAATTGGCACGGTAATGACAAAAATTTTGATGGGTAACTTCATAGGGTTTGGTTCAAGCGTTTAGAAACTATTGGGGGTACTTCAAAGATTTTGAAACCGTTTTTCGGCCATAAGGAAGCGTCAAATCAAAAAATTGTTTCTCACAAAAGTTGCTTGAAATTTAATTTCCTATGAGGCTACTATGGCGAAAATTTGAAAATAGCAAGTTGATTTTTTTCGAATCGCTCCCCCTT
The DNA here is from genome assembly GCA_036186465.1 of Nesidiocoris tenuis. Taxonomy (NCBI): domain Eukaryota; kingdom Metazoa; phylum Arthropoda; class Insecta; order Hemiptera; family Miridae; genus Nesidiocoris; species Nesidiocoris tenuis. Next base: position 140,030 of record AP028918.1, read on the forward strand.
CTACCACGAAGTTTATGAGGTTCAGAATCTGAATTTCAAATCTGCCGATTAGAGGAATCCGACTTTATTGCAATTATCGTACTTTGTCGAGTTTGAAATTGATTGAGTTATTTTGAAATAAACAATGTATTTGAATACATTTATTTTACCCACCTCATTTAAAAATCAGGTCGTTATTTATTTATTATTTGAGCAGCTAAATTGAATAGGCAAACGAACAGAAATTTGCAAGAGCCAAATGTTCATACATAGAGTTTATTAATAAAGTTGATTAGGTATTTTCCTGAAAAATGTTTTTTTCAAAAATGTTATCAAAATACCGAATACACCGTGAGTTATACGTAATTTCTCCAAATGAATATTCCCGCCAAGAAGATTTCCTACGCCTCTGGACGTGATTTGCATGTAAATCGAAGTCATTGAAAATGGTAGATGCGACTCAATTTTGAATTATGTTCCTCACCCGTTGCAAATTATGAGCCGCCTGAAATCGATCTTGTAAATTACTTTTCTACGCGTTAAACTGGCCAAATGACGTCCGCATTAGACACTGTTGAAAATCCGACGATCCTTTTTCATTCCTCATGGTATTCGAATATAAAATTAAAATATTAAATTAAAACCGACGTTTCGAATTAACTCTTCGAATCGAGCCGACACGGCTTTTTGGCTTCCCGAATTTCAAATCTGATAATCGATGTTTCGAAAATTTGATCGCAGATTTCCTCGTGACTAATCTTCTGGATAATTTAAATAAAAATTGCGAAAAATTACAAATTTTGAATAAAAATTACTACAAAAAGAATTTAATCAATTTTTTATTTTAGCCTCTTTTTGTTGGAGTTTTGTCGGAGAATTCTGTCGAGTAAAAAACCAATGCATTCGATAGCGCATCAAATTCGGATGAGGAAAATTTGACGAAAATTGAGAAATTTTAACGAAGATGGAAATATAAGCGCGGATTTGTGATAATGTGGGTAATTTGATCGACAAATTTCCTCCTGCTGCCGGGGGGAACAGTTTATCAAAAATGGTGATGAACGATTGAATTTCGTCACTTTTGGCCCGGAACCGTCCAAGGCCTGTCAAAGCCTCGCCCACTGCCATAGGTTGAAGTCTTTCGAGAAAGGCAGGGTACCCAATAAATTCGTTTCGAGGCGATGAATAAATTTCCGAAAGGTCGCCGGTAGGTACTTGGTTTTTATCGAAATTAAAAATTCTCAATTTATGCTTTCGAGATGAATTCCTAAAAAATCGACTGTCGATATTTTTCCCTCGACTGTTTTTTGACCAACTACTATCACTAATAATTTATTAGTGATGGTGATTGATATACTGACACGACGGTATCATGCTTCGCAAATCATTTTACACCCCCTGACGCTGTGAAGAGGACAGGCGGTTGATAATTTATAGAGATGAATTTATTAATTACAACATTCTGATGAAACAACAAGTTATTAGTCATTGAGCATTATTAGTTATTAGGTACCAGTTATTATCAGGTTTTGTTAGTAATTATTATCAGTTATCATCACTTTTTATCAGTCATTATCAGTTATTATCAATTATTATCAGTGATTATTAATTGATATCAGTTATTACTAGGTAAAATCAGTTACTATCAGTTATCATCACTTTTTATCTGTCATTATCAGCTATTATCAGTTATTATCAATTATAATCTGCTATTATCAGTTATTATAGATTATTATCAGAAATCACAAGTTAAAATCAGTTATCACTTTTTATCAGCTATTATCTGATATTATCATTTATAATCAGCTATTATCAGTTATCATCACTTTTTATCAGTCATTATCAGTTATTATCAGCTATCACCAGTAAAAATCAGTTATCATCACTTTTTATCAGTTATTATCAGCTATTATCTGTTATTATCAATTATAATCAGCTATTATCAGTTATCATCACTTTTTATCAGTCATTATCAGCTATTATCTGTTCTTATCAATTATAATCAGCTATTATCAGTGATTATCAATTATTATCAGCTATCACCAGTTATCATCACTTTTTATCAGTCAATATCAGCTATTATCTGTTTTTATCAGCTATCTTCTGTTCATTTGATCGGCTTATTGAGTAGAACTCCATACTCGAGTAGGTAGGGAAATAACTGTTGACTTCAGTTCTACTCAGTTCTGTGTAATTTTGAAAGCTTTTCGGCTTTTACGCCATCTTCAGCATTAGCTGAAACAACAATGACAAATAACGGACTAATATATAATTTTTAAAGAAGAATTTTTAACGAGAGATAAACAATTTGTAGGAACTTATTTAACCCTAGGCCTGTTTTACACCTCCAAAAACGATTGCACACAATTTCACAGCTTTTAACTTTACCTACTAGGAATATTTACTTTATTTGATCTTGACTAGATTAATTTATATTACTCACCAAGAATAACTTTAACAGATTGTCAAAACGAATAATGTCAAAAAAACATGTTAAATGATTAGGTAAGGTACACACGGAGGTTGCACAGTTGCAGGTTGTCGATCCTATTCCTCTTCTTCCTTCCAGTGTCTTACAGGAACTCTTAGCAGACACAACCAACCAAATTACTGCTACCCACTATTGCCTGGCTCCAAAAAAAATTTCTCCACTCAACAAACTTATGGAACAAAGTTGAAACTCGTTCCAACTTTTCGTTCAACGTTGAGGTCTGTGGATTTTCTTCAGAGAGGAAAATCTCCAAACCTTCCAGCTCAGCAAGCCTGAAGAATTGTCTTTCTTGGTGGATTAGGCTGGCTCCTTCCTCCCGTCTGAATTCATGTCCCTCCTGAACGAGATGTTTGGCAAAGGCGGATTGATGCTCGTAGGTTGATAGAGTTTTCTTCTTTTTCTCCAAGATTTTCATCGCCTCACTCTTCTTTTTTTCCAGCAATCGCCTCTGGGGTCCCATCAAGCTTTTTGCGATGAGTTGATCCAGTTCCTCCAAGTCTTTGGTGACCTTGTCGATGGTGGAATTAATGTTGTCCATTCTTCTCTTTGTATCTTCGTGTTCCTTCCACCGTTCTCCAGCCGACCGGGATGTTCTCCCAATATACTCACAATTGCATCCTGGGGTTGAGCATTCCAACCTGTACACTCCACTGGACGTAACTTCATTCCTCGGTTTTAGCTTATGGTTGGCCAGTGATCGTCCCAATTTATTGATGGTGTAGGGAGCTGGTTTTTATCACTTTTTATCAGCTATTATCGGTTATTATCAATTATAATCAGCTATCACCAGTCAAAATCAGTTATCATCACTTTTTATCAGTAATTATCAGCTATTATCTGTTATTATCAATAATTGATATAATATAATTATTATAATCAGTTATTTTTAGTTATCATCACTTTTTATCAGTCATTATCAGCTATTATCGGTTATTACCAATTATAATCAGCTATTATCAGTGATTATCAATTATTATCAGCTATTACTGGTAAAAATCAGTTATTATCAGTTATCATCACTTTTTATCAGTCATTATCAGCTATTAGGTATCTGTTATTATCAATTATAATCAGCTATTATTAATGATTATCAGCTATTACTGGTTAAAATCAGTTATTACCAGTTATCATCACTTTTTATCAGTTATTATCAGCCATTATCGGTTATTATCAATTATTATCAGCTAGTATCAGTCATTATCAGTTATTATCACTTTTTATCAGTCATTATCAGCTATTACCGGTTACAATAAGTTATTATCGGCTATCATCACTTTTTATCAGTTATTAGCAGCTATTATTAGTTGTTATCAATTATTATCAGTTATTGTTAGTTGTTATCATTTTGACAGCTACTTAATTAGGTAATATCCGAATTCTCAAATCAGTTATTATTTTACCTATGTACCTAGCTCGAATTCGAAAGTAAACAATTTCGAATCGTCCCGGAGAATAGCTCATTCGCATTCGAAACACAGCTGCTGAAAAATCAACCGTTGTCATCCGCTAATGGCGCTGCCAAAAATGCCAACCATCCCTCCGCAATTGACACCTCCGCAACTTTTGAGCCGCTTCCGTCCCGCTGCAACGCCGTGTCATCGGTCGTTTGACAGCGTCGGGAATTTACGAGCCCGCGGGCCCCTTACTTATGGAAATTAAACAAAATCGTGAGGGAAATCTGTCTTTTTTGACATTTTGTTAAATTTGTATATTTATCATGTTTTTTAGGTTTTTATCCAATTTTTTCGTCTTTTTTTGTTTTTTATTAATTTCATTTGTTGTTAATATTTTTAGTATTTTTAATTTAGAAAAGTCTTTGCGGGCCAAAACTTCTTACTGTGAAAATTAAATTGTCAAAAAATCATAAGCCTTTGAGGCTCTTTACCAATTTTTCGCAAATGATTTATTTCTAAATTTATCATATTGCTTTGATTTTAATCTGCTTTTTTCATTTTTTCTGTTCACAGCTCGCCTTGCAGTCGTTTGTTTAGGATTGTTCGCGTTAGCTTTAGGTATCTTAATGTCCACCTTACCTTGGGTTGACTTCTTAATTCTTAAGGTAAGCAAAGTTTTTACTACTCACGTGCATGAATTCCTTAAGATCCAGAAACGTTTTTACGATAATCTGAAAAAAAAATGTCAGCGCGACCTTCCGAACGGGAGAAAATGCCAGAAACGTATCATTTTCCATCTTCCGCTCCAAGTTGCACAACAGTGAAGTTGTACTTGGCTGTCTTGTATATTGTTCACTCTCCGTGAAGCATACTGTTGTTAACCGGCTCTTTGATGCGAGTCTTTCAATTTTCGAGAACCTCCACCGTTTTTATGACAGGCAAAGAGATGCCAATTTCCAGCGATATGCCGTTTTCCTCTGAAGTCCGGAAAAAGTTCGATTTATTTCAGTTAGTTGTAGGAGTTAGTTCGAAAATTGCACTTTTTAATGTACTTCCTTGAATATTAATATTCCCTTGCTCGAATATTAATATTTCCCTATCCCTGTAAGAAACCTATCACTCAAACCTTGAACTGTCACCTCAAACTCATACCTCAAAGTCAAATTTCTAACTGAAACCACGATATGAAACCTCATACTCAAACCGACACTCTACAGTCGAACCTCAAGCACAAACTCAAACTAGAAACTTAAACCACAAAGTCAAACTTCAAACTCAAACATAACACTCACACCTTAATCTCAGATCTCAAACTCTCAACCCTCAAACTCAAACAACAAACTGAAAACTCGAACCAGAACTTCAAACCCAAACCTAGCACACATACCTGAAACTCAAACTCAAACCTATAACTCAGACCTCAAACTCAAACCTGAAACTTTAACTCGAACCTCAAAGTCAAACCAAAAAGTCCACCGCATACCTACTGAACCCTCAAAGCCAAAAATCAAACTCAAACCTATCACTCACCCCTTAAACTCAAACTCAATCTTTAAACTCAAACCTATAACTCGGACCATTAACCCGAAGTTCAAAGTTAAACCGTTAACTTACATCTTAAACTGTTACCTCAAAGTCAAACCGACACTCCACATTAGAACCTCAAACTCCAACTCGAACTCCAAAGTCAAACCCACAACTGAAACCTCAAACTCAAACCTAACCCTCACACCTTAATCTCAAATCTCAAACAACAAACTGAAAAATCGAAATAGAACTCCAAACCCAAACCTCGCACTCATACCTAAAACTCAAACTCAAACCTGAAACTTTAACTCGAACCTCAAACTCACACCGCAAACTAAACCCTCAAAGCCAAAATTCAAACTCAAACCTAACACTCACACCTTAAACTCATACTCAACCTTCAAACTCAAACCTATAACTCGGACCATTAACTCGAAGTTAAACTGTAAACTTACATCTTAAACTCACACCTCAAACTCAAAACTATCAATCAGACTGTAACTCGAAACTCGAAGTCGAACCACAAACTCAACACTCACAAATTAAACTCAAACACCAAACGGAACCCTCAAACCCAAACTCCTAACTGAAACCTAACGCTCACACCTTAAACTCAAACTCGATCTTCAAACTCATACTCAAACCTATAACTCAGACCTTTACTCGAAGTTCGAAGTTCAAAGTTAAACCACAAACTTTCATCTTAAACCTCAAAGCCAAATTTCAAACTCGAACCTAACACATTAAACTCAAACTCAAAGTCAAACCTTAAACTCGGAGTTCAAAGTTGAAACAAAAACTCACATCTTAAACTGTAACCTCAAACCCAAACTTCGAACTCGAACCACGATCTCAAACTCAAACCTATTACTCAGACCTCAAACTCAATCTTCAAACTCATACTCAAACCTCAGACCTTTACTCGAAGTTCAAAGTTGAACCACAAACTTTCATCTCAAACTTAAACCTCAAAGCCAAACTTCAAGCCCAAAGGTCTTGAAACCAAACTGAAATCTCAAACCAAACCGAAAAAGTCCAAACTTGAACTTGAACTCAAACTGAAACGTGCACCAAAATTGAAACCTATCACTCAGATCTTAATCTCAAAAAAGTTCAAAAAGAGCTTGAGCTCAAGTTAGAAGTTTGAGTTCAAGGTGTGAGTGTGAGTTTTCAGTTTTTTTCAAGTTTGAGATTTGACTTGAAGTTCGAGTTTGAGGTTTCGAGGTTTGAGTTTATGGTTCGAGAATGAACTTTTTAGTATGAAGTAGTATGTGTATGAAGTGGAAGTGGATGTGAGTGTTAGGTTTGGGTTTGTGGTTTAAGCTTGAAGGTCGAGTTTTTTCTATGTTCGAAGTTTGAGCTTAAGGTTTGAAATTCGAGATCGTGGTTTGTGTTTGAATTCGACAAGGGTAAGTTTTTCGTTTGAGTTAGTTGTCTGACTTTCAAGTTCTAGGTTTGAGTTCAATGTGTATGCGATAGGTTTGAGTTTGTGGTTTGAATTCGAGGTTGAGTTTAAGGTTCAAGAATGAACCTTTCAAGTATAAAGTAAAAAGTTAACGTTTAAGATTTGAGTGCTAGGTTGAGTGTTAGGTTTCAGTTTGAAGTTCGACATCGAGGTTTACTTTTTTCGTTTGAGCTCGTGATTTGACTTTCAAGTTCGAGGTTTGAGATAAATAGTAGACTCAAAGTTATACAAGAAGTTTATAGTTAAACTTTATATAGTTTTGAAGTTTGTGGTTTGTGGTTCGATTTAGTGATTTGCGTTTGAGTTTGTGGTTTATGTTTGAAGTTCGAGTTTTTTTTTCAAGTTAGAGTTTTTTAAGGTCTGAGGTTTGAGTTTTAGATGAGATTGTTAGGTTTGAGTTAGTTCAAGGTCTGAGTGATAAGTTTGAGTTTGTGATTCGACTTTGAGTTTAGAGTCAAAGTTTGAGTGTCAAGTTCAAGTTTTGAGTGATAAGTTTCAGGTTAAACAAAGGTTTTATTTTAAGTTTGTGCTTTGAGTTCATGGTTTGATTCAGTGATTTGGGTTTAAGTTTGGGGTTCAGTTCAAGTTGTTGAGTTAATGGTTTGAGTTTGAAGTTCGAGTTTTTTGGAAGTTTTTGGTTTGAATTTTTTATGTTAGACTTTCGAGTTTGAGGGTAGTATTTGAAAAAAGGTTTGAGTTTAAGTTCGTGGTTTGAGTTCGAGATTGGGGTTTAAGTTTGAGGTTTGTGTTCAAGGTGTGAGTGTAAGGTTTGTGTTCGAGTTAGTGTTTTGAGGTTTGAGTCTAAAAAAATGTTTTCATTTAAGTTTGAGGTTTGGGTTTATGGGTTAGGTTTGAGTTCAAGGTGTTAGGTTTAAGTTTGCGGTTTACTTTTGAGGTTAAACTTAACTTTAAGGTTTTAAGTTTGAGTTTGAGGTTCGAGTTTTTTAAATTTTCAGGTTCCACTTGAAGGTGTGAGTTTTTGGCTTTAATTTTTGATGTTTGAGTTCAGGGGTTGAGTTTGAAAAAAGGTTTGAGTTTAAGTTCGAGGTTTGAGTAGGTATGTGATTGTTGTTTAAGTTTGAGTTAGAATTTTGAGGCTTTAGTTTAAAAGAAGGTTTTCGTTTGAGTTTTTGGTTTGGGTGTATGGGCTTGGTCCAAGGTTTATGTTTGAGTTTGAGGTTCGAGTTTTTAAAATTTTGAAGTTCCACTCGAAGGTGTGAGTTGGAGGTTTGAGTTAGACCTTTGAGTTTGAGGTTTGAGTTATATTTTTGAGTTTGAGGTTTGAGTTCGGGGTTCAAGTTTGAGGTTCTAGTATCCCGTACCTTGTTTTCATGAAATCGCATCAGTTTTCCGTTTTTTTACACCCACACCTGGAAACAACGGAACGGAATTTTTTAAGGATTTTTTCATTTTTTCTCTCTTTTCTGTCGTGCCATTCGGCAAGGACGACAGGTCCGTTCAGATGTTAACGCTCAATGACAGTGATATAATCGAGTTCGCTCGGCCTGGACTAATCCTTATCTGTTTCATCCACATCGGCGTCGTTTGAGGTTTTGAGATGGCGCTGCTGTCGTTATTGTGTGCTGTTATTAATGCTATTGGCGTCGATCGAGCTTTCGCCGTTACTGGCCTCTTCGGAGGATCCCAATGGAGTGGATATCTAAGAGTAGGATAGAAAAAATAAATTTAAAAAATAAAACAGATTCTGAAAAGCCGTACCGATAAAAATTAACAAAAAAAAAAAACAAAAATATTACTCGAAAAATCTTGACAACAATTTTTGTGCTGCAAAATATAGTGATAGCCTCTCCCACATTCCAGCAAAAAAAGTTTCCCATTCTAAATTAACAAAAAAAATTAAAAAAATGAAGATTGGTTGAATAATTAGATCGCAGGGACCTTTTTTAGCTTAAATTTTTTAGCAAAATGAGCTATATATTTGCTCATTTCCTTCACAGCCAGATGGCTGCCGGGGGTGTAGAAATTCCATAGCGCTCAGGTGTTCCATTTAAGCGTAGATCAAGTGGAATTGCAAGTTGTTTGAAAAACTGGTTTCTTAATGCGAGCCAGGTTCCATTGCGAGGTCTTCAGCTCCAAGTTCTTCGGATAGACTTGGGTTTTTTTTATAATGTTCAGTTGCAACATAAGAGAAAGCCATAGCCGGCTACCCATATCGATATAAAATGTTGACCCTGCTATATTTTCATGCCTACTATTTCATTCAGAAAATTTCAGAAATAGTTCATAGCCCAAAAAAGACTATTTTTAATTTTAAAAAATGATAGTTTCGAATCCGGCCCGAAAGGACCAATTTTTCGCTACGGCAAATTTTTCACTGCTTCAGTTTTACGTCTGTAACTTAAACAGATTATACAGAATAAGAATCCCTACAAGTCAACGTGAGTAACCGAAGAGGTGCATAGCGCTGCGTCTACGCGGCTGCGCGTCGAAATCTGCGGCAAAGCGTCGCAGCGCCGCACTCCCAACTGGAGTCGGTTAAACAATTAAATGTTTATCGTTACAAATATTATCAGGCGTATTCCAGTTTTTAAATTATTATATGTATATAATATACATATAATAATTTAAAAATCTGCCAATTAAATTATTTTTAAAGGTAAATTAAAAATTTTTTGAGGTATTAAAATACCATAAAAAATTATTTAAAACTAACAGTTTTCGCGTTAAGATAATATCTTCATATTATGGAAAATTTGTTTCCGGGTTCATTATGAGACGATTCGTTGGTAGATTTCAGTGACTAAACACAAAAAAGGTAGCGTTGGAAGTGGGCGGTTACAGAAAGAAAAGGTCTGAAAAGATAATTTTTTCTTCACTAATTTATTCACCGGGGCGCAAAAACGACTAGACATCTTGATAGAGCACGAGGCCGAAAACCAGTAGTTGGGCGCTTAGAAGATCAGTCGATTTACGAGAGGTCGAATTCGAATTTGAAAAAGCCCCATCGATCTGGTCGAGGAAAAAGTCGGGATAAATTTGCCTAAACCGGTCGAGGAATTGGATTAGCCTATACGCGGGGATTTAGGCTACCCAATGTTAGGCAGACCCTCCCAGAAGTTTTTTTCGAATTTCAATTTGGAGATTTGAGGAAAATACAAACCCATTAATACTTACCCTTGATGTACCTGCAACACTATTGATTTATTTGATGCTGAAGTTTTTTCATCCATTTTTATTTATTTGTATATTTTGTTCGTAATTTTTCATTTTTTTAAGACAGCTTATCTTTATTTCCGCTTTTTATGTATATTATTTACTTAATTGAATTTTTACTTTTAATTTTTCCGATTTCTCGGGTTTTATTTTTGAGCATTTTTTTTTTATTTATTGAATTTTTTAAGTTTTTTTGTATATATTTCTTGTTAATTATTTTCATTTTTTGTTTGTAGTTTTTTTAATTTTTTTACAACAGCCTATCAATGCTCTCGTACTTTGTTTATCTGTTTACGCCCGGAAAAAAATCTCGCCGTACAGAAGCCGTGCGCGTAAAAATCTCGTTCCACTTCTCGCCTATCTGATCTGAGGCGTAATGCACCAGATAAGCGGGTCAAGGTCTCGTCGTCACGACCCAGAAATCGACTGGATCTTGCATAAGGTAGAAACGGTAACATTGGAACTTGAGCCAGGTGGCGTCGTCCGCCCCTGGTCATCCAGTTCTTCGGCTCTTCTTCGCGCAGACTTGACGCCCGCACCAGCCGGAATCTTACCGGTTATTGCAGGGAGAGAATAACTGCCACAAGTGGAGGGTCACAGGTGTAGGGTTATATGCAGAGAAGGTTACAGGCGGAGAGTTAGAGAAGGATACAGAAGGAGGGTAGGCCTTGAGTGGAGGGTTACAAGCGGCGAGTTACAGAGAGGGTTACAGGTGGAAGATCACAAGTGGAGGGTTACACATGTAGGGTTACAAGCGGAGAGTTAGAGAAGGATATAGAAGGAGGGTTATAGGTGGAAGGCCTTGAGCGGAGGACACAGTTGCAGGGTCATGAGTGGAGGGTCACAGGTGGAGGGTCACAGGTGGAGGGTCACAGGAGGAGGGTCACTGGAGGAGGGTTACAAGCGGAGAGTTAGAGAAGGATATAGAAGGAGGGTAGGCCTTGAGTGGAGGGTTACAAGCGGCGAGTTACAGAGAGGGTTACAGGTGGAAGATCACAAGTGGAGGGTTACACATGTAGGGTTACAAGCGGAGAGTTAGAGAAGGATATAGAAGGAGGGTTATAGGTGGAAGGCCTTGAGCGGAGGACGCAGTTGCAGGGTCATGAGTGGAGGGTCACAGGTGGAGGGTTACAGGTGGAGGGTCACAGGTGGAGGGTCACAGGAGGAGGGTTACAAGCGGAGAGTTAGAGAAGGATATAGAAGGAGGGTTATAGGTGGAAGGCCTTGAGTGGAGGGTCATGAGTGGAGGGTCATGAGTGGAGGGTTGCAAGTGCAGGATCACTCGTGGAGGGTTACAAGCGGCGAGTTAGAGAAGGATACAGAAGGATGGTTATAGGTGGAAGGCCTTGAGTGGAGGGTCATGAGTGGAGGGTTATAGGTGGAGGGTCACAGGTGGAGGGTTACAAGTGGAAAATTTCAGGTTACTGGAAGAGGTTACTAGGGAGGGTTATTGTTTGGCGTTAATGGTAGAAGGTTGCTGGTAGAGGGTTATTGTCGGAGGGTGACTGGAGGGGGGTTACACGTAAAGGTCCCAGGTGGTGGGGCGGAGGAGGGGGGGGGGCTGGCGGTGGAGGGTCGCAGGTGAAAGGTTACTGGTTGCGGACAGATGAAATCCTCCAAGCCAAATGTAGGCGATCTCCTTAATAAATGTGGTTAAAAAATAACGGTATTCCATTCACGGCTTGCCACACGTGGCCTGCTGTGTTTGAACTTATTGATGAACCGATTTTGTCGTTTTAAATTCGAGAAATATTTCTTTTCAATTTATTTATTACGGTATTCACAGACTATCCGAACGAGGATTGCGAATCGTACAATTGCTCAAGACCTTGGCAAGCAATTATTTGGTCGATTCTCAAGTTTGCATTTCTTATTAACCGCGACTATGTGCGAAAATGTGTCAGGTCTAGGGATCGGCTGCGGTTCCCGATTGCTCAGCGGATTCGAAAGAGCTGCCTTTTTAGTCGATTCATCTGGCTGTAATAAAACGATAAAAGCTTCAGGTGATTACCGCCGGAGCTAATCCCCGATAAATTCCTCGGCATTAATCCCCTAGACTGCCACTATACCCATTTTATCAACTATGTTTTTTATTGTTTTTTTTTTAATTATAATTTTTTACGTTTAAAAATGGATATTTATTTCAATACAAAGTACATTCTTACGGGGTTTTTATGGGTTAGAGATGTTTCTACAAAAAACTCCGATCCGATTTTAATTTTTCATAGAAATAAATCCAATAATTGCTAATTATTCCTCGAGCATCGAGTGAAAAACCACACTCTGTCCTATTCTACCTGGCCAGTCATAGCAAATTAATACAGTCCGAAAACAATAAATTACCACAACACTGCTTGTTTGGAAAACCCGTCGAATCATACGATTCAGTGAAATCCTCTGTTCCTCATTAGTAACAAGTAAGAACATATTGGCCGGGGTGATTATCTGTTTACGAAAAGGATCGACTCTGATTCAGAAAAATGCGATTCCCGCTGACACGGCTGATTAATGGGAAATGTACATTAGCAGTAATCTCGAAGTGGAAGACAAGACAGCATGTTATTGAGTGTATTTTTGAAATAAGACGATTTCGATGTACCCGGATAAATAAAAATTAGAGACGTGCAAATCTGGGCATGGGTAAACATTTTTTAAAACAAATGTATCAGCCAAAAATAAGAAAAATAAAAATCAGCAAAAATAAAACTTTAATTTTAAAGAAATTGCGAACACATTTGCTGTTGACGCTTCAGGATGAGTCTAATAAAAAAATTAATAAAAAATTTCCAGTTGATAAACTTTGAATTTATTTCTGAAGAAACTACTGTTCACGCACTTCGAACGTGACGGGGTATCGATTTCCCAAAATAAGGAATTAACCAGCACGGATTATTGCCAATTCGTAATCCGGAAATTACGTTCCAAAATGACCGATGATTTTCGTCACCCGGACAGGAAGGACGACTTCAGTTTTACGGACCGGTGATTTTTCGGTCGGATAGTTAGCTCACCGGAGGGAATCTGCTTTCAAAGCCAAGGATTCGCCCAAAGTCATCATGTCCCCGTCCAAGGTTTCAATGTCTCAGCCTTTTTCAGCAATAGTCTTCTTCTTCTTCTTCCTTTTTTGTTATTGGTCTAAATAGGTCTAAATTGGACTAGGTAATGGTCAAAATTACTAATTTTTGTCAAAATTACCAATTTTTGTCAAAATTACTAATTTTTGACAAAATTACTAATTTTTGTCAAAATTACCAATTTTTGTCAAAATTACCAATTTTTGTCAAAATTACCAATTTTTGTCAAAATTACCAATTTTTGTCAAAATTACCAATTTTTGTCAAAATTACTAATTTTTGACAAAATTACTAATTTTTGTCAAAATTACCTACAGAGTAGGTAATTCTTGTCAAAATTACCAAGTAATTCTTGTCAAAATTACTAAGTAATTCTTGTCAAATTACTAAGTAATTCTTGTCTAATTACTAAGTAATTCTTGTCGAAATTACTAAGTAATTCTTGTCGAAATTACTAAGTAATTCTTGTCGAAATTACTAAGTAATTCTTGTCAAATTACTAAGTAATTCTTGTCAAATTACTAAGTAATTCTTGTCGGAATTACTAAGTAATTCTTGTCGAGATTACTAATTTATGTCCAAATTACCAATTTTTGTCAAAATTATCAATATTTTGAAATTATAATTTTTTGTCAAAATTACGAGTCAAAATTACTCGTACATATTTTTGTCAAAATCATCAATTTTTGTCGCCATCAAGAACCAGATGAAACAACAACAACAAAAATTAAAAACATGGCTACCTGAAAGCTCAGCTGAACTTTGCGAATGACTTCACGGGTACAATCTCGCGACAAATATTAGGCTATGATTTTTTTCCGGTAAAACGGTTTGTCTAGGATATAAATCGTTTTTTAACCTTTTCCCGGAACATCCTCACGCCACGGTGACAGACAATTTGTACCCACACAATAAAACCGGTTGTTATCCTTGAAAAATGCCATCTGCAATTGAAAACTATCGCACGTGTAGATTGCAAAATCGATCATTGAAATTCGAGAATCGGTACCCACTGTATCCGAGTAATTCTCCGAGGGACGTTGAATTCTCATCATCAGGTGAATTGTCGATGATCGTAAATTGAGTGAGAAAAAATTTATTGACAAGAGTCGGTTGGTATTTGACAATTTTTGACACCCAAACACCATATCAAATTTGTTTCTTCATTCAGAACGCGGAGGTAAGTAGGGAAATTCCCCCCCCCCCCCCAATAATTCATCGTTATTTCAGGGGAGGGGAGGTCATAGGGGTTGCGATTTTGCTTTGCATATTAAATATGAAATTAAACATCAAATTTAAATATCAAAATTAAATATCAAATTTTGATGCGTTATTGTGCCTATAGTAACGGGAAAAACATAAAATCTGGAGAAAAAAACTGGAAAAATCTAAAAAAAACATAAAATCTAGACAAATCTAAAAAACATAAAATCTGGAAAAATCTAAAAAAATACTGAAAAAACATGAAATTTGTAAATAAAAAAATTTTGATCTGATGCTCGTATGACGAGGGAACCGGCCTACGTCAGCACATAGAGAGGAATCCTGAGCTGACCGGTCAGTCCGTGTTTCCCAAGAGGTCCAGTCCCTCGCATGGCGTTCCTTTTCGAGATCACCTTGATCTCAATAAATACTTGCCGTCAAATGGACAAGCTAAGCTGATGATCGAACATTACCCTCGGATCTCGGCCTAAGAAACGTGGCATCGAAACTGTCGAAAAATTTGTTCCTGATCTTGAGCTATTGCAGAGCATCAACTTTTGGCCCCTTCACCGCTAACGAGGGTACTTATGTTTTGAAGGAAAAATGCCAGATGGACGAAAATTAATTACGATACGACGTCGAGTGAAATACGGCTAAATGGCGGTTTCGTTGAAAACTTTTCAGAAAAAAATTCGGAAATCGCCCTTTAAGAGGGTGAAAATCCAAATTGTCAATATTTTCCCTGAAATTGCCACTCGAATACTTGGTTTTGGACCTATAACCCTCCCCCAGAAACGTTTAACCCTCCACCTGTATCCTTCAGCTTGTAACCTTCCACCCGAAACCCTCCACATGCGGCCCTCCACCCATAACCATCCAAATGTGACCCTCCAACTGTAACCCTCCATATGTAACGATCCAAATGTGACCTACACCTGTGACCCTCCACCTGCGACCCTCCATCTGTGACCCTCTCTCAGTAAATGTTCCCCACTAACCTGTAACCCTCCACCTGTGACCCACCACTTGCAACCTATCGCCTACAACCCTCCACATGTGACCCACTACTTGTGACCTACCGCCTACAACCCTCCACATATAACCCACTACTTGTGACCTACCGCCTACAACCCTCCACCTGTGACCCACCACTTGTGGCCTACCGCCTGCAACCTCCACCTGTGACCCACTACTTGTGACCTACCGCCTGCAACCCTCCACCTGTGACCCACTACTTGTGACCTACCGCCTGCAACCCTCCACCTGTGACCTACCACCTGCAACCCTCCACCTGTGACCCACTACTTGTGACCTAACACTTGCAACCCTCCACCTGTGACCCACCACTTGTGATCTACCACTTGCAACCTCTACCTGTGACCCACTACTTGTGACCTACCACCAACAACCCTCCACCTGTGACCCACTACTTGTGACCTACCGCCTGCAACCCTCCACCTGTGACCTACCGCCTACAACCGGCCACCTGTGACCCACCGCCTACAAATCTCCACCTGTGACCCACCACATGTGACCTACCGCCTACAACCCTCCACACGTGACCCACTACTTGTGACCTACCGCCTACAACCCTCCACCTGTGACCCAGCACTTGTGACCTTCCACCCTCCACATGCAATTCTCCCCCACCCCTCCTCCACCCCTTCAACCCTCCGCATCTAACCTCAACTTGTGACCCTCCATGCGTGATTTTTGAGCGCATATCGTGGTAAACATTTATTGTTATGATCCTAACCAAAAATTTTCGCACCAATTTAGTCAAAATTGGATTGGCAACTGGTTTGGTGGGAGTATCCCGTCCAAATATAACATAACTAGTGACACCTAAATTTAATTATTTACCCTATTGAAATTTGAAATTTTATAAGCACCTGCATATCATCTGGTTTATTATCTGGTTTTGGCTTTCCTGTATAAATATGGAATCAGCCATTTTTCGGAATTAAGGCAGTAGTCACGTTGGACGGAGATGGAAAACCAGTGGTGCGTAGATAACACACAATACTTCCATATTTTGAAACGTGAAATTGAGACACATATTGATCATTTTTTGACTGCTTTTAAGGGTGTTTAGGCCAAAAATATTGAAAAATTCACTATTAAAATTTTAAAATTCGCCCTAAATGAAAAAACGCCACATTTTCGGAATGTAAAAAATATCCACATATTCTGCAAGGTGAAACAAAGATTTTAAGACCAAGAACGCTCAAATCGGTTCATTTTTGTGGCCGGAAAAAAATGAAATAGAAAACACTAAAAATGCAAATATATCGGAAGTACTGTGCGTTATCCAAATTCCGATTAAACGGGGTGTTAGGTCTTGCCGAGACAAACATTTCAGTTCAAGAAATTTGAAAAAAGGTTGAGAAATGAGGGAGTTATGGCCATTTTTGTAAATGACCACAGACGGACAGACGGACAGACAGACAGACGGACAGACGGACACACAGACACTTGTTCGGGAAGTGATTCTGAGTAAATGTGTATGAGAAAAAGTTTTTTCTGAAGCTCCGTTCCGATTCTCGATTTTAGGACGATCACAATACTTCCATTTACTCTGTAAATATGGAAGTAAAAACGCTCATCTAATCATGAGAACTCAATTATCATTCGCTAAAGGATATTTTCATTTTTACACTCCCGTTGATCGAATTCGGCATATTCCTAAATGTTTAAGCTTCAAGCAGGAATTGTCAATTTAATGTGAAAGTTGAGGCCGCAATTTGTATTTTAAATTTTACTCGTTCTGGAACCCGACGTGGCGTCAATTTTCCGAAAAAATGGTAGAGTATTATTGCTTTAAATTTAATTTTTCTATATTTGACGACTAAAAAAATCTTAATTATCGCTTTTTCAAGGGACGATACTATTACTTCCATATTTACAGAGTAAATGGAAGTATTGTGATCGTCCTAAAATCGAGAATCGGAACGGAGCTTCAGAAAAAACTTTTTCTTATACACATTTACTCAGAATCACTTCCTGAACAAGTGTCTGTGTGTCCGTGTGTCCGTTAGTCCGTTAGTCCGTCTGTCCGTCTGTCCGTCTGTCCGTCTGTGGTCATTTACAAAAATGGCCATAACTCCCTCATTTCTTAACCTTTTTTCAAATTTCTTGAACTGAAATGTTTGTCTCGGCAAGACCTAACACCCTGTTTAATCGGAATTTGGATAACGCACAGTACTTCCGAGATATTTGCATTTTTAGTGTTTTCTATTTTATTTTTTTCCGGCCACAAAAATGAACCGATTTGAGCGTTCTTGGTCTTAAAATCTTTGTTTTACCTTGCAGAATATGTGGATATTTTTTATATTCCAAAAATGTAATGTATTTTTATTTTGGGCGAATTTTAAAATTTTAATAGTGAATTTTTTGATATTTTTGGCCTAAACTCCCTTAAAAGCAGTCAAAATATGATCAAATTGTGTCACAATTTTACGTTTCAAAATATGGAAGTATTGTGTGTTATCTACGCACCACTGGTTTTATTTTTCTCATCAAATTCCGTCGTTTTATTGCTGATATATGGGATAAACGGGAGGGCATGGACTGCTTTCTCTATAAGGATTGAGGAGGCCCATGCGGACGAAACCTCTACATCTGATGACAAATTGTCCTCTCTCCCTCTTTTGCCCACCAAACGGTCTGACGACAACTGATTTTAACATTGCAAATATTTAATTTTCGACTCGTCTCTTGCTGTTTTCTAGCAATTGAGGCTGTGGAACGGTACGTTGAGTTACTACTACTGGCGGCAGCCGGGCGTTAATCGGCTGACAAAAGTATGGGTTTTCAATGTTACCAACCCAGAAGGCTTTTTGAGCAATCACGAGAAACCGAAGCTTCAAGAAGTCGGTCCCTTCGTCTACAGGTTAGTCGAATGAATATTTTTTGATATTTTTCATAACATTTTTTCATATTATTAAAAAAACTTACTGAAATTTATGGGACGACTCTGCACCTACAGATTTCTGTACGAATGTTAGCATTTTTCGAAATTCGCGTTACAGCAAATATCAACTGTAAACTTTATCACAGTCGTCGTCGTGTCTTTGCTGCTGTGACCTTAGCGTTTTCGTCCTTAGCCTCGGGTTGTGTTTCGCGTAGATTTCGACACACGAGGGAGCAGCTGGGTGAGGTGGCATCTCGAACATGCGTTTGAAACCTTCGATTCGCAATTACCATAGGTGCCTTTCTTCGTCACGTCCGTAATTTCCATAAGACCGAAATAAAGGTATTGCCACGCGTCTTTACATGAAATCGGTCATTTGCTCTCGTAAAGTCCGCAAATTTATTCTTCTTTCTAATTTGGTCAAAATTATAATTTCCTGTAGATTACGGGAAAAATTCGAATTTGGTAACAGAGTGCACCTTCAAAAATCCAGTGTCTAGAGTAGCAGAAACGAGCATTTCACCATTTTTGTGATGAATCGTCGGCCGTGGAATATTCTTGTATTGGAATTCAGTCAACTGAATAAATGTACTGAGGAGTGGAGTAATTCAATTGGCCGAATCCCGACTATTTCCAATACAACCAGTGGTGCGTAGATAACACACAATACTTCCATATTTTGAAACGTAAAATTGTGACACAATTTGATCATATTTTGACTGCTTTTAAGAGAGTTTAGGCCAAAAATATCAAAAAATTCACTATTAAAATTTTAAAATTCGCCCAAAATAAAAATACATTACATTTTTGGAATATAAAAAATATCCACATATTCTGCAAGGTAAAACAAAGATTTTAAGACCAAGAACGCTCAAATCGGTTCATTTTTGTGGCCGGAAAAAAATAAAATAGAAAACACTAAAAATGCAAATATCTCGGAAGTACTGTGCGTTATCCAAATTCCGATTAAACAGGGTGTTAGGTCTTGCCGAGACAAACATTTCAGTTCAAGAAATTTGAAAAAAGGTTAAGAAATGAGGGAGTTATGGCCATTTTTGTAAATGACCACAGACGGACAGACGGACTAACGGACACACGGACACACAGACACTTGTTCAGGAAGTGATTCTGAGTAAATGTGTATAAGAAAAAGTTTTTTCTGAAGCTCCGTTCCGATTCTCGATTTTAGGACGATCACAATACTTCCATTTACTCTGTAAATATGGAAGTAAAAAGCATTTCACCATAAAATCGATTTGGAACCCCAAAAGATTACAATTTCATCAGAAAACTGATTTTTGAGTAGGGGGAATATTACGGTTCTGCGACAATGACATTGTCTGCAACCTTAGGGAAAAAGGTGCACCAATTAGAGGGAAAATGTCCCGCATCAAATTCCCAACATTTCCTGAGCTTTGGCTGCTCCCTGACAATTTTAGTTTATTATTCTACATCAAACCTTTGTAACTGCCTAAGAAGACAATTTTTTGACCCCCCTGAAAAGTTGATGGTTTACGCTTCAAGGGAAGTAGAATCAAAAAATCGAATAAAATAATTTCCATCCATCCGCCGTCCGCACTTTAACTCAGAGTTTTTACTACATTGGTGCAATTAACGTACAAATTTGGTACTAATTCTAATATTTAATGCTATCGGGAAAAAATATGCTCAATTTTCAATGTTCGATTTGAACTGCAATTGCTGTCTTCGGGTGTCAGTGATCGATTATTAATGTGAAATTCGTAAAGCTCCTAAATTTTTCCAGAAAACTTGTCATAAGTTGGAAGAAATTATTTTGAAGTGGAAAAAATATGGGTTCTTATGCACAAAACTCGGTTTTGGTTAATTTTTTTAATTTTTCAAACTTTTGCTTCAAAAAAGTATAGGGACCATCTAGGTAAATTGCAATTCGACTTTCGCTTCTCTCGTTCCTGAACTTGACATCGTATTTGAACGCCTACAATTTGTTTGTACGAACATTTTTCACCCCCCTAATGTCACGGTCGCATTGAGAAACCGGCCAGACGACCGGCTATGTTGAAATTCGAAACTCGAATTGAAATACTACGCATAAATCAACGTCTATAAATAATAAAATGAGACAACCGCAAACATCTTTAGTTATTGATTAATGGTGAGGCTAGAGTTTATGAACCGGTTGACCGCTTTTGATTAGCTCATCGTTTCGATCGGTTGCCAAATGGAAGTGGTGAACTTGGAATTTCGAACTGCGGTAAATGGCCGTTGGAATCGAAATAATATTTCGCGGTTTGTCTCACCTTGTTCTCCATTGGTGAATTTATTTTCGAAAATTCGAGACGACCCTATGGGAAAGTTGAAATCCTTATAAAATCGATCAATGACTGATGATTAAAAAATTAGTAAACAAAGTGGAAAGAGCGTCACATTTTTGAAAAACCTAAATTCCGTTTATTTGTCCGGCCAAAAAGTTTTCTAAAAATATGATCCATATTAAAAATTTTCTAAAAATATGATCCGTATTGAAAATGTTCATAATAGGTATGAACCATATTAAATGTTTAAAAAAATGTCCATAATATGATCCATATTAAGGTGGAAGTATAAATACAGTAAATTTACTATGTGAATATTACGTATCAGAACAGGTATACGATTATACAAAATTTGTATACATATTTGTGTATATATATTTAATATACCAGTATACAAGTTATATACATAATATGACCTATATTATAGGACTTAATTCGAAAAATATTTCAATAAAAATGAAACCAGTGGTGCGCTCAAAAACAGCAACAGATATGAAATTATTTATTAAGAATAAACTATCAAGTTACCTACCTAATAAAATCATAAAGTTAATACATTTCATACAATAAATATCGATGAGTAAGAAAAAACGGTAAATTAATCCAAATTAATAAGTAATATCATTTTAAAAATAAATTAATAATAATAATATTATAATTAATATATCTCATAATAAGAAATGAAAAATATGTCTCATAAATAATAATTAAATTATTATAAAATAATTTAAAATTAATAATTTCAGAAAATAACTATTGTTAAGTACGAAAGATAATGCTAAGTACGAGGATACTTTTTATGCTTAAACGTTTAACAACTTGTAACGTGTTACAATGCTGAGTAAGAAAAACAATGGTTAATTAATTAACATTTATAAGTAATATAATTTTGAAAATAAATAAATAATAATATAATCAATACATGTCTCATAATTATTAATAATTAATGAACATATCTCATAAATAATAAATAAATAATAATGAAACAATTTATTCAATTAATACATAAAATAAGTACAAGGAACAATGGTAACGAGGATATTTTTGACGCTAAAATGAGTAACAATTTCTGGTATTAGCAGGTTTTAAGAAATTGGTAGCAGAGCGTGGTTAAATGTGACCGCACTAGAGAACCAACATTTTCTCTAGAATGCAGTGTTGAATAAAATTTATTGCTTTAATGCATTATAGCATTTAATGCTTGATTCAGGCCTGGTTTATTGGCAAAATTTATCAATCCGATATCCAAGGAAGTTTCAAATATAATTCCAACGTGAAAATCTCGTTGGAACTGTTTATTCAAAGTTTCCTTGGGTATCGGGTGGATAAATTTTGTCAATAAACCTGCCCTTAAATAATCAAGTATTATTTGATACACTCCACTCAGCTTCAAAATCTGGCAAAATATGAACAAAATGTTTCGTTCCAAAATTTTCGAAATATCTTGCATTAGTTGAGAAAGTGCAATAAGGCCTCCGGTATGCCAATATTGGAGCAGGAAGCATTAACAGCTAGTGTCTTCTCTGACAACATAGACCATTACCGGGCAGGACAGCTTCTGTCCTAATCTCATGTTGGCTCACGCGTGGAGCCTTATGTTGGGCAACATTGGCCTCTATCCTTTTCCAGACCTGTTTGAACTTGTTGCCATGTCGTTCCAGGCATTGGGGGATCTATTGGCAATAGATCGGTCTTTCCCTATTGTCGATGGCAAGGCCGACTATAGTTTTCAGACTAATTTTTTTATATTTATTTTGTAACATGAACTAATTTATTTGAAGTGGTCATTTCCATTTTTCATGGGACAGGACTACCTAATGTAAACCAGTGGCTCTTAGATAACGCACAATACTTCCCAATTTTGAAACGTAACATTTTGACTATCTACTTTTTAGGGTGTTAAAACAAAAAACTCGCTACCCAAATTTTCAAGCTCGCCTGAAATCAAAATACGTCAATTTTTAAATTTGACCATTCCTGAAGAGGCCCATGATGGGTATTAGCGCTTGGAAATAGGTACAAACAAAAGACCACCATAGGTAGTTTTACCACCGTTAGCACATCAAAGACTTCTCAAGCCGGACCTAGAGCGACAAAAATTTACGATGCTCTGCTACCAATTTTTTTAAAACCAAATTTGCGCTCAAATTTTGTGTTTTTGTGCTTAAATTTCGGTCGCAGTTTGTCGGTTGGGAGGTTTAAGGTTTTTCAACCCTATGCTGGGGAGAGACGCCGATTTTTGCTTTTATTCTGCTACCATTTCAATAATTTTTTTACCCCATTTTTGTAATTTTAAAAATTACCTATCGGATTTTTCTCATCCTGAAAGAATTCTAGGAAAGATCGAGAAAATATACTAATTTAGACCTCTTCGAGAGAAACAATAAATTCCTTCTAAATTCCAATTGCCCATGTTGCGTGATAGGCTGTGCCCTTTTGGTAGACCGGTTTCTCAACAGGCAGTAGTAATAAAATAGAAAAAGTGTGATCGTGGTATTTCGTCGAATGTGACGGTTCGCAGATTCCGCAAAATACTATGATTTGAAATTATCAATTTTCATCATAATTTATTGCGAGCTTGCCTCACTTTTTTTACGATTTTTTAAAAATTGTACTTTGCGACAAAGGGCCTGAACGGCTGGAACATTAACTTTTTAAATTTTTGATACTGTACCCTTATGGAGAATTCAATTTTAAGCAACTTTTGTTCAGAACAATTTTCGGTCCGACCCTTCCTTATGGCTGAAAATCGATTTCTCAAAGTAAAACAGTGTCTGCCGAGAGGGGTAGGCTTGAAAAAATCAACTGAGTACTTCAACCGGTAAATTTTTCGGGTTTTTTAACATTGCATCTTTAAAGGAAATTTAATTCTGAGCGACTTTTGTATGGAACATTTTCTCGATAAACGGCTTCCTTATGGCTGAAAATCGAGTTTGAAAATTTCAAATTATAACAGTTTCTGAACTTGTGATCGGAACCCCGTGAAGTTACTCATCAAAATTTTTTTCTCGGTCGTGCCCATAAAGAAAAATAGCCGAGAGCTCACCATTTTGAACGAGGTGACTCCAAGAGCGTTTTGAAATTTTCAAATTCATCCCACGTTCAAGTATCTTGAGTAACCTACTACTTAACTACTTAAGTAACGATTTTTTTTTGCCAACCTAAAATTGATAAGAGCGCCAAATCCAAAATAATATGTTAAGTGCAGAATTACCACTAAAACAATTCTCTTGAAAACTTTTCTAGCATTTTTATTTTCCAATTTTCAACCGGTTTTATTTTTTAATCTTTTTTTTGAGAAGTCTGATTCTGCAGCATTAAAACGATACATTTCAGAGGGTTAGGCATGTTTTTCTAGGTATCGCAATAAGTTGTCAACCTAACAGACCAAAAAAAAGTCACCTTAAAAAAAACTTTTTTTTCAAGAGTGCTAAAAACTCGAAAAAGTCGTGACGCGTCTGAGGATTTTTACGAAATTTCGAGGTTTCTATTCGAGTATTTGGTATTCATTTTGTAAAAAAGTGTGAGGTATCTAACGTTTAACTTAGTAGGCGTGAGAAACGGGTTTCACGACTCGGAGGGATCCGCCCATCGTGTGATTACTTCGATGTTAACTT
Organism: Nesidiocoris tenuis; assembly: GCA_036186465.1. Classification (NCBI taxonomy): domain Eukaryota; kingdom Metazoa; phylum Arthropoda; class Insecta; order Hemiptera; family Miridae; genus Nesidiocoris; species Nesidiocoris tenuis. The sequence goes on from AP028918.1 coordinate 164,161, forward strand.
TTTGTACCTCAAATTCCCCCGCGTCTTCAGCCTTCGAAGGCATAATTGTTTTTACCGGGTGGAATCGCGTGTTAGATGTTTTTTTTTGCTCGTTTTTTATCGCCCGACTCGAATTATGCTTTTGGCAAGTTTTTACGATATTTTCGAATAGCTGCAGTTTTATCGACACTTTAGACTAGCAAAAAAGTCATTAGTTAGCGGTTGACTTAATTTGGAATTTTTTTATTCGCGCTTCTGACTAGGCTAGGCCGGATAAAAAATGTTTCTACGAGTTATTGTCGAAAAAAAAATGTTCGAGATAATAACAGTGTTGCCAATCGGCCGTAATTAACAGTGTTGTGCCACCGCTCATCAAACCGTGAACGTCTGATGCACGGCCATCGACCGCCGTTTAGACAGGATGACCGACTGGCACGAATTAACATTTTTCCCCTAGATTGGTAAAATTTGAATAGACCGAGTCGTTATTGGATTTTATAATAGTGACCTATTTTCGAGCGAGAGAGCTACCTTGGAAAGTAATCGAATATTATGCCGAAATTGAGGAAAGTATGACGATTTTTATACCCTTATTTTTAACAAACCGATTTATTCATATTTTATTTTATTTTTTTATTTTTTTTTTATTTTTTTTTTGTTAGTAGGTACCTAATACAGCATTTTTTCAACTTTCGACAATTTTACACCAATAAACCTTTTTTTTTCTTTTCTTTGCTACTAGTTACTAGCATTTTTTCAACTTTCTCATTTTTTCGTCATGAGCGGTCAGGAGGTTTCCTCAATGAAGGAAGGACACACGAAAGGAATTTACTGCCAAAGCGTTACATCGTAATGGTCGCCAGTGTTACCATTACCCGACTTTCCTAAGCCCGATTCACACATGGACGGGTTTAATTTCAATTGGTTAGATATAGGTAGATATGATCTGGGTTAAAATACATTATCTAAAATATATAAAAAAATATCTAAAATATATAAAAATATCTAAAATATATTAGGTGTTATCTAAAATGCATAAAAATATCTTAAATATATTTAAAATATCTTATAGTGTAAATAAAAATATATATCTTAAATATATATAAAATGTATAATATAAATTTTATTTTTCCATTTTTTTCTGTTTTTACGTCAAAACAGGTTGACCCATGTCAAAAATACAATAAAAATGTAGCGTTAAAAATTATTTTATTATATATTTTAAACATTTATAGATGGTCGGTAAATCAGAAAAAGATTTTTTAACCTAATATTTAAATTAATATATTTTTAAATAGTTAAATTAGACGATTTTTTAAAATAACAATATCTCTGAAACGGCTGAACCGATTTTTTTTATCTTAAATTTTGCACATTTACAGCCATACAGTGATTGTATGGCTGTAGATTAGCAAAATGTAAGATTTTGAAATTATTGCTAATTGCAATGAAACTTCGTCGACTGGAAATCGTCGCTTTTTCACGTCCGACGTCTGATCCGTGTGAATGAATCGTAAGCTCGTAATCGCGTTTTCACGATTCGCGAGCGATTTGTAAACGGTCGCCTTTAAGCCGGAAAGTTCGATATTTTTCTGGTGCCATTCTCTTTTTTTACCTTTCACGTTGCGGCTTTCCTGTTGTACAGCTACAAAAATAATTATACATACTACTATTATGTAGCAAAAATATAGCAATGAAAGCAATAGAGATTTTTTCGACTGTTGACGTTTGGACTGCAATCGCGGTACTTATACTCGTAAGTTGGTTTTTATTGCAATTGTGCTCGTGGCGAATAGGAAATTCAACGCTGAATCCAAAAATGTCCTCAAAAATTTGAAAAAATTGTCAAAACCTGTATAATTTAATCCAGAAATCGATTTTATTTCAGAACTGCTGGATCATTGTAATTTTTTTTTGTGACGAAATTATTGAGGCGCCATAAAAACACCGTGCTTTATCGATACCTTCGTGAAATGGAATTTTAACGACGTCGCGGAAGTCGTGAAAGATGCGGGTCCGTCGCATTCCCTTGAAAAGTCCGGGAATTAAAAAATTTCTTTTTTTGTTTTCGTGGCAAAAAAAAATTTGTAGCCTTCGTCGTCAATCTGCCTCCCGGTCACGACAGTTTAGCCTTTTTGTCAGCTCGTCTGGACGTTGGTCAGACGATAGTAAATTCAAGTTTACGGCAGCCTCGCTGAAGCGTGTTATAAATTCATTTCGAAAGGTCACACGGATATTGGAACATTTTCAATTGTTTATGGCCGGGATTTTCCTCCGTCTACCTAACAGCTGTTTCGAGGAATCCGTCCAGGGAAAAAGGAATGAGAAAATACGCGGAAGATCTGCACGCGTTAAAATAGTCCGTGGTTAACACACAATACTTCCATATTTTGATACGTAAATTTTTGGCACAATTTGATTAGATTTTGACGACTTTAACCAATCCGAATTTTCGGATTCCGATCTAGCTTGCTTTCTCCGCAACCAGAAAAAACATTCAATTTTTGCCCTTTTTTCGGTTTTTCACCTGTAGCTGCTTCCCATTGCGTTTTCGGCATTTATAGCCATAGTAAACGTGTAGATCGATAAATTTCCAAAAAAATTGGTTCAATGACTTTCGTTTGTAGACTCAATAGTTTCGGAGCTACGGGCCGGCAAAAAAAGGGAAAGTTTCCAAAGTTGTGATATTTTGACCTGTCCACTTCTGTCATTCTTCACCGGCCTCTAGCTCCGAAACAATCTACCCTACAAAGAAAAGTCATAGAATCAATTCTGTTGGAAATTTATTTATCTACAAGTTCACTCCTACTATCAAAAGTCGAGAAACGCGAAGGGAAGCAGCTGCAGATGAAAAACAGAAAAAAGTGCTAAAACAGAATGTTTTTTCGATTGTTGCGGAGGAAACAAGCCAGATCGAAATTCGAAAACTTTAATCATCGCTTTATTATTCGATTATTCACTTTCCAATCGACTGTTTGAGCCGATAAGTTTGACCCATCCAAAATCTGTTACATTTTTTACGATCTTCCGACCCTGAAATTCGATTAGGTCTTTATCGATCGTCGTTTTTCGATAGTGGCGATTATCGACGTTAGGTCTTCCGATCGATCATCTAAATTATCGGCGATCTTGAGATATCGGTAATTACCCGTTCAACAGGGGGGGGGGGGTTGATTAATGAGCAACACCGCCCAAATCACTTGGAATTGAACTTGGCCATCAACTCAAGGACCGGCTTGTAGCATTATGCACATATATTATCGTCTAATGGTAGATTTCCTCGTTGGAATTAATTTTGAAAAGTAAGCGAATCGAATAATCCGGATCAAAGTCACCGTCGTCTTTAGCTTAGTGCAGGGTAATTATGCAAAAGTTTAACATAATCTTCGAGTTTAAAATTGTTCCGCAATAATAAGCACCTTTTGGAGCGTAAAATTCGAAAAGGGTGTTGGTCGATTATTTCCGATCCGGCGGAAGAATTTCGTACAGGAATTTTAAGTTTTATTTTATTTATTTATTCTTTTTTTTTTTTTTTATTCTTTTTTTATTTTTTCTTTATTTTTATTTTTATTTATTTTTTATTTTTATTTATTTATTTTTATTTTTTTTTATCCAGTTTTATTTCATTTATTTTGCATTTGCTACGTTAACAAATTTGCGTTTTAAGAACGAATTTTTTCAATTTTACTGTGCCCAAAATAAAGACGGTTTTGTTGTTGCTGAGTAATGGAAAAAAACCTAGGTAGATTTTTTATACAGCATTGCCTAGCTGAATCGTGAAGTATCCCAATTAAATTGTGAATTTTCCAAACCAAATTGAGCATTTTTCAACCCGAATTCACTTGGAAAATTCTCAATTACATTCGAAAAATTCTCTTTTTGATTTGGAAGATCCTTAATTTTATTTGAAAAACTCTCGATTTGTTTTGAAAAATTCTCAATATGGTTTGGGAAAATTCTCAATTTGATTGGGGAAAATCCTCAATTTGATTGGGGAAAATCCTCAATTTGATCGGTAGAATTCTCAATTTGATTTGGAAGATTCTTAATTTGAATTGAAAAACTCTCAATTTGATTAAGAAAAATTCTCAATTTGGTTAACAAAAATGTTCGATTTGATTTTCTTGAATTGAAGATTGAAAAATATGAATTGAAATATTAAAAAAAATTCAATATGAAAAAAAATGAATTGAGATTGAAAATTTTTCAATTTATTTGGGAAAACTCGCCATTCGATTTGGAAAATTGCCCGAGTACAAGACTGAATGTCCATAGAAGACCAAAAATGTTAAAAATTGGCGTTTCGGGCAAAAAAATGCAAAACATTTTTTATCATTTTCAAAAATCATCTTTCTCGCGCGATTTCAAATTTTTGCGCTTTAAGGTATCATATAATGAGCTGCTAATTAACTTATGTAAGCATAATCAGTCGCATAAATGCTATAACATTTAACACAATGCCTACCTGCGTAATGTTAGCTGGTGCTGCAACATTCTGAATTAAGGACGTGCTGTCAGTCGAGATAGCGATCGTCTTGCAGGAAACTCCGATCCTGCAAGAATGATAGTTTTTCTCCAGAGTAAAGAATAAATTATCTAATCAAGATGTGCGAATACCGTAGTATGACTTGGCAACATTTTATACTAAACTTGGCGAATTTCGTTTTTTTTCAGGTGAGTCTTTCGAGAAATCCGTAAGTTTTCGAAAAAAAAAACATTAAAACCGTACGAACAAAATTTCATCTCGAAACTAAATTCAGTTAAACATGTAATAAAACACATTTTATTGAATATTGATTTTTAAAGTGAAGCTATTTCAAAACACAAATAAATGAAATCAACACGATTGGTCATCACAAAAAGCCTTTTTCCGAGATTAATCCAGTCAAAATACAACGTTCGAATAAATGAACATTTATTAGAAACATTATTGAGCATCTATGCTTAATTTAAAAATACTCAGGTACGTCTATAGACGTACCTGAGTATTTTTAAATTTTAAATTTGTTGCATTCTTCCAGCTTGATTGAAAATTTTGTACATTTGCCCTAGAAATCAGGTACTCACGTTATATACATTTTTAAATAAAGCAGACCAAGAAATTTGCAGGATTTAATTATTAATATTCTACTTAATTATTATTATTGAATTTATCGCGCTCGATTCCTCATAGTTTTAAGGTAGGTACTTTTTTTATTAAAATCGTTCGAAAAGTCTTCCCACATTAGGCGATTTGTAATGCAAACCGCTTCCCGAAATGGTCGCACGTAAAGCTGCCCCGATTAACATTTTTCAACAAATTAAAACGTCGGTAATTGAGCGAGTGAGAGGGCCTTCCTGCTCTACGAGGAACAATTAGCGCAATGAAGGACGTTTACTAATCGTTTAAGGGGTAACGCACAGTACTTCCTTATCCTATATGTCACTCACTGTCAATTACATGGGGCTGTTTAGGTAAAACATACAATTAAAATAGATAATAAAAACATAGGTATAATAAAAATGAAAATAAATTATATAAATAAGTTATGAATAATTAAAATAAATTCTACATAAATAATACCTAACAAACACAAAATTAAATAAAAATAAATAAAATAATAAATAAATAAATAATAATAAAATAAATAATAAATATAAAAATAATAATACCTAATAAAATATAAATAAATAAAATAAAAATAAATAAAATATAAAAATCTAAATAAAAAAAATAAAATATAAAAAAAATTTAAAAAATAATAACAATAATAAATGAATAAATAATAATAAATAACAATAATAATAAAATAAAATAAACAAATAAAAATAAAATAAATAATAGGTAACAAACAATATAAAAATAAATTTATCTAAAACCTATAAATAAGTTAATATTATAAAATATAATAAAAAATTTAATGAATAACAAAAAATTGAATCAATAAAATAAATTCCTATGTAATAAAATAAAATAAAAAATTAAATAATAATATCTAATAATAAATGAAACAAAGAACGAACGGCTTACTTGGAATTTCTCGTAAAACATCTCAAACAGCTCAAAGCTCTAAAAAAACGAAAACGGATCAGTAAACTTGAGTGAAAATTGTCGATAATTTTATGAAAAGGAAAAAAATCCAAATTGGAAAGCATCTTGAAAAAATCGGAATCGATCAAAATCTGTCTCATTTTGAACCAGTCTTCTAGTGCGTTTATGAGTTTATAATATAGACGACTTGCTTGATTAATCATTTCAATGAAAAACGTTTAATTTTTAGTGATTTATAACAATTTACAGTTTTTACCATGAAATGCATTGTATCGCGATGATTCGAATTTCGCATCAAGGAAATGCACGTTTCTCTGAAATATCGATTGAAAAAAAAATAACGTTCTACCAAAACGGGCGATTCCAGTCGATGCCCTTGGTGTTCAATCCGGATTTTATGCCTGGAATTCCTGCCAGCGAGAATCGAGGAAACATGTTGGACAAGTTGGCGTCAGAAGGCTCTAACATTCTCGACAAATCGGTCGTTCCTCAATGTTAAATATTGGATAAGTGCAGCACATGTTGAACCGACTATGTGGCAATTAGCACCCGCCAGTCTTAATTGTCTTAATTATTTCCCGATAACAGCACAGACAGTTCCTTATTTTATAATCAAGTGTGAGAATAATTGAGTTTTTAATTTTTTTTCCAACTTTTTCCCTCAAGCGTTAGTCGCTTTTTTAACAAATTTTCATCGGAATAAATTTTACCTTGCCAAGTAGTAAGGTAAGTAGGTGCCTATCTATTTCCTAGTGTAACAACTCACATTCTTTCTAGACTCAGGAATTTTCTCAAATTCGTAATTTTTTCTAGACTCTGAAATTTTCTAAAAATTTTGATTTTTTCTAGACTTTGAAATTTTCCTGGGCTCAGCATTCTTTTTCGGATTTTGGAATGTTCTCAAATCGTAATTTTTCCTTGATTGAAAATTTTATTTCAAATTCTGAACTTTTCTCAGTTTCTAAATTAATTTTTCTGGATTCTAACATTTTTTCACCCTCCTAGCTTTTATCAAAATTCCTAAAAATCTATCAAATTCTGGAAATTTTCTAAACTCACAATTGTTTTCTAGATTTTAGGTTTATCCAGTAGGTATTTGAATTAATTTTCCAGACTTAGCAATTTTCTCAAAATGACAAATTTATCTTTCTAAGTATTTATACTTATTTTTCCTTGATTCAGATTTTTTTTTAGATTCTGCTTTTTCCTCAGAATCTTGATTTTTACCGATATTCCTCAAATTTTCCTAGTTTTTTTAATTTTTCCCAGATTCTTCTAGAGATTTCTAGAGTAGGAACTTTCCAAGATTTTTTCTGACATTTTTCTGCTTTTCCATAATCTGATATTCTGAAATGTTTCTAATAAAACTATCAACATGTCACAGTCAACTCTCAATTTCACGAAGGATTTAAAAATAGAAAAAATGCATAAATTGAATTTTTTTGCAAATTAAAGAATTAAATTAAATAAAAAATATAATAAATACCTTTATCAATTACTTAATGAACAAATATCTATAAATATCTCTATAGATTATATCTATAACTTATGAATAAATTATATCTATATTGAAACGAATTTACAACGTAATTGAAAATTTATAATTAAAATGAACTAATTTGGCGAATTTATGCGACGTATTTATACGATTTTATTAACATTTTGTCCTTTGCGTTAATCTCATTTTCAATGCCGGTTTAAAATAGCCCAAAGGAGTCTTTGGATGGCTTGTATCATTTAAAAAAAAATCAGAACATACTTAATTATTAAGTTATAAAGAAAATAATTCTCAAGCCCGACGTTTTACCGCTTCCGCAATAGGTAAACATAGATAGTAGTCTGCGTAATCGTCGAAAATCGCGAGTTTAATAGCGTTAATTTGCATGTTAAGTGGACATTTTCGAGTGGGAATTTTCCCCATTATAAATAGCCCAATAAAAAATAGGCGTAAAATACGTCATCGTATAGTTGTATTTTCGAACTGCAGACCATCGAAATGTTCAGGTAGGTGAAAATAACCCGATTCGGCTGTTCAGTAGCCGGTAATCACCTGTAATTACCCGGGTTATTAGCATTTCAGTGGTGAGTTAGAAAAGTGAGGTCTTTAAAAAAATGATACAATGTTCCCAAGCACACACCCTAACACGTGGCGTAAAGTTCTGGACCGACCAATAAAATCTGCAATTATAGTTTAAAAATATAAAAATCCGTAATATTTTTGAAAAATAATGGTAGTACGAAAATAATCATAAATAATATAATAGCGCATAATAATAAAATATATCATTTCTACAGTACTGGACGAAATGTCTAACGAAAGGTTTATAAAATCTGCAAATAATAATTTAAAAATATAAAAATCCGCAATATGTTTGAAAAATGATAATATAACGAAAATAATCATACATAATATAATAGTACATGTTAATAAAACATCATTTGTTTTATAATGAATGTTATAATGATATATTATATAATTTCTACAGTACTGGACGAAATGTTGAATTAATTAACCTGATGTTCAATTAATAGTATAACAAAATTGAGAATGAATAATCTGAATTCTTACCCTGCACTACAATTAACTAAGGCTTTAACTCAGTGTTAAAATAATTGAGTTAATTAATTAGGTTTTAACTAAGGTTTTATTGCATTTATCTATTTTGTATTTATTTACTTTATTTTATTGTATTTGTGAAAATGATCAACTCAGGCTTTTGGGAAAAATTCACATCGCTCGAAAATCTATCTACATCTTTTTTTACAACGCCGACCTGAATATTTTGAGTCTAAATATAAGTGCGAGCAGTTATAGTTAATTAAGACGTTCGTCCGGACTCAATGGACTACCTAATCTACGTCACGTAGGCGAGAGCTCCAATTGGTCCACACGTGTATTTCAGCACGTCCGAGAGGAAATCTACTAATGGTTTTCCAGATTGAAGACGACCTTCCTGATTTTTTTTCGATCTGAGAAAAAGCAATTTTTTTAGCGATTTCTTTAAGAATTAAGTTTCAGGCAGGAATTAGCTGATTATTTGGAATCAATGATTTTATGATCAAATTTAACTCGAATTTAGCGTGGACAAAAAATATAAAAATAAATAAAACCAATGAACAAATTATAAAAAACATTCATTTCTTTTAAACGACTGGATTCAATTTTTACTTCCATATTTACAGAGTAAATAAAAGTATTGTAATCGCCCTGAAATCGCTTCAGAACCGTTCGAGGGAGCGATAGAGACCGTCCGAGGGAGCGATAGAGACCTTCTGAGGGAGCAATAGTAACCGTCCGAGAGGGAGCGATAGGGAGCGTCCTTGGGAGCGATAGAGCCCCTCCGAGGGAGCGATAGAGACCGTCCGAGGAAGCGATAGAGGCAGTCTGAGGGAGCGATAGAGACCGCCCGAGGGAGCGATAGAAACCGTCCAAGGGAGCAATAGAGACCGGCCGAGGGAGGAATAGAGACCGTCCGAGGGAGCGATAGAGACCGTCCGAGAGGGAGCGATAGTGAGCGTCCTTGGGAGCGATAGAGACCGTCCGAGGGAGCGATAGAGACCGTCCGAGGGAGCGATAGAGCCCCTCCGAGGGAGCGATAGAGACCGTCCGAGGAAGCGATAGTAACCGCCCGAGAGGGAGCGATAGTAACCGCCCGAGAGGGAGCGATAGGGAGCGTCCTTGGGAGCGATAGAGACCGTCCGAGGAAGCGATAGAGACCGTCCGAGGGAGGAATAGAGACCGTCTGAGGGAGCAATAGAGACAGTCTGAGGGAGCGATAGAGACCGTCCGAGGAAGCGATAGAGACCGTCCGAGGGAGGAATAGAGACCGTCTGAGGGAGCAATAGAGACAGTCTGAGGGAGCGATAGAGACTGGCCGAGGGAGGAATAGAGACCGTCCGATGGAGGAATAGAGACCGTCCGATGGAGGAATAGAGACCGTCCGATGGAGGAATAGAGACCGTCCGATGGAGGAATAGAGACCGTCCGATGGAGGAATAGAGACCGTCCGAGGGAGCGATAGAGCCCCTCCGAGGGAGCGGTAGAGACAGTCTGAGGGAGCGGTGGTGAGCGATAGGGAGCGTCCTAGGGAGAGATAGGGAGCGTCCACGGGAGGGACAAGGAGCCTCCTTGAGAGGGACAGGGAACCTCCTCAGGAATTACCTACCTGATTAATTGTGTGCAATTATTTTATGATAAAATTTAACTCGTAGAAAAATACATATAAGCGAATAAAATCAATAAACAAATCATGAAAAGATGATTTTCTATCAAACGACTGGATTCAATATTTTTTTAAAATTTCACCCCTTAAGATAGGTACTTTTTTGGGACAACATCACGTAAAAATCCCAAATCGTGCGCGTATCTGGAAGTACTGTGTGTTATCAGTGACAAGTATCTTATTTTCGAAAGCTAGAAAATTGGCAGTCACGCGCCTTCGACTTGACTCACCTTCCGTTACTGGAGGCTGTGCTAAAAAAAATTCCCCCACGTCCCGAAGAAACCCGGAACAAAAAAAGAAAAATCAACTCTCGCTCTCTCTCTCCCCCAGCTGTAAATTGCCTTAATCCTTCGAGTTTATCCGCCGTTTATACCGGCGCTATATTCGCCTCGTACATCATCGAAGGTTGTCTTCGTCGTGTGTTCGGTTTTTTATTGCATTTCAAGTCCGGTCCTGTGCGTCAGTTTGAAAGAAACGCACCTTTCCGATTCCTGGGGGGAAAATCCATTGACGTCACTCGAACTTAATTGAAGTTAAATCCCCGATTCATTAAAATTTTATCTCCGCTCGGATCGGCGGGATGAATTTAAATTAAGGACTGGAAACTCTGGAGTTGGTCGTAAATTATGTTTAGAAATCCTCGAAATTGAGACGCAATAAATCGCGATTAGAATGGAGAAGTAGTGCCTACTGCGCTCTTAATGTTTTTCAATAGCCCCTCAAAAATTTGACAAATTACCTACCTGTATCCCCAATCTGAAAAAATCTGATTCTCAAAAATTTGCCAAATTAGTTTTTTGAATTTTTTATTCTATAGTCTTTGAATTGGTCCGAGTACGATCTAATTGGCCCGAAATTTGACGTACGGCAACGTGGTACTAAAATTTTGGTTTTAAAATTTCAAAAAAAATTTGCGTCGTTGGCAACTAGTCCTGGACAATCCCGGGACTGCCGGTCCGAACAGACCCGGAATAAATTCAACTATGTAATGTATGTACAAAAAATAGTGTCATAAGAGACTCCTATTTTTTTCATTTTTCATTTTTTTTTTTTCATTTTTTATTTTTCATTTTTCATTTTTTCATTTTTGTTTTTCATTTTTCATTCTTCATTTTTTTATTTTTTATTTTTTTTTATGTTTCATTTTTTATTTTTTATTTTCATTACTTATTAATTATTTTTTATGTTTTATTTTTTTTTTAATTTTTTTTTTATTTCTAATTTTTATTTTTCTGCTTTCTTCGGCGTTTTTGAACAATTTATCATTTTTGGTTCGAATATAACATGCTTAAAGATACAATATTATGCCATCAGCTGGCGTCCTCCAGGGGTGTATGCTCGACCCGTTCCTATTCTATCGCCCCTTCTGTCTCCAGCCGGACGCGTAAATTCAAAAAGTCTCAAAATCACTGAATTTTTTTTTTTTATTTTTGGGCCATAACTTGAAATGCTAAGTGGATGCTCGACGAAAATATGAAATTATCATCGAATGACCTGAAAACACGAATTAAACGCATTTCTGATAATGAAGGTAGGTAAACTGTATTAATATTGTTAAAAACTACCAGCTCATTTCACTCTGTTTCACAATTTCCAAAAGGAGATTCCATCGTATTTTCGGTACGATTTGTTGCACCGATTTTCGATTCGATTGCATACCATGGTACGCAACTGATCCCTAATTGCGATACCCGTTTTTGACATGAATGGCGCGCGAAAGGTTGACGCCCTCGCGTTGTTGATACGACGTCGGATGAAACCGACGAGGATTGCGAAGGTGACCTCAAAAAATCATTCTAAGTCGTCTGACAAAGGAGACCAACCTGGCGAGATCGAAGTGTCCTAACGAGAATCATTAGTTTTTTCGCCGCGTTATCGACTCCATACGATCTTGCTGATGAGAGCGACTGGTGAAATTATTCGTCAACGATAAATGAATGGGTCACCTCAAAAACGTTGTAAGTGAAATTTTTCGAGAAACGTCTTTTTTCAAGCAAAAACGTTGTATGGCCGATCCAGGTAAATTTTTTTACCCCCCAGAGTTCAGTTGGTACCACTGATTCACAAGCCTGAAATTGGCAGCCGGAAATAGCAATCTCGGTGGATAAACTACCTAAAAATTCAAACCAGGAGTAATTTCAGCATTATTTATTATCTACGTAAAATGAGAGAAATGTAACGAGTGATATGATGCAGCTTCTTCGTGCCAATAATTATGTTAAAAACCTTCTTTTTTTACGTGAATCATGAAAGTACGGATTTTGGGTTGGGGATTGACCAAATTACGTGTTTATGTTAGGATTTTTCCTACCTGATACCTCATTTTGCAAATAATTACTAACCCCATACCATAATATGATATATGATATCCCCATTTCATTTAGAAATTTACAATGTTAATTTCATAGATTGGAAGTATATTTTCCTCCTTCTTGACAGATGAATCGTTTGTGAAAAATTTCACAAAATTTGATGAAACTTTTTGAGAGTTTTTGGCCATAAAATCATTCTTATACCTTGCAAAATATGGCGATATTTTTTATATTCCCCTATTTGCGTAGTAAGCTATGGAGATTTTTTATCACACAGCCTCCGATGTAGTCAAAATCTAATCAAATGGTGTCAAAAATGCCGTACCAAATCATGGAAGTATTGTGCGTTATCTACGCACCACTATCAACTTTTTTCGAAAATTATTTTTTATATTTTTGCAACGATTTTTTCCGACAGTTAATTGCATCCCAGATGTTTCCCAGTGAAACAAGTAGGTAAAAACGTCATTCCAGTTTTCATGCACTTTACCGCACGCAGTTACGTGCGAAATGTAACGAACTCGATTAAACACAGCATTTTTTTAACTAGCCTAACTGTATTTTTGAGAGTTGTGCGAAAATAATGGGAAAGTAATAATTACGTTCGTTATCGATAAGTAATTATTTGGCGCCGAAAGAAAACGTGGAAATGGCAAAATGAAAGACATCGTACTACTTCACACAATATTCGCACTCATTGAGAAACGCCTTGTCCCAAAAGTTGTTGAACAAGTGGTTTAGGATAATTGGATCGAATAAGACTAGCTTTAACAATTTCTTTTTCAAGAATTTTCAGAAAAAATAAAATTTTTGTTTCGAGATTAAATAAATAATGATTTATTTCTTAAATTACTTCCCACGCCATTCTCCACGAATTCTGCAAGGTAAAAAAGACTTTAAGACCTCAAATTAGTTAATTTATGTGGCCAGAAAAAAAAATTGTATGTTATACTTCGGCATCCAATCCTCAATATCAGATAACAAAGTAGTTCCTTCGTTGCCGCTAGAGTACCCTCTTCCCCTGGCGGCCCAATATTTAACCAAAAAATGTACCTATCTAATGTACATACTTACCTACCTAATAAACATTAAATTGCATATGTTTTTATTAAAAAAATTAGATAATTAAATACAGGTTGACATGCCTCATGAGATCGCACAGCAATTTAATGAGATGATTTTGAAGATTCGACTTCGATGACGGTTTTTTGAAAACTATTTCTTTTTACGATACATCTTTTTGAAAACTATTGTTTGACAACTCTCAACTCGCATCTTCCGCAGTCGATCATCGTTAAAACGGGAGGAAATTTGACGAAATTGTAATTCCCCTAATCATTCGACGGCTGTAATTTGCGAATCAATCCGATGACCAGCAATACATCATTGTATGCGATTAGCGTAGATTGACGATAATCTGCCACACTTTGGCTAATGGGTTTTTTTTGGGACTTTAGCTATGGGTCCTGTGCAGAATTATTTTTTACGGATTTTTTCGGGCAAGAGAATGATGGAGCTCGAGCGCTTTCGGAGGTAAGGCCCTCTTCGATAGCTATCCGCAAATGCGAATGAGTGTCTTAAAAAAAATTATTATTATTTTTATTTATAATATAAATGTAATATTATGTAATATTACGTAATAATTATTATTTCAACGAACAATGTGTGTCCCTGAACAGTCTCCACTTAATCGCACATTTAATGATCACAACTATTAATTATTGCAGCAATTAATGATTAAAACGATTAATAATTAATTATTATTATTACAACGATTAATTATTGCGACAATCAATGTGTCTAACAATTTATGAGTTCAACAGTTAATGATTACAACAATAATTATTCCAACAATTATTATTTATTTATTAATTTACAATTATTATAATATTATATTATAAAATTAATAATAATAATAATAATAATAATAATAATAATAATAATAATAATAATAATAATAATAATAATAATAATAATAATAATAATAATTAATAGTTAATAATAATAAATTCTTATTAAATTGTAATAACAATTATAATTTATTGATAAAAATTATAATTCATTAATTACAACAATTATTATACCTAAATAATTTTATAAATAATTGTAAATTGTAATTGTATAAATTGTGTAAATGTAATATAATTGTAATGTGTAATATAAAATTGTTATAAATAATTTTATAAATTAATTAATTTTATAATTTACAATTATAATTTATGAGATGGTACTTTCACGACAAACGACTCTCGATTCGATTTTTTTTTCGATTTTTTTTTGCCACGACGTTCGATCATCAGATTGAACCCGTTGAACTTGAATCGTTACACCAGTGACACAATTATGAATCATTAACAGCCGCAATGTTCTTTATATAAGAACACTTCCTTAAGGCATGAAAGCCCTTGAGTTTCTTACGACCAGCGGGACATCGTCCATTGTGTTTGAGGTTTTCTCCGCTCTTATAACATCTGAGTGTTGGCCTTTGACAGATTTGAATCGGTTACCATCTTACGTTAAACATTGTGCAAAATTTATGATTCGCACTAGTTAAAAAAATCTGATTTTCCAACAAAAAAATCCATAATTTGTAAAAAAACTCGAATTTTTGAAAAAAATTTAAAATGCAAACGAGTATTACATTTTATTTAATGCTTAATGAAGTTAGCATATTTATTTTATATATTATATTATTTTGTTACATAAAATAAATTTTATTTAACTTAAATTAATTTCTATAAACTTAAATTAATTGTTAAGTAAGTAATTTCTAGGTACCTAATAAAAAATTATTATTAGGTTTACTATTAGGTAACTATTTCAAATTTTTTAAACGTATAGCATTTACAAGACAAATGGAGAAGTTTTCAAACAAAAATGAGAAATTTTGTAACCTCGTTGGGTACTCAGCTTGCAAAATGGTCAATTTGATTTGGAAAATTGACTTGAAAATAATGCTACGTCTTTTATTATATCCGGGTACATTAATCGATCGGAAGGCTCCTAGGAAATCAAGCATCGGAACTGGCGTAGAGCAATTCGCGTTGATAAATAATTAATTGATGATGACTCGATGCAAACGTTACCTACGAGAAATAAAAGACTCGATGATTTATGACGTAAATGACTCCTCACATGCGTAGTTGACGAATCAGCTTAATCATTTCGGTCTCGTGATTTTTTCAAAGTTCAGAATGATCGTTGGATTCATTGAATTTGAGCCATCCTTACCATTCAAACATGACGCCATAAATTAATGACCATAGGGGAGCATTGATTTTATAAGGGACCGGTTCAAAAATGGTAAAAACCCAGTTGGAAAAATAACATTCTGAAAATTGCCTTTTATGCTTAAGAATAATTTGCAATTATAAAGAAATAATATTTTTTAAATTTAAAGTGCCAGATATGGGAGAAAAGGGTAACAATGCGAAATTGCATAAAGTTTCTAATATTATTGCTGAAAACTGCACAGAATTGCTAAAAACTGCCCAAATATGCTAAAAATGCTGTTTTGAAAAAATTTCGTCTGAAAATTGCTACCTTTTATAATACAGAAGGTAGCAAAAAAATAAAAATATAATAATAATATAATAATTATAATAATAATATTATAATAATATAATAATAATATAATAATAGTATAATAATAATATTATAATAATATAATAATAATAAAAATATTTTTTAAATTTAAATTGCCAGATATGGGAGAAAGGGTAGCAATGTTAACTTGCATAAAGTTGATATTATTTTTTTACTGCTGAAAATTACCCAGAATTTAACGAATATTCCCTCGAACTTGATCCTCAAACTTGAAAACTTGGCCTTGCGAGAAATCCTTCGAATATTTGCCGTCATGCCACTTCGTGACAAATATGCACTTTTCCTCGTTGTTTTTTCGAATAAGAAAAAATTTTCGAAAAAAAATTCGCGGTATAATCAGCCGTTCATAGGGAAACAACGTTCGGCAGGAAATGTGTCAAGCCTTTGACGGTTCTCTAATGTTTGTAATTGACTGGTAAACATTTGCATTCCGATGGAAAAGCCGGAGTTTGCACTTTTTCCCCGCCGGCTTTCGGTTTTTGTCTGCACCGCCCAAAATGATGACCAATTTGCTAAGGAAATCCGACAAAAATTTTTTTTTGAAACGAAAAACCGTATAGGAATTTTTGGAGCGTTTTTTGTGACGTTACCTTGTTGGTAACAGGTAAAAGTAGGTAAGAAATTGCTTGAATGACAAAAATACTTGTCTGTAGCAATACCTGATTCATTTTTGTGTTTTTCTGTTTTTATTTAAGTATCAATTTATTTAATACCTGATAGTTTATACCATATTTTAGTTTAAAAAATAGGTCATTAATAAAATTTATTATTTATTTAAAATATATTTATTTATTTATAAAAATGAGTAAAAATTTATTAAATAAATAGGGAATGGTTGAATTCTAATGTTTTATTTTAACGTTTCTGCTCCCGTAGGTACGCCAAGATTTCAAAACTGTATTTTATCGGCCGTTAAAATACAAAAAATATCACTGACGCAACGGGGCCGAGACCAAAATGGAAACACCGGCTTGTCCGCATAATTAAAATCGCAATAAATAAATAATCTAAGGCAATAAACAGTTTCAAGGACTGGAGCGACTTTTACAACATGCATTTGCGAGATCGAGTTTGTCGGATAAAGAAATAAATTATCTCCAACGCGGTCGAAAAATTCAATTTTTTCGCGCACAAAAATTTCGATTTTGAAAAGGAGAAAAAAATTCTGGCTGTAAAAAGATTTACAAAATGCTGATACGTGGTTAGCAAATCGCGAGAAGAAAAATATGGACAGAATGTCAACTTCAAGAATTCGTTTGAACATTTTTGAGCTTTGTTGGAATAAAAGGTATTTTCAAGAAGAATTTATCGGTAGAGTGGCAGGTTTTTTGATTTCTGCGACAAAAAAATACCAAAATGACTTCAAAATTAGAAAATGTTGGCAAAAAATTATTGCCATCTGTTTAAAAAACCGGATTCCTGGATATTTTTTGTTTAATTTTATTTTTTCCCTGCTACAGCGTCTGAACCGATATTAGGGTCATACCCTTCGTCTTAGCTTACAAGATATGTTTTCATTCCTGTAAAATCTCGATGCCATACAGTCCAATAGATTGAAACTTTCACGTACAGCGTAGGTTCCGATCCCTGAGGGCGGCAGGGCACGCCCGGGACAACATCGGTTATCGAACCTCTCAGATAAAACGTAAAAGATGGAGTAACAAACATACATAAATATAATACAATGAATTAATTAATTAAATAATAAATAATAAAAAAATTATAAGCATAAATAAAAATAATAATAAAAATGATGAAAATAAAAAAATATATCAGGAATGATATAAATGACCAAGAAAGTGAAAAATGAACATTAACTCAATTGATTTTACTGAGTAGTTTTACAGGGGTTGTTTGTTATTCACAAGTTGTTATTCACAGGAGTTGTTGTTGTTGTTGTTGTTGCCTGTAACTTATAGGGTTGTTTTGAAAAATATTCAATAACGTGAAGAAAAAAATATTTTTTCAATTTTTTCTTTCTCGTTCTGTTTTTCCAGGGAAGACATGGAAAAAGTGAACATTCAATTCCACGACAACGGCACCGTCAGTTTCCAGCACAAGAAGATCCTCCAATTCGTTCCTGAACTGTCGTACCGCAGAGACGTCAAACTCATAGTTCCAAATATTCCTCTCCTGGTGAGCGATTTTTTTGCGAATCTTTTTTTTATGCCTGCGAATTTTTCTAGCCGTCTTCGTCTGGAAAATTCCTCGACGAACCACTTTTTGAAAATTGCGTTCTTCCGTCACGCAACGGAAGTACGTCAATCGTAGCGGACATTTTCTACACGTTTTTTCGGAGTATGCTCGATTTTCTAAATTAGATCGATTTCTACGAATAACTGCACTTCTGGGATAAAAAAAGTCGAACAATCGCTTTGTCTCCTAAAACTTCAATTTTTTGCATACCTAAGCAATTTTCCTTGATTTTGATTTTTATTTTTAAAAATTTATATTTTAGTCAAAAATGAGTTTTTTTTGTAAATTCACAATTTTCGAACTTATCTCATTCAAATCTATCTAAAAAATTTGAATGCAGTGGGTACATTCGAAATTCATAATAAAATAGAATAAAAATGTAAATAAATTTGGTAGGTACCTATTTACTCAATTTTATGATTTTTTCCATCGACAAAAAATACAATAGGAACTCTGCTTAGTATAAATCTATCATAATTATATAAATTCGTATGTACCTGTATAAAAATATAAAATATTTTATTTATTTTATATATTTTTATATTAGATACCCAAGAAGCAATGATAAACTATAATAAGTAATAGAACTGTATAATAATATTGTAATTATAGTATATTGCGTACTTAATTTGTATTATAATTTTATTGTAATTATCATTTGTATAATTATATAGGTCCTTCCTTTAATTTATTATAATATAATTATGACGTATTGCAATTTATATGATTATATACGCGCTATATTTTATTATAATAAATAATATACGATTATTAATTAAACAGAGTGTATTTAAATAGGTACTTTCAACGTAATATATCCATTTTATTATATTCTGCCGAAATTGAGTCCGAAAAAGCCGTCGAAAACTAACTGTTATTTTGACAGCATAAAAAGGATGTTCCATGTTTGAAAAAGGAAAGATGAACACATCAACTGGCAAGCGGGAAGAATATTAATGTTATTGCAAATTAAAATGCTTGATACACGTCACAAATGGCCAATCAACGTGTAATAGCAGGTTGGCCGAATCCACTTCGAATTTGACAGGTCGAAATAAATGGATTTTGTAGATCAGATAACGCGATTTTGCGGCCTTGGTTCACGTGCGAGGAATAAAATTATCCATCGGATCGACTGGACATTCCTTGTTCTGTAATTGGCAGAATTACCTGCATAAAATCGTCGGTTATCGAGTAAGTCAAGTGAAATCGACGAAAAATATCGAAAATTTTACGATTTACCATAAGGTTGATTCCCAAATAACTGTCAATTTGGAAAAAAAAAATAAAATTTCACCTCTTTAAAAATTTTGAAAAAATTCCTGCATGCTCCCAGGACCTTCCTAAGATTGAAAAAAATCAAGAAAAAGATCGGAATCACGATCTTCGAGTTTTTAATTGAATTTGAAAATTTAGAATCCATGGAGGGTTACACCATTGGCGTGTTAATTATTGGCATTGCTACTGAGAAATAAGCAGTAAAATTTACTAAAGTAACAGTAAAAGCTTCAAAAGAGTCTACCCTCAAAGTGTTAGGTCAAAGGGATCAAAATTACTCAGAATGAATCTCTTCGTAACCCTCCATGGAAAGCTGGTAACGTTCCATGGTCGGTTTATGGTCAACTGTAACCCTCCGTGGTCAACTGTAACCCTCCATGGGTATAAACTAAAAGGTTACAGGTTTTGCAGCATGGAGGGTTACATTTCAACTTTGCTCCTTAATTATAAATCAGGATTGAACGATTACTGAATAAAATTGTAAGGCGATAATTAGTTTGAAGTATAAAGTAGGTGCGATGATACGTGAAGATACGTGATGATACGTGAAGCTATATTTTTAGATAATATCTACCTATTATTGCTCCATAAATTATAAATAGCTAAGAAGAATTATTATAAATAGCTCCATATTAATGGAAAATTTAAATTTAAAAGGATATAATACTTCCTTAAAAGGGTATAAATAGGATTATATTTACTTATTTAAAAGAATAAAATATTTATCTAATAATATAATAATATTTAATATAATAAAATAATTTAAAAAATAGAATAAAAAATTATTCTAAAAATATGATAAATATTCATATTTACGTCTTGCGCGTATAAACTGAAAATTGCTCGGTACCCTGAATATCGCTATCCAGACATCAATTTTCCATAAACATATCTCTAATTGAAATAGCCAATTTGTTATATCACGCATTTTGTTATTGTACAGTCGCTGTATAATCTCGGAACAAGTCGCCTCGAGCGTTAATTTGAATTCGCTAGAGATGCTGAGGTGCCAAAACAAGTGCTTGTATACCTCAATGGAAAATATCTCAAATTAGATCGTCAAATTGATCTGCGAGCCGCTTATGATAATTTATCGCACTTGGCGATTCGCCAAATGAATAAATTTACCATTTGATTTACGTCTACGGTTCATCATACAGTTAAAAAAAAAAAGATAAAATTATTCCATCCATACCTGCCTAATATACAGTGTGTGAAGGAATTGATAAAATTTTTGGGGTTAAACTGGACCGAAAATGGAACAAAACGCCGTCAACCGCAATTTTCTATCTCAACCCGTTTCCAAGATACGATTTTTCAAAGATATTTTCAGGAAAACCACACTTAGAAAAACTCACGTTTAAACTCAAACTGACGTTCAAACTCGAAGTGAAAATCGAAGTCAAACTCAAACTGACGTTCAAACTCAAACCGACGTTCAAACTCGAAGTGAAAATCGAAGTCAAACTCGAAGTGAAAATCAAAGTCAAACTCGAAGTGAAAATCGAAGTCAAACTCAAACTGACATTCAAACTCGAAGTGAAAATCAAAGTCAAACTCAAAGTGACGTTCAAACTCGAAGTGAAAATCAAAGTCAAACTCAAAGTGACGTTCAAACTCGAAGTGAAAATCGAAGTCAAACTCAAACTGACGTTCAAACTCGAAGTGAAAATCAAAGTCAAACTCAAACTGACGTTCAAACTCGAAGTGAAAATCGAAGTCAAACTCAAACTGAAATTCGAAGTCAAACTCAAAGTGAAAATCAAAGTCAAACTCAAACTCACGTTCAAACTCGAATTGAAAATCGAAGTAAACTCAAACTGACGTTCAAACTCGAGGTGAAAATCAAAGTCAAACTCAAACTGACGTTCAAACTCGAAGTCTTTCAAAGACTTTCAGTTTTACGAGTTGATGAGTTGATTTTGAGTTTTGGTTTCAGTTTGACTTTGATTATGAGTTTGACTATGAGTTTTTGTTCGGGCTTGAGTTTTAGTTTCAGTTTGAGTTAGAGGTTGAGGTTTGGTTTGATCGGGAATTTAAGTTTGAGCTTGGCTTATATTTGATTCATTCGATTCGACTGGTGAGTTAGGTATTTTCGCCATTTTTTGTACGTACCTTATTTATTATCGATAATTTTCGTCGAATTTTCAGACATTAACGTCAATGGTTGCTAACATACCGGCCGTGCTTCGACTTCCGTTCAGGTTGGGCCTCGGCTTCGTTTACAAGTATCCTACGCTGATCCCGCTAACGCCGGACGAACTGCTTTTCGGTTTCGACGAGCCAATCACGGCGTTAGCGCATCGATTCTACCCGAAAAACAAGAGACCGCCCGCCAAAATGGGGCTCCTTATAGGCGTAAGTAAAATTTATAATGGTAAATTCATAAATAAATGTAAATTCGAAAAAATTCGCCATGCCTAATAAGGGAAACGGCCAAAAAGGTTCAATACAATGTACAAAAATATGTTTAAAAACTTTTAAACAAATTGAATTTTAAAAAATATTAAAAATTTTTAAAAATGTTAAAATTTTAATTTTTAAAAATGTTTTAATTTTAATTTTAAAATTAAATAATTATATTGGCTACAAAATTTTTAAATTTCAAAAAATCCAAAATTTCGAAAATTTTAATTTTGAAATTTTAAAATTTTTTATATTGGCCACAAACTTTTTGTTAGTTAGGTAATTCAACACTGTGGAAAAAAAGATTTGCGAATTAGTTGTTAACTTCAAACTTGCGGCATTCCGCTAAACACGCATGCCTCGTTTGCTGTGCGGTCAGGTAGGTGTAAAATTACAGAGGCTGAGCTCGCTCGTATTTTTTTACAATACATTGGTGTATTTATTTGAAAATGTAACATTGAACCAGTGATTTCTCTTTCTTATGCAAACCCATGAGAATGATTGGGAAGTAAGTTTAACTCCATACTAATTCTAATAATTTTGATACGTTGAAGTACCGAGTTGAAACGCGTCAATTTTTGTATTTGGAACGTCTTGAGTAGATGTAATAATTTTTCCAGCGGAACCAGTCGCTCCTGAGAGACGTCGAAACAATTTACACCGGCCATTCTTCAATGCACGATTTTGGACTTTTGCACAAACTCAATGGATTGGACCATCTTCCTTACTGGGACGAACCGCCGTGCAATTCGATCAGGGCGTCAGAAGGTTCGATATTTTTTATTATTGAGAAAATAAAATTGTTATAATTTTAGGGGTTAGTGGTAGTCTGCAGGAGAAACAAAATTACATCAAGTAGAGAGCAATTCGAGGTTGTTTGTGTAAGATGGTGAGCGTGGCGAGAGGCGGTGAGCGAGGGGCGGGAGCGGTAGAGTGCGGTGGTGAGCGGGAGCGAGTTGCGGTGAGCGGCAGCAAGGGCGGTGAGCGGGAGCGAGGGGCGGTGAGCGGCAGCGAGGGGCGGTGAGCGGCAGCGAGGAGCGTTGAGCGGGAGCGAGGAGCGTTGAGCAGGAGCGAGTTGAGGTGAGCAGCAGCAAGGGGCGGTGAGCGGCAGCGAGGAGCGTTGAGCGGGAGTGTGTGGCGGTGAACGGCAGCAAGGGTCGATGAGCGGCAGCGAGGAACGTTGAGCGGGAGCGGGTGGAGGTGAGCGGCAGCAAGGAGCGTTGAGCGGCAGTGAACGGCAGCAAGGGGCGGTGAGCGGGAGCGAGGAGCGTTGAGCGGGAGCGAGTGGCGGTGAACGGCAGCAAGGGTCGGTGAGCGGGAGCGAGGAGCGTTGAGCGGGAGCGAGTGGCAGCGAAGAGCGTTGAGCGGGAGCGAGGAGCGTTGAGGGGGGGCGGTTTTTAAAAAATATATTTTCTATAATTCGTGCGAAATGTTCTTACAAATTTGGTTTTATACTTGAGTGCATACATTTTCGCGGATCTTTTCAAGCTTTAAAAATCGTTCAACTTTATGATATACAACCCATTGGGACAGTGTTGAAAGTGTTTTTTCGCAGAGATACAAATTGAAAACTGACACTCCCAACAATGGGCTCTCTGAAATCATGTAAATCACTGTTGTGCGATTGTAATGGAAATTTCTGCAAGTTAGGCAATTTTATGTTAACCGTCGACTAGGAAAATAATTGATGCGTTAGTACATGCTGGTTGATGGATTCGCTAGGCAAATTACCCAATTATCGTCAAATTCGGTTTTGGCAGAATACGTAAGTAATCGTCATTTTCTAATGGCAGACGAACAAATTGCCCCCTCAACCTCGATTGATCGAGCTTGCCATTTTTTGGCACAACTTTCATAAACAGAGTTTGAAAATTGCCAGTGAGTGAAAAATGCCTGAATTTATAGACACCTAGCAGATACCTGAATTCCAATTCAAGCCTATTTACCTACACACATGATGTGAGCGTTGAAAAATGTTAAATAACGTTTAAATAAATCTTGTAAAAATATGAACAATGTCGAAAAATGTTTTAAACATCTAAATCTTAATTATTTAATAAAAAAATCTAAACTATAGTTCAAAAAATTTTAAAAATAAAATTAATTAAAATTTAAAATCTTAATTTTTATTTTTTTTAAATGTCATTTTAAGGTTCCTTGTTCCCGCCAAAGGACGTTACCCATTCGGATGTGATCCACGTCTTCGACAAGGACCTTTGTCGAATTTGGCCGCTCCGGTACCGGCACGACGACGAAAAGCACGGCATCAAAGTCGGCAAGTACACGTTGGACGACAACGTGTTCGATTCGCCGGAGAAGAATCCCGAAAACAAATGTTTCTGCCCCGGCAAGAAGAGCTGCGGCCCCGACGGCTTTCAGGACATAAGTCCATGTCAATTTAGTGAGTTGATCCTTATTTTGCTAACTAGCGATTAAATCTGGGGCATTTTACATGTTCGATCGAAAATCTGCCTTGGTTACATTCGATTAACCAGGATAGACGCCTACGAGGGGAAATGTTTGAAGTGTGGGGAATAAAATCACTCTATTGACCGATAATTCAAATCTATCTGACCACCTGAGAGGCGTATTGCAACATGCCAGGCTCCAAAAACAGCAAAACTGACTCCATCCTACCTGTAGACCTGCATTGGAATCTCAAACATCTCCATAGAATGATTGTATGCCAAATTTCCTTTTGCCCAGACTCTCCAGTGTATCTATCAGTGCCGCATTACTATGGGATGCAACCTTCGCCAGAAACCGAAGCGGTCGAAGGATTGGAGCCGTCGCAGGAGAAACACCAATCTGTCGCGTACATTCAGCCGGTAATTCTATCCGCCGTAATATATTCGTACGCTTATTTGACTCACGAATCTACTTCGATCGCTAACGGGCGGATATTCTGTTTCAGAAACTCGGAGTACCGCTCGAAGTTAGGATACGAGCCCAGCTAAACCTCAGAGTAACGCATTCAAGCTTGGCTTCGAACTTCCCCAGCATCATGTTCCCCATCGTATGGGTTGAAGAGGTACTTATATCCAAAGATTTATAATATTCGCTTAGTTGTTCAAGGTATTCACTAGAACGCTCGATAACTACCAAAAACCCAATGGGAGCATCGAAGGGTCTCACACAGCCCCTGATATAGTCCCCGCTCATACCGCCAGTCAGCATCAATCCAAGCATCAACTGCAAAAACTGTAGGACTTCCTGCAGCAGTTATTTCAGCTCTTGCAGCAATACATTGACATATGCAGCAGTCCAGAAAACCTTAAGGCCAGACGCCTCATGAAGCAGTAACAATAGCTTCTGCGCCGCTCCTGCAGTTAATGCTGCAACTCCTGCAGTAACTCAGGCAGCAATTCCTCATGCAGTAGTTGATCGATCCGTTCAACCAACCCTGCAGTTGCTGCAGCAATCCATCGACCGATGCAGCAATCCCATTAGCAACAAAAAAGACCAGACGCCTCTCGACGCAGTAAAAATGGCTTCTGCGCCGCTCCTGCAGTTAATGCTTCAACTCCTGCAGTAACTCAGGTAGCGATTCCTCCTGCAGTAGTTGATTCAACCAACCAAGTTGCTGCAGCAATCCATCAACCGATGCAGCAATCCCATTAGAGCCAAAAAAAGGCCAAACGCTTCTTGAAGCAGTAAAAATGGCTTCTGCGACAATAGCTTCTGCACTTACTGCAGAGACTCCTGCAGTAACTCAGGCAACGATTCCTCCAACAATCCTGCAGCAAGTCCGCCAGAAACTCCGGCTACAACCATTTTAACTCCTGCAGTAGTCAATCAACCCATTTGACCGACCCAGCAGTAACTGCAGCAACCCCCATGGTGATACCTCCAGCAACTTGTACATTGGTCCTAGCATGTGGTGTCACACTCTGCAGCAGTTATTTTCTCTGCTGCAGCTGTCCTTGCAGTACTTCAAGCCTCCTTTGTACCTTGTGGGACGACTCTTGCAGTTACCCCATCCAATCCCGCAGTAACCGCTGCAGCATTCCTTGCAGAGACTGCTGTAGTAATCTCTGCTGCAGTTTTTCAAGTTACGAGGGTAAGCCATCAAACTGTTGCTGTATTTCCAGCAGTGTTAGCAACCCCTGAAACAGCTTCTCTCGGTAGCTTCTGCACTGGTCCATGCAGTTACTGGAGGATTCTAGCTCTAATCCTTGCAGCGATTTTCACAGTATCTGTAGTTCCTGTTAGAATTCATAAACCTCTGCAGCTTCTATAGAACACAACCAATCTTTGAGCTCCTGGGCCTGCTCCGAGTCCTTGCATCTATTCTCCCAGTAATTCCAGCAGCAGCCCTGCACGAGCCCTTGCAGTGCTTTCAGCAGCCCTCGCTGCTTATGAAAACTCTTCCGGTAACACCTCTGGTTCTGCACTGGTCCCTGTACTTAGTGCAGCAACTTCTGCTGTAATTCTTGAAAAACAATTTTCTGCGGCATTTCTTGTAGGTAGATAATGTCTACTGAGCATTTTCTGCAGCCGGGTTTCCCGCTCCATTATTCATACCAATGGTCCCCACCAATTCCTATGGCCTTGGAGCATCAGTTTCAGCATCAGCTGTATTCCTGCAGCAGCCCTCATGACTCTTACACCGTACGCTTCTTATGTTACCTAAGAACCATTCTTTTTTTCTAGGGCGCGGAAGAAATTCCCGGCTACATCATCAGGTGGATCTACGCGGCGACCACTTTGGCCCAATGGCTCGTGCCTGTCGCCGCCTACATCATCGTGGCCCTGGGCGCTTCTATGATCGTCTTCACCTTCATCAGGGCCTACCGGTCAGTCGTGTTCACGAAGGAGAACCTCGAACGCGGCAAGGCCAAACTCCGCAGAGGGTCGAGCTTCTTCGTCAACGGTCAGCACCGCCTGCTGATACTGCGCGACTCCTACACGCTCCTGCAGAATCAGCAAGGCGTCGCTGAGACGTCGTTCCAGCCCGACCCGATGAGGGACAGCGACGACTGAACGAACCGATCGGCCGCCATTGGTCGCGGTAGACATAAAAACTGAGAACGTGCTGTGTTCGGCCGAGTGATAAGGAGTCGCTAATGAGCGACCAGCGAAGCAGCATGAGAACTTTAGTGAGGACTGAGGCTGACTGCAAATTCATTATAGATACGATGTCGGCCGCTCCCGTTGGTGCTGTTTTAACTCACGCAGTGCATTTTCTAAACGTATAAGTTTCGGCTGAAATTAAAAACTCTGCTGAGAAAACAGCGGTAAAGAAAGATTTAAATGTCGGTGCTAATTTGCATGTAGGGAACCCGTTTTTAGAAAAATTGATTTTTCCTGCTACTGGGGTGGGGTTCATTGTACTCCTTGGGTACCTACGAGCGCTTCGGTCAAAGTTTCGAATTTATTTTGGGGTTTTTGAAAAAATAAGGATGCATTAAATGCATTCGAATTTTGAAATGGGCTCTCTTCTTACGTTGGGCGCTATTTATTGTGGTTAGTTAAATGACCACTTTCCTAACAAAACTGATTTATCAAAATGTCGATATATTATCAAAATATCGAGAGTTTATCAAAATTTCGAGATTTCATCAGAAAATCGATATTTTATCAAGCTATCAGGATTCTATCATAATGTCAAGATTTTTTAGAATATCAAGATTTTACCAAAACATTGATAAATATTCTATCAAAATAGAGAAATTTTATCAAAACATCAATATTAAACCAAATTATCGAAACTTCATCAAAACCTTGAGATTTTATCAAAATATCGAGATTTTATCATACTATCGATATTTTAAAAGAATATCAGTATTTTACCAAGATACTGAAATTTTGTCAAAACATCAACATTTTATCAAAATATTGATATATCATCAAAATGTCAATATTTGATTATTCTATCAAAATATCGATGTTTCATCATCATATTAAATTTCTATCAGAATATGCTATCGAAATAATGATATCCTATCGATACGTTATTGATTTGATAAAATATCAATATTGTATCAAAATATTGACATTCCATGAAAACTTCAAAATTTTATAAAAATGTAGATGATATTTTATCAAAATATAGGCGAAGAAATAATTCATTTTGGCTGATAAATTTTCATATTTTAGGTATTCTTCTTGCCCAAGAAATTTTTACCCGAGCGCCCTCGTATCCTATGGAATTTGAACTTGCCCCTTACTGCAGTCCTTACAACGAGTGAAGACAATGATTGTGGCAATATAATAGTGATAATGATAGCTAGTCCATTTTTATTTTTGTTTAGCTAAAACTAGAAAGTAATAGGAAAAACTAGATTGCGTAGGCAAAGACGTTTTTTCATTGCTGTGTTTGTATACCTAGATCATAATGACATTTTCTTGCCGCAAGCTCAGCTGCACGGTCGTATCAATTCGGCGGTGGATTGGTGCAATTCGATTTTTCAAAAAATGCGGAGAATCAATAATGGTTGATGAATCTTGAAATTGATGTAAGTGAATTTGGATATTCCTGTTGTCTTCAAATTTATGTTTACCTGCGTTTTTGAGGTGAATAACGTTCAAAAAAATTCATTCGATGGTAATGAGAGAAAATATTAAATATTCAAATATTTAATATCCATATTTTGAACAATCGAGTAAACAGCTCAACACACACACGTACACGACGAATCGACAAACTAAACGGAAGGTGACCCTTGACCGGTTAGCGCAGTGATGGGCAGTGATGCCCGCAGTGCTACCAGTTTATGGAAAATAATTCCCAACTTCCCACGACAGGTTGGAACGTTAGATGTTGGGTTGGAACGTTAAGTAAATGATGATTCCCTTCAAATCATATTATTCCCAGACAATTTTCCAAGATTCCAACAGAATTCGAGCATTGAAACTTTCGCATATTGTTTTTTTATGAGCGGCTAAGCATTGGGATTCCGTAACGTCCCGTTTGTACATTGTTGTAACATAGTAAACATTTTTCGCAGGTAGAAGTGATAATGAAAATCAAATTGCTCAAGACGATCAAAATGACATGGCGAGATGGAATTCGGTTTATTACACCCTACGATACACTACCTACGTAGTTTATGTTTAGCGTAGATTTAACCGATGCGTATTTCGAGGTGTAAGGTGTTTGTGAAATATTTTCGATTATTATCGCTGGGATTTACGCTCTCTTAGTCCTAGTCGGTATCGGCACCAGATCACGTTATCCGTCCAATGTATTCGAGGATGTATAAAATGTATTTATTCGAATGTTGAACTGTATCACGCGGTAACTGTCTTTTTGTAGGTTATGTACAGCATGGAGGTATGTTTGGGTGTCTTGCCCGATAATTTTAATTGCCGCCTTAGTGGCAACACCAGCTATCTCAGTGTTACCATTGGAAGTGGCTGATGTTGCCGCTCGAGCTACCTAATTTTTACGCTCTTTATTCTCGACGATTTACACTAATGGTTCATTTTCCGTTAGCGCTTTCACCTATAGAGCCATCCTCGGGAGTTCACATCCTAGAAATCGAGAAAAAACGAGATTTTCTGAACCTCGACATTTTGAGACGTGCCTCTCAAAGATGGCAACAAGGGTGAAAGCGCTGGGGTGAAAAAAAGCCAAAATTAGGCATCCTTGACAGACAGAATGCTTTCGAATCACGTTTTTTGGAGAGCACTATTCTGCTGTAAAAAAGGCATTTGTACTTCAAGCTCAAATGTGATCTTTTTTAATTTCCCGATTTAAACTGATTTAGACATTATTGAGGAATTTGGAACTTTTGTGCAATAATCGATTTTTGACGTTTATTATCATCGTTAGGCAATGGAGGATCCGATTAGCAATTTCGTTATTAGCACATCCTCGGATGGATATCGAATTTTGCCTAAGGCGCTGGAACGCCCAATCGCGATAATTTTAGTTGTGTTATTTTGCATATATTTAGGGTTAATGTAGGGTGACGTTTTCGAATTATCGATAAATTCCGGTACTTATCGCCTCCTCTGATTGGAGAATTTTTTCTGGTACTTTCTACTATCGCCATAAATCCCCATTAGTTTTAACGTCTTCAAATCAATTTAACAGTTACGCCATTTTGCACTATGTTGGCTGAAATTCAATATGACACCAATTCCTGACAGTTTTAAAATTTATATCATTTAATGAGCCCACAATGTTTGACCTGAAGGTGGATCAGGCCAATTTAATTGGATTTTTTTATAGACCAGATGTTGGAGGGTGAAAAAATGTATTTTATTCTGACTTAAATTTATTTGAGCTGTTTTTATTACGATGTTATCTAGTTTTTTTTTTAAATTAATTGTATTTTATTTTCAATTTTATTTTTATTTTATTACTTTGATTTAATTTTATTGGGATATTTATTTCAAGAACAACACTGTCCTGATCCACCTTTTTTGGTCGTTACCTACCACCATCGCTAAATGGTAGATAACTATAATATTCGTTATACTTGATTTATCATGTAAGATATTCTCCGGTTAGGACGGGCCGAACTTGGACATTTTTCGGCCGTAGTATCTGTGATAGAATACCGACAATCTATATCTATAATCATCGTTAGATACTTAGATACAGTTTTCGCAGAAAGCAGGGAACGAATCTACAAGTAGACAAACTATAATATGAAAAATAATTCCAGCTGTTCTCCGAACGAATGTCGGGAACGACAATTATGCAAAAGACAATTTGTGACTACCTATGCCTTAAATAAATTTTTATTGCTCCATCGCATTTTCTGTCGCCTGAGACCAGATGAATTTCTGCATAGTGCAGCAGGGAATGAATAAAATAATAGGGGTTAATTTTGAAATAATACTCTACCATAGCGGTAATTTATAGCGTTTTATTCGAAACATGGTAGGTGGTGAAACACAAGGTTCATAAGGCCGTGGTATCAACTTTTAACCTTTTAACAATTTTAACCTGACAAGATTCGTTATGGAGGGAACAAAACTGAATGACTGACATTTAGAGGTTTCCATTTGGCAAGATTTCTGAATTGTAAATTGAATCAAACAATAGGTAAATTCAAGAAGGTTTTATTGACTCGAAAAATTCCAAATTTAAATTGGCATGAGTCGTGAGGGTCTTGCGCATGCATAGTTTCGTAACGCTCAGGCTCAGACCGACATTCCAAAAGAAATTTGAAAAACAAAAGAAAATGTTGGATGATGATAAAATTATGGTCGTTTCAGCAATGCGCGTACACAAAGCATTTCTACTGTCTACTTAAGAATATTTACTTACACCTCGATTTTTCGGAAGATAGAAAACATCAATTTTTTTGAGAATATGCGCACATTTATTCGTGAACATTCCATTCTTTAGGACCACCTTGTGAAAAATGCTAGCGAATTCGAGGTCCGTGTTGTAAGAACTTGAGGGGGTTGCAGGGATACCAACTACTACGAACTTTCGTTCGAACTTGCGACGCTTCGATATGGCAACACTGCACTCTGTTCATCTAATCAGATAACAGAATAATAACAAGAGCAAGCGCCATGGAACTTCCATGATGGAAGAACAAGCGCATGAGCAAGCGCATTGTTACATGATGATTGCATACCTCGAATTGACTTCTAGCAATATTTATCCTAGTGTTAAGTGTATCTAGTGATCATCGAATAAGTTGAGTTCAAAAGCGTATCGCGATGGTTTGAGAGGTGTGTGATGTGATGATTTTAGGAAATAAAATTACAAATCGTCGCTTAAGAACTTACAGGTTTTTCCAACTTTTCAGGAGAGACAAAAAACTGTGTATTTCCCAGAATTACCAATCTTGGATTAATTGAACGTATTTATACAGTTGAGTTCCTCTCGCTCAATCACTTCAATCGATTTTTCGGTACTATCGATTTTTTTTTTAAAAAATAATGACCTCACCAATCGATTGGGCTTGAAAAGACAAATCCAACGGTATGAGAATCTCAATTTGGCCAAAAATTGCGTTAGCACCTGTTGCTTCTTAAGCGATGAAATAGGAAAATCAATCGATAATATAATTAGGGTTGCCAGACGTACTATATATATAGTATTATACTATATATTGAGACATATATACTATGTAAAAATGTGGTCCTATATAGTATGCAAAAACTATATTTGGGGGGTGAAATCATTTTTTAAATTTTTTTTCAGAAAGAATGGAATACATTAGGAATTGATAGTTAATTGACGCCTCTTTGACAATCGACACGCATCTTTGACAATCGATGCCTTTTTGACAATCGATCTTGTGAAGGCAATTCCAAGATCACAAATTCTGTATGTGTGCGTTTTGTGCTTGTGCAATTTCCGTTTATTCATCTTTACAATAAAATCATACCTATAAACCACGAAAACAGTCGAAAATATTATACTATATTTTTTCTATACATACTATATATTTTTCGTCTTTTTTACCAAAGTTACTATATTCCACTGAGACTTTTCTGGTAACCCTAAATATAATAATTACAACATGTTATAAATCACACTCACCATTATAAAGGTGTTGAAATGGTGTGTTTGCAGACCCTTTTTCGCGAGGAAGAGAAAAAACTAATGAAATGGAAATAGAGATAGGAGAAATAAAACTTGAGACTTCAGAGGTGAGCATAATTTTCCCAAGTTGTGCGTACTTTAGCGATTTCAGTTGATGATTTCAAATGTGACTAAGGAAATGTTAAGGCATGCAGCTATTTATTGAATAAAATTCAGTTGAAAGTACGCTTAGTTATTATTATTTATTTTTTTTTTTTTGTTGCTATAAAAGGTCGACTGGCACTTAAATGATGATCAGGATGAAGATGATGACAAAATCCTCGTCTCAATCAAGCCAGACGAACAGGACTATGAAATCCCTGTGCAATTCTCAAACTGCCCATCGAGTCTCAAGCAGCACCTGCAACAAGCGCACACTGCACCGAAGCCATTCAGTTGTGCAGAATGCAACTATACCTGCATCCGACCGTCGGCTCTCAAGCAACACATGCGAGTGCACACCGGCGAGAAGCCATTCAGTTGCACCAAGTGCAGCTATACCTGCGCCCAGTTATGCTATCTCAAGCTGCACACTCGAACGCACACCGGCGAGAAGCCATTCAGTTGTGCAGAATGCAACTATACCTGCATCCGACCTTCGGCTCTCAAGCAACACATGCGAGTGCACACCGGCGAGAAGCCATTCAGTTGCACCAAGTGCAGCTATACCTGCGCCCAATTGTCTAAGCTCAAGCGGCACATGCTAGTGCACACCGGCGAGAAGCCATTCAGTTGCACCAAGTGCAGCTATACCTGCAGCGAATCGTGGGATCTCAAGCAACACATGCGAGTGCACACCGGCGAGAAGCCATTCAGTTGTGCAGAATGCAACTATACCTTCAGCCGATCGTCGGCTCTCAAGCGGCACACTCTAACGCACACCGGCGAGAAGCCATTCAGTTGTGCAGAATGCAACTATACCTGCAATCAATCGTCGGCTCTCAAGCGGCACGCTCTAACGCACACCGGCGAGAAGCCATTCGGTTGCACCAAGTGCAGCTATACCTGCGCCGAGTTATGCCATCTCAGGCGGCACGACATGCAAAAGCATACGGGTGAGAAGCCGTTCATCTGTTCAGAATGCAGCCGCGCCTACACCACCTTATCGAGTCTCAAGCAGCACATGCGAACGCACACTGCACCGAAGCCATTCAGTTGTACAGAATGCAACTATACCTGCATCCGACCGTCGGCTCTCAAGCAACACATTCGAGTTCACACCGGCGAGAAGCCATTCAGTTGCACCAAGTGCAGCTATACCTCCACCAAGTTATTTTATCTCAGGCGGCACGACATGCGAAAGCATACGGGCGAGAAGAAGAAGCTGTTCATCTGTTCGGAATGCTCCTATACCTCCTCCAGGTCATCGAATCTCAAGCGGCACATGGATAGGATGCACTCCGGTGTTAAGCAGGTCAGGGACACTGAGGTTCCCCAAAATGGCGCATGTGCTGCCAGTTCATAGTGAATTGGCAACGTTTTGGGCTTAGGTATTGAATGCAGTATTGCGCACGTTAGTTGCAATAGACAATCGAATAAACCCAGGTGTACCACAAAAAAAAAACGTTATTTCAATTGTTTGTATCGTATATGTCAGATGTTGAAAGCAGCTCTTTTGCTACGTAACAACAAATAAAGGCGAAATGCAGTTGAGTGTTCTTTCCAACCTGACCCAATCCCGGATATTGAAAAAAGAAAAATCTAAGGAAAGTTCTTGCTGGGTTGTAGGTTAGGTATAATGAATTGAGGAATTGGGCGCATCAGGTTCAAAAATCTGGGCAACATTTGAGGGGCAGGCTGGGCCTCGCGGGGGGGAGGGCGAGAAAACGGGAATTTTCACAAAAGAATTTTTGAAAAGTTGTTTTTACCAATGAAAAATTAACTTTCTGCAACAACAACAAAAATATTTGCTACCTATTATCTTTTCGAAATTTAGCAATTGAAAAATATGGGTGCTTTTCGTAATTAGCTTGCCCAATTTTTCCCACACGAAGGGAAACATGGATCCGGGAAGAATGCCCACCCGGCATACGGTAATCTGTTTTCTCGAAAGAAGCAACACTGGACGTTCTTCATGTTGTTGTTTTGTCTGGCACCGAAATATTTCGTAATCGTTGACAATTTCAGAAATTCAATTTTCTCGGCAGTGACAGCATTTAAGCGCCGTTCATGCTGCTTTTCAGAGTGCGTGGATTCTGCAGGCAGCGTTGAGGAATTCATTCAGTTTTTCGAGGTAAGTCCGGCAGTTATTTACTTGAAATTTATGTCGTTGCGTATCTATGTTGCAAGGAAAATCGAAAAAAACCTGTAAGTTCTGCGAATCATTGAATAAATTAAATAAATATTTAAGGCTTTTTCAATGACCTTAATGTTGTTAATACAAGTTGCTGGAGAAAACCCATCGTTTTTGAGTTATTGAACTGTTTATCCACCTATGGTTTGGGTCAAATAGCAGAATTCGCATTTGTGTTTCATACAGTCGCTCGTAAATTCCCTGACCGTAACACTTTTTTAGCGGTTCTTGGATATTTCTACCTAGAAAAAGTCAAAACGGAGAAGACCGACCTAATACGAAAGTAGGTACTTCGACGTTTTATACTTTTCCCGTAGGTATTTTACGCCGATCTTAGAGTTTGCACTTATCACAATTTGTTATGTGCCATTTGTCATATTTTATCAAGTACTTAGGTACCTACGAACTCGAACTGAAACTCATACTCATCATCAAACTCCAAGTCAAACTGAAACTCAAGCCCGTGATCAATCCGATTCTCAAATTCATTGTTGAACTCAATAATTGATCTCAAAGTCAATATCAATCTGAAACTCGAACTGATATTCATAATCAAACTGCACCTCAAACACAAAATCGAACTCATCATAAAACTCAAAGTTGACCAAACTGAACCTTTTGCTCATGATCAAACTTAACGTCAAACTCATAATCAAAATGAAGGTCTAACTCAAACTGCAACTCAGACTCATGATCGAACTCAAACTGACACCGAAATTCATAATCAAACTGAAACTCAAACTGCAACCCCTTAATTAAACTCAAACTGAAACTTGAACTCATGATCAAACTGAAACTCAATCCCAAACTAAAACTCAACCCCATACTCGAACTCAAACTGAAGCTCGAACTCATAATCGAAAACTAATAAGCAAACTGAAACTGATACCTACTCATAATCAAACTAAAACTCGAACTGATACTCAAAATCAAACGAAACCACAACCTCAAACTGACTCGATGGAACTAAAAATGCAACACAAACTCTTAATCGAACTGAAACTCATAATCAAACTCAAACCCAAAGTCTAACACAAAGTCAAACTGAAATTCAAACTCAAACTGAAACTCGTATTTATAATCAAACCCAAACTCATAATCATACTCGAACTCGTAATCAAACTCAAAGTCAAACTGAAACTGAAATTCTTACTCATATTGAAACTCAAACTCGAACTGAAATTCAAACATGAAATTGAGTTTCAGTTTGAGTTTCACTTTGAGATAGAGTTTGAGGTTGAATTTCAGTTCGAGTTTCAGTTCATCTTTGACTTTGAGATCGAGTTTGAGTTTCAACTTCAGTTCGGGTTTGAACCTCAGTTTGAGTTTGAGTTTCAGTTCGACTTTGTGATCGAGTTTGGATTTCAATTCTCATTCTCTCAATTAATCTCTTGGAAACTCATAATCGAAGTTTGAGCATGATTGACCATAATTCAAAGTTCGAGATTTTAGTTAGTCTGAGTTTGACTTTCATTTTGGGGTTGAGTTTGAGTGTGTTTCAGTTGAGTTTGAGTTCAAGTATAAGATTGTGCGAGTTTGAATTTTAGCTTCAGTTTGAGTTTGACTTTGGGTTCGATTATGAGTTTGACATTCAGTTTGAATTTGAGGTTCAGTTTGATTGTGAGTTTTAGTTTGAGTTTAGTTTGACTTTGATTATGAGTAAACTCGAAGCAAAGTTTTAGTTTCAGTTTGACCTTTTTTTTTGCAAAATGCAAAGATGTTTGGTGTGCGAAGGTGTTTATTTGTTTGACTTTGCTTGTCAGTTTGATTTTCAAATTGAGTTTGACTACGAGTTTGAGTTTTCAGTTGGAGAGTAAAAAAGGTTCATGTCGGCAGTTAAACTACCTACATTTCGATGGGTTCGCTTAGGGTTTTTGTACCTTCATTTTGAGTTATCGGGGGTTTCAGCGGATTTTCAATGTTTCTCCGTGTTTTTAGCTTTTTTCTCTCAAAAAGCTTCAGCTTCCGAATTTTCGAAAAATTGCAGGTTTTTTATTCCTTGCGAAAATTGTTCGCTTCCAGAACTGAATCCCTCGCCGTCCAGAATGTCCAGAAGTCGCGGCGGCCTGTTGTCCAAACTGTTCGACAATTTCGTCAAGTCGATCAAACCGCTCGGCTCGAAAGAGAAAATCGTCGGGACCGATTATTTGGGTAATACCTATTACGAGGTGATACCGACCAAGAATTCGCACAGGACTCGAGCCTCCAGGTATGCTGATTTTTTTAGATGCCTGGGTAGGATCTGCTTATGAAAAATTTGCCAAAAAAAATTTACAATCGAAATCATCATAAATTTTTTTTTCAATGCCTAACAAAAGTTAATATTAAAATCTTTATACAATTTTTTATAGGTAACCAAATTTGTTGAAATTCAAATTTTTTAAAACATTTAAAAAACATTTTCATGGTTAAATACATCCGAAAATTCGAAATTCGTCCAATTTTTCGCGCGTTTCCAGCCTTGAACACTCCGGCCCTAAACGTCTGGTCCGATTTTGATTTTTTCTCGAACCCGTTCAATTTCGATTTTTCCCATCCTCAGGTACTACTTGCCGAAAAACAAGGACGAAACCAAATTCGACGAACCGATACCGGCCGAATGGGAGGCCTGGCTCAGGTTGCGCCGCCGGGAGCCGCCGACGGCCGAAGAGATCGCCCGAAATTTGGAACTGATGAGAACGAAGAAAATCAACGCCGCCGTATTGGACAGAAAGTTCGCCGGCGGCGGAGAGAAATTGAGCATCGGCCAGGGCGAACAGGTCGTCACGGGAATTAAGGATTTCCCGTCGTACGAGGAATACGAGAAATTCCCCGGGCAGAAGTAGAGGCAGTTTGTAGATAAAAGTTAACTATTCTTGTACATATATTTATTTATTAGCCGTTTTTTTCCGACTTGTTATTCCCCCTGGGTAAACAATGTGTAAAGGCAGTACGAAACGAACTACGAAGCGGTCACGGCCGGCCGGAAAGATTCAATGATCGAATCTCTCCGGCCGGCGGTTTGAGCCGTTTATACGCGCGTCTCGATCGCGTCTCTGAACGGCTGAGTGCCGCCAATGCCTTTTGAAAATGTAGAATTTCGGGAAATTTGTTTTTAAATTTAAAAATTTGCGACTTTTCACCGAACATGGTTTATTTAAATTAATAAATTTTCCGTATATTTTCCTATAGGTAAATCTTGTCTTAAATTTCTGAAAGTTTTTATAAAAATGTAAAATTCTGGGATTTTTTAAATGAAAAAATTTAAAAAAAATTAATTTAGAATTTTTTTTAATATGAGAATTTGGGAAATTTTTACAAAATTTAGAATAATTATTTACGCAATCATACATTTCGGATCACTCGGACAAACTACAGAA
Source organism: Nesidiocoris tenuis (assembly GCA_036186465.1). Taxonomy (NCBI): domain Eukaryota; kingdom Metazoa; phylum Arthropoda; class Insecta; order Hemiptera; family Miridae; genus Nesidiocoris; species Nesidiocoris tenuis. The sequence goes on from AP028918.1 coordinate 202,345, forward strand.
CAGATTAATGCGAAAAGAGACGTTTTGAATATATTCCTATAAACATTTTCGAAAGTTTAGAAAAAATTTCAGGAAATTTTTCCCTGAATTTAAAAAAGGCTTTTACATAACTTGGGGCGATTTTGGGACGGGTCATTATTCATACAAAAATGACTTTTGAAAATATTTTCTCGTGAATTTTTGGAAAATTTAGGTTTTAAAAAATGAAAACGTTTTAGCAACACTTGAAATCTTCGACAAAAGTTACAAAAATTGGCAATATTTTACATTTTGAAAAAATTCAGAAAATCAAAATTCACAATAATATTTTACATGATTTGGGACATTCAATCAATCATGATTTATTCAAATAGATCACTTTTGAATAATTTCCTTAAAATGTTTTTCGAATTGTTTAAAAATTTAGAAACACAAAAAATTGTTCAAATTTTTAAAAACTCAGGAAATAGTTCGAAATGTTCAATAAGTTAGAAACGCAAGAAATTGTTCGAAATTTTCCTAAAGTAATAAGTAAATAAGCATTTACACAATTTGGGACATTTTACCAATCATTGATTTAAATGGAGCACTTACGAATATTTCCCTAGACATTTTTTCATCTTCCAAGATAAACTATTGCGAATAATTTTTTTAAATTAAATTTTTCAATCAGAACAACAAACGGGAAAAATAAAAACCCAGCAGTACGTTAAATTTTTAATACGATACGGCATTTTTACCAACATTTGAACAAAAATAATATTTCCGCATACTATGCGATACATCGAAAGTTGAACGCCCGGAGTTTTGGAATTTCCAGGGTACAGGCGTACGACAATTGCCTGATAAGTCAAAATTGCTTATTTTCTGTCAAACCACACATTTCTGCAGTTTCCAAATTTTTGAAAAGACGGGGCTCGTCCTTCGTGAGCGAAACGCGGTTAAGATAGCTAATTGTGAAGATTTCATCGTATTTTGTAAAATACTCTACACGTAAAAACTTCCAAAACGCCCGACTCGAAAAAAAATTTATAAATTATAATATTTTCAACTGTTACGAAGCCAAAAAATCAATACGTGGAAAATGCCGACACAGCAGCGACCGTAAAAATTAATCGCATACAATCATTTCTTACATTGAAAAAAAGGAAAAACCAAATATCAGGAATTTTTATGTACAAAATAGTAAATTACACAAGCGTTATCGATAATAGAGAAACCCGGGGGCTAGGAAATATTTACAATCGATACATCGATCGAATGGAGTGGATAATATCGATAGATTTCGATCCGTCGTGTTTTATTAACCTGAGAAATCGCTGTGGTCGAAAAGCGACTGATCGTAAAGTTCGGCTTTCACTCGTCGGCCGCCGAAAAATCGACCGTTCAAGGATTCCTGAGCCGCCTCGGCCTCTGCAACAAAAAAAAATTGCAAAAAGGTAGATTAGTGACGTGAATACGTCATTTTCCTGTATAAAAAAAACTAAAGAACAACAACAAACCATCAAAAAAGCCATTTTTCTGTATAAAAAACTATAAAATAACAAAAAACAACAATAACAAAGTTGAAAAATAACAAATTATAAAAAAAAACCATATTTCTGTATGAAAAACTAAAGAACAAAAAAAAAACAAAAAAGTTGGAAACAACAACCAGCAAAAAAGCCATTTTTCTGTATAAAAAAACTATAGAACAACAACAAAGTTGCAAAACAACAACAAACCATCAAAAAAGCCATATTTATGCATAAAAAACTAAAGAACAACAACAAACCATCAAAAAAACAATTTTTCTGTATAAAAAACTAAAGAACAACAAAAAAAAAACAACAAAGTTGCAAAACAACAACAAACCATCAAAAAAGCCACAAAAAAAACAAAGACACAACAACAACAAAAACTAACAATTCCACAAACAAATTACAAAACCACAAACACAAAAATTGATTACCCACCGGACAAACTACGACAAAAAATTTAAAAAGCATCAAAGAAAATTACACAACCACAAGAAAATACCTGACAATAAACGCAAAAAATTAATACCAAAAACTAACACAAAAAACTAAAAACAACAATAAAAAAAACGATAAAACACTGCAAAAAAAGCGACAAATTTACTAACACAAAAAATTACTAACCAGAAAACAACTAAACTACAATGCAAACAACAAAAGCAAAAAAATGGACTGTTCCATTTACAAAACAACAACAGAAACAAAGGATAAAACCAAACTAACAACACATAATCAACTACATTAAGCTCAAAATTGAAAACAGAAAACCCCAAAACAACAACAAAATTGACAATAAACCAAAAGGTACAACTAGGAAACAACAACACAAAAAATGAAAACATAAGCGCAATAACAAAAATCAACCTGAAATTACAGGAGCCAACGCCGAAAAAATATAAAAATCTCACCTCGCATTTTGGAAAATTCGACGAATATTTTGACGATGATGTCGGGATTGTCGTCGTCCTCCGACTGTTTCTCGTTGTAGATAATCACCCGATCGACAGTGCCGTATCTGCGGGGGAAATTTTCCAAAAATGAATATTTGAAATTTGTCAAGTTTCGAAAAAAAAATTAAATCAAAGGTTTAGGGCCGGTTTTAATTTAAATTTTTTTGCATGCTTTTAGAAAAGTTTTTGCACATTTAACAAAAAAATTGTATATTCAAAAAATAAAAGTCGGATCATAGCGTAGTCAATTTTTCATAGCTCAGTGCTGGTTTTATTCCAATTCAATTTTTTTTAATATCGATTATATTATTTTTTATTCCACTTTTTTTTTTACATAGTATTTTCGTATTTTTGTACTCACTTGGTGCATTCCTCTTGTATTTCTTCTTGCAAAGATTCATCCACGTCTTCCGGGGCGACCATGTTTCGTAAAATCACGACACGACTCTGCAACAAATAATACCAAATGAAATTTACCATATTATTTTTCAGGTTTTTTTCAAAGATATCAATTCACGAGGAAATAAAGTCATTTTTTTGGCACCTCGACTTTCCGCATGAGCTTCTGCATGACGAGATGGCGGGCGCTTTGCCCCTTGATCGACATGTTCTCCTGCTGCTGAAGCGTTTGCGGTTCGTTTTCTTCAAGAAGCTTCTTCTGCAGTTCTTCCTGCTGTTTTTGCTGCAACACGAAATATCCCAAATTGTAAACTAAAAAAAAAATATGAAAAAAGTTTCTAAAAAAATGCTTCAAGGAAGTAAAAAACTTCATGAAAAACAAAAACTTTTTAAACAAAAGAACATTATTCAAATAACATTTTTTTGAAAAACAAAAAACTTTTTTTTTGGAAAAACAACAGAACATTTTTTTTTGTTTTGAAAAACTAACTTTTTTTTAGACTAAAAAAAAATTTTTTTTTGTCAGACAAAAGAACGATTTTTTTTAAACAAACTTTTATTAAAAAACCAAAAACTTTTCTTTTATAAACAAGAACATTAAAAAAAAACTTTTGAAAAACAAAACTTTTTTAAAAAACAAGAACAATTATCAAAAAACAAACATTTTTTCAAAAAACAAAAAAAACATGTTTTTAAACAACATTTTAAACAAAACCAAATACTTATTTTTAAAGACAAAAGAACATTATAAAAACATCAAATTTGCCATCAAAACCAGACAATTTTTTCAGAAAAAACCTATTCTATAAACCAGGTTAGTTACGACTATTTTTTAGAAACCTTTTTTTGCTGTAAAATAAACTAACCGAATTAAAAAATCAAAATTTCCAACAAAAACTAGATTTTTTTATTTTTTATTTAGATTTCTGTAAAAATGTTTCAAGAAATTGAAATATCTTCTCGAAGGAAATTATTTTGGAAAATTTTCTTTGCAGTTCTCCCAGTGGTTTTGCTCCAAATATTGAAAAAATGGTCGAAATAGTGAATAATGAATACTGAATAGTGACCTTTCAACTTCTCAAGAAAAAAATTGAATAAATGGCAAAAACTGGGAAAATGCTGATTTTTTACTTCCATATTTACAGAGTAAATGGAAGTATTGTGATCGTCCTAAAATCGAGAATCGGAACGGAGCCTCAGAAAAAACTTTTTCTTATACACATTTACTCAGAATCACTTCCTGAACAAGTGTCTGTGTGTCCGTGTGTCCGTGTGTCCGTTAGTCCGTGTGTCCGTCTGTCCGTCTGTCCGTGTGTCCGTCTGTGGTCATTTACAAAAATGGCCATATCTCCCTCATTTCTCAACCTTTTTTCAAATTTCTTGAACTGAAATGTTTGTCTCGGCAAGACCTAACACCCTGTTTAATCGGAATTTGGATAACGCTCAGTACTTCCGAGATATTTGCATTTTTAGTGTTTTCTATTTTATTTTTTTCCGGCCGCAAAAATGAACCGATTTGAGCGTTCTTGGTCTCAAAATCTTCGTTTTACCTTGCAGAATATGTGGATATTTTTACATTCCGAAAATGTGGCGTTTTTTCATTTTGGGCGAATTTTAAAATTTTAATACTGAATTTTTTGATATTTTTGACCTAAACACTTTCAAAAGCAGTCAAAATATGATCAAATTGTGTCACAATTTTACGTTTCAAAATATGGAAGTATTGTGTGTTATCTACGCACCACTGGTTTTGTAGTTGTTCTTGTTGAAAATGAAAAATAATGATAATTTTTGGAGAAAAAACGTTTTTTTCCTTACTCAAACCAAACAAAAACAATATATTTGAACAAGCGTTTTTTTTTTGTTCAAATAAAAATTAATAAACATCTTTTTTAGGAAACGAAAAATTTTGAGAAATGTTTTCGGTTTTTGTGCAAGGCAAACATTAGTTCTCCTTCATGTTTTTTGTGCGAAATAATTTTTCAAATAATCTTTACCTGCGCCTGCTCCTGCGCCCTCCGAAGAGCTTCTTGTTGAGCGGACATCTGAGGAGGAGCCGCTAGGACAGGAGCGACTACGCCGGGACCTGCCGAAATATCAATAAAAAATCAATTTAAAAAAATTAATTTAAACAACAGACCAATTTACTTTATAGCCAAAAAGAAACTTTGCCAAGAAAGAAAATCGGTTTCCCATCATCTGGAGTAATTACAGCCAAACGACTGGACCGATTTTGACTTTCGAGTATGAGGTTATATGAGGCGTTGATAGCCAGAGTGGACCATTCCACACAGGTGTTGAACTGAGAAAATCGCATTTGAAAATTTCGACTAATTTCTTGTAATTGATTAAGGGCCTTGTTATAGTGTTTTGAAGAAAAAAATACAAGCATTCTTGGGTGAACAGATGACTCATGAACCATAGGGACATTTCTACAAGCCACAAAGTCCACTCTGGCCATCAAAATCGGCGGCCAATTTGCAGACGGACCATTTGAAAAGTTGCGCTCTCTCTTAGCACATTCGAGAACGAGTCAAATTTTAATAATAATTCGATAGATAGAGCAACCACAGACCCATTGCACTGTATAACTCATTTTTGGACAGTTTGTGGAATGGTCCACTCTGGCTATCAACGCCTCATATATGAGGTTATAAACCTTGTTGTACAACAAAAACAGCTTCAAACAACTCGACCGATTTTGACTTTCGAGTATGAGGTTATACAATGTATAACCTCATTATGAGGTTATAAACCTTGTTGTACAACAAAAACAGCTACAAATAAGAAAAAAGCTCGAAATGTCGATGGATTTGGCTGAAAATGGTTAATTAACAAGATCGTCGGACCTGGTATCATGGGGGTGGGAGCTCGGAAGCCGGCGGCACCGACTGTCGTGACGGGGATGGCCTGGGGGATGGCGATGCCGGGCGGGGGCAGAACTCCGGCCTGGGTGGGCACCAGGCCTGGCACCACAGCTGGAATCACGGTCGGCTGAATAGCTGAAAATTCGGAGAAACCTCAAAATTATGAACCATTTCCCAACCCTAATACAGAAAATTCTGATTGACATTTTTCCTACTTCTTCAAATTTGCTCTTTTCGCAATTTTTATTTTTCAAATTCTAATTTCTTTGCTTGGAATCAATTCTACAACTAATTTCCAACAAAAATTCTTCTATAACATTTTTCTTACTCGCTTCAAAATGCCACTTTTACTTCCATATTTACAGAGTAAATGGAAGTATTGGGATCGTCCTAAAATCGAGAATTGGAACGGAGCCTCAGAAAAAACTTTTTCTTATACACATTTACTCAGAATCACTTTTTTTCATGAACAAGTCGATCTTAATGTCCGTTACGTCCGTCTGTCCGTCCTGAATTTATCTGTCCGTCAATTTTGACTATACCGTTGTGGTCATTTACAAAAATGGCTATAATCACCCTACAGTCTCAACCTTTTTTCAAATTTCAATTGAACTGAAATGGTCTCGGCAAGACGTAACACCCTGTCAAATCTCAATTTGGATAACGCTTTTTTAGTACTTCCTTAAGCTATTACAATTTTTAGTGCAGGGTAAATTTTATTTTTTTCCTGGCCACTTAAAAAATGAACCAAAGTTTCAGCTTTCCAATGGTATCGAAAATCTTTTTTTTACCTTGCAGAACTATGTGGATATTTTTTACATTCCGAAAATGTAGCGTTTTTTCATTTTGGGCGAATTTTACCATTTTAATAGTGAATTTTTGTATCGATACTGTGCCTAAACACCCTTAAAAGCAGTCAAAATATGATCAAATTGTGTCACAATTTTACGTTTCAAAATATGGAAGTATTGTGTGTTCATACTATCCTAAAAAAACTGGTTTTAATATTTTCCGTTATTTTTTTTATCAATTCACTTAATCAACTGATTATCCAAGGACGCACCTACTAACTATTATGGAATCCTGGAATGTCAAAAAATATTTACTGGCTTTGATACTATGTAGATTGATAAGTAGGAAAAGTGAGGATTGACAGGTGAGGAGGTTATATTTTTTTGGCCTGAATTCGACCTTAATTCACCACACAGGACCATGCAGAAAATAATTAAACAAAGACGATCAATTTTGTTCTATACCGTTGGAAAGAGCAATAATTTTCCAATCACACATAAATGTAGAGAAAAATTGATGTTGAGAATGTCAGAAAAACAGATTGAAACAATGTGTATAAGTGAATTTGTATATAATAGGTATAAGTATCGATACTCGATATTAATAAATATCGATACTGCGCTTGGCCGATATTTGAAGTATCGATACCAGCCGTTCGATACAGTACCGATACGAAATATCGATACACTGTCAACGATACCCATCCCTACTTACAACAACATTTAGTGGAGGAAATCCCGCTTAAATGCGATAAAACGAGGATTTTTAAGATTTTTTTGAGAAAAATTGCCTTTTGATCCAAAAATATTTTCAAGCATTCATGCATGCAATCTGGTGTTCAAATTTACCAAGAAGGGGTTATCAAATCATCATAAAATCACGTTTCCAAGGTCATCCCCACTCTAACAGCCAGCAATCGGATTGTGTTTGGACATTTGAATGGGTCATGAATAATGGACAATTTTCGGATTATTGAATCGTCCTTCCACCACGAATGCTGCACAATTGAGAAGTTCGATTGGGCCCATAAGCTCAAATTTCGTTATCCCTATCCACACATTATTTGTGTTGGTAGTGTGCAGTAACGGGGGGATTCTCCTGCTTGTACACACGAGGATTCTGTAGATTTAATACCCCCATAATGGTACCTCGAGAAGACACTCCCAATCTTATAGTGAAGGAACATTTTTTTCAATTTAATTCGGTTTAACGTTTGAAGCTATGATTTACCTAGGACGGCGTTAGTAGCGACGGCGTCCATTGCTTGAATTTTAGCTGTGGCGGCCGCTGCTGCGACGGCTGCGGCAGTCGGCATCTGGCTGGCTGACGTGGCTGGTCCCTGGAATGAAAAAAAATGTACCAAAATATGCTCGAACGAGAAAAACCGATAAAAAACTCGTACGTCAACGTTAATCGTCGGAAACTCACGTGCAACGCATTCGGCGGCGTGATGGCTCGCCCGACTCGCAAATACTGGCCGCCGAGGTCGAAAAGATTCATCGAAGCGATCGCTTCCTGGGCCGCCTGTTTCGTCTCGTACTCGATGAAGCCGTAACCCTTGTGCTTGTGAGGGGAGCTGCCCTGCTGGAGCTTGCAGTACTTGATGTTGCCGAATGCCTCGAAAACACTGCGGATGAAGCGTAAAAAATGATAAGGTTCGGAATTTTCGAAATAATTGGAAAAAGGATTCAAACTACTCAACAGAGACTCAGGAGGAGACTGAGGAGCGAGTGCATTTTTTTCATATTTAACCATCATCATATCCATTTTATACAATTTAATTCAATCATACATTATATTGATTTTCAACAGAATATATTGATTTTATATTCATTTTGTTCTTGTGATTTTCAGTTTGATAATAATCGAAATAACCTGAGTAATCGATATTTCTCACCTTTTGATGTCATCTTCCGTCAGGTCGGGATGAATGGAAGCGACGTAAATGCGATTGTAGTGTTTGGCCTCTTCGGTGATCTCATCGATGACGGACTGAGCCTGCGGCATGTTGCTAGGCCTGCCCACCTGAACATTGGCAAGCCAAAATCGCCAATAAATCGGATGCCTCGACAAAAAAATACTACTACTATCGGTTCTGAGCGAATTCGCAGAAAATCAAATTTCAGCAGAACCGTCAAAACGAATTTAGAAAAAATTTTTTTTAAAAATAAAGTGAAAAAAATGTCGAAAAATCATAAAATACTCAAAAACGTTGGAAATCCGCGTAAATTTGTATACCCTCGGTAAGGCATGGATAAAGTACTTCTACCTTGATGTTCCGCCCGCCTAGCATGACGCCGTTCATTTGCTCCAATGCTAGTTGGGCGGCTTCGGGGATGTCGTACTCGACGAAAGCGAAGCCCTTGTGCTTCTGCGTCACCGGATCCCAGGACATGTTGATCGACTTTATGGGGCCGAAGGGCGAAAACGCCTGCCGGATAGTGTCCTCCTTCAGTTCGAACGAGATCGAACCCACGTACACCCTGCGGAAAATGCAAAATGGTAATTTTTTTCGTGAAAATGGTGACTCAGCATTGCAAACAAGATGGTGATCAAGTTTAAAAAAAGTTGAAATGGGACAAAATTATCAAAAAAAAACAAAAAAATAGAAAATAAGCGGGTGAAAAAACGTTGAAAATGAGGCGCCATGTGGAAAAAGGGCCTTAAGCGCTCGAAGGGCCTTTTGAATATTTTTGCATTTCTGAACTCCTCGAAAGCATGCTCACGAAATTTCAGATCGATATCTCGAAAACTCAACGAGATATCAATGTTTTACTGGTACGAGATCCAGAAGTGAGGAAAAGTTGAAGTTTTATCGCCTAAAATGCCTGATTTTTGTATCAAAAAATCATTTTGTACAAAAAATTTAAAAAACAGGTTGTATTTGTGACTTTTAATACCCTGAAAATATGTCGAATCGCACGAATCAGCTGAGAAAAGTCGTCAGGCAGAAAAAGGGCCTACATTTTGATTTTTTGCAAACTCGATTTTTGAGTTCATATCGACCGTAAAATTTTGGTATCATTTCGTAGAAAGAATGGCCTGAATAAAAGTGGGCACCTTTTATAATATTAGATAATATTATTATTAATTATTATCTATATTAATTCATTATTTACTAATTATTAAAATGATGATCAAGTTTTGGAGGGCCATATTAAACGCAAATTTAGCACAAGGGCCCTTCTCCCACCTGGCACCTAAAATATTTGATATTTTAAAAACAACAACGGTTAAACGGGCGAATAAGTTCCTAAATGATAAATTTCATTTTCAAAGGGGCAGTTCAGTTTTGAAAAGTCATTGAGAATAGCTGAATAAATTGTTTAATATTTTCATTTTTTTTTTCTATTATTATTTCATTTATTTATCAGATGTGATAACCTATTCTCAAAACAGTCGATAAATTAATTTTCACGAGAATCCCATTTTTCAACAATCAATACTAATTACAATTTTAGGACAGTCAGATCTTATCAGCTCGTTTTTTCGTACATCAAATTCGGGAGAATCGGGCAAGCGACTCGATCCCTTCAAGCTTGAAATTGTTCTAATCACTCTGTCCTCCAATAGACAATTCTGAAGATGAAAAATATACTAAATACATTTTTCTAACCCAAATTTATCCGTTTAAATCAATTGTTATTGCAAACCTTTTTTTTATTTTACCACAAAAAATTCCAAGTTTGTTAATTTTTCACAATTTTGACGGCAGAAATCGTTAAAATTAACCTGGAAAATCTGAATTGCGATATTTACCTGCACATGAGTACCAAGGCCTGATGACGATGGAATGATTTCGCTTGCTGGGAAAGAAAACAATTCAAATTAATCAGTAAAAAATAAAATTTGTAGATTTTTCTTTCTTGCATTTTTTTAGCAGTAAATTCGCAAAACGAGTAATTATTGACTTATCAATTTAAAACAAATTTTTTTGACTGAAAATCGCAATTTGTCACCTGCTGTTGGTGGGCCAGGGTCTGCTTCATGAGGACCATCTTGATACTCTGCTCCATGGCGTATTTCTTGGCCCGAGCGACGGCTTCCTGCTGGTCGGTCGTCAATTTGGGAAGCGGGGAACCGAGGATGGCCATGATGCTCAGCCTAGACCCAGGCCCTGAAAAAAAAATTTTTTTTTTGTTAAAAAAATATCAAAATGAAATAGGTACCTACCTACGTTCAAATATAATTAATAAATAACCTACTTCAATTTCAAGGTTTTCAATTTTTTGTTTAAAATTTGAATTTTTTGCATTTTATAAATTTTTTGTTTTGAGTATTAATTTTTTCAATTTTTGGTTCAAAATTTTCAATAGGTACTAAAAAACTCAATTTTTGAAAACTCGATTTTTTCAAATTTTAATTCTTTTTTTAAAAATATATACGATAATTCAACCATTTTTATTTTATTTTACTCAATAATTTAAATTAAAAATTATTTTGTTTAATACTTATTTAATTAAATAAATACCTACCTAATGAGATTTCAAGGGTTCAAATTTTGAAAAAAAAGGGTCAAAATCATGAATTTCCTTATGTTTTTTGGAGGATCGAATTTCAGGATTGTATTAACGAGTGGGTCAAGCGTAATATATGGGTCAAAAACCGCAGGAGGTTACTCACTTAATTCGCCCGGAGTCAAGGTGCCCACTTGCTTGAAATCGGGGCTAGTCGTCGCGATCTTCGAAACTGTAACAAATCGACCTTATTAACAAACAAGTCCGACAGGCATCGGTAGTTGGACAAAATCGGCAAAAGGCTAAAAAACAGTTCGAAATTTCAAAAATGGTTTTTTTGGCAAAACCGAAATTTAGCGAGTTCAATGACCAGTTCACCGACCAGATAACCAAGCCATAGTAACAACCGTTGTTACGTTTTGCAACAAAAAAACTTCCGTTGCTATAATAACAACCGTTGAAACAAAAAACTGCCATTGTTATAGAAACAATAGTCGCAACAAAAACTGCCGTTGCTACAATACCATCAGTTGCAACAAAAACTCGCGTTGACATGGCAACCGCAGTTTTAAAAGTGGCATTGTTGCCGTAAAAACCGCAACTCCTGCTATAACAGTTGTTACCATGGTAACCGTACCAAAACCGCCGTTGCCATGGGAGCCATCATTTGTACAGATCCCGTTGTTACCATATAAATCACCTCGCAGTTAAAACAACCGGTGTTGCCAGCGTAACAAACATAAACCAAAAACTGCCATGGCGACCGCTGTTTCAACAGAAACCCTTGTCGCCATGGAAACCATCGCTATTGTGACAACTATTGTTGCCATTGGGTTTCAGCAACGAATTACTAACAAATTCGTCCAATCGCACGACTTATTCAGTGTCGTCGCCAACTCGTCCTGGACAAGTCCCAGACAACAATTGTTGTTAACAACCGTTGCCGCAGGAACCGTCGTTGCTACGGTAGCCAGAGTCGCAGATAGCAGTCCTCGGCAATATTGGTCCCGTAAAATGGTCAATTAATTTAATTTAAGTGGATTTTTTTGAAAAAATAGCCTCGTACCGATTTTGTTTGCGGTTCGAACATTGTTCCAAACAAATCTATTCTGACGCTGTCGATTTCCGACGTCAAAATGATTTACAATTGTAAAAAAACAACGGAACAAGTTCAATAGCGAGAAGACTGGAAAATAGGCAATAAAAAGTTATAGGTGCCTGGAAAAACGATTAGCGAAAAACATAGCCGATGTCCGAACTCCCGTTCGGTCGAAACGGTTCGAAATTAAATTTTTTTTCTCGGAATTTCCTCCGGTATCAACAACAGGAGCTCCTGATCGACCGAACGGGATTTCAGTGCGATTTAATGATGGATTGATTGACACTTGGATAAGGCCTTTACCGATTCTGTCTGTCGGCAAAGTTTATGCTGAGATACTGCAGTGCCACCCTAGACTGTGCCTTCTATATCACCATGTAACAATACATAGAAGCAAAAAAGAAAAATAAAATGCAGGGTATACGTCATTGCATACATGTTAATTGGTTTTCGAATCGACAAAAAGGAGAAACAAATGAAAAAACGAAAACTCGTCCGCCGGCTCGTCCAGGATTGTCTGCGACGGGCTAAGAGGGAAATATTTTGTTATCGGGGGAAGTAGAAGTATCTGAAACAGGAATACGAATGAAAAATTGTCTATCCAGTTTTTGGACATTTTTTCCCTTCCAAATCGACACCCGTTGATTGGATTAAAGTAAAGAAAACTTAAAATTCCCGGCGACGCTACTCGCCCGATAACCGATGCTGTCCCGGGCGTGACCTGCCGCCCTCCAGGGTAAGCACTGTCGGCTAGATTGAATATTCGTTCGAATTTAACTACTGGAATCGGTTATTTTGAAACGCCCAATGACATTTTACAGCGATGAAGAACAAATTTATCACTTATCTTACTCAATTATCAAAACCTTGAATTAGAGGTGCGGGAGTAAACATAACCTAAAATTGTCCAATGCTAATTTTTAACCTGCTCCAAAGAGGAGGAGGTTACTCGAGTTGACAAGAATGTCGTAATTTTTTACGCGTGTCACCCTCAAGTAGAGTCTAAATGCTATAACTCCACAATCAATAGATGCAGTAAATGGATGCTATAACTACCGAATCAATTGATCAATTTCGACTTTTTTAGGCTCAAAATAAAGTGTTTTTTAAAAGCCTCGATTTTGATAGAATAAATATGAGGGAAAAACTCAATGTTTTCTCAGTAACTTCAGGTTTGCGCTGCCCGTTGACGGGTTAACTCAAAAATTAGAGTTAACCAATACCTATGGCCTAGCACCAGGGGCGCTTTCGCCGAACATTAACCGGCATTTACCAACTTGTCAATTACTGGTTGCTCCGTTGATAGATAAGTGACCAACAGTAAATAGCGAGCCGGTAACTTTAACGGTTAACGTTAGGCGAAAGTGGCCCTCAAACACAAACCAGCACATGTGAAATATCTGTAAAAATTTTCTCTTCGGTTTTTGAGGGGGTAATTTTTTCCCGTACAGAGACATTGAAGTCCATAGAACATCCTGGAACATCTCAAAGCAAAAGAAAGCAGTCCATTAGTTCTCTTTGATGGTTCCGTCGAACAGTTCAGCCTTGATGATCGTGGACCTATTGGCGAAAGAGGTTAGTTTCACCCCTTTTCGAAAACTGGGGCCAAAATATTCGAAGGGGGTGGGAAGTTGTCGACGATTTGGCCCCATCTGATTTTCTCTGGCCGGGGAAAAATACTGAGAAAATCTCGTAGGTACCTCGACTGTGATTTGGTACGGTTTTCCCCACAGCTTACGATGCCGGAACATTTCTGAAGAAAATTTGGAACCTCAAACGTTGGAGATTTACCACAATTACGAGATTTCAAGTATTGTCATCGAAAAACCACGTTAACCGACAATCCCATTGATGGAGGAATGGAATCGAACAAAAAAGCGTTTTGTGCATCAGGAAGTAAAAATACAGATACTCAAAGACCCACGGAAATTCCCAAATATTCGCAGTCTTGAGCATTGAGAATAAATAAATTGAAAAAAAAAATTATAAATTTAAAAAATATAAAAAGTGAACAAATAACGAAAAGTGCTTATTGCTACTCCTACTTGGGACAAAAACAGAAAATAAAAATTGAAAAAATTAACCAGGGAGTTAAGTAGGTACCTAAAAAACCATAATTTAAAAATAACTTAAAAATAAAAAACAACTTTCGAGGTTCCAATTTTAAGGTAGCAATTGAGCAGCCTTGAAATTGGGACCTCGAAAATCGAGGTTGCGATTGACAGTACCTAAGTTGCTGTGATCGTCTCCATACCTTGCGAGTTTTATGGAAACGGAATGTTTGTTTTTTTGAAATTGACCAATGAAATGTGCAAACGAAGTGCTTGCGCATCGAGCGGCTCCTTATGCCTAGGAAGTGTTGTGAATACGGCCCTTAAATTAGCAGTTATTTAGTAGTTTTACAATACCTAGTATTTGTCATGACGAATATTCAGGATCATAAATCCGCACAATCAACAAAATTTTTGGACAACGCCTGAGGTTCCAAAGGCATCATGTAACACATCTACAGATACAGAGGTCAGAATCATTGATCTCGCATAGATTTTCGAGCTATAGCTCCCAAGGTTTTTTTAATTTTTTTTTTTTTGAAAATCTAAACGTTGATGGCTAGTGTAGTTACCGTCAACTGGCGGCTGGCTGGGCACCGGTGGGGCCGGCGGGGCGACGGGGGCGGCGACCGTCGGCAGCGGCGGCAGCATCGCCGGAGCGGCCGGCACAGGCGCTACCATCGGCAGGGGTGGCATTGCCATGGGCATCGTTCCGGGAATGGCACCCGGCATGGTGACTCCTGGGATGCCAGGTCCAGGGAGAATCGGCATTCCGGGAACTTGGCCGGGCATCTAGAACAGGCAGAATGGATTTTTGAAAAAAGTTGGAAATAAGTACCTACCAACATCAAAAAGCTGTCAAACGCAAAATTCACAATTTTCATAAGTGCTCTGAGACGAGAGCGACATGTCCTGAATAGTTCCGACCCTCTCCCAGAGGGCGGCGGGGCACGCCCGGGACAACTTCGGTTATCGGGCCAACGCCTGGAACGGCGGTTTACCTTACTTTACCTACCTACCTCAAAAAGCTGTCAAACGCAAAATTTACAACTAAAAAAAATTTTTTTCGTGTTTTTGGAAAATTATTTTTTACGTTTTTAGCTGTAGCGCCACACACGCTGCTAAGTAGATCAGTGAGAGCAGAAAATAAAGTTCAAATAATAGAAGTCGGTAGGTATGTCATACTGTAGAAGTCGAAATTTGTATATACAAAATTTCCATTGGAATCGCGCGATCAAAAATTTGATCAACACTACCCTTGCACCCCGTAGGCTTGCCGGCCGTATGAAGGCCACTTGTGACTCCAACAGAAAAACAACAGCGGCAATACATCTAACCAATAAATCTCTACATTAACGCATGTCTGAACGTGTAAAAACTAACAGTAGCTGCTTAACAATAATTAACAAGTCAACCAATTGCAAATTTGAGGAACAAACCCCAAATTTAGGGATGGGCAGACGGGAGTCGGCGGCCATGTTAGAAGCGTTGGCCCGACAGCATCTACAAAACAAAATCGGTTCAGAATCACTCACCATACCGACGCCTCCGTTCAGCATAGTGTAGTTTTGCATGGTGGCCATAAAATTCCGACGAACCGGCGTAGAAATTCGATTTTCCCAGCTAAATTGGGGCCGAAATTCGCGTGAAATGAGGCTGAATGAAATCCGCAGAGGCTTCGACCGTCGGGAGTGGGAGTGAATGAGGGGAAGGAGAGGGTAGAGGCACGAACACAACAAAAAGTGTAGTATTTTGATCACTGATCGATTTTTTAATCGATATCCATGGAGCTGCACAGGTAGACTCTCATCCTACAATTTCTCATGGAATTTTCCAATTCAATGAATTTCCAGACCCAAAAATATTGGGCTAATATGGAAATTTACGGATTTATTGAATTTTTTTTACAGAAAAATTTTCTTCAGAAAAATTAGTGTTTTCCTACAAAGTTGCTGCCGGTTTTCTAACCTTTTATACAACAATCGACGTTTTGAACGCCGATTCATATTTCAATCGATGAATCGATTCTTTGCTGATCGATGACAACCAGACGAAGTAGAAGAAGGCAGTGTTGCCACATCAGTGTTGCCACAGTCAGCCGTGTTCACAGCAAGCTAGCTCGACTTCCTGATGAAGCAGGGGTGTCCAAATTTTCCCATTTATCGTTGAAATTTCCCTCCAATCAAGGGAAACTCGATGGGCCGCCTTGGAAACCGCGACCTGGTAACACTGAGCACACCGAAGAGCGGCCATATTTGTAGAGTGGATCTTTGGAAAGTGACTGCAAATTTGGATCGATCGACTTTTTGAGAATTTCACGGTGAGTTTCCGCTGCAATTTTATTAATTTCCTCGTACATGGCGATGGAAAATATTTTTCGGAGGCTCATAATTCAAAATTTATCGAGTAGATCGTCTCGAAGAGTTTTTTACTCCATTAGAAATAGTTTCTTCTGTTCGTTTGTGGTCTTGAGGATCGCGGAAGTTGATCGTTTTCGTTTGCCAGCTCGAATGAAATTTCGTTCGTCTGTGCTATTTTTGTTGCGCTCTCGATCCCTAGCCTAGATCCTTCGATTTCGGCGTCCACCTTGCCATTCGATAGAGATTACGTTGTATCTGGGAATCTGTCGAATCACCCGTTGTTTTCCCGCCTGGTAACAATATTTTGGTCGAAGTAGACCGGACATGGCCTCGCAGTACATGTTTGTAAAAAACATGTTTGTTGCCTAGTTCCTCTTTTTGGGTTGAGTTTTGGGTACTGTAGCATTTAGAGTGGAGTGTAGTGAGTTCCATCTACGAGCTTCGACTTCGTACCTGGCGCTTTCGTACATACGGGCCTCCTCAGGTTCGACCAAGATGTCAGATTGAGGATACGTCATGATAAAATTGCAGATTGAACTTTGGAAGGCCAACATTTAAGGTATTTTCGAGCAAGTTGCGCTACCTGGGGGTCCGGACATGACAGTGAATTAGTGGTTCATGTGGCAGTTGTCATGAAAATGGCAGTGGTTCAGGTGGCAGTTGTCATGAGGATGGTAGTGGTTCATGTGGCAGTTGTCGACAAGCTGGTAGTGGTTCATGTGGCAGTTGTCATGAAGATGGTAGTGGTTCATGTGGCAGTTGTCATGAGGATGGTAGTGGTTCATGTGGCAGTTGTCATGAGGATGGTAGTGGTTCATGTGGCAGTTGTCATGAGGATGGTAGTGGTTCATGTGGCAGTTGTCATGAGGATGGTAGTGGTTCATGTGGCAGTTGTCGAGAGGATGGTAGTGCTTCATGTGGCTGTTGTCATGAGGATGGGAGCGGTTCAGGTGGCAGTTGTCGTGAGGATGGTGGTGGTTTGTGTGGCAGTTGTCATGAGGATGGGAGTGGTTCAGGTGGCAGTTGTCATGAGGATGGGAGTGGTTCAGGTGGCAGTTGTCATCAATCTGCTAGTGGTTCAAATGGCAGTTGCCATGCTAGGGGTTTGGGGCTGTTGGTGTAAAACGGGAATTGGGTGGCAGTTTAGAACCGATGGCAGTTGAGTGGACATTTTGCAGATTAGTCGGCATTACTGATTGTTGGTACGTAAAGGTATAATTTTCTGCAAATATTGAGATTTCAAGTTTTCACCAAAACCTCCGGAAATTATATTGTTTCGAAAATAATCAGGTATTCCTAGGTAGGTTCATTGTTCATGCCAATCGCCTGCAATCAATGGTAGACCTTTGAAAAATGCCTTTCCCTCGTCCGAATTTAGACCTCCATCGTCGGAATGGGCGGCGTTGCATTCCCGAAACGTCAACGGTGACAGTGAACTTCGCTTCTAATTTTAGACATACCGAAGGTTTCCCTCTCTGTTGGCGCTGTCTCTTCAGTTGCTGCAGACGAAGGTCCAGTAGAAAGTCAATCTGCATCTTCTTGTTTTCAGATGCCTAACATTAAACTGCAGAGCTCGGATGGCGAGATTTACAACGTCGACGTCGAAATCGCCAAATGTTCGGTGACCATCAAAACCATGTTGGAAGATTTGGGTGAGTTTTTTTGTTTTTAAAGGGAAATCGTTTGTTTTTGGCTCTTGTATCGGAAGTAGTACAAAATCCCGCTGAACATCCGGCGAGAATTCTCTAATCTCGATAACATTGTCTTCCAGGTATGGACGAAGACGAAGAAGAAGTTGTGCCTTTGCCGAACGTCAATTCGGCCATTTTGAAAAAAGTTATCCAATGGGCCACCTACCACAAAGACGACCCACCCCCACCTGAAGATGACGAGAATAAGGAGAAGCGGACGGACGACATTTCCTCGTGGGACGCCGATTTCCTCAAAGTCGACCAAGGAACGCTTTTCGAACTTATCTTGGTGAGTGGTGTTTGAAAACCACGAATTTCACCTTTATATTTGTGAAGTTTTATTGAATTTTTCAGTTGGGAGACAGTGAAGTAGTTTATTCAACCAATCTAAAAATTTTTTTTTGGGTGGTTATTGATTTTACACAAAATCTGGCCGAACTGAAATTGTTATGGGTGACTTATGGCTGCCTTGGAAACGTGTTATTAGCATTTTTCCCCCACTAGATTCTCCTCCCCATCTCTCTCCAGTGCCCGGAAACCCCAATTGTTGGGCACTAGTGTCATGGTGTGTTTTGCTTATAACTCGTAAACTACGCGTCCTACAAAAAATATTGTCCCGATTAAACTTGAATAGCATAAAATTTCCCGTCGAATGATACCCTCGGACGTTGAAATCGGTCGATGCACTATGCCGCTATCGATTGTCGAATTTTGACCCATTTTCCAGTTTATTTGAGAAAAATTGTCAAACTTCACTGACCGTTTGCGGCCAAAGGACTGAACCGATTTTAACGTTCTTGGGTATCATTCGACGCGCAATTTCCTGCTGTTCAAGTTCGATCTAAGTAAAGTTTTTTGTAGGATACGTATTTTACGAGTTAAAAGCAATAAACTGAAACAAGTGCCAAAAAATCGCAGTCTTTTGCTCACCACGGATTCACCTCGAGGGAAATCTGGTAGGAAAAATACTAATAACATGTTTCCAAGGCAACTGTAGAAAATTTTTTCTGATGTTACGCTAAGTCAACCCTCGAAAAAATTAGCTGATTTCGGATTTCCACTTGCAGGCAGCAAACTACCTCGACATCAAAGGCCTCCTGGACGTCACCTGCAAAACCGTCGCGAACATGATCAAAGGCAAAACGCCTGAAGAGATCCGCAAAACGTTCAACATCAAAAACGACTTTTCGGCCGCGGAAGAAGAACAAGTCCGCAAAGAGAACGAATGGTGCGAGGAGAAATGAAACCCTCGTACTCAATCGCTTGTATTTAATTTCCACCTCATCTACACATTTTCCATTGAATCTCCACGTAACGCAAATTCTTGGATTTTGTCAATAAAATCGAAATAGTTAACCGATCGTTGGTATCGACGGATCGTTTCTTCGACTTTCCTATCGTGATTTACACGGCCGTTTCACTCGTTTCTAAAATACCGAAACATTTCAATGTTTCTAATTGAGGCGTTGATAGCCAGAGTGGACCATTCCACAAACTGGCCGAAAATGAGTTATACAGTGCAATGGGTCTGTGGTTGCTCTATCTATCGAATTATTATTAAAATTGGACTCGTTCTCGAATGTGCTAAGAGAGAGCGCAACTTTTCAAATGGTCCGTCTGCAAATTGGCCGCCGATTTTGATGGCCTGAGTGGACCTTGTGGCTTGTAGAAATGTCCCTATGGTTTATGAGTCATCTGTTCACCCAAGAATGCTTGTATTTTATTCTTCAAAACACCATAACAAGGCCCTTAATCAATCACATGAAATTAGTCGAAATTTTCAAATGCGATTTTCTCAATTCAACACCTGTGTGGAATGGTCCACTCTGGCTATCAACGCCTCAATTTATCTACATTAAATTTTGTTCCTATGTGCCGTGGAGGACAGGATTTTTCATTAGCGCGTTACGTTGTCATCTCATTTTTTTCGAATATTATCTGTACAAAATTGTAACCTTTTTCCCCGCTTTACTTTTTCGACTTGCAATTTTTGGATTTTTTATTTTGAATTCTTGTCGCCTCAATTAAAATAAGTCGGTTATAACTCGCTGTTTCCTTCGATCGACTCCTGCGTCACGCTTAATTGTTGGAAGGTTGAGTGCTGCTTCGTTCTCCTGATGAGGGCCGTACGGCCGAAAGCGCTCGAGCTCAATAACATTTTTGAGAGTAAGTCTTCCGAGCAAGTTTCAAGCTTTCGAACGGTATGGTAATTTATTCATTTACATTGCTAACTACCTGAGAAATAGACCTTGAAATACCAAAAAACAAAAATTTTAACTAGAATACGCTTTCTTTTCGCACTTAAACGCCAATTTTCAGGGTAATGAGCTATTTAAATCAAAAAATGATTATACCGTTGGAAAGCTGAGATTCTAGGCCAGTTTTTCCCGGTACGTGCGCGGGATTTATCCATTTTTTTCTAATCCTAAATGCTTGTTGAAAAAATATTAATTTTTAAAAACTAAGCAAATCTCAAGTTTAGCCTTCTATTTTGCTTATTTAACTTTATGTTGGAGAGCTGCAAATACCGTGGGTTTCTATGAAATTTAACGGGCTTTCCAACGGTATCCTCATTTTTTTAATTACTCCAAAATTTAAAAGATTTATGAGCATTTTACTGAGACAAAGTCGAAAACATGAAAAAATCTTCGAAGCGAAAAAATTGTATTTTTTCTCGGGCTCATGGACAATTTTATGGAACAAGAATTGTAGCAAATGAGCTAAAAAATCGACCCCTTCAAGGACTAATTTTTATTATTACATTTTTTGTTTAACCGTTGTATTTATAGCGGGTTTTGAAAAATAGAAAGATGGCGTGTAAAAATGATAAACAATTTATTTAAAATAGATTCGTAATAAATTTCGATTCATTTCCAACAGTCTGATTTAACTCTTTTCGGCCGAGTCCTTCCTAGCGTTTTTTATGGTATCTTCAATTTTGGCGCCGAGCTCTTTCCCCTTGACTTGCAGATCTTCGCCGAATTTCTGCACCTGCTTGTACAGGTCGGAGGATGTGATGTTCTTAACGAACGACGTGAAATCTTCGCTGAAGCCTTTGAAAGTGTCCTGCAGTTTGTCCAATGCTTCAGAGCCCCTGGAATCGTGCGAATATAAAAATATAATTAAAACTAAATAAAGAGCTTTTTGGATGTTGGATATTCCTCGGAGGAGAATGACACTATTGATTGAGAAAACGTATACGTTGGTTTTTGCCTGAACCCCAATGGAAAAATCTTAGTTTCTTGGATTTTCAACAAAAAAATACGATTTTCCAAGAGAAAGTGTGAAAAATCAGGGTTTTAAAAAAGTAGTTACGGTTTTCGGCGTTTTTTGTTGATAAGAGTTGGTTTTTCGTTATTACCGCAGATAATACTTTTTGTAGCCAGTAAAATTTCCTACATTTTAATGTGTTCGAAAGTTATGGTAGCACTTGAAGTTCTAAAGTTATTTTGAGTTTTAATATTTTTTTCAACTTTTTTTTATGTTTTCGACCTATATTTTGAGAACGGCTGAAAATCAAACGTCGAAAACAACATATTCTTAATCCTCATCAAATTCCCTGAAATTTTGGTACGTATAAATTTTTTTGTCAGACGTCTCCTTCATACTCAAATTTGGCCATACATATCGAACTCACTCTGACGGAGCGTCCCTCTTGGTCCTCAGCTGTTTGTTATAGGCCTCAGCGACGGCTCGCTCGACCTCCTGGATATCCCTATCTTTCTGCGTGGCCATCATGTCGTAAATTTTGTTGACGGTTTTGTTAACGGACGTGAGGATGTCCATGATTTCGTCGGACGAGTACGACGAATCATCTCCGAGGGCGACCTTTGAATAAATAAATTATTTGAGCGCAAATTGATTAAATTTTGATAAGGCAGGTGGGCGGTACGTTCGTAAGAATGAGTTTACATTTTTTTCAATAATTAAAATATTTTGGTTTCAAGAAAATTCTGGAAAAATATAATTGGAAAACCTAATTATTTAGGTGTAATTGGAACACCTAATAATTTTATTAGCAATGTAACGTTATGGTCGTTTCTTATAAACTACAGATTGGTATATAAGGTAGGTATTAAACCTAGGTATAAAAATACATGAAATATGAAAAAAAAATCATAAGATGCCAATATAAAATTCACCCTTGAGTGAGCAGGTACGCTTAATTTTCGAATTTGATTATTTCAATAATTATCCCTACCTGGGACGTAGCGAGGAGAAGAAAACAGGCGAAATAAGCTAGTGACATGTTGACTCGTTCGTAGATGGGCATCCACTGAAAATAATTACGTCCGACGAAATGACCATAAAATTTATCGTCGGCCGGTATACTGAAAAATCCCGAACCCAAAGCGAGTTCAGTACAGTTCGAGATAGTGGAAAAATATATTGCCCAGATAACATAAGATAATACGAGCCAATTTCACTATGATTCCGGTTAATCGCCGATAACATTACTAGAAAAGGGTCAAACGCCATTGAGAAAGAGCTTTCCGGGTCGTCGACATGGAATCGCCTGATCTTCGCCTAATCTCGGGACCGATAGTATTTTTCAATAAGATTATACTAGGGCCGGATCAATTATTAAATAATTATACCATACGAATGAATGTTACATAATAAATGCACAATACATCGAGTCCGTAGGGCCTACACGTAAAACAAGCGGCGCAGTAATTAACAGTTACCTAATTATTAGGTAATTAATACGTTAATTATCAATCGGGATTGTACCTGAGACACTTTTTTCAATAGCTTCACTAATTATAAAATAAGGAATTTTCCAGAGGCGAGGTCTCATAGGGCAAGCAGTACCTTGACAATCGTTACCCTAGAACTAGAATACCATAACTCACCATAGCATACGATAGCAACCATTACAACCAATTGCAACCATTACAGCAATACCATAGCTCAACGAAAATCCTTGGTAAAAAAAGGTGAAAAAAAATTCCCTCGGTACTGCTTGCTTACTGAGAATTCGCCACTGGTATTTTCATGTTCTTAATTCATGTTATAAATTCACTGTTAGGTATTTATTGAAATAAATATTTAATAAATTAATTGTTATTATTATTAAGCAAATATTAATTATTATTAGTTGTAATGATTGTGAATGATTAATCAATAATGAATAAATAATGGATTAGGTAGTAATCAATCAATAATGGATTAATAATCAATACAGAATTGATAAACAATCAATCAATACTTAATTAATGATCTATGCATAATTTACTACAATTACTATTTATTTAATACAATATAGTATACTGGCAATTCCAAAAGGATGTGAGCAATTCACGCATTAGATAACAAAATGTATCGTCATTGTGTCAGTAATTAGCTGTACTTAGTGCTATTTGCACTTATAATTAATACTTAATATTACTCCAAAATTGCTGTTTAATAGCACTGTAAGTACAGCTAGTTACCGACAAAATGAAGAAACTTCAAATTTGGCCAAAACTTCAAAAAAATTTGGCATCGTTTCAGACGAGGTGGCCTCGCATGTGCTCCAAATTTTCCGTATTAAGACTTTTTTTTATCGTATTTTTTACAGTTTTTCCCATCCTTGACAACCAGGGTTTTGGCTTTCCTTGAAAAGTGACCAAAATGACGATAGGGGGCGTTGCTCTGACACCGTCGATGTGAATGTCATTAGCGGTTCATGTATTTGGGGATACAGAATCTAAAAAATTGCGGTCTTTTCAGTCTCAATTATCACTTAATAACCCCTCACCCCCGATTTGTATTTAAGCAATTCAACTAAAAATTGGCCAGAGCACTCGCCAAAGATCCTGAAATCAACTACAGCAATGTGTCAATGACCGCCATCTTGCGGAAAGTAGAAATTACTAACATAAAAACGTTGAATTACGATTTTAGTTTTAAAAAACTTTCTTTTCTCTAGTCTAACAAGTAGCCTCCCGATGCCCTGCCATATTTTTAGCCCCATTCATTGTTTGGGAGCGCGGCATAGCGTCGACACAACGTAGACGCTATGCGATTCACCTCTTTTGGAAATCAACTACAATTCTGTCCGTCAGTGATACAGGACGACGAAGGAGACATGATAAGGAGGTTGATTGGGTTTGTTTTCGTTGATTTTTGACTAGTTATCAGCTTTTTCAACCATCGTACCTAAAAATCTCAACAAATCATTGAATGAAATCTTATTTTTGAAGTTATAAGTACCTACGCGTTCGATTTTTGGTATTTCTAGTCGGTTTTCAATTTCCGGTTGGTGCAATTTCCTAAAGTTGGCCTAGTGAAGACAGATTTTTACAAAAAAATTCTCGTGACGCCTCAAGATGACGGTGCCCATGGAAAAGATTCAAATTCTCGACTCGATCGAAAAAGACATCGTCCAGTGTCTGCACAGCGCCGGATCGGCGTTGATGGAACTCAGCAAGGAAAAATCCAGTCTGAAACAGGCAGAAAGCCATACGCACCTGTTCATCAAAACTTTGGGCCAAGTCGAGTCCAAACTCACAGAACAGATCAACTATTTGACCCAAGTAAGTCAAAATTGAGTTTTCAGAGTAGCAAAAACATTTTTTCTTTTTAAATTCAGAGGATTAATCTTATTTTAAGGCAAATCGAACGAAAGAAAGGTGGGAAACACTTTTTTAAAAATTGAGCTTTTGCCGTTTTAATAAAATTTGTCAATTTTCATTTTCCAGGTTTCGACCGGACAGCCTCACGAAGGTAGCGGCTACGCTTCGCAAAAAGTGCTCCAAATGGCCTGGCACCGGCTTGAGCATGCGCGAAGCCGAGTCAACGAGCTCGAGCGAATGAAGGCGAGCCATACGAGGAACAATATGGCCAGAAGTAAGAGTTTTTGACGGATAAATTACCTAAATTATGGGACAAAATTGATTCAAATCGGTCAAGTAGTTCTAGAGGTAGTATAACATCGTTTAAATCGATGATTTGGGGAGTATGGAAATTTTGATCGGAATTATTATGTCAAATTTGAAATCTACGTGAAATTTCATGCGAAATCGACACCTCGGACGCTTTTTTTTCGACAACCCCAAAATTGACCCCAAATTAGCCCCGAAACCCCAAATCATCAAATCGAAGTGTGATACATGATTTTTATGTATTTTTTCACGCAAAATCCAATAGTGATGTTATTTCTTTGTTCTGAAGAAATGCTGACTATTTAGAGCTAAATTTTATGCATTTTAGCTCGTTCCAAGCAATTTAATGGGTGCATAATAGTAGTACGATTCGGCTCTGAATCACTGGTAAACCTTTGCACAAGTTGGACTGGCGAAGAAAAATACATTAAAACCACACTTAATTTTGATGAAATGATGGTTTTTGAGGCCAAATTTGGGTATCGGGCCGACTGGTTGGCGATAAAACGATGGGCCAATTTCGATTGAACGTTTGTGGAGATAGTAAAAGGGGCTTATAATTTTGTATACGAAAATCAAGGCCCATTTTTTGAGTATTTTTCAAAATATGTTTCACTAGCAATACATTATCGATTGGTCTATTTTCCAGGTGGTATGCCTCAACAGCCAGGCCAGGGCGTTCCACAGCAAGGCCAACAGCAAGCGCAACCTGGCATGAACATGCAGACACAACAATAGATGCCAATTTTTCAAGTTTTTTTTTTAGTGTTTGTCAATTTTCTATTTTTTGATGGTATTCTCTGTGCATTTTGATAAAGTTTCCTTTCACGAAATAATTTTGTTTTTCCTCGAGCACCATTCAATATATTTAGGCCCAGTTTTTTGACAAAATTTATCCATCCGATATCCAAGGAAGCTCTCGATACACATTACCAGTGAGATTTTTAAATTGAAATTTGATGAAAATACCTCCTTGGTGAAGTTTATCTGAGGCTTCCTTGGATATTGGCCAGATAATTTTTGTCAATAACTGGCCCTTAGTCTTCGACTATAACCCTTGATGATCATGTTTTTTATAGATCAGATTTTGACGTTTTTTTTTTTTTTTTTTTTTTTTTTGTTGTCTACTCAAACATCTAAATCGGCCGATTTTTGGTCGGTAACCAATGATAAATTGAAATGTCCAGAAATAAGTTATTTACTCTTTAAATTAGATGCATACAAAACGAATATAGCGGGTACATTTATCGAAAAAAAAGGACTATTTTCGCCATAATATTGTGAGGAGAGAAAAACTTTTAAAAAACCGATTTCCCCACAAAAATTCGAGGAAAATTCTGGATCTTATTATTTTTTTTTAAATTAATTGGGATCAATATCGAGAAAAAACGTTTTTATTACGGCACGTCCCAATTTCACAAAGCAGGTGCTCCTAATTCGGGAAAATCGGTGGCATAATATCGAATCGCAATTTCCATTGTGCCAAGATTCGAATCGCTACGTCGATATTCGCACTGCCGTCGCCTCTTCATTTGCTCATCAAGTCCTGCCAAATGTCGATCGTTGTCGATAAATGTCTCGTTCACAATAAACAACGTCGGGCGACGAAATGTGTCAAATCGATATTGACGATTTAGGGCTTTTTGCGTTGAAAATAAACCGTTTGGGGGCGGGGGGTTGATTGTTAAACTCATTTTCTACAATTTTTGTTCTATAAAATTTTCCGTGAGCCCCGGAACAAATGCACTTTTTTGACTTCGAAGATTTTTACGGGTTTTCAAACTTGATTTCAGTAAGAAGGCCATAAGTCCCTTTACAATGGAGGTAATCACAAAAATAAGGGTACCGTCGGAAAGAGCGTTAAATTTCCTATAAGCTCACCATACTCGCAGCTTTTGAACATGAGGTTAAATACGCACAAAACAGGCAAAATCGAGAATTCATCAATTTTGAAAATTACCATTTTTTTAACGTGCGTTTAGACCAAGAAATGAATGGAAAAATCTATCGCGCGTTTCGGGAAAAAATGGCCCAAAATGTCAGCTTTCTAACGGTGTAATCATTTTTGCATTTACCTTACGTATTACCTACCAGAGAAATAGGCTTTTTAATGAGGAAAAACTTGGGTTATCGCTGAAATCTCGGTATGGAGTTTTTGAAAAGTTTAACGCTGAAGTTGGTCCATGGACCTTCTAATGCTGGGTTTGGAAGGTTTAAATCATGATTAAATAGTTGAAAACCTTTGCAAGCAGCCAACACTCGTTTTTGAGCTACTCTTTTCAAGAATGCAGATAAACTCTATGCCTTCACCGACTTTTCATCACTTTGGGTAAATTATTCGCTTATGTAACCTTATGATAGAAAGTTGTGAATACCGCAAGTTTATGGGAAATTTAACGTTCTTTTCAACGGTATCCTTATTTTTGTGATTGCTCCCACTTTTAAGGGACTTATGGCCTTTTTACTAGAACTAAGTTCCGAACAAGAAAAAATCTTCAAAGCCAAAAAAGTGCATTTTTTCTGGGGCTCACGAAAAATTTTATAGAACAAAAATTGTAGGAAATAAGCTTAAGAATCTACCTCTACCAAGGTATCTTAAGGGCGAACATCCTTTGTGACGAATGGCCAAACATTAACGAGTGAATTCCAGTCCCCATTCACCAACTTTTCATCATTCTCGACTTTGGATCCATTTTTCGTTTGTATAACATATTGTTGGAAAGCCGCTAATATCGTAAGTTTATGGGAAATTTAACGCTCTTTCCAACGGTATCCTTATTTTTGAGATTGCTTCCGTTTTTAAGGGACTTATGGCCGTTTTAGTGAAACTAAGTTAAAAAACACGAAAAAATCTTCAAAGCCAGAAAAGTGAACTTTTTCTGGGGCTCACGAGAAAGTTTGTAGATGAAAAATTGTAGCAAATAAGCTAAAGAATCGACCTCTCTCAAGGAATCTTAAGGGTGAACACCCTTTGTGATGAATGGCCAAACATTAACGAGTGAGTACCAACCTTCACCGACTTTTCATTATTTTCAACTTTGACTCTATTTTTTGTTTATATTAAAAAGGTTAGAAAGCCGCAAATATTGCAAGTTTATGGGAAATTTAACGCTCTTTCTAACGGTATGCTTATTTTTGAGATTGCTCCCATTTTTAAGGGACTTATGACCGTTTTACTGAAACTAAGTTGAAAACACGAAAAAATCTTCAAAGCCCAAAAAGAGCAATTTTTCTGGGGCTCACGAAAAATTTTATAGAACAAAAATTGTAGGAAATGAGCTAAAGAATCGGCTACTCCAAGGAAGACAAAACCAAGGGTGAAGGGTATTACCTAAGTCGAATTCGTTAATCAGTTGATTTCGTTCATTTAAATGTAGTTACAACTTTGCATCGTAATGTTTTGCTTAAAATTGCGCAATATCACGTTGAAATGATAATTATGAAAATTCATTTTCCCGAACGAATGATTGGACAATAATTCGATGGATGCTTCACGAAGCACGAGAATCTATCGGCCGAGTGTTAGTCGTGTATTCAGCATAGCGTGACGGGAATCGCCCCGTGGCCCTTGTTCCGAGCTCTCAGGGCTAATGTCAAGTCAAGGTTCAACGCCATTCCGACTGCAACTAAGCGATCTCGAAACGCAAATAGTTTGTTAACCTATAAACCAAAGTTAACTGGGGCTGAAGTTCGACTGTTACATATCTGGAGCGCCAAGTTTGGCGCAGCATACGTCCATTAGTAACAATAATTTATGGCAGTTCCCATAACCCATTTTCAAAACGATGCCTGCTGAACATGAAAAAAAATCGTTTTAAAGAGGAGGTTCACCAGGACTAATGACAATTTAAATCCAATACCTTTTGAATTTCAACTTGAACCACGTATGCATAAATCTTAAACTTGACCTGCAGTCCAGAATGAACAACTGAAAAGTTGTTACTAGGATACATAACTCAATTTTAGACTTCAACCTGACGAACAAGTCACGACCACAACACTTGTTAAACTTGAACTTCAAAATTTTCTCAAGCTTCAGCCTTAAACTCATACCTAACACTGACACTTACACTCGCACATTTAACTCAAACCTTACACCAAAAAACAAACCTTAAACTCAAACCTACACTCACACCTTAAACTCAAATCTCATACACAATTCTCAAATTCAAGACTCAGCACTCAAATTCAAACCCCAAACTCAAGCCTAGCATTAAGACCCTGAACATTAACCTCAAACAAAAACCAAAAACTGAAACCTCAAACTCGAATCTCGAATTCAAACCTAACACTCATACCTTATACTCAAACCTCAAACTTAACACTACGACCCTAAACTTCAACCTCAAACACAAACCTGACACTCAAACTCAAAGTCGAATCTCGAATTCAAACCCAACACTCACACATTATATTCAAACTCAAACTTAAACTTCAAACTCAAACCTAACACTAAAACTCAAATTCAAATGTAGCACACCTTACACTCAAACCTCAAACCTAACACTAAGACCCTAAACTTCAACCTCAAACATAAACCTGACACTCAAATTTAAAGTCGAATCTTGAATTCAAATGTAACACTAACAACTTAAACTCAAACCTTAAATTCAAACCTAACAGTCACACCTCAAACTTAAACCCCAAACTCCAACTAGAAACTCAAACCTAACACTAAGACCCTAAACTTCAACCTCAAACATAAACGTCACACTCAAACTGAAAGTCGAATCTCAAATTCAAATGTAACACTAACACTTTAAACTTCAAATCTCAAACACAAACCTCAAATTCAAATGTAACACTCACGCCTTAAGCTCAAACTCGAAATCAAACTTGAAAGTGAATCTTTAAACTTAGGTTCTCAAACTTTCGTGTTTACTGAAACTCATACTTCAAACTCGAATCTCAAATTCAAATGTCTCAAACTCGAACTCAAACACCAATACAAAACTGAAACCGCTGAAACACGAATACAAAACTGAAACCTGGCACTCGGGTTCAAATATAATAATCGAACTACCACCTTAAACTCTAACACCAAACTCGAAATCAAACTTCAATTTCAATCTTTAAAGTGAAACCTCAAATTCGAACTCGAATCTCAACCTTTTTCAACCTCTCACACCTTAAATTTGAGGTTTCATTGTAAAGGTTTAAGTTTCAGTTTTGTGTTTGAGATTTGTTAGTTTGAGTTTCAAGTTTGAGATGTGAGTGTTATGTTTTAGGTTTGTGTTTATGATTGAAATGTAAAGTTTGAGAGTTTGATGTAAAGTTTGAGTTTGAGATTAAGGTTAGAGTTTCAGTCTTGTGTTTAAGATTTGACTTAAGGGTTTGAGTTTCATGTTTGAGGTGTGAGTGATAGGTTTGAGATTCGAGTTAGAGTTTGGGGTTTGAGATGAAAACGTGAGTGTCAAGTTTAACTTTTTTATTCAAGTTTGAGTTTGACTTTAAGGTGAGAGTTTTGGGTTTCAGTTTGAGATGCGAGTTTGAGTTAGAGGTGGTAGTTTCAGATTCGAGGGTTAGGTTTGAGTTTAAGTTTGGTGTTTGAGATTTGAATTTAGAGTTTGAGTTTCAAGTTTGAGGTTCGGGTGTCAGATTGGTTCGTGCTTTGTGTTCGAGTTTAAAATGTGAGTGTGAGATTCAAGTTTGAGTTTATGTTGAGAGTGTTAGGTTTGAGATTCGTGTTTGAATTTGCGGTTTGAGTTTAAGGCGTGAGTTTGAGGTTTGAGTTTGAGTGTTGGATCTGAGTTTGAGTTTAAGGCGATAGTGTTAGGTTTGAGTGTTAAGGTTGAGTTTGAGGTCTGTCTTTAAAATGTGAGTGTTGGGTTTGAGTTTAAGGTGGTAGTTTTAGGTTTGAGGTTAAGGTGTGAATGTTAGGTTTTAGGTGTAGATTTGAATTTCAGTCTTGGTGTTAGAGTTTGAGATTTGCGTTTAAATGTGAGTGTTAGGTTTGAGTCTGAATTTGATGTGTGAGTTTAAGGAGTGAGTTTGGGGTTTGAGTTTGAGATTCAAGTTTGAGTTTATGTTGAGAGTATTAGGTTTGAGTTTAAGGCATCAGTGTTAGGTTTGAGTTTGAGATTTCAGTTTGAGTTTGTGTCTGAAGTTTGAGTTGAAGGTGATGGTGTTAGGTGTGAGTTAGAGAGTTAGGGTTGAGTTTGAGTTTAAGATGGTAGTTGTAGGGTTTGAGTTTAAGGTGGTAGTTTCTGGTTTGAGCATAAGGTGTGAGTGTTCGGTTTGTGTTTAAGATTCTAGTTAAAGGTTTGATTTGAGTGTTAAGTGTCACCGTTAGGTTTGAGTTTAAGGAGTGAGTGTTGGGTTTGAGTTTCTTCGTCGTCCAAAAAACATTTTTATTCTTTTGAAGTTTCTAGTTTAAGGTGTGAGTTAGAGGTTGAGCTTTGAGGCTGAGTATGAGGTGTAGGTGTTCGGATTGAGTTTTGAGTTTAATGTTGTAGTTTGAGGGTCTTGTAGTATGAAATCAGTCGGTATAGGTCTGAAGTTATACGTATAGGCCCTCAGGGCCAATTTCGCCAACAATGAAAACCTTAGTCAGTCGAAATAAACAAAACGTGTCAAAATCGAATATTTTAAACAACTAATTAATCATCATTAAAGGAGCCTAATTGAACGGATGCGCGTCAGTGTTTGTTATGGGGCCGTTTACCCCCGTCGCCTGGCAACCAGAAGGTGAACGATGACCGCTCGTTTAGTTGACAATCGATACATCGAAAGTATCGATTCTGACTATCGATTCGAGCGGAGGCGGCGTTGCCGGAGGCGGCACGCCAGTCAGCGCCAAGCGAGCGAAGCATGCGATGCGATTGGGTACGCCGGCGTCCAACGGCACGACGGTTGACGGCGCTGCGGTCAACGGGTACGGGACTGCAGGCAACGGGCATCGGAAGGGCCGCCACGCCAACGGGATCGGCCGCCCTCCGGCTACGACCGCCGCCAACGACGAGAAACTTGTCGTGAGTTGATG
The DNA here is from genome assembly GCA_036186465.1 of Nesidiocoris tenuis. Classification (NCBI taxonomy): domain Eukaryota; kingdom Metazoa; phylum Arthropoda; class Insecta; order Hemiptera; family Miridae; genus Nesidiocoris; species Nesidiocoris tenuis. Next base: position 234,358 of record AP028918.1, read on the forward strand.
AAAAAATAATATAATATATTGTAAATATTATATTAATATAAATAGTATAGGTACCTAACAATTATAATGAATATTATTCATCATAATTATTATATTATTTTAAGAAAAATTGTAAACACTGTATCCAGAAAACATGTAAATATTTCCGTTCGAGCGCTTTCGACGAAAAGGCATCCCTGCCTTTGGCAATTATCCACCAAACGAATTATCCGCCAACTCAGTCATTAGCGACGTCGGACTTCAATAATGATTGATTAAGGGCCGATTTATCAATGCACTTGTAGTTACTTTAATAGTAGATTTATTTTCACCTAGCATTTTATTATATTATAATAGTACCTACGTATAATACGCGTCCATGCTAATGCTGCCAACAGTTGCAGGTAATTGATACTAGAATTATGGCAGAAAAACCGACTCTAGTCAATCCGAAAAACAAATTTAAAATTTGATTTAGATTTAATTTTTTTTTGTTTTTTTTTTTATGAGTCCAAAAAACGCGAATTCAAATTTCCTAGATAAACATTTACGATTGAGTAAAATGTAAAAACGTCTGGTTCCAATGTGACATTTTTTGAATGAATGAATGAATGAATGAATGAATGGCTTTATTTCCAACAAAAAATGGGCTTAAAAATGTATGAAAACAAGCATTGGAAAATTCAAAGAACGGCTAATATGAAATTATTGATATTATCATTAATTAAGTAATTATTAGATATTATGCATAGGTTATACAGTATAACTAATTGTTATAATATAGCAAATTGATATATATTATTAATTATAAACTATCATATTTAATTCTGATATTATTAATTATCATAATTTATTACTATAGATTATTTATTAATTATTAAATTAAGATAAAAAGGAATAAGAGTAAATTATTACTACTAGTTGTTACTAATTATCAGTATTAATTATTATTACTATTACAGTGAATATTACTATGCAAAGGTTATACAGTACAACTAATCTTTATACATTAATCATTAACTATCATATTTAATCCTGATATTATTAATTATCATAATTTATCACTATATATTAGGTATTAATTAATAATTTTATCATTAAATTAAGATAAATAGGAATTAAAGTGAATTACCGATATGAAAAAACCAAACTAAATTCTAAGGTACTGGTTCATCAAATTAAAATTGAAATAATTAACGCGAAATTGGAGTTTTTTTGATCGGATCATTTCAACACCCAATAGCTCTTCGCTGAGACACTTACTTCGCAACTCGAGCGCTTTCAGCCTCGTGGGCCTCATTAAGAATTTCAAGAAAAACTTCCGAGGAGTTTTGAGAAAAGTTAGCAATTTGCGGGAGATACGGCGGTTATTTCTCCTCGTACCGCCCATCCGATTTCCAGTTTTTGAACACACGCAATTTCATAGGCTCTGTAAACATAAATAAAGGGTTCCCATCCCTATTTCTAACTTGAAATTGATTTTTATATCAATTTTATAAACACCGGCAATTATCTGTGGAGATAAATAGCTCGTTGAAATTTTACAGCCGGAAAACTAATCTCGAATCAAAGGTTGGGGTCGGCGAGAAGGAAGGTCGTTCGCAATGTATTTGTATGTGGTTCTATGTTGTTTTAATAGTGGAAAGTGTCGGGTTGAGCTTGTATGCGTGAGTGGCCCTCGTGCAAGGTTAGTACGTGTCGTGATGTGTCACGCCATTGAAAAAAGAGAAGAAAAACCTTAAACTTGGCCCCCCCTATTGTTGTGATTGTGTGGAAAACACGAACCATCACACAAACGACACAAAATGCTTTGAAAAACTAAAATTTTTTTGTGAAATTTCATAATTTTAGGATTTTATGATTTCATGATGGTTTATTAGGTACTTTTACATACCTAGGCGTCAATAATTTTTCAAATTCGCCATTTTATAGTTTCATGATTTTGTATCGAAATGACTTCTTAATTTTACAATTTCGAAGAAATTAAAAATTTCACGATTTCAAGGTTTCATAATTTTTTCAATATCATAATTTATATTCCTTCAAAATCATACAACGTTTATTAATTTCAAAAATATTTCATGATTTTATATTTCATGCGAATATAATATTAAATATTATATTCGCATGAAATATAAAATCATGAAATATTTTTGAAAATACCAAATTTTGGTATTACCTATATTATAGGTATTTGTTATTGTTATATAATCTTTTCGTGAGATTCATGAAAAATCAAGCTCATGAAAAATGATTTTTCATGCAGTTCATTAGGGTTTCATGAAGTTTTTCATGATCGACCCACGTAGTAGTCCGATTACCAATTTTAGATTTCGGGGTTTTTTCGTTGGTGCCAACTCATGATGACCTTATCGGAAAATTCTCTCTCGCGGCCGTCGGTAATTATTTTATCGACGTCCGTTAATACGCATTAACCGAATTGCAGTCAGGTAGATAAACATGGACAAAATAGATCACGCGGCCGTTGGTCGGCCGAAAATCAATCCATATCTAGGTAATAACACCGGACTATGAGCTTGCGAATGATTACACGGAATTATTTATGACTCAAATCCACCGGTGCGCAAACGACAGCGGACATTACAATTGGAACAGGCCATTACTACGAGTGGAATGAGATGGTCGAATTACCTATTTTACAACCTTGCAGGCATAAGAATAAGAACGCAGATATAGCACAAAAAACATTAATGCCTTCCGCAACGATTATTTTTCATTAAATTTTTCAAAAAGTATTGATTTTATACTACTTATGCTACTTATACTACTCATAATACTCATAATACTCATACTACTTATACCTACTACTTATACTTAGTATACTTATAAGTAGTATACTTATACTACTTATACTACTTATACCTACTACTTATACTACTTATACTACTTATACTACTTATACTACTTATAGGTACTACTCATACTACTCATAATACTCATACCACTCATACTATTTATACTACTTATACTGCTTATACTACTAATACTACTTATACTACTCATACTATTTATACTACTCATACCACTCATAATACTCATACTACTTATTCTACTTATACCTACTACTCATACTACTCATAATACTCATACCACTCATACTATTTATACTACTTATACTACTTATACTACTAATACTACTTATACAACTTACAGTACTTACACTACTTATATAACTAATACTACTTATACAACTTATACTACTAATACTACTTATACTACTAATACTACTTATACTACTTCCAATACTTACACTACTTATACAACTTACACTACTTACACAACTTATACTACTTACACTACTTACACTATGTACCCCAAGGAACGGAACAGAGAAAAATTAATGGTTAAAATTTAACCATTTATTGAACATTTAATGTTCATTTTAGTTTCAGCCGATTTTTTTTAATCCAATATAGATCAATATATCGACTTTATCAATATAACTGTAAGTTCCATGTTTTAACATTTCACAATTTAAAAAATATGTGGTTCCTAGAAATTCCCGAAAAAGTGAGTTCAGATGGCTGGAATATCGATATTCATCCATGGTAATCGATATCAGTGTAGGATCGATTAGCATTGTAGGATCGATAGGAAAATTGAGAGATTGTGTTTGTTGAGGTTTTTGCTTTTAAAAACACCTAATCGATATCATCAGAATTGAGATTCCTTGTACCTACCTCAAGGAACGGAACAGTGAAAAATTTATGGTTAGGTAAATGAAGAGTTTTCCTCCAAAACTGCATTCATCCACTTTCGAGTTTTGTCGATATCGATTCCGTTTTTCGATTTCGATTAATAGCAGCTTTGGTACCTATAAGCAATCGAAAATCGATAAAACTAAATCGATATAGACAAAACTCGAAAGTGGATGAATGCAGTTTTGAAGAAAAACTCTTCAAATGTTCATTTTAGTTTCTTTATTTTATTTTTCTTTCTCAGCTTCAACTAGTATTTTCCTAAAACTATCGCTAGTGATTGATCGATACTATCGGTGGTACATACTATCGATAGTTGACCTACGATATTCTATCGGCATCGATATTCGATATTGGAATCAGCGTGAAAATTCTAGCAAATAACATAGGTAAGGTATCTTACTTGCGAGGTGAAACATTTTTTTTCAAATGTTTTTTTATGATTCAATAATTTTTCAGTAGATTGGGCTGACCCAGGGGTGGGGGAGGGTGTTCTCCAGCGATTACAATGATCATTGAATAATAAACCTACGAATCCAAAAAACAGATTTTCGCGTGATGAACGAACGAGGAAGTATTATTTTTTAACCCGCCCAAAATCCGCAGGGCGGATTCATTATTTCGTCAAAACTGACCGGAGAATTCCATCGCCAGTGGGGCAGAGCAGTTTTCATCGATTATTGATAGCGAATCGTCGACTATAATTCTTTTCTGGTCTAAACGCTCTATAAACACAATATTTCGATTGACCTGGGCCACGAATCAATAATGTAAGCCGGACTGTCGAGAACATTTTCTTGGTTCCGGCCACTAAGGGGGTCAAGCCTTTTCGAGGATGACACCTGTCACAGGTCAAACGCCTCGGCCTCAATCGCTGTCCACAGTCCATTTGTGTCCGATGGCAATTCTACAAAAAGGGCAATTTTTTCGATTTTTACGAGTTGTTTTTTCTTCAAAAATGTTATTTACTACGCTTATTTTGAACAAATTTTCGATTTTTTTTATTCAAAAATCAAAAAAATTACGCACACATCACACAACAGCATTGTGAACATTTTTTTTTCAAAAATTACAAATTTCAAACATTTTTCACAAACATTTTTGTTAGGTAAATAAGAAAAAATCAAAAAATTTCATTTTAAACAACATTTCAAAAAATTGGAAAAAAAATTAACATTTTGAACAATGCTAAGAATGTTTGAAGAAGAATGCTGTGTCGTCCGGCAACCCGTATTTTCGGGCAGCTCGCCATTTTTTTTTTTTTTTAATTCAAAAATTAAAAAATTAATTTTTCAAAGATTCTACCCATTTACTTATTTATCTGTGCCTATTTCAAAAAAATGATCAAAAATAAAAAATTTCAAACATTTTTCACAAACTTTTTTTAGGTAAATAAGAAAAAATCGAAAATTTCCAAAAATTCCGCGTAGTTAGTATACTTCAGCTTATTTTAGACAAATCTTCAAAAATCAAAAATTTGTAAAAATTTTGAATTTTTTAAAATTTTACCTTTTTAGTAAACTTAGGTATGCCTATTTGAAAAAAATCTTTTGGGGGTCAAAAAAGTTGGTCTATAAGGAGGCTTTTTGAAATTTTCAATTTTGTGAAATTTGAAAAAATTAATTTTTTTTCCGTTGCTTTAAATTTGTAGTAAACATACATTGTATCACTTCTACGCCGGATAGGCGTAGAATGGTAAGTAGGTACTAGGCTTTGGAAGACTAAAATCGGTTCAGCTGTTCCTGAGATACCAACCGTTGAAATGAATTCGCCCATTTTAACACCACCTTGTGGCGGTTTTTGGAACCCAAATCGGGACAGTCAGCCTTGAAATTGACTTACAAAAATGCATCTCTTTTACCATTACCATTTTCGATATTCCTCTCATGAGGTGGGAAATTATTCAATTATCCATCCGTTGGACACACGGTTAACTGTTGCAAGGTTTAAAAGCGCCATCTGAGGCGGTCTCTGACGGAATTGGTTCCAACTATCTCTCGAACCGACACTCTTCCTCAAAATATTTCCTAACCTTTATCGATTGGAACGAAAACGCTAAAATTGATAAAACGCCAAATACGCTTCGCTATCTTTACGCTCGTGTAACGGGTCATGCGTTCGTAGAATAATATTTAGCTTTCCCTCGTCGCGGCAGTTAAAAATCCATAATCTAATAATAACAAACATTGAGGTTGGACGTCAACAGGTCCATACGATGTCTCACTTGATTATTACAGTTTGTTTATCGCCGTTCGATTTGTTTGCGTTTTTGCAGGTATCTGCCAAAAATTGGCAGACACGCGATCGCAATTAAAACGATGCCAGTCGGTGCGACTTGAGTTCGACTCAAATTCGGCGAAGTTTTCGGGGATGGGTCACGTCAGAAACCATTGCGGCAAAGGTGGATCGGGAGCCAATCGCATTGTCTTCCGTCCCGTAGGACCAGTCATCGAATAATCCAAAAAACGAGAAAGCAAAAAATGTTTTTTGACAACTTACAGAAATTTGATATTTTTTCATGGCAGCTGATTGGTGCAATGAACCGGCAACTTTCTAAAAAAAAAATGTCCATTCTACAATATAATTTTTTTCATCGGCTATTTTCATGTCTTTTATCTGCTGTGCAAGTCTTCACTCTGTCATACACAGTTGTCATTCCTCTGCCATGCGTATCTTTCATCCGACTTTCTCCTTTTTTCTTCCTACTCTTTCTCTGAATTTTCGCCTGAACCACTGGTCCGATTTTTTTACGGACTATAACAATCAATAGCCACATTCGTCGTGTAAATCTTTTTTTATATTGAATTATTCACTCTGGATTTAAATTTTTAACCGCAAAATCCGAAAATCGTGCATCCAATCCGAAATCGGCATTGTGAAACGAAGGTCTCGTGGCTTCCCCGGGTCGAATCAGATAAACATTTTATTGACTGTTCTGTTGCAGGTAGCCGTACGTGTACGCCCGCTCAAGCCCGATGAAGGCGAGAAAATACTGCACATTCTTGACGTCAAGGTAGTTTACCTATTTTTTACCTAATCTTTAAATAATTTTACCTAATTTTTCAACTAACCTATTTACCTAATTACCTACCTAATTAATTTTTTTGGTAGGTACCTACCTAATTTGTTCTGTATTTTTAAAAATATATTTCTTGATTTAAAATGGAAGAATGGAATATTTTTTTTTAAATATATTTTTTGATTTTAAATGGAAGAATAGAAATTTAAAAAAAAATATATTTAATAAATATAGAAAAAAATAAAAAATTTACATAAAAAATTGATGAAATTTAAAAAAACTAAATTTTAAGTGCAATATTAAAGAATTTTTGTTTTTTTAATTCTGGATATTTTTTCCCTTTAAGACTATCGTACTGGACGATGATTCGGATAAAAGAGACGTCCTACGGCAGAAGAGAACATCGGAAAAACAGTATTCGTTCGATTTTGCCTTCGGCGAAGATTCCTCTCAAGTGAGTACTTGGAAGTTAGTTTTGGAAAAAAATGAGGTACCTACCTATACTCCGGGGAAATCCTTATTTTTCATCCCTCATGACTCCTTCGAAAAATCATTATTTTGGTGGGATTTTATCGGTAACTATGGTAACACAGCAGGGATCAGCAAGGCCTTGGCGTGGTCGGGCCGCTTATAATTTAGATTGACCATTACTACCTATTCTTGGTTTCTCTCGTGCCGCCCAACTAATTTCAGCCTTGCCACTGACTCTGAAAATCTCCAGTTCCACCTGTAGCCTTCCTACTATCGATCCTATTCTTTCGTGCGGCGATCCGATCACAGAGTTCGTCGAAATTACAGTCACTCCTAAGATTAAGCCGTGCTTTTAAACATCTCAATAAGAACGAGTGGCGGATGTACGAAAATGGAGAGATTTCATCAAGAAACATCGATCAATTTACGAGCGATTAATCGTCAGATTTGTTAGTCCCGATTCGCCAGCGACGCGTGCCTGTCAAATTTAGATCGACGGCATAGCCCCAGAGTTAGAAATCTTAAGATGCCAGTTATGGCGAAAGCGCGACGCCTACAACTGTTTCCCGTTCGGTGTCATTATTGAGGAAGACGTTTACGACCTACCTAGATCAACGGAATAGCCCCAGCATTAGAAATCTTTGGATGCCAGTTCTGGCGAAAGCGCAACATCTGCTACTGTTTTCACGCCTGTTGTTGTTATTGCAGGAGGAAGTTTACGACCTGAAATAGAACAACATTGTAGCCCCAGGGTTAGAAACCTTAAGATGCCAGTAACGGCGAAAGCGCAACGCCTACAATTGTTTCATGCTCGGTGTCATTATTGTATGAGGAATTAGACCAATGGAATAGGCCCTGAGTTAGAAATCACAAGATGCCAGTAACTGCGAAAGCGCAACACATACAAATGTTTCATGTTTAGTGTTGTTATTGTAGGAAGAAGTTTACGGGCCTGACCTTGAACAACGGAATAGCCCCAGGGCTAGAAATGTTAAGATGCCAGTAACGGCGAAAGTGCAACACCTACTACTCTATTGCTGTTTTCACATCTGTTGTCGTTATAGTAGGAAGGGGTGTCCGACCTGAACTAGAACAACATAGTAGCCCCAGGGTACAAATCTTTGGATGCCAGTTAAGGTGAAAGCGCAACGCCTGCAATTGTTTCATGCTTGGTGTCATTATCATACGAAGAAGTTTAAGGCCTGACCTAGAACAACGGAATAGCCCCAGGGTTAGAAATGTTAAGATGCCAGTAACGGCGAAAGCGCAACACCTTTCACGTTTGTTGTTGTTATTGCAGGAACAAGTTTACGACCTGACGACAAGAGGTCTTGTTCGCGATGTGCTGCTCGGCTTCAACGCTACCGTCTTCGCTTACGGGGCGACGGGAGCCGGAAAGACGCACACTATGGTCGGCACGGCGGCCGAACCCGGAATCATGGTCAGGGCCCTGAACGACCTTTTTACTTCCATAGCTGGCAACGAGCCGCCGCACCAGGTGTGTACCATCATCAATCTTTGGTGTCGTAAACCTCCTCACGACCTATCTAGAAGCTCTTCGTGGACTAACCCAAAGGTCCTCAAAACCTATCTTGAAGCCCCTTGAGAAATTTCTTGGAGGGCCTCATCAATTTTCTTGAAGCGTGTAATTACCCATCTTGAAACTCCTCATGACATATTTTGAAGCACCTCATGCTCCTCACAACCTTCCTTGAAGCTCCTCCACAACCTGCCTTGAAACTGATCAAGTCTACAGGTGCTTCAAGGCAGGTTATGAGGAACTCCAAGAACGATGGCAAGAAGCCTTTCTTGAAGCTCTATGCAGACTACCTTGAAGCCTCCAACACTTGAAGCTCGCCATGACACATCTCAAAGCTTCTTGAAGACAATCTAGAAGCTTTCCACCCCCACCTGTCTTGAAATCCCTTACAACCTATTTTGAAGCATTGCCTGAAAGCTCCATACGACCTTCCTTGAAGCTTCTCCACAATCTTCCTTGAAGCTGCTAATGACTTATCAAGAGGTGCTTCAAGACAGGCCGTGAGGAACTCCAAGATCAGTGGCGAGGAAGTTCTAGATAAATTTTAAAAACGTCAAGATAGTCTGAGGAAAGTTTCAAGATGGATACTGAGATGCTTCAAAATTTACTTTTCTTAAGAAGCTATCTTGAAGCTATTCACCTTGAAGCCTCCAACACTTTCCTTGAAGCTTGCCACGACCCATCTCAAAGCTTCATGGAGACTATCTTAGGGCCTTTAGACCATTTATCTTGAAGTCCCACACCACCTATTTTGAGGCATCCATACGACCTTCCTTGAAGCCCCTTGCAGACTATCTTGAGGCTTTAACGACCACCTATCTTGAAGTCCCTCATGACCTTCTTTGAAGCTTCTCCACAATCTACCATGGAGCCACTCATGTCTAGAGGTGCTTCTAGACAAGTCGCGAGAAACTTCAAGTTTGGTGGCCAGAAGCTTCTAGATAGTTTGTGAAAAGCTTCAAGATAGTCTGTGACAAGCTTGAAGATAATCAGTGGGCAGCTTCAAGAAGAGCTGTGAGGAGGTTCAAGAAATGTCTTCAAAAGGCTTCAAGAGGTTGAAGCTCCTCGCCAAGCTGCAGAGCCAATCAATTTCAATCAACGCTCGAATTTTCCAGGTGAAATTGAGTTATTTGGAGCTTTACAATGAAAACATTCGAGATCTGTTGAATCCCTCGGCGGGCTTTCTCGAACTCAGGGAAGACTCCGGCCCTCTGAGGAGCCCTACAGTTTCGGGCCTTACAGAAATCGAAGCGACATCAATCAGCGAGGTACTTAACATTGACGATAACATTCGTCACAATGTTCACCATGACGCAATATACGAACCTTCTTTTCAACAGGTTATGGGGCTGCTCTTAAGAGGCAACAAAGAGCGAACTGTGGAGCCGACAGCTGCGAATCGCACGTCTTCTAGAAGTCACGCTCTGCTCAGCGTCACAGTCACACAGTCTGAAGCGGACGAAAAACGCACGGGACGGCTGTACATGCTGGATCTAGCCGGCAGCGAACGGGCTTCCGTCACCAAAGTAAAACTGAACGGACGTCAATGCAAATATTTCGGTCATGCAATCCAACTTACTTGGCAAGAGTTTTCCCAGAAAGCCTTTGGAGCCAAACTCCAGGCAGACAGGAGTCATCCAGACTCGAGGCGTTCCTGGAAACACGGGTTTAAAAGTAGGTTTTGCAGTATAACACTCCTTTTCTCCGTTGCAGAACCGGGGGAAACGATTGGTCGAAGGTGCTCACATCAACAGATCACTTCTAGCGCTGGGTAATGTCATAAACGCCCTTTCCGGAGCGGGTTCAGGCAGCCGCTACGTCAATTACAGGTGATCCCTCGCCCGTAACAATGAAATTGTACCAGGATCCAAGAAATTCCGACGATTTAGATGTGTTTTGTGGGATTGGCTGCATTTTGCTTTTTCTGCGAGTCTCCAGGACACATTTCCAATTTTTGCGCAGGGACTCGAAATTGACGAGATTGCTGAGGAACGCTCTGAGCGGCAACTGCAGGACAGTCATGATCGGGCATGTCTCGCCGGCCGCGGCTCACCGCGACGAGACTAGAAACACCCTCGTTTACGCATCCAGAGCATCGAGAATATCGAATAAAGTGGGCTTTTTGAAAATCGTATCGCCAAATTTACAGTTCAGATTTCAAGCCTGTAACTGCGGGGACAATTTTGGAAATTCGCAGGTGGAGAAGAACGAGCTGGAGGTGAACTGGCAGGTGACGCAATACCGGGACATGATCTCGGATCTCAGAGGGGAAATCGGCAGGTTGAAGTCCAAATTGGACACGGAGCGGCCATCTTCTGCTGATGTCAGGGCCAGAGCCAGCGGAACTCCAGTCAAACAACTCAGGGAACAGATAATCGCCACTTTTCGCGAACAGATGAAACTCAGGTGAGTCATGGATCATGGACTGGGCATGAAACATTTCCTTGTGGTACACCTGACGCGTTGCTCGAATCAATGGAATACGAATACTGAAGAACTAATTTTGTGGCGATGGATGAACATTTTTTTCAGGCGCCGCCTTATGGACATTGACGGACATCTGATGTCACTCGGTGTGGAAGCCGAACGGCAACATCAAATAATCTCGCATTGGGAGGCTCGGAAGAGTAAATTGTACAACCGGCCGACCAGTCGACCGAACACGTCAGCTGGCGCTGGTATGAGCCACAACCGGCACCGAATCGTCACAAAAGCGTCAAACGCTCGAGTGTGACATGGGGTTTGTTCCAGGAGCATGAGAGTGGGCATGATGCAAACCAGTTTGGTAGACACAATATGTAAGTGTTGTAGCTGGGGTATTGCCTACCAAACTTGTTTACCTTGTGCCCTTACTCACGCTTCTGGAACAAACCCATGGGTTCGTCGTTGCTCCTAATCATGAAACTGTTGGATGTTCTGCAGAAAACGGTACCGAAAGTACAGTGCACGAAGCCTGGTCTGAACTGAGCTACATCGAGAGGGAACAGGAGCGCTATGTTGCCTTGAGGTCCTCCACATTACGAGAGCTGGAAGAGTGCCGAGAAAAAGCCATAGGCCTCGAGAACGTGAGTTTGTCAAGATTACCATCGAAATTAGTACGTTGAAAAAGCGAAAGGGGGTCAGACAGAACTGGGGTGACTATCCCTCCAACCCAGCCGAGGATATCTAGTTCCGGAAATGTCTAGAAGCAACTCGTTCCAATTTGCAGGACCTCCCCGAACAGCTGGATTCTGACACCGAACGAGAGATGCTGAGCCTGCTGATTCGGGTCCACGAACTCGAAGCTGACAAAGTCGCCCTGCACGGAGAGAGGCTCGTCGAATCTCACGAACTGCGACGGAGGGCCGATATGCTGCAACGCTTCCACCGACAGCAGCGGCTAACCGATGAAATCATTACGAGGCAGAGACACATAATCGAAGGTATTGGCGGGAACAGAGTTTGTTGTTGTTCTAATTTTTTGTTGTTGTTGTTATTGTTGTAGTTGAGATTGTTATTCTGTTGTTGCTGTTATTGTTGGCTGCTGCGGTTGACGTTTTGTTGTTTTTATTGATGGTGTTGTTATTGGTTTTTTGTTGTTGTTATTGTTGTTGTTGATATGGTTTTTACTTCCATATTTACAGAGTAAATGGAAGTATTGTAATCGTCCTAAAATCGTAAATCGGAACGGAGCTTCAGAAAAAACTTTTTCTTATACACATTTACTCAGAATCACTTCCCGAACAAGTGTCTGTGTGTCCGTCTGTCCGTGTGTCCGTCTGTCCGTCTGTCTGTCTGTCCGTCTGTCCGTCTGTCCGTCTGTGGTCTTTTACAAAAATGGCCATAGCTCCCTCAATTCTCAACCTTTTTTCAAATTTCTTGAACTGAAATGTTCGTCTCGGCAAGACCTAACACCCTGTTTAATCGAAATTTGGATAACGCACAGTACTTCCGATATATTTGCATTTTTAGTGTTTTCTATTTTATTTTTTTCCGGGCACAAAAATGAACCGATTTGAGCGTTCTTGGTCTCAAAATCTTTGTTTTACCTTGCAGAATATGTGGATATTTTTTATATTCCAAAAATGTATTGTATTTTTATTTTGGGCGAATTTTAAAATTTTAATAGTGAATTTTTTGATATTTTTGGCCTAAACACCCTTAAAAGCAGTCAAAATATGATCAAATTGTGTCACAATTTTACGTTTCAAAATATGGAAGTATTGTGGGTCATCTACGCACCACTGGTTCTTTTTTTGTTGCTATTGTGGGCTGCTGCTGATGTTGTCATTACTGTACTTGTTATTGATAATGTTGTTGTTATGTTATTGTTGTTGATGTTGTTTTTCTGTTGTTGTTGTTATTGTGGGCTGCTGCGGATGTTGTTTTTGTTGTCGTTTTTGTTCTTGTTATTGATAATGTTGTTGTTTTGTAATTGTTGTTGTTTGAGGACTGCTTTTGACAGATTCAATCAAGATTGCTGTTACATAGCTATTGAAGATAACTAATTCTGCGGGGAACATCAGGAATTAGCAGGCTGGGGGATCATGTTCACGAGTCATCTTGAATCCTCCGAAAATATGCGTTAATTATAACATTTTGATGAAAATCATGAAAAAATATGCGGAAATTTAATGTTATTGGCGTAGAAGGGATTGATCAGGGACAAGCCTTGAATGGTCAAAATCGTTTCAGTAATGCAAATTTTGAGGAAAAATCCCAATTTTTTGTTTTTCTCAAGCCAGAACCGCTGAACCGATTTTGACTGTTCAAGGTTGGTCCCATTCCGATAAACCTCCTCCATGTCAATAACCTAGAAATCTAGTTAATTTCTAACGATTTTTGTTGGAGTTTTCAGAAACCGAATTTTTTGAGGTTGGGATTAAAATGACTTCCTTTATTGAGAAAATTAGAACTCGCTCGTCAGGAGACGATGAGAATCATACAATTTCATACGTGTTGCAGAAGGGAAAATCCAATTGCCGATGGACCTGTTAGAGTTGTATACGCTCTACCAGCAAGAAATACACGCAACAACTTTCAGTACTGACACAGCGGGGATACCGTACTCTGCTTACGATACGCTTCCACCCATCAAAGAGTAAGGATATGGAGTATGAAAATCGATCCTTGACTGACGAGTATTTACAAAAATACAATTTTTGATGGAAGAAAAGTCAATTAAACATTGTATTTACGATATTTCAGGGTAGATACGATACTCGAGAAAAGAGGATACACAGCCATGATTCCACCTTCGGCAGATACTGATGGACCTCGGACTTCAACGGGGTAATTTGATAATAGGATGGACTTGAAAAAAGGTTATCTGTCCGTCTCCGGAACTAATGAACCGATTTTGGAGCTTTTGGCCTCGAAGTATAGGAAAAACTTAATAGGAAGGCTGAATAATAAATATCTATCTCGTTTCAGGGGCTCGTCGAGCAGCAACGACTGGGAACTGCCGCGTTTGCAGACGGCCAGCAGCAGCTACGGGCAAGGAGCAAGAAATAGCAGCAGGACACCTCCCACCCCTCCTCCCGTGCTCTTCCCTCCGATACATCGGACTTAGCAGGACCACCAAGGATCCAGAGCCATTCTTCTATTTTGAAATTATTCCCTGCCAGTCAACGAACTTCTTAAGTTAAATTTCTTTTTTTAAATGAGCGGGTACATATTTACTCGACATGATTTTACTTCCATAAATCTACCTAACTAGGTAATTGAATTTCGGTATGGGTTTCCTTGATCGTGTTACAGTCTTATGATTTATTTGTGGAGCATTGAATAATGTAGTTAGCTAAATTATATAGATTCGATTGGCGTGAATGGTGTAATATCGTGTTTGCAGTTTGTATCAGAAAAATCTCCAATAGTTCAGGCAGCAAAGTTTGTATTTGATGTGTAAATAAATTTAGTTATTACGCACGTACATTCGGGTTGCAGAATTTAGCCTTAAATTAACAACTTTCCTATGGGTTCTATTTGTATAAGAATCACCCATGATAGTGTAATCGTAATGCTGATTTATCTAGCCAACTGTAAATACCCTTGTATTGTAAATAAACACTGAACGAGTTTTTGTGTTTTCTAAGCACCGCTCGACAGGGGATGGACATCACGCTAATTGTAAAATTTGAAGAAAAAAACTATGGGTAAAACAAATAAAAATAATCTTTAATATCATTTTCGTATAAACTCAACAATATCACTGGGATAATTAATATCTCGAGAGCATTATGGGAACAGAAGGTACGTCATAATATCAATACACCAAATATCAGCGCACCAAATTTATCGGTACCCGGTGGTAAGCGTTGTTGAGCACTCCGCGGATGTTCCAGATGTGTTTGAACGATTCTGGTTGCACGTTGTAGGACGAATCTACCGCCTTGGCCCATAATTCGACCTGGAATAGGTCAAAATGATGAGAATCTGAGTTTAAAAATACTTTTGTTGTTGTTTTTTATGTTGATTGTTGTTGTTGCTTTTGTTGTTGTTGTTGCTGTTGTTTTTAAATGATGTTTTTTAAAAAATGTTTCTTAAATAATGAGAATCTGAGTTAAAAAATACTTTTGTTGTTGTTTTTACTTCCATATTTACAGAGTAAATGGAAGTATTGTGATCGTCCTAAAATCGAGAATCGGAACGGAGCTTCAGAAAAAACTTTTTCTTATACACATTTACTCAGAATCACTTCCTGAACAAGTGTCTGTGTGTCCGTCTGTCCGTCTGTCTGTCTGTCCGTCTGTCTGTCTGTGGTCATTTACAAAAATTGGCATAACTCCCTCATTTCTCAACCTTTTTTCAAATTTCTTGAACTGAAATGTTTGTCTCTTCAAGACCTAACACCCTGTTTAATCGGAATTTGGATAACGCACAGTACTTCCAATATATTTGCATTTTTAGCGTTTTCTATTTTATTTTTTTCCAGCCACAAAAATGAACCGATTTGAGCGTTCTTGGTCTCAAAATCTTCGTTTTACCTTGCAGAATATGTGGATATTTTTTACATTCCGAAAATGTGGCGTTTTTTCATTTTGGGCGAATTTTAAAATTTTAATACTGAATTTTTTGATATTTTTGACCTAAACACTTTCAAAAGCAGTCAAAATATGATCAAATTGTGTCACAATTTTACGTTTCAAAATATGGAAGTATTGTGTGTTATCGACGCACCACTGGTTTATGTTGATTGTTGTTGTTGCTTTTGTTGTTGTTGTTGTTGCTGTTGTTTTTAAATGATGTTTTTTAAGAAATGTTTTCTAAATAATGGAAATCTGAGTTAAAAAATACTTTTGTTGTTGTTGTTGTTTATGTTGATTGTAGTTGTTGTTGTTGTTTTTAAATGATGTTTTTTAAATAATGGGAATCTGAGTTAAATAATGTTTTTTTTTGTTTTTCATGTTGATAGTTGTTGTTGTCGCTTTTGTTGCTGTTGTTGTTGTTGTTGTTTCTTTTGTTGTTCCTTTTGAAGTTGTCTACCTGATTCTGAGAAGCAGTCACTGGAACTTTGACCTCCCACAATGTCCAGCTCCAATGGCGGCCAGGGCGGGCGTCGCTTTTTTCGACCAACTCGGCTTCGACCCAACGGTCGCCTCCGTCGCTGGTGACGTCGACTCGAATAATCGGACGACCTCCACCCGACCAGGCATACCCTGCAAGCCAGACATTAATTATTCAGAAAATTTCAATTCTGGGTTTTTCAAGTAGAGGAGCATGAAGATCGATGGTAATTCGTACAAATCATTTACCTCGTACTGTGACAGTGCTGTCGTCATTGACGTGGACGTGATCGTGTTTCGACGGCACGCAAATCGCCGATATGACGGGCAATTCTTCGATGGCCGCCGCCTCGTCCCATTTTGCGGTTTCGGCGGTCACGTTGGGCGAAAAACCCTTGTAATCCCTCCTCTGCCAGAATGCTGGACTCTCCTCTTTGGACAGAACTATCCTATCTGAAGGACAGTTTTCAACCTTCCAAATTAATAGGTACGACTCCCACATTTCGAATTGCCAAATTTCCAAAGCGCGATTCAGCCCAGAATGGAATTCTTCATTTAATTTTGGACCTCTTCAAGACTCATCAGTATCCTAATTTGGCTATCTCAAATTCTGACATAAGCCTCCGCACGGTTCATCTGGAGGCTCCTCACGACCGGCAAAACTCTCCTCACCACCGATCCGAACTTCAAGGCATCAGGAGAGAATCTTCAAGCTGGGATGTGAGGAACTCTGAGACAGGTCGTGAGGAGCTTCAAGGCGGGTCGTCAGGAGAGTTATGGCTGGCTGTGAGGAGCATTTAGAGAAATTGTGATAATCGTCAAAAATAGGTCGTGAGGAGCTTTGAGGCAAGTCGTGAGGAGCTTCGAGGCAGGTTGTGAAAAGAGTTATACCTAGTGAGGAGCTGTTTAAAAATAGGTTGCGAGGAGCTTCAAGACAGGTCATAAGGAGCTTCGAGGCAGGTCGTGAGGAGAGTTATGGCTGGCTATGAGGAGCTTCTAGAGAAATTGTGAGAATCGTCAAAAATAGGTCGGGAGGAGCTTTGAGGCAAGTCGTGAGGAGCTTCGAGGAAGGTCTTGAGGAGCTTCAAGCTAGGTAGTGAGGAGCTTCAAGGTAGGTTGTGAGGAGCTTTGACGAAGGTTGTGAGGAGCTTTGAGGCAGGTGGTGAGATGCTTCAAGCTAGGCAGTGAGGAGCTATAAGGCAGGATGTAAAAAGAGTTATAGTGAGGAGCTGTTTAAAAATAGGTCGCGAGGAGCACCAAAATAGGTTGTGAGAAGCTTCAAGGCAGGTGGTGAGGAGAGTAAAAAGCTTTAAAAATTGGTCGCGAGGAGCACATAAATAGGTAGCGAGGAGTGTTCTTCGATCTGGTGAAGTTGATTTTTTTGCATTTTTAGTTGTTGATTTTTTAAAAATCAAGTGATTACCCCGGATTTGCCGGTCATCAAACAGGCCGATTATTAAAAGCCAATCTTCACTTACGCCCAGATAAAATATCGCCACCAAAGTCCACAATTTTTGAAATCAGCGATTAAAATTCCTCAACCCCCCAAATTCTCCTATTCAACGTGCGGGACTTACTCAGCCATTTAACGCAGCGGGCGCCGACGATTCCGGGAGCGATGACGCGAACCGGATAGCCGTGATCTCGAGTCAGAGGTTTCCCGTTCATCTCGTAGGCCAATATGACGTCACCTTTGGGATCCACCGCCTTCTCGATCGGGATCGATCCTCCGTACGGGTTGCTCTCCGGCGTCAGGTCGAGGCCTTCGAACTGTAAACAAATAATTGATGTTATCCGATTTGACGAGCAAGATCACAAAAATTTCAATTCTACAACAATTGATTTTGGCTACACCTACCACTGAACCGATTTGCAAAACTTAAAAAAGTAAAAACAAAGTGAAGTAAACCGCCGTTCCAGGGGTTTTTTCAACCTAAAATGAGGCAAAATTTTGGAAATGGCGACAAAAACTGTCCCATCAAGGTTACGTACTTGGACGTGAAGCGCTTCGTTCGTCGATTCGTCGAAGCCGATCTTCTCCAACAGCTCGCTAAGCTTGACGCCCGACCAAGTCGCATTACCGATTGCTGATGGGCCCCAATAAAGCCCCTTAACTTCTTTTACCTGAAATTTTCAGCTATCATAGAAAAAATCATTTTCCATTTCTATACTGCTAAAAAAAAGAATAACATCAAAATTTTACATTTGAAATTTTTTGTCCTAAAAAATAAACAACTAATATTTTAGGTTTTTGGGGAAAAAATTTAATTAAGTATTTAAACATATTAAATTTAAGTATTAAAACGTAATTTTAAGTAATTTAACCCAAATTTTTTGTTTTATTTTTGAAATAAATTTTTTTTTTGAGATTTTATGTAATGCAAAAAAAAAAGTTTAAAAATTGCTCGTCTCAAAAAAATCCAAAAAAAATTTAAAAATCAAAAATTAGTTAAAAAATTACGAATGGAATTATTTTACCAACTTGAATTTTTTGAAAACGCGAAAAATTCAACAAGTTTAAAATTTATCAAAAACCCTGAAATTGACAGTTTTTAATTTCACATTTTTGGAAAAAATGTCTAAAAACTGGATGGAAAATACCAAAAATGGAGCTTCCGTCATGGCTCATTTACCTGGGACATTTCGCTTCGACGGTTGCCTGCACACATGACCGTAGCGGTGATCGTATGCTTCGGCATTTTCTTCAACTCTTCCAAAGTCAGCGATGTACTTTTTATACCAGGGCCCTCGATTTCGATAGCGTAGTTGCTCAAGTCGACCACCGGCACAGGGAGATGATTGCGGACGTAGAAATACTCTCTAGAAATTATGTAATTAAATAATGTAAGTAAATGTAAGTAAAGTAATAATGTGACTAAATTAAGTAAATAATGTAAGTAAACCGCCGTTCCAGGGGTTGGCTTTTCGCCCGATAACCAAAGTTGCCCCGGGCGTGCCCTGCCGCCCTCAAGCAGAGGGTCTGAACTGTTCAGGACATGTCGCTCTAGCCTCACAGCACTTACTGTGATACACGGCTACTCATTGCCTCACCCCCTTGAGTGGAGCGGGACATAATGTTCAAAAACTTCCTAAAAACTCAACTTAAAAAAGGTCAACTAAGCGTCAACTAAAAACAGGAATTATCGTGAGTTGAGACTGGAATCATGTCGAAATCACAGATCGTACATTTCCCAGGCTCTAATAATGAGAAAGATTACGGATCTATGAAATGGTAGCAGAACTAACGTGGGCGTGATGTAGTTTTCGATCAATCGTTCGGGCAGCGGTTCAGCGTTGAACGGCTTTTTGTTGCTGGGGACGAGTTCCGGGTCCCTGCTGGGATCAGCATGGTAGGGATCGTGCCCTTCGGCATTCTCTTTGGCTTCGGCAGGATCCAAGTTGCCTAGAGCGAGATAAATTCGTAGAAAATATTTTGACTTTGCCAAATTTCAAATAAATCTTCCAGCTTTTGCAAAAAATCAATAAAAAGTCAAACCCACCGATCCTGTACTGTTCCAAAAGCTTGGTGACCTGCGGCGTCTTGTGGACGGCGTACAGATTCCAGAACGGCTCCAGAGCGCTGCCCACGGCCATGAGGATAGCGTCGCCGCCGGGATGGGAATCGACAAAGTCCGTAATGTCGTAGACGCCCTCCTTGTACGTCACCCAGAGACGCTTCTCGGCCGACGAATGCTTGGCGACGTCGGCCATTTTGTACGTCGGCAGACCGTCGATCCGACCGCCTGGTTTTCCCGAGTAGGATGCGACTTCTTCGTCGAGTTCTTCCGTCGACGAGACCTGACGTCGATCATCTGAATCATCGAGAACAAAAATTGAAACCGACTCCGAAAACGCTGAAAATTCTCAAACAGAGGTTTATAGTATCAGGGGGTACTGATGGTTTGACATTTTTACGATTTACAAATTTCAGACAAAAATAGTTGGGTGCGGAAGGAAAAGTTTGAAAAACATCTCCAGCCGTTTGGGAGAAAAACTCAAACTGAAACACAAACTCATAATCAAACTCACACTGAAACCAATTTGAAAGTCGAACTCAAATTGAAACTTAAACTGAAACTCATAGTCAAACTCAAACACAAACTCATGATAAAACTCAAACTGAAACACAAAATCAAAATTTAAACTGAACTTGAAACCCAAACTCACGATCAAACTCACACTGAAACCCAAACTGGAAGTAAAACTCAAACTCAAACTGAAACTCTTAGTCAAACTCAAACTGAAACACAAACTCATAATCAAACTGAAAGTCAAGCTTAAACTGAAAATGAAACTCATAGTCAAACTCAAACTGAAATTCATAATGAAACGCATAATCAAATGGAAATCAAAGTCACACTTAAACCAATTTGAAAGTCAGACTCAAATTGAAACTTGAACCGAAACTCATAGTCAAACTAAAATTGAAACGCAAACTCATGATCAAACTCTCAATCTAACTCAAACTCATAATCAACTAAAACTGAAACTCCAACTTTAACTCAAACTCAAACTGAACCCCAAACCCAAATTCAAACTATAAGTTAAACCCATAATCAAACTGGAACTCAAACTCATAATCAAGCTGAAACCCAAACTTACAATCAAACTAAAAATGAAAGTCAAACTAAAACTGAAAAGCAAAATCATCATCAAACTAAACCTGAAACACAATCTCATATTCAAACTGAAAGTCAAACTGAAACTGAAAATGAAACTCATAGTCAAACTAAAGCTGAAACTCAAACTGTAAGTCAAACTCGAACTGAAACTCATAGTCGAACTCACAATCAAATGGGAACTCAAACTAACAATCAAACTAAAACTGAAACCAATTTGAAAGTCAAACTCGAATTGAAACTTAAACTGAAACGCAAACTCACAATCAAGCTCAAACTGAACCTCATATTCGAACTCATAATCAAAGTCAAACTTTATGTTTGAGTAGTATTATGAGTTTCAGTTTGAGTTGCAGTATGAATATGACTTTCATTATGTGTTTGAGTTTCAGTTTGATTATGGGTTTCAGTTCAAGTTTCAATTTGAGATTGACTTTCAGTTTGGGTTTCAGTGTGAGTTTGATCATGAGTTTGTGTTTCAGGTTTAGTTTGACAATGAGTTTCAGTTCCAGTTTGATTATGGGTTTAAATTACAGTTTGAATTTGAGTTTAAGTTCGAGTTTCAGTTTTAGTTGATTATGAGTTTTAATTTGACTATAAGTTTCAGTTTAAGTTTCAATTTGAGATTGACTTTCAGTTTGGATTTCAGTGTGAGTTTGATCATGATTTTGTGTTTCAGGTTTAGTTTCAGATTGACTTAGAGTTTGAGTTTGATTGTGAGTTTGAGTTTTCGTTTAATTGTGAGTTTGATTATAAGTTTGAGTTTCAGTTCCAGTTTGATTATTGGTCTAAGTTAAAGTTTGAATTAGAGTTTAAGTTTCAGCTTGAGTGAAGGTTCGAGTTTCAGTTTTAGTTGATTATGAGTTTGAGTTTGATTGTGAGTTTGAGTTTGATTGTGAGTATGAGACTGGTTTTCAGTTTGAGTTTAAGTTTGATTATGAGTTTGAGTTAAAGCTCGAGTCTTAGCTTCAGGATGATTATGGATTAAACTCAATCTTTTGTATTTTTTCGTATTTTTTATGTATGTTTTGTATTATACGTAATTTTTGTGTATGTTTTTGTATTTTTTTAGATACAAATTTTGTATTTGAATTTAAGTGTGGGTTTCAGTTTGATTATGAGTTTCAGTTTGAGTTTTAGTTAAAGTTCGAGTTTGATCAATAGTTTGAGTTCCAGGTTGATTGTGAGTTTGAGTTTCATCTTGAGTTTGAGTCCGAGCTAGTGTTTGATTATGAGTTGGAGTACGTATCAATATTACCTACAAAATAATGACATTGTCATAGTATCAATATTATTGGAATGTCGATACGATCAAAATATCGATATTCCCTATCAAAATGTCAATACTGCTTATCAAAATATCGATACTTACAAAATATTTAAATTTTCCTAATATAAATATTTTTGAAACGTCAACGCGTGCGTATCAGAATATCAATATTATCAGAAAATTGGTATTATCTTAATATCGATGCCATCCAGATATTGCTATTGTCAATCTATTGATATTATTAAAATATCGATATTGTCAACGTACCGATGCTACGATAAACATCGATGTTATCATCAAAGTATCGATTTTGCCAAAGTAACGATATCATCAAAATATGGAATAATTGAAATATCGATGTAATGTCCACGATATCAGCACTATAGAAGATGGTAGGAGTTGACTTGCGAGCGGTGCGTAGCGGTCACTGCCGGCATTTTCGTCCCACGGTTTGTTTACAATAAGGTACCAGTGTTGCCAAGGTGTGGCCGTCAAAACCCCCTGCGGCAACGTCAAAAAAAACCCCAAATCCCCCCAAATATGAAAAAATCCCCGAAAGCCCCAAAAGTTAAGGATGAATAATTCATTTTTAAGCATTAAAAATATAGGTACCTACTATTTCTCATAAAACATACCTAACTCCATGATATACAACTAAAATTTTAAATATTACCTAAAACTATAAACTATTTATTACTAACTCTTTCTGAATACTTATCAGTAAAGTCAGTAAATTAACATACTAAAACACCAATAAAAATTAGGTTTGTACCAACCCACAAGTTGGTAGACGTACATCCCAAACCCAAATGGCTTTTATTTGAGTACCTATCTCTCAATTCAGTTAGCTGTGCAGTGGCAGCCTTAGCTGTAATTTATCTGCAGCACTTACCTGGTATTTCTTCATTTTTATACTTTTTTCTAGTCCCTCTGACTTCCACAAAAACCCTCAAAATTGGGGGGAAACCCCCACAACTTGGCAACACTGTAAGGTACCTACCTAGGCAAGTTTCACTTCAAGGTCAATCGATGCCGAGTTGAATCGAGAAAAATCAACAACACTACCGTTTCAATCCACCATAGCTTCTGAACGGATCAATCGATAATTTTCTGGCAGCCACCAATCGATTCAAAATTTAATCGAGAATAAATGAGATTATGTGAGAAAATGCCGATAACCTAACAGTTTTCGAGCCAAAAATAGTTTTTGTTGGACAAGCCAGGGGCCCCCATAAGGAACACACAGGAGACAACAAGATCTGTAGGACGAAAATGTGCCATCGGCCGCTAGGCGCGCCACCGTCGAGAATTACCATCTTCTATCGACATGGAATATTAAATATTGAAATTTTCACCTTTCAAATATCGGTAACCGTAGATCCCGAGTAAAAAGCTGGCCCCAACTCCAACCACACCGACTACGCGTCTTTTTGAAAAATTTTCATTTGAATTTTCTCGACGCTCGTGGTAACTCCTGTCGGATAAATAAGCGCCACTGGCCGAATAAAGAGCGCACTTTGTCCTTCGAAGTTCCGGCCTTTTCAAACACCAGATTCCCACCCTGAAAAATAAAAATAATAAAAATTTGAATTTTTTTACGCCTGCGTACAACATTAAATGAAAATATTATAACTCTCGTAAATTATTGAATATTTTTTGGAAGGACCAGCACAGAAAGTCGCATTTCTATTGGTCCGGTGCTCGAATAAATGAGCGCTTTCGGCATTTCAGCCCTCGCAAGGAAAGATGGATTTCTATCAGAGTAATAGAGGGTTGCAGATGATTTTTTCAACGCTCGATTTTCATTCTTAGGCTCGACATACGTTGACGCTCGATTTCCACAGAGGGAATCGAACCACGCACCTTCTTCGGAAGGAATTTCGCTAAAATGATTGCTAACCAGTGGCTAATCATAACAGAACGATTACCTATGAATATTATTAATATTACCTTCCAGGAAAGCGTTTCAACATTGTCATAGGAGACTTTCTCTTTGAAGAAATCCGAGTAAACTGTAAATCGGCATCTGGCACCCGATCAACAGGAAACTTAACTCTGAAATGGATTTTTTCCTGAACGAAAAATCTTACAATGAATTTGATTACATCAGAGCATTACGTAAGAGCCTGTGATTGTTTTTGACCAAAATATCAACTTTTACTTGGAACAAAAAACTGTAAATAAACATACCTAATGGTGAAAGCGCTACTTGACTTATCACTTATCAGCCCGCTAATGTTGCGATCGAGAGGCAGTGGTGAATCACCAAAAATCGATAAGTAGGCACCAAAAACCCAAAAAATTGGGATTAGATGCGAGCGGATGCTAGTAATCCAAAAAAATACAATTCAAAATCAGGATTTTGAAAGAAACACATTTTTGGAAATTGAAAGTACATAATTGAGGATTTTTATCACATAAAAACCTTGCTCTAATTAACGACTGGAAGAAAAAAAATGGGAATATTATGGATCGGCAGCAAAAACCCTGTAGAAATTGGAATTGGAAAAAAATTGGAATTAGAGATAAATAATATTCCAATTTTTTTTGGGGGTTACTAGCATCCGCTTCACTGTCTATGTTTTCCTATTCAATTTATTTGTTCAAAATAATTTCTCTGTTAAATATAATATTGAAAATAGAGACTGAAAATGTGCAGCGTTATTCGCCCCATCGTCATTTCCCCCAATGCCAAACGCCCCAGGAGCTCACATATCGATACCTTAATGCACAAAGGGCATATGTCCCAAATTATCAATTTTGAGATCTCGGTACCGAAAGAATCTACTCATCAGGACTTATCGATCGCTCCAAGAATCATGATCCTTTTATCTATTTTTTGGGCCGAAAAACGATATAATAGAAAAACGACAAATATTTAAAGAGCGTTTATCTTGGAAGTGTTAAGTGCTACCAAAGTTCTGGTTAAACGAGGTTGTAGATCTTGGCCAGACAAACATTTTTTATTTTGCAAATTTTTTTACGGAATTGAAAACTATGGGAGAAATCATCATTTTGGTAAATTGATCGAAAACTTATTTTGCATTTTTCTCATGCCATTTTTGGACATACGCCCTTTATGCTTTAGGGTATCGATAATATAGGGTATATTATACTATATTTTGATCACAATTTTCCGGTAACCCTACCCATAATTGGTCACCTCGACACTTCCATTCACGCAACACCACGACGCATGAGCAACATCAACCAAAGTCATAGACATCTTTTATTCTCTTGATCCGCCAAATTATCTGTTTTTTCTGGGTCTGTCTAAATTGAAATTCACGAAATAAAATGAAAGCCAAGTATAATTGACAGGAGTATGCTGAGCAGACATGGTTGTCTTCCATTTAGTCTTCACGGCCACTCTGCTAGTCGGCCAAGGTTTGACGACAGAAAACCACACGAAACACACCAAAGTGAGTAGAAAGGGTGTTATCAATTCGGGTTTTATCCATTATCCGGGAGCTTCAATTAAACTCACACATCGATACCTTAAAGCATAAAGGGCGTATGTCCAAAAATGGCATGAGAAAAATGCAAAATAAGTTTTCCATCAATTTACAAAAATAAAAATTTCTCCCATAGTTTTCAATTCCATAAAAAAACTCTCCAAACAAAAAATGTTTGTCTGGCCAAGATCTACAACCTCGTTTAACCAGAACTTTGGTAGCACTCAACACTTCCAAGATAAACGCTCTTTAAATATTTGTCGTTTTTCTATTATATCGTTTTTTGGCCCCAAAAATAGATAAAAGGATCACGATTCTTGGAGCGATCGATAGGTTCTGATGAGTAGATTCTTTCTGTACCGAAATTTCAAAATCGACATTTTGGGACATATGCCCTTTGTACTTTAAGGTATCGACATCATAGATCTACATGAATGGAATTAATGGACAAGATTTCATCCAGCATACCAAAAATCATGCCTGTGGTTCATAAGTTACGAATATCTTTGGTACTGCCTGCCCTGTTTCGGGCTGGAGGGGAATTTGGCGTTTTTTCGAGATTTTGGTCAGCGTGTTCAATTTTGAGGGAGTGAAAGGCCAAAATCGCGTTATTACTTCAATATTTACAGAGTGAAATTGTTATGGAACGTTAGGTTGACAGAGAAGTTATTCTATATGGGGGAAGGAGGAGAGTTGAATGAAAAAATTATGAGATACTCACATGGATGTTACACTCAAAAACCAACGGTCACACGAACCACACCTCCTTCATCCAAGGCCACGACTCAACTGGCTTGAAGTGGAAAGGGATGGGGTACTGGGTCGACCAGGGTTGCCACCTCCTTTCTCCCCTACTCCCATCGAAATATCCCGACATGAGAAATGTGTAGGTTCTTTCCAAAAAGTCCACGGATGTTACACAGAAACGAAAAACTGACTTTGTGAGATCACTGACAGCACACCGCGCGGGTTTTTGAGCTGGAATCTTCATCACACACTCCATCACAATCTCTTACCACCAAACAGTCGCCTTTTTGTTTCTAGCATGTCATGGGACATTTCCAGGAATTTTTAATTTCGCTGGAAAATTGCCCTTTTTCTGAGAATCACCCATTTACTCTGTAAAATGACTCGATTGCGAAAGTACCTACTTAGATACTGACAGCTCTGCTACGCACTAAACTCCACAATTCATCAACTGTCGTCAGCCAATTGAGAGGCTAGTGGACAGCGTAAGCCACAGAGGAAACATCTTCAGGGCCCCGTTCGTCGTAGCTATTCGATACGCCGAGAAGACAATCTGCACGGGAACCATCATTGATCGATCATGGGTGCTGACAGCTGCCCACTGCATAATAAAGCCTGACAATCCATCGAGCGTAACAGTAAGGCCGGTGCAACTGTTTGGGGACAAAGGTTGCAAACCAAACTAGATTACGACTGTTCCTCGACTCTGGCTGTGTATTTAAATAGAGGTCCGCCTACGACGCGACTGGTTTCAAACTGATTTGCGATTAGTTGGAAATTGGTTGCACGCAACGCTGGCTCTGGCGTCTCAGTTGCGTTGCGTCGACGACGATTGGGGCGTCAGCCACCGACTCATTATTCGAGAAACATTCGATCCCGGTTGCTAGAAAACATGTGCGCGTGAATCTGGATATGAGTGACCAGGAATTTAATGTGAAATTGTGGGGAGAAGCTGAGAAACGTGAAATTTTGTACAATCATAAACTTGCAGACGCAACTGGTTAGCAACCTTTGTCCCCAATCACTTGCACGGTGTGCGCTGGGCCTAAAAGATTTATTTAACTTCATTCTGGCTTGAACAGTGTTGCCAAGTTGGGGGTTTTTTAATGCCCGAAAGGTAATTTGGGGTTAAATTGTTTTGGGGCTACAATATGACGATAAACCATTTGCACTTTATTTTCTGTGATGCCCAGACAAATAATGTACCCATGTCACTAATCTACTTAGCAGCGTTTTTTCTACTTGACGGATTTCTGGAAATAATGTACCTAAATGGTACACATCATTATTATGCTGAGAGCTGTTCTGCCATGAATTAGCTTTTTCGAAGCCAAGGCGGGCGTGTAATGTGAGCTAAACGTCGTCAACGATATCTAAAGGTTCGTTCCATGTGGCCGTCTCTGACGACCCAGGGCGGCATCGGGCAAAAGAATCACGAGTTCGGGGTAGCCCAGAGCAGCCCCGGGCGTCAGAAGTCGCTCGTTCGTAGAGCCGCAGGTGTCGATTAGTGCGCCCGAGTGCAGCCCGCCCATGCTCTATGACGTCAGAAGCCAGGGTTTGCCTCATCGAACGAACCTTAAATGCTGCAGAATAGTGGCCCAGAATTTGTGTCTCGTCTGATAGGTTGTTGCTGGAGCGGCACGTGATGACGACTTCAAAATTACATCAAAAGAACTAGATGGCAAACCTGAAGTACAGGAACGGGTCTCCAAGGAGTTGCAGATCCATCCATGGTATTGGGAAGGCCGTATGTCAAAATACGACGTCGCTCTTGTCAATGTGAGAGCCGAAATTCGGCCTTTATTCATTTCATAAATTGAACGTAAATTCACCCATCTCGCCATCAGGGTTGCCAAATCAGGGGATTTGGAAAGAACGGGATTCTTTTGTGATTGGGGAAAACCCTTGGGGGGAGAAAGATTCAGGAGATTTTCTAGGGAGGAGGAGGAGGCATCAGTGCATCGTTTTTTTTCCTGTGGCATAATAAAAATGAATGACGTGAAGGTCGAATTTTTCGAAATTGACTTTGGAGGAGGAAGTCGCAATTCAAGAAAGTGTTTTGTGATGAAATTGACTGAAATCGAATCATGGGATTTTCTACTGGATTTCTTGTTCTATCTCGGGGACTTTGACTTCAGGGGGATTTCAACAATGGGATTTGGCAACCCTGCTCCACATTTCCCGGAACATGGAGGAGTTTAACCGCGGTATCGATAATGAGGAACATGCATGAAAAAAAGTAAACTGTTTTTTCGCCATAATATTCCTTGTTAGGCTTCGAAAATGGTGTTATGGTGGATGACGGTTCGGAAAAGAGGTAATTAAAAGAGGAGGGGAGGCTTAGTGAAAATCGCAGATTTGAAGTCGAGCGGGAAAATGGCCAGCCGCAAGGTTACACAGTGTGATGTCATCTTCCCGTGAACACCGGTGCAACCTCATACGAGTTCATGTGTGTATGCTGTGATGGGACGGCGATAACGGATTTTTTGCCGTTACATTAAGAAACTACGTGCAGTCACGTCAGCACAGTGACGTCATACGGTTAACCGCCAAATTCAAAAGGGCGTTTTTCACCCGGACAAATGTTGTTTTTTCGTTGTAGACCATCACTACATCATTTTCGCATCCTAAACAGCATCATTCTGGCGGAAAAAATGGATTTCGTTTATCATGCATGTTCCTCATTAATTATTATTCGGAGTAATGATCCTAAATGGTTTTATAATAGCTA
Organism: Nesidiocoris tenuis; assembly: GCA_036186465.1. Taxonomy (NCBI): domain Eukaryota; kingdom Metazoa; phylum Arthropoda; class Insecta; order Hemiptera; family Miridae; genus Nesidiocoris; species Nesidiocoris tenuis. Next base: position 263,392 of record AP028918.1, read on the forward strand.
CGATCCTTGTGTTAAAGGTGGATCCATTCGTTTTCACCAAACGCGTTAATAAAACCGGCCTGTGGGCCAAGGAATGGGTTAAAGCGAAAAAAAACTCTCCGGTTGAATACGGGGTTCTGACATGTACAGCTCTGGGTTGGGGACAACTGCATAATAATGTGAATTCAAAATATTTGCGCACGATGAACGTGGCAGTGAGGCATGGGACTAAAGCTTGCCCTTGCTATCAAATGTAAGTTTTCTCAACTCACATTATCGGTGAACAACCTATTTACAACTGGAAAATCTCACTACTGATGAATGGAATTCATTATGGTTGATTCCTAGAAAAATGTCAATTTTCAATTTGGAAAAAAATTGAAATATCACCTCTTAGAAAAATCTTGAAAAAATTCCTACATGCTCCCAGGACCTTCCTAAGATTGAAAAAAATCAAGAAAAAGATAGAATCACAATCTTCGAGTTTTTAATTGAATTTGAAAATTTAGAATCCATGGAGGGTTACACCATTGGCGTGTACAGAATTGGCATTGGTACCAAGAAATAAGCAGTAAATAATCCTAACCTTCAAAAGAGTCTACCTTCAAAATTTCAGGTCAAAGGGATCAAATTTACTCAAAATGAATCTCTTCGTAACCCTCCATGGAAAGCTGGTAACGTTCCATGGTCGGTTTATGGTCAACTGTTACCCTCCGTGGTCAATTGTTACCCTCTGTGGTCAATTGTAACCCTCCATGGGTATGTAGTCAGCAGATCAGGGATAGGGTCATACAACCTGATCTGCTGACTACAGAATTTCAAGGGTCGATCATTCACCATTAACTCCATGGGTATAAACTGAAATGTGGAGGTTACAGGTTTTGCAGCATGGAGGGTTACATTTCAACTTTGCTCCTTAATTGTTAATCAGGATTGAAAGATTATTGAATGAAATTGTTATGGGACGTTAGGTCGACAGAGAACTTTGATATTCTATAGGGGGAAGGAGGAGAGTTGATTGAAAAAATTATGAGATACGCACATGGATGTTTCACTCAAAAACCGACGGTCACGCGAACCACACCTTCTTCATCCAAGGCCACGACTCAACTGGCTTGAAGTGGAAAGGGATGGGGTAGTGGGTCGACCAGGGTTGCCACCTCCTTTCTCCCCTACTCCCATCGAAATATCCCGACATGGGAAATGTGTACCGTTCTTTCTAAAATGTCCACGGATGTTACACAGAAACGGAAAACTGACTTTGTGAGATCACTGACAGCACACTGCGCGGGTTTTTAGCTGAAATCTTCATCACACACTCCATCACTATCTCTTAACACAAAACAGTCGCCTTTTTGTTCCTAGCATGTCATCGGACATTTCCAGGAATTTTCAAGTTAGAAAATCGTGGGCTGGGACAGCCATGGAGCGTTACCCAATTAGTATGTTTGGGTTGGGTTTCACCTCTGAACCAACAGTTAGCGATCTTATTTGATGGTAACCTAACAGAACACACCTATTATTTACTGGAAAAAATATTCAAATTTGTCTGAGTAGGGTGCTACTGCCCAGGGACAAGAAATTGACAGTTATTTGGGAATCAACCATTTAGGCTGATGCATCAGCCACCACCAACCAGGTGATGATGCGTCAGTCAATCAGTCGAACCGCCCAAGCAGAAATTGGAAAATTCCAGAGAAATTACTGTATTTAGGTTCGTACAGCGCCGTTTGATTTGCACCTCTGGAAAAAAAATTGGAGGCCTCTGCCACGGTGATTCGGGCGGCCCACTTGTCTGCGGCGGACTGGTCGCCGGCGTGGCTCACGTCCTGTTCAATAGTAAATCCTGCAAGTCGTTGCACTTGGGAAAACTCGAGGTAAAATGCAACTTACCCGAAGTCGTCAGCGCTTGGATGTACGTCTGTCCCATGCTGAACTTCTTGAACGAACACGTTCCCGGAGTGCCGCAACAACCGATAAGCTGCCGATCGGCTCCGGCTACAGTTGGAGGACTCGTCTCCACCACTGCGGCATTATTCAATCTTTGGCTTTTTTATCCTGATACCTGATCGAAATAAATTGCCAACCCGAGGAGTAATCTTGTATCAGCAGGTACAGTAATACCAATTGTTGGTCCGAAACTGAACGAATCTACAATGAGAGAAGGAGGCCAAAATAGTACCCCGATTGAATATTTACAGCGACTGACAAGGCGTAAACCATTTCCACTTGATTGTAACCCAGGCAATCCCACGACATATCTAACGTCGGCTACGTGGTTGTGGCTTGTGCCTTATCCTTTTCTCCCTCATCACCACTTCTTATCGGAAATAATGTACCTATGTTGGTAATCGGACATCACGTTTTTGCCTTGAACCGATAGGAACTTGGGCCGTAAATCCGAGAAAACGGAGAAAACCCCCAATTTTGGACTCATCACTTCCCGAAATTGACTCTTTTGACCAAAATCTTGAAAAAACACCAAATTTCATGTTTCTCATTCAAAATCCAAAGATTCGCGCCAAAAATCAAAAACGTTCAAATGTAAAAAAGTCATGATCTCGAAAACAGTTTTTTTTTGGGGGTTTTCGACCCCTTAACATTTTTTTATTGGATTCCCCTGACAATATGCCTCAAGTCGGAGCAAACCACAACTTTTAGGACCAACCGCGCCAAAATCGGATCAGTAATTCAATACTAAGTGGACGGACAAAATTTGAGCCGAAAATTTCGTCCAGCCACTTCGTATTGAACTACTGATCCGATTTTGACGAAACTAGTCTTGAAAGTTGTGGTTGGCTCCAACTTGACTATTGTCCGGGCAATCCGATCGGAAAAGTTAAGTTGTCCAATTTGGCATAATTAGGGTATATTTTTGAAAAAACACAAAAACTCAATTTCGACGGTGATGCCGTGCTTTTAGAAATTGCTGAGTATTTTTCCCGGTTTCCTCGCTTGATTTAACATGAGATAGGGGTTTTTGGAAAAGTTTTGAAATTTATTTTTTTTCATCGTTTTGGCTCGAAATTTCTTGACGCGATTTCTCATTTTTCGCGTTTTTTGGCGATTTGAGGGTGTCCTACTGAACCGATTTTGAATTTTTTGAGCTCGCTGGACTCCTAGAAGGACTTCACACCTTTTTCACTCCCTATAAGTCAAAATTAGTTGGATTTCAGTGTTTGAAAAATGGTTTAAAGACTGATTTTTGACATTAAAAAAAAATATTTTTTTGACCCTTCAAAAATATTTTTAAATTCCAAAAAAAATATTTTTGAGTAGGTTTTGGGTAGTTACATGACACGAAAAAATTGCAATTTTCTACCACTCTTCAGGACTGAGAAAAATGCAAAAAAACCGATTCCAGCTGGAAAATCCAAGGCCTAGGAAATTTTTCAAAAAAAATGATGGATTTAACTTCCGGGTTTTTTGGCGCGAATCTTTAGATTTCGACTGAGAAACATGAAATTAGGCGTTTTTTTTTCAAGATTTTGGTCAAGAGGGTCAGTTTTGGGAAGTGATGATGCCAAAATCGGGGTTTTTCACAGTTTTCTTGGTTTTACGGCCTATGCACCTATGGGTTTAAGGCAAAAACGTAATGTAGGAGAAAATGTCGGGTGTTAAATTCCCTATTAGATGCATTCCCACCCTTGACACCGACTTTTTACACGAGGGCGTCCGTTTATAGGCTCGGAACTGCAAAAAATGTGATTCTGCTATTAGAAAGTGAATGTTTTCCGATTAGCCAGCTTATATTAATACAGTAGATAGTTTAATTAACGGACTGTATGGAGGTGCAGGGTGGAGGTGATAGGTTTGTTCCCTTCCGAGAAGTGGGGTCCTGCTTCTTGGAAATCCCAGGTAGAAACCCATTGTCCGTATGAGACCTCACCAGTGGTGACTATGTTCATTCATTCATTTAAGCGGTGAACATTCGTACATTTGAATAAAGTCAAATTTATACGTTTTCATTGTTCATTCCGTCCAACGAAGTTTTACCTGAAGCAAACAAAGTTTCGTAGGCAACTCTCGAGCAACGACACTTACGTGGGGGCGTTGCCAACCAAACCTGTTTACCTCATGCCTGCACTCACACTCGTAGAACGAACCCAGTAATTCACAACATTTACAAAGGAAAGTTTCAAAATCGAGACGGATAATAATGTCAATTATTGCTTTTTTAAAATATAGAATAAAGTTCGTATAGTATATTTTAAATAATATTATGTACAGAAGCCATAATTTTTCTAATATGATAATGTACACTTTATTCCGTCGAACAGCTCACTCTCAACGGAAATTGACAACATGTGAGACAATCATATTTCATATGTTAGCAACCGACCAGTTTTGAATCTAACAATTTGACAACGCACAACTCCACAAATTGTTGACGACAATCCGTACTCGGGATTTTCAGCAGAGAAGCAATGAGGGCAAATTTATCGATTCTTTTCAAAGTTGGATTTATCCAAGGACGCTTGAATGACCTAAATTCAAAGAAATTTTTTAGAATGACGGCGATATGTCTTAGGTGAATTGTTTTGCAGACATCCGAGGATAAATCTAGCTTTAAATGAATTGAAAAACTGGCCCTAAAGTCGATATGCTTTGTGTGAAAGTAACAGTTAGTGAAAGAATATTAAGCATCGAGAGCGAAGATGGAATCAGATGGTCAGCAACGATGGGCATCAAATTGGTGGGCGGGGACGAACCTGATTGGCTGATAAGATTACTGTTGTCATTCAATAGGCATCGAACCAATCGCATAGCAATAAAAAATGTTGATTTTGGTGGGCATGATTATCACGATGGCTAACCGAATAACGACTAGCCGCCTTTCAGTTGATAATTTAGTAGTTTTCTTCTCAGTTGAATGAAAATATTGTTAACAATTCCTTCGAAAATAGCTATTCAATGCATCTTGAGGCTATTGATAGCCCATATCCATGAAAGTTCCATAAGGGCCGACCTCAGTTATGGGAACATGTTTGATTTTTTGGATTGAACAATAAAATGTGCGAAATGTATTTTGGCGCAAAGGATAATATAAAATAATCTCACGAAAATGGTATATTAAGTATAAATTTTGTAAGCTATCTTCTGTTCAAAAACCCCTACTTATTCGAGTATAAATTTTGTATTTCGTCGCTCATGCGGCAACACCAGATATCTCGGTTTTGGGTCATTTTCGGGTTTTGACGGTTCCTGACTCGATTTTCTGCGGAGAATCGATTGGTGAAGCCGGATTTTCGATATCACAGCTGGAAACCGCTATGTACAACTAGAGAGTCTTGAACAAGCCGGTACCCCTCCGATAATGAATAAAATAAGCTTGGCGGGAGGGGTTGGGGCACGCGTATTAAATGCGCATAAATTTTATAAAATGGCAAAAATTCTCATTTTGCCAGTGCAGATTGTGAAGCCTCATCGTCGCCATCGTTCCCGACCATCTGAATTGATAAATTTGATAGTTACAGAAATTCTATGCCGACTATCTAAATCCAGCTCAAGTTCTGACCCTTTTTCGAGGGCTCGCCCGGGACAATTTCGGTTTCAGGAAACAAGTCATAGCCTGAAACGGCGGTTTACTATCCGTAAATTTTAATAGTATATTGAATTGAAAAAGATTTAACAAGAAACGCTGCAAATTCTCACTGAGGTTGATCGTTCACTGGGATTTCGTCACCTATTTCGATATGTTTACTTTCACTTTTTATTGTTAAAACCCCACGAGATTCCTGCTAATAATGCGAAAACGCGCTTGCAGCCTTCTGTACCTAAAATAGCCCTGTAGCTCACTAAAATGGCTATAACTTTAAAATAGAGCTATCGAAGTGGCGAATTTTTTGAAAAAATTCAGACACCGTAAAATCGAGCTATTGGGCTGGCTGGTTTTCTTAAACCCGCGTCACACGTCAGACCGTTCCTCCCCATCAGACTGTCTGGACAGAACGGTTCTTTCGTACATGCAAATTAATTGGTAATTTTTCCAAGAAACACGGATGAATAATGACATTGAAGTCAACATATCGTCGCCTTAGAAGCAGCATGACACATCATTTTTTTCGATTTTGAGGTTTTAACCTTTCTAGATGCAAAAAAAGCGCTGAACAAGGTGGTGAGGTTAGTTTCTGTGTTAAATCACGTGAAAACGCCAATATTGCCGATTTAGTGGCACATCTGATTTCCTCAAGTAGCATGACGCAATGTGTTTTTTGGACCTGAAAAGTGACTGGATATGAGATGTCATGCTGCTTCTAAGGCGACGATATCTATAGGATCAGCCAATCAGAGGTCTGTCTGTACGAGGGACGGAGGGGGCAGTCTGACATACGGGCTTCAGGCGATTAGAATGGTTTATTATTGACTAATGAATCAGAAGGAATTCGATGAATTTGAGGAAAGAAGGGTGGAGCGCGGAAGACGGATGGATTTGCGCCCTATGCGACTGAACGGTCGCTGAACGCTCGGTTGTGGTATCTGTGGTAGGGTTTATTTGAAAAAGGGGATCGGGAAGTTTGCCTCAACATGCTTCTTCAGTTTCCAAAATGTGGCCTGTGGAACACCTAACGTTTTGCGTTAGAGCCTATTTCAAGAAAGCCCGCTCGGTTAGGTGCCTTCCGGTTCAATACCCCCCTAGCGGCCGTGTTCAGATTTTTTCCTGTGGGGTAACCTCAAATTCAAGGTATACAATGATCGTCCCAGGACCCTAGAAGCCCTTAAGAACAACATCAGAGCCAACATCGCCAAACTAGCCATTCAAAAATAGGAAAAAATGAAAAGTTTCATAATTTTTCGTTACATTGTGTTTGTTTTCAGTATGTAATCCATCTTTCTTCTGCGCTCCACCCTTTATAATATACATACTGTATAATAATTATATTATAATTGAACAGTTTGATAGTTTAACGAAGAAAACAATGAATATTGAGGGCGTGTAATGTTAATTGTCCAAATCATGATACGCATCGATCGCATCGGAGTTGGCTTTTGGGTTTTCCAGCCAAAGAGTTGTATTTTCATCATAAGAAACTATATGGATGACAGCGGGCGCGAGGAGAGGTAGAAAAATAAACTCTGCTTTCTGTCCTAGCACAATCAACAAGTCGAGTACGTACAATATTTACAGAGATAAAGCGATTTACATGTACAATTTAAAATAAATAATTGTTTGAAAGGCAAGTCGAGTCCTCGTTCTTCCCGCACATCGTTAGCATTGAGCAATTTTGTTGTTATCAGTAGCTGTTATCAGTAGAATAACGATTAAACTTGAAAAAGGGAGACGCTTTCTGAGAAAATTTCGAACGACTGCGAAAATTTTGAATCATAAAGTACTTCTTCCAGGAGCGTGAGTGTAGGCATGGAGTGAAAATTTGGTAGGCAACACCCCAGGAACATTAGTGTTGTTTCTGGGGTGTCGCCAACCGAAACTGTTTACTCAATGCCACTCACGCTCCTGGTACAAATCAGCTGATTTTATTTTCGAAGAAATCTTAAGGTGCCCATAGTGATGGGCGATACCACAAAATATTCGATACCAGTACTCGATACTAGTATCGAAACAAATATTCGATACTTCTCAGATATCGAAAGAAAATATTCGATACTGAAGAATATCGAATCATATGAGTACTTTTTCATTTCACACACCGAATATAATGTTAATAAAATAGAAATGACAGATTAAATAACACTATTAGGTAAGCCCTGAGGGTATTTATTTTACGTTATATTACTTTTCAACAAGGTTAACAGGTCATTTCTATGTGTAAAAGTTATTTACCTATAAGATCAAACGAATGTCGAAGAAGTAGTGATGGAGATGGGGAGGAAAACAACATCAACGGTGTCATTCACTGTCAAGTCCCAGAACTGCTTCCCTACTTCACGCAGGAATGTCAATTTGTCAACCATATCTGGCGAAAGTCGGTCCCTTTTTTAAATTTTATTAGTAAGTATAAATAAAGTAGGCAGTAATTTTGAGACTATCCATTTGAGTATTTTTTCTGAAGTCGGGAAAAATACTCGATACCTACACTAGTATCGAAGCAAAATATTCGATACCAAATGTACTTGGTATCGAAAGAAGATATTCGATACCATACTCATATCGATAAGTATCGCCCATCACTAGGTGCCCACTCACTATCCGAATGCAGAGTAGGGGGTTTCCAATTCTGAATATCGATGGTAAAAGTGTAAAGTGTCCGAATTCAGAAATTTGTCAAGGTACCTAAAAAACGTGCTAGTTTTTGCAAAACCTCTGTAAGGTTTTGACTTAAAGGTCGCACATGGCGACAGAGAAGAAATGAGACGAAAACAGAGGAATCCGGCTTCCCTTGATGGATCTACGGCTCAAATACTAACCGTAGAGCTCAAATCCTTATTTTATCAAAAATAGAGACTTACGAGGTTTTTCACTTTTACTATCACTATTACGCTTTCCGAACGCTAGACGTCTTCGAATGTGAAGTTTTAAAATTGGCATCGAGAGGTTTTCGATATTTTGACCCAAACACCCTCAAAAGTAGTCAAAATATAATCGAATAGTGTCCAAATCGAAATATGGTGTTGCGTTATCTAGGCACTAAATTTTACGGTAAGTACCTACGATTAAATGACGAGTAAATGATTGACGGAGATAATGGAGGAAAGATAACGAGATAAGATAACGAACCAATCAGATGGGAAATTCACACGATCGACCTTCTGACAACCTTGAAACAAACTTGAAAGCAGAGATGGGCATATTCGAATATATTCACTTGATCTATTTTAGTGAATATGAATACAAGTATTATACAGATATTATCTGTATTGACAGTGTGTCAATGAATACATTCACTTGAGTTGTATTGAGTGAATCTGAATACAAATACATTAGTATTCACAAAAATTAATGTGAATGCATTTGTATTCATGAAAGTTAATGCGAATATTCATACTCGAACAGGTAAATACAAATATATTCATATTTGCGCCTCTTTTACATGAAAATGGTCGTATTTGATGATATTTACGCAAGTAATGATAAATATATTCATATGGGCGAATATGAGTATATTCGTATTCACCGCCGTAAATATGGAAATATCTGTGAGATTTTTCCAACAAATATATTTGTACTCGTATTCACTGAAATGGATCGATCATCATCTCTGTTTGAAAGGAGAGGGAAGTCCAACATCGGAAGAGGGAAGTTGTCTGTTACCCTCACACGCAATCGAATAGAGAGCGAGCAACTTTACATTCCTAAAATTAATGATTTCAGAATTTAGCAACAAAAATCGGAGGACAAAGCGCGGATAGGGGGGGTCAATTATTAAAAATCGTCAGACCAGAAAATCGCTTTTCGAGAGTTGAAAAGCGAAGCGAGCCGTCGCGAAAATCACTACCCTTATTCGTAACAGCGGTTTAAAGTGGGAAAAGATTATTCGTTATTAATTGTTATCAGTCGATACGTCGTTATACTAAATAGGTACTTTGGGTGATCGTCGTCAGTCGGCCGACACAGAAGAGAGAGAGCTGCGCGTTGAACTGCGATGGTGCACGGGCTCGGCGAGGTCAGCAGGCAGCGGGTGAGCGGGTCCGTAAATCGCTTCTTGCTCCTCCAACTGTTCGGCGAACTGTTCCTCCAACCTCTGCAAAAAGGGTTACATTAATTATAATTAATCATTAAATTACACTCGACTGGTGGCAGCCCAACAACCTCGACGCTACGGCAGAGTTTTCAAGAGATAACTCAAAAATGACTCAACTCAAGAAATGTTCACTTGTACCAAATATGAAGAAGAAATTTTTTTGACAAATGCAATAGCTGTTCAAATGCGATTGGTCGTAAAACGAATGTTGAAAGGGTCATTATTCTAGAAAGGGCCAATCGCTGTCACAGGGGATTACCAAGTTCCCATTTGCGATTTGGGACCGGAAAAAAATTCTCCATAATATAGCATATTATGCTATCAACTTTGCTCTACCACGGGCCATAGCTAAAATATTCAAAAAGCCGCAACAAAATATAGAAATTTTAATTCGAACAGCAAAATGTCCAGTAATCTGCCCTGTCACAAGCCCAGGTTGAGAACTTCCAATGAACACCAATGAAAACCAGCAAGGATTCTTCATCGCATACATCTTGTGGAGAAGAAAAATGGGTTAACAGAACTTTTAGAGGCTCGTAAAATGAGCAGGAAGATAAACTGTGCCTGTCTCAAGGTTTTGTGCTTTCATCTGCCTTATCGCGTTTTAGTGTTTTGGCGTCTTATCAGTGTTTTTCATGGTTTCTCGGGCATCACATCGATACCAGAGAGCAAGAAGGGCGAATCTGCTTCTTTCCTAAATAGCAGATTCGCCCTTCTTGCTCTCTGGTATCAACATGTTCAGCAACGATTCCCGAAGCAGAATGCGGGAATTCGTCTAATGTTGTTTTGACGTGTGTACAACTTCTTTCAGTTCCAAAAACGTCATGTCCCAGTCGCCATCGTCTTTCATCTGCCAGCCGCCGAACGGTAAAAAAATGAAGTTTTTTTTTCTCTTTGACCTCAAAATGTTCATCTCGATGAGCTGATTCCGGGGATATAATTGAAATGCGTAGAAAAATTACCGGAATCCCAGCAATGTTAAAAAAGCTAGCCCTGGAGCGCGTGTCTTTAATCTGCCCACTGTTGAGGTAGATCACAGACACGATCGGCAGGTTAACTAATTATGCGCCCTACGCCTTGCGTTGAAATGTGATCAGGACGAAGTAAGGGTCATACCTGATTTTTGGCAGAACCTAATTTGAAAGTTTTCTAAAATATTGAAGGGCTAATTGGCCTTTTCCAGGATAATGACATAAAAGACGATTTTAATGGCTCTGCCGAAAATTTTTAGCTGTCAAATTATTTTTTTCCAGCGACAAAGAATCGGTGAAGTTGAGTGATTTTTAATTATCCAATCAGGATCGTCTGGTTACTTCGCCCAAAAATTACCCATCACACATAAATCTGTACAAAGCGAGTGAAATTTTGCGTACATAATCAAATTCTAGAACCTCTGAAACGTGAAAAAAACATTTTCAAGGGGTGTTCTTAAAAGATTTTGCCGATTCCCACACATTTTAAAGATTGATGGCTTCTGAACCGATTTCCATTCAGAAAAGCGCCTTCGAAGCGAAATTTTAGGCGATTTTTTTTGCAAGTCCAATTTCACAATAAATCACCCTGACGCTAGGCAAGTTCAGCCAATCAGATGGCTTGAATTTGTTTGGTGCCGGATAGACAGATACCTACACCAAAAAAAAGATACACGTTTGATCGGCGAATTTCAAATAAACATGGGGACCGCGTAGGCCGTTCTCACAACGATTTGGTGATGCAGCAATCAAGTTTGTACTAATGGGCCTAGATTTGGGGAACGCATTTTTGAAGGCAGATTTGGATTCTAGATCGCTCGAAACGCCAAATGTGAAAGTCGGAGAGGGTTTTGTGAAAAAAATTCCTTAACCGATCACATATAGGTACAATATTTCTGGAAATAGTGTACCAAAACCCTGTAGAAGATTCCAAAACTTGGAATACATGAATTGAAACATGATAAATGATATGAAAGTTGGGGAACGGATTTTTTTCTAATGGCAGATTTGGATTCTAGATCGCTCGAAACGCCAAATGTGAAAGTCGGAGAGGGGTTTGTGAAAAATTCCTTAACCGATCACATATAGGTGCAATATTTCTGGAAACAGTGTACCAAAACCCTGTAGAAGAATCCAAAAGTTAGAATACATGAATTGAAACATGATATGCAAGATTAATCAAAATGCACAAGATCCACATCGAACGGACGAGCGAAAAAAGAAACAAAAGTTAGCACAACTTCGCTAAGTATAGTTAACGGCAATAATCGCGGACAGTTAGAGGACAAACACGACAGGTATTTCTTGAAAGTTGTTCTACTTACTTCACCAACTGACTGTTCTCGTGTGCTATTTGGAACGACTAGGCAAGGGAATAAGCCAGGATAAATACGAAGAGAGCGTAATTAGTATAGCAAAAGGTCACAGGGCACACCAATCTGTGAGTTACCAAAACCATGGCTAATAACGATTAGTTAACACGAGAAGCAAGAGATGTTTCACGAGAGTAAAGGATGAGAAGAAGAAAATTTTGAAAAAACGCGATTTTGACCGCATTACTACCCTTCAAAATCCCGTAAAAACGTAATACTTCCTCTTTTTTTAGTAAACTTCCAGAATAAGACCCGGAGATCCATAATTTTTTGTAATTTCCTAGGGGTCGGAAACTCCTTGGATTCATTCTCAGTAGGGAATGGGGACTCGTAAAAATCGCCAGTTTTTTCCTGTAATGTACCAACGTAAAAATGTTTTCCAGAATTTTTTACAGGGCCTAAAAAATATTTGTTTTCGCGCTAGTTTTCGACCATTCGAATCCAAAAAATTCGTACTTCAAGGGAGTGAAAAGGATGCAGAAACATTAAAGGTATCCAACGAGCTGAGAAAACCCGAAATGGGTATTTTTACGAAAATATACCATATCGATGCCAATTTGGACCCCCTGAGGGCCGGTTTTTCATTCCATTCAAAGCTAGATTTATCCAAGGACACTTGCACTACATTTCATTGACAGTCATACTGAAAATTTCTCAGAAAATAGTTGAAATTGAAAAACCGGCCCTTGGATTTTTCCGATCGGGTTCCCCGGAGAATGTGCCTCAAGTTAGAGGTCGCCGTTTCGTCAAAATCGCATCAAAAGTTCGAGATTTTTTTCGTAAATTTTCCAATTTGTATACAAATTTTGAATCCTACAATATCGCACCCTTGCGACAATGGCGTTACAACTCAAAAATCCTCTTTTTTCAGGAGACGCTAAAAACTTTTCCCGCCCAGGAATGATGGTATTTTCAACTTGAATTCATTCAATAGCATAAAATATCCTATAACAATCAGTTTTGAATCCTTGTTCAATCTGAATGACTGTTCAATAGTTAATAATAATCCCAAAAAATATCAATTTTCCGAGCTGTAACTCTGTTCATGATTCATTCAGGCATTTCTCACTCTATCAAAGAATGAATCTGTAATCTCATTTTGAGTTGAAATCTTTTTGTGGATCCACTTGCAATTTCGATCGTAAATAACGCAACAGCTCAAAAAAAACGCAAGAATAACGTAAATAACGCAACAACTCAAAAAAATACGCTATCATTTCATCATTTCAGTCATAAATACAGTATCAACTCAAAGAAAACATCATCACAGCGTTTAAACACTTCTTTGGGACCGATAGAGCTTTTTTATGAATCCAACGATACCAAAAACTGAAAATTGACCATTTTCGAGTTAACACTATTCACGCAAGGGTGCGATATGATGATGAACCTACCGACTCCAACTATTTGAACTTTATTTTCTGTGGTACCTACCCAGACAAATGACGTACCCATGACACAAATCTACACTTTACAGAGGGGCTCATTATTCACGTGGCTTGCTTCCCTTATTCGATGCGTTCTGCCCAAGGTTTAAAATCTTTACTCACCAATTACCTAACTATGTTGAAAACTAGTCGAATATTATTTTATAGGCAGCTTAGCACAAATTGTTGACATTGGATTCCCTCCTACACTTCGGGCCGCTTTATCAATAATCGATTATCCAAAAAATCATAGCTAATCTCTTGGCAACAAATTTCTTGGAGACACAGCCTATGCGCAACCACCCAAAAATTGCCCTGAAATTAGTGGCCTGGTGATTAGCTATGATTTTTTGGATAATCGACTATTGATAAAGCGGCCCTTATCCAAGTAACCGTGCGTTGCAACCCATGAATCAATTCACACCCCATTCGCTCCCATGAACGCGGGTTAACATACCTAACTACCCATGCCCTTTTTCTTGACATCCTATAACCCAAATAATTGCATAAGCGCCTACATGTTGAGCAACAAATACACGGAATTTAGCGGATTCACGAAAAAAACACGTAACAATAACATAGGAAATATCAAACATCGGAACTAAGACGAGGACGAGGGATGAAGAATTGTTTCAGGGAGACGTCAGTTTCAGGCAAAAGGAGCGACCGCCGCTGTTTCGAGGAAGACGAGGCCGGCGAGGATCTGGTGGACGAGGAAGATGTTTGGAGACGACGCCTTCCCCTAAGCGAAGGAGAAGGAGGAGCGGAGGCTGCCAGGTTAGGACGATCGGCGAAGGAGAAAAAGGACGAGGATTGACGGGCGGAGGACGATAGAACCGACGATGAGACCGACGGCGCGTTAAGCCGTGGACGGGGAAGTTCCGCGGGCCGGTCGTCATCGAACATCAGCGAACTACGTGACGTCACCAGACGGCCCAACGAGTAGTTGTAGGTGCGTTCGTGCGACGACAGCTCCTCGGTGCATTCCGATTCCAAATTCTGTTCAAGTTAGTAAAATCGGTAGTGTCGAAATCCGATTTCGATGGTTTCAAGGCCGGAAAGGAAGAGTATTGTTATGTACGCCCGATTATTCAGGGTTTGTTCCACTTACGTCGCGTAGGCATGAGCAAGGCTTACCCAAGTGTTGTAGCCTACCAAACCAGTTTACCCTATGCCTACGCTTACGCTTCTGGAACAAACCCATAAATTTAAGGGCCGGTTTATAAATTTATTTAAAGCTAGATTTATCCAAGAAGTCTAGCATTAACTGAGGAGTTTTTCACCAAAATGGCGTGTATCCACCCCATCCATACATTCTGTTTTGGTGTAAAACAATCGAACTATCACTACGGGAAGGATATACGCCCGTTTGGGGAGAAACTGATTTTTAACTTCCGTTTACACTGGGATAAATCCATTTTGGCTTGAATTCGATGCTAGTAGCTATGAGGCTCAGGAAAAGAAACCCGAAAATGCAAACAAAAAAAAATTGGCTAAAAGCGGATAGGGAGAGGGGGGCACAATGAGACACTTTTCACTCAGCGCGCCCTAGCTCGCTAAGCTAAATAATGCCTCGAGAAAGCTGAAATTTTGAAGGTATTTAGAGCAACTCTTTGGCTTCAAAATGGCATTTCTTGAAACCGCCGTAAACGGGTTATTTTCTAAGAAATTCAACATTCAAAAAATTCGGTTTTTTGTCTCACTGTGCCCCACCCCTGGGGCACAATGAGACGAGTTGGTAAATCCATAAAAAATCATTGTAAAAACTGGAATAAATGTTCGCATACACGGTTTATTCATATCAAACAACAAAAAGAGTATTCTGAGACCGTGGTCGGAAAACGGGTATGGGTGGGTTTGTCAATTGCCATGAACCTAATTTCAAAGTACCTGCAATAACTACTGACAACATTTACGCTCATATGGAAGCCCATAATATGGGCTTTTTGGGGGACCCATAATAATGGGGTTTTTAAATTATAAAAAATGCATAATAATTCTACTTTGAAAGTAGCTTCAAGTACATTGATAAACTGGAAATATACCGATTATTTTTGTATTTTTAAACGTGCCATTCAATCCATGCCAAAAACTAGTAATAGTTCGTAGAAGTTAAACATAAAAAGATCTCTACGGCTCAAAAAAAACTGAAAATTCGGACTAACCTGTTTTCTCGGCTTCAGTTGCGCCTTCCACTCCTTCAGCTCGCGGCTGTACTCCTCTTCCTGCGACTTCAGCTTCATTGTTTCATGCTCCATGAGCATTTTTCCTGTTTGGGCAGGCGCACAATGTAAATTATGAGATACTGAGCTAGTCAGCAGACAAGGGCCATACGATAAGTATAGTTTTCTTATCATTTCTAGAATCGCAGTCAAAATCTCTACCCCTGTCCGCAGAGAAAACTTTTTTTAGGAATTATTTGGGGAGAAAGAGGAGAGAGTGTGGGGCGAATGAAAATTTCGTACCGCCAGAAGGGCGCATGTGGCCGTTTTTGAGGCTCCGCCTAACCCAGAAGCCACAGGTTTGTGTCTTTTTGAATGTTTTTGTAATCTAGGAAACTAGTAACAAAAAAAAACTAAACTTGAAAATGTTTCATCTCTCTACAAGAAAACGCGATTTCCCAAAACCTGCATTTTCCACATTTGCCTGGACTGGGATGATATGTATGTGGCATTATTGTGACTATTGTTCAATCGACTCACGTTTTTCATTCTGCAGCTGTTCCAGCTCCTTGATGGTCTGTTCTGAGTTGGCACGAAGTTCCTCCTGCTGCCTTTGGTGCTTCTGGTCGAACCTCTGCGCTTCGAGTCGGTACCTCTTCTTTTCGGTCTCTTGGAACTACAAAAGGACATGTGGATAGGGCGTTTTGTGCAATAGCCAGCCCAATTGGGTAGGCAAAATGTGGGCAGTTTAGCAGGTATCAATAGAAATTCCAATCGCTCAATTCTGATATTTTTTTATTTTTATGCAAATTTCGACTCTTGCAATACATCGTCGCTGAAGAAGCAACAGGTGCTAACGCAATTTTTGGCCTAAATTGAGAATCTCATACCGTTAGATTCGTCTTTTCAAGCCCGATCGATTGGTGAGGTCGATAATTTTTTTCTAAAATCTATAGTACCGAAAAATAGGTTGAAGGTGATTGCTGCTAATGCAGTACTTCTGCAACATCCTGCTATCGCGATCAGTTCAGTGCCAAGACCCTATCAGCAAACTGCGATCAAATTCGATCAAACGCTACTTCGAGATCAAAGTCAACTTCAAGTTCAAGATCAACTTCAAGATCAAACTCAACTTCGAGATCAAACTCAACTTCAAGATCAAAGTCAACTTCGAGATCAAAGTCAACTTCGAGAACAAAGTCAACTTCAAAGTCAAAAACAACTTCAAGATCAAAGTCAACTTTGAGATCAAAGCCAACTTCGAGATCAAAGTCAACTTTGAGATCAAAATCAACTTTGAGATCAAAATCAACTTTGAGATCAAAGTCAACTTCGAGATCAAAGTCAACTTTGAGATCAAAGCCAACTTAGAGATCAAAGTCAACTTTGAGATCAAAGTCAACTTTGAGATCAAAATCAACTTCGAGATCAAACTCAACTTCGAGATCAAACTCAACTTCAAGATCAAAGTCAACTTCAAGATCAAAGTCAACTTCGAGATCAAAGTCAACTTCGAGAACAAAGTCAACTTCAAAGTCAAAAACAACTTCAAGATCAAAGCCAACTTTGTGATCAAAGCCAACTTCGAGATCGAAGTCAACTTCGAGATCAAAGTCAACTTTGAGATCAAAATCAACTTTGAGATCAAAGTCAACTTCGAGATCAAAGTCAACTTTGAGATCAAAGCCAACTTAGAGATCAAAATCAACTTTGAGATCAAAGTCAACTTCGAGATCAAAGTCAACTTTGAGATCAAAGCCAACTTCGAGATCAAAGTCAACTTTGAGATCAAAATCAACTTTGAGATCAAAGTCAACTTTGAGATCAAAATCAACTTCGAGATCAAACTCAACTTCAAGATCAAAGTCAACTTCGAGATCAAAGTCAACTTCGAGAACAAAGTCAACTTCAAAGTCAAAAACAACTTCAAGATCAAAGCCAACTTTGTGATCGAAGCCAACTTCGAGATCAAAGTCAACTTCGAGATCAAAGTCAACTTTGAGATCAAAATCAACTTTGAGATCAAAGTCAACTTCGAGATCGAAGCCAACTTCGAGATCAAAGTCAACTTTGAGATCAAAGTCAACTTCGAGATCAAAGTCAACTTTGAGATCAAAGCCAACTTCGAGATCAAAGTCAACTTTGAGATCAAAATCAACTTTGAGATCAAAGTCAACTTTGAGATCAAAATCAACTTCGAGATCAAACTCAACTTCAAGATCAAAGTCAACTTCGAGATCAAAGTCAACTTCGAGAACAAAGTCAACTTCAAAGTCAAAAACAACTTCAAGATCAAAGCCAACTTTGAGATCGAAGTCAACTTTGAGATCAAAATCAACTTTGAGATCAAAGTCAACTTCGAGATCGAAGCCAACTTCGAGATCAAAGTCAACTTCGAGATCAAAATCAACTTTGAGATCAAAGTCAACTTCGAGATCAAAGTCAACTTTGAGATCAAAGCCAACTTCGAGATCAAAGTCAACTTTGAGATCAAAATCAACTTTGAGATCAAAGTCAACTTTGAGATCAAAATCAACTTCGAGATCAAACTCAACTTCAAGATCAAAGCCAACTTCGAGATCAAAATCAACTTTGAGATCAAAGCCAACTTCGAGATCAAAGTCAACTTTGAGATCAAAATCAACTTTGAGATCAAAGTCAACTTTGAGATCAAAATCAACTTCGAGATCAAACTCAACTTCAAGATCAAAGTCAACTTCGAGATCAAAGTCAACTTCGAGAACAAAGTCAACTTCAAAGTCAAAAACAACTTCAAGATCAAAGCCAACTTTGAGATCAAAGTCAACTTTGAGATCAAAATCAACTTTGAGATCAAAGTCAACTTCGAGATCAAAGCCAACTTCGAGATCAAAGTCAACTTCGAGATCAAAATCAACTTTGAGATCAAAGCCAACTTCGAGATCAAAGTCAACTTTGAGATCAAAATCAACTTTGAGATCAAAGTCAACTTTGAGATCAAAATCAACTTCGAGATCAAACTCAACTTCAAGATCAAAGTCAACTTCGAGATCAAAGTCAACTTCGAGAACAAAGTCAACTTCAAAGTCAAAAACAACTTCAAGATCAAAGCCAACTTTGTGATCAAAGCCAACTTCGAGATCAAAGTCAACTTCGAGATCAAAGTCAACTTTGAGATCAAAATCAACTTTGAGATCAAAGTCAACTTCGAGATCAAAGCCAACTTCGAGATCAAAGTCAACTTCGAGATCAAAATCAACTTTGAGATCAAAATCAACTTCGAGATCAAAGTCAACTTCGAGATCAAAGCCAACTTCGAGATCAAAGTCAACTTCGAGATCAAAGTCAACTTTGAGATCAAAGTCAACTTCGAGATCAAAGTCAACTTTGAGATCAAAGCCAACTTCGAGATCAAAGTCAACTTCGAGATCAAAATCAACTTTGAGATCAAAATCAACTTTGAGATCAAAATCAACTTTGAGATCAAAATCAACTTTGAGATCAAAATCAACTTTGAGATCAAAATCAACTTTGAGATCAAAATCAACTTTGAGATCAAAGTCAACTTCGAGATCAAAGTCAACTTCGAGAACAAAGTCAACTTCAAAGTCAAAAACAACTTCAAGATCAAAGCCAACTTTGTGATCAAAGCCAACTTCGAGATCGAAGTCAACTTCGAGATCAAAGTCAACTTTGAGATCAAAATCAACTTTGAGATCAAAGTCAACTTCGAGATCAAAGTCAACTTTGAGATCAAAGCCAACTTAGAGATCAAAATCAACTTTGAGATCAAAGTCAACTTCGAGATCAAAGTCAACTTTGAGATCAAAGCCAACTTCGAGATCAAAGTCAACTTTGAGATCAAAATCAACTTTGAGATCAAAGTCAACTTTGAGATCAAAATCAACTTCGAGATCAAACTCAACTTCAAGATCAAAGTCAACTTCGAGATCAAAGTCAACTTCGAGAACAAAGTCAACTTCAAAGTCAAAAACAACTTCAAGATCAAAGCCAACTTTGTGATCAAAGCCAACTTCGAGATCAAAGTCAACTTCGAGATCAAAGTCAACTTTGAGATCAAAATCAACTTTGAGATCAAAGTCAACTTCGAGATCGAAGCCAACTTCGAGATCAAAGTCAACTTTGAGATCAAAGTCAACTTCGAGATCAAAGTCAACTTTGAGATCAAAGCCAACTTCGAGATCAAAGTCAACTTTGAGATCAAAATCAACTTTGAGATCAAAGTCAACTTTGAGATCAAAATCAACTTCGAGATCAAACTCAACTTCAAGATCAAAGTCAACTTCGAGATCAAAGTCAACTTCGAGAACAAAGTCAACTTCAAAGTCAAAAACAACTCCAAAATTAAAGTCAACTGCGATATAAAAGTCAACTGCGAGATAAAAGTCAACTTCGAGATCAAATTCAACTTTGAGATCGAAGCCAACATCGAGATCAAACACAACATCTAGATCAATGACAACTTTGAGATCGAAGTCAACTTCGAGATCGAAGTCAACTTTGAGATCAAAGTCGACTTCGAGATCAAAGTCAACTGAGATCAAAATCAACTTCGAGATCAAAGTCAACCTTGATATCAAAGTCAACTTCGAGATCAAACTCAACTTCAAGATCAAAGCCAACTTCGAGATCAAAATCAACTTTGAGATCAAAGCCAACTTCGAGATCAAAGTCAACTTTGAGATCAAAATCAACTTTGAGATCAAAGTCAACTTTGAGATCAAAATCAACTTCGAGATCAAACTCAACTTCAAGATCAAAGTCAACTTCGAGATCAAAGTCAACTTCGAGAACAAAGTCAACTTCAAAGTCAAAAACAACTTCAAGATCAAAGCCAACTTTGAGATCAAAGTCAACTTTGAGATCAAAATCAACTTTGAGATCAAAGTCAACTTCGAGATCAAAGCCAACTTCGAGATCAAAGTCAACTTCGAGATCAAAATCAACTTTGAGATCAAAGCCAACTTCGAGATCAAAGTCAACTTTGAGATCAAAATCAACTTTGAGATCAAAGTCAACTTTGAGATCAAAATCAACTTCGAGATCAAACTCAACTTCAAGATCAAAGTCAACTTCGAGATCAAAGTCAACTTCGAGAACAAAGTCAACTTCAAAGTCAAAAACAACTTCAAGATCAAAGCCAACTTTGTGATCAAAGCCAACTTCGAGATCAAAGTCAACTTCGAGATCAAAGTCAACTTTGAGATCAAAATCAACTTTGAGATCAAAGTCAACTTCGAGATCAAAGCCAACTTCGAGATCAAAGTCAACTTCGAGATCAAAATCAACTTTGAGATCAAAATCAACTTCGAGATCAAAGTCAACTTCGAGATCAAAGCCAACTTCGAGATCAAAGTCAACTTCGAGATCAAAATCAACTTTGAGATCAAAGTCAACTTCGAGATCAAAGTCAACTTTGAGATCAAAGCCAACTTCGAGATCAAAGTCAACTTCGAGATCAAAATCAACTTCGAGATCAAACTCAACTTCAAGATCAAAGCCAACTTCGAGATCAAAATCAACTTTGAGATCAAAGTCAACTTCGAGATCAAAGTCAACTTTGAGATCAAAATCAACTTCGAGATCAAAGTCAACTTCGAGATCAAAGTCAACTTTGAGATCAAAATCAACTTTGAGATCAAAGTCAACTTCGAGATCAAAGTCAACTTCGAGATCAAAGTCAACTTCGAGATCAAAATCAACTTTGAGATCAAAATCAACTTCGAGATCAAAGTCAACTTCGAGATCAAAGCCAACTTCGAGATCAAAGTCAACTTCGAGATCAAAATCAACTTTGAGATCAAAGTCAACTTCGAGATCAAAGTCAACTTTGAGATCAAAGCCAACTTCGAGATCAAAGTCAACTTCGAGATCAAAATCAACTTCGAGATCAAACTCAACTTCAAGATCAAAGCCAACTTCGAGATCAAAATCAACTTTGAGATCAAAGCCAACTTCGAGATCAAAGTCAACTTTGAGATCAAAATCAACTTTGAGATCAAAGTCAACTTTGAGATCAAAATCAACTTCGAGATCAAACTCAACTTCAAGATCAAAGTCAACTTCGAGATCAAAGTCAACTTCGAGAACAAAGTCAACTTCAAAGTCAAAAACAACTTCAAGATCAAAGCCAACTTTGAGATCAAAGTCAACTTTGAGATCAAAATCAACTTTGAGATCAAAGTCAACTTCGAGATCAAAGCCAACTTCGAGATCAAAGTCAACTTCGAGATCAAACTCAACTTCAAGATCAAAGTCAACTTCGAGATCAAAGTCAACTTCGAGAACAAAGTCAACTTCAAAGTCAAAAACAACTTCAAGATCAAAGTCAACTTTGAGATCAAAATCAACTTCGAGATCAAACTCAACTTCAAGATCAAAGTCAACTTCGAGATCAAAGTCAACTTCGAGAACAAAGTCAACTTCAAAGTCAAAAACAACTTCAAGATCAAAGCCAACTTTGTGATCAAAGCCAACTTCGAGATCAAAGTCAACTTCGAGATCAAAGTCAACTTTGAGATCAAAATCAACTTTGAGATCAAAGTCAACTTCGAGATCAAAGCCAACTTCGAGATCAAAGTCAACTTCGAGATCAAAATCAACTTTGAGATCAAAATCAACTTCGAGATCAAACTCAACTTCAAGATCAAAGTCAACTTCGAGATCAAAGTCAACTTCGAGAACAAAGTCAACTTCAAAGTCAAAAACAACTTCAAGATCAAAGCCAACTTTGTGATCAAAGCCAACTTCGAGATCAAAGTCAACTTCGAGATCAAAGTCAACTTTGAGATCAAAATCAACTTTGAGATCAAAGTCAACTTCGAGATCAAAGCCAACTTCGAGATCAAAGTCAACTTCGAGATCAAAATCAACTTTGAGATCAAAGTCAACTTCGAGATCAAAGTCAACTTTGAGATCAAACTCAACTTCAAGATCAAAGTCAACTTCGAGATCAAAGTCAACTTCGAGAACAAAGTCAACTTCAAAGTCAAAAACAACTTCAAGATCAAAGCCAACTTTGAGATCAAAGTCAACTTTGAGATCAAAATCAACTTTGAGATCAAAGTCAACTTCGAGATCAAAGCCAACTTCGAGATCAAAGTCAACTTCGAGATCAAAATCAACTTTGAGATCAAAGTCAACTTCGAGATCAAAGTCAACTTTGAGATCAAAATCAACTTTGAGATCAAAGTCAACTTTGAGATCAAAATCAACTTCGAGATCAAACTCAACTTCAAGATCAAAGTCAACTTCGAGATCAAAGTCAACTTCGAGAACAAAGTCAACTTCAAAGTCAAAAACAACTTCAAGATCAAAGCCAACTTTGAGATCAAAGCCAACTTCGAGATCAAAGTCAACTTCGAGATCAAAGTCAACTTTGAGATCAAAATCAACTTTGAGATCAAAGTCAACTTCGAGATCAAAGTCAACTTCGAGATCAAAGTCAACTTCGAGATCAAAATCAACTTTGAGATCAAAATCAACTTCGAGATCAAAGTCAACTTCGAGATCAAAGTCAACTTCGAGATCAAAGTCAACTTCGAGATCAAAATCAACTTTGAGATCAAAGTCAACTTCGAGATCAAAGTCAACTTTGAGATCAAAGCCAACTTCGAGATCAAAGTCAACTTCGAGATCAAAATCAACTTCGAGATCAAAGTCAACTTCGAGATCAAAGTCAACTTCGAGATCAAAGTCAACTTTGAGATCAAAGTCAACTTCGAGTTCAAAGTCAACTTTGAGATCAAAATCAACTTCGAGATCAAAGTCAACTTCGAGTTCAAAGTCAACTTTGAGATCAAAATCAACTTCGAGATCAAAGTCAACTTCGAGTTCAAAGTCAACTTTGAGATCAAAATCAACTTCGAGATCAAAGTCAACTTCGAGATCAAAGTCAACTTCGACATCAAAGTCAAGTTTGAGATCAAAATCAACATCGAGATCAAAGTCAACTTCGAGTTCAAAGTCAACTTCGAGATCAAAGTCAACTTCGAGATCAAAGTCAACCTTGAGATCAAAATCAACTTTGAGATCAAAGTCAACTTCGAGATCAAAGTCAACTTTGAGATCAAAGTGAACTTCGACTTCAAAGTCAACTTTGAGATCAAAATCAACTTCGAGATCAAAGTCAACTTCGAGTTCAAAGTCAACTTCGAGATCAATGCCAACTTTGAGATCAAAGTCAACTTCGAGATCAAAGTCAACTTTGAGATCAAAATCAACTTTGAGATCAAAGTCAACTTTGAGATCAAAATCAACTTCGAGATCAAACTCAACTTCAAGATCAAAGTCAACTTCGAGATCAAAGTCAACTTCGAGAACAAAGTCAACTTCAAAGTCAAAAACAACTTCAAGATCAAAGCCAACTTTAAGATCAAAGTCAACTTCGAGATCAAAGTCAACTTTGAGATCAAAGTCAACTTTGAGATCAAAGCCAACTTAGAGATCAAAGTCAACTTCGAGATCAAAGTCAACTTCAAGATCAAAGTCAACTTCGAGATCAAAGTCAACTTCGAGAACAAAGTCAACTTCAAAGTCAAAAACAACTTCAAGATCAAAGTCAACTTTGAGATCAAAATCAACTTCAAGATCAAAGTCAACTTCAAGATCAAAGTCAACTTTGAGATCAAAGCCAACTTCGAGATCAAAGTCAACTTCAAAGTCAAAAACAACTTCAAGATCAAAGCCAACTTTGTGATCGAAGCCAACTTCGAGATCAAAGTCAACTTCGAGATCAAAGTCAACTTCGAGATCAAAGTCAACTTTGAGATCAAAATCAACTTTGAGATCAAAGTCAACTTCGAGATCAAAGTCAACTTCAAGATCAAAGTCAACTTCGAGATCAAAGTCAACTTCAAAGTCAAAAACAACTTCAAGATCAAAGCCAACTTTGTGATCAAAGTCAACTTCGAGATCAAAGTCAACTTTGAGATCAAAGTCAACTTTGAGATCAAAATCAACTTTGAGATCAAAGTCAACTTCGAGATCAAAGTCAACTTTGAGATCAAAGTCAACTTCGAGATCAAAATCAACTTTGAGATCAAAGTCAACTTCGAGATCAAAGTCAACTTTGAGATCAAAGCCAACTTCGAGATCAAAGTCAACTTTGAGATCAAAATCAACTTTGAGATCAAAGTCAACTTTGAGATCAAAATCAACTTCGAGATCAAACTCAACTTCAAGATCAAAGTCAACTTCGAGATCAAAGTCAACTTCGAGAACAAAGTCAACTTCAAAGTCAAAAACAACTTCGAGATCAAAGTCAACTTCGAGATCAAAGTCAACTTTGAGATCAAAATCAACTTTGAGATCAAAGTCAACTTCGAGATCAAAGCCAACTTCGAGATCAAAGTCAACTTCGAGATCAAAATCAACTTTGAGATCAAAGTCAACTTCGAGATCAAAGTCAACTTTGAGATCAAAGCCAACTTCGAGATCAAAGTCAACTTTGAGATCAAATTCAACTTTGAGATCAAAATCAACTTCGAGATCAAACTCAACTTCAAGATCAAAGTCAACTTCGAGATCAAAGTCAACTTCAAGATCAAAGTCAACTTCGAGATCAAAGTCAACTTCGAGAACAAAGTCAACTTCAAAGTCAAAAACAACTTAGAGATCAAAGTCAACTTCGAGATTAAAGTCAACTTTGAGATCAAAATCAACTTCAAGATCAAAGTCAACTTCAAGATCAAAGCCAACTTCGAGATCAAAGTCAACTTCGCGATCAAAATCAACTTCAAGATCAAAGTCAACTTTGAGATCAAAGCCAACTTAGAGATCAAAGTCAACTTCGAGATCAAAATCAACTTTGAGATCAAAATCAACTTTGAGATCAAAATCAACTTTGAGATCAAAATCAACTTTGAGATCAAACTCAACTTCAAGATCAAAGTCAACTTCGAGATCAAAGTCAACTTCGAGATCAAAGTCAACTTCGAGATCAAAGTCAACTTCGAGATCAAAGTCAACTTCAAAGTCAAAAACAACTTCGAGATCAAAGTCAACTTCGAGATCAAAGTCAACTTTGACGTCAAAGTCAACTTTGAGATCAAAGTCAACTTCGAGATCAAAATCAACTTCAAGATCAAAGTCAACTTCGAGATCAAACTCAACTTCAAGATCAAAGTCAACTTCGAGATCAAAGTCAACTTCGAGAACAAAGTCAACTTCAAAGTCAAAAACAACTTCAAGATCAAAGCCAACTTTGTGATCAAAGCCAACTTCGAGATCAAAGTCAACTTCGAGATCAAAGTCAACTTTGAGATCAAAATCAACTTCAAGATCAAAGTCAACTTTGAGATCAAAGCCAACTTAGAGATCAAAGTCAACTTCGAGATTAAAGTCAACTTTGAGATCAAAATCAACTTCAAGATCAAAGTCAACTTCAAGATCAAAGTCAACTTTGAGATCAAAGCCAACTTCGAGATCAAACTCACTTCGAGATCAAAGTCAACTTCGAAATCAAAGTCAACTTCGAGATCAAAATCAACTTTGAGATCAAAGTCAACTTCAAGTTCATAGTCAACGTCGAGATCAAAGTCAACTTCGAGATCAAACTCAACTTTGACGTCAAAATCAACTTCGAGATCAAACTCAACTTTGACGTCAAAGTCAACTTCGAGATCAAAGTCAACTTCGAGATCAAAATCGACTTCGTGATATAACCCTGATACTACCTCACTGATGTCCTGATAAGCAATCGACTTCCTGAAAAGCATATTGATTGAGTTGTTTAGAAGTGTTCGTACTCACCTTTTTCAAAAGATTCCGCTCGTGTTCCGGATCTGGATTGCTGGCCATACGTATTCGGAGACTTTCGCGGAACATCATCTCGCGCACTTTCATTTCAGACTTGATCCTCTTCGGGTGAGCGCGCTTCTCTATGCTCTGCCTCTTCAGAAGATCTTCAACTTTGCGGCCGTTCAGTCGCTTCATGTGTTCCAGCTCCTTATCGTGCCTTATCAGCATCTGATGAGAAAAACGAGCAGGAACATGAACTTTCTGACAACTTTTCCAAGATTTTATCGGTCAACCGCATGTTGAGATTTTCAGACCTGGTGCCGTTGAAGGAAGAAACTATCCTTGAGCTGCCGCTTGGCCAGCTGGTGCTTGTCGTGGATCTGCCGCTCTTCCAGCTCCCATATTGCCGCTTCTCTCGCTCTCATCAGCTGAAATCGATTCCAAACAAGTAATGTCAAGGTACGAGTTCATTTGTACCTTAAGCTGGATGTTTAATGTGCGTTTTTCTCTGCTCAGCGAGCGTAAAACTGGCAGCCAATCAGATCTCATCACTCAGGACGCAGAGAAAAATGCACATCGTCACGTTAGTGGCAACACCAGGTAACTCATTTTCTGGCGGTTTTGAGTCAAGAACGCTCTTGTATGGAAAAAGAGGTGGCGGATCGATTAGCGGAGCTGGTTTTATATTCAGTTCGTTAGGAAGCGCGTAAATCGCAATTCGGTCAACAGTGGGTATCTCAAATTATCGTCACAACGTGCTATCTCAGTGCTACCACACGCCCGATGGCAAGTCTCTCGACGTCTTTAGAGCCAACTCGATCAAATTTAACCGTAAGACCCAACTTGGGAAACTTATTATTAGGTCACTCATGATTTTTACAAAAATCAGTTTTTTGCCTCTCCTGGAAAATTGGAAAAAGTGAGTTACCCGGTGTTGCCACTAGCGATATGTGAATCCTCCATTAGTCTATTCTTTTTGACCTCATACCTGTTGCTTCTGCTGCAAAAACTGCCGATCCATGAGAGCGATTTTCTCCCGATGGGAGTCACTCAATCTCCTTAAAGATGTTTCGTGATTCTCGTTCAGCTTCTGGAGGAAGAACTTCTCCTAAAATCGAAGACTTATATAAAACCAGTGTTGCTTAGATAACACGCAATACTTCCATATTTTGAATCGTAAGTGACAATTTGATCTCATTTTGACTGCTTTTGAAGGCTTTTAGGTTAATATGGAAGTAAAATCGAAACCACTGCTTGAACTATCGTCGAACAAACTCCTCCTTATGCTTACCCTTTCTTCGTGCTCAGCTTCGAGTTTCTCCTTTCGCGTTTTGAACGTGTTCTTCCTCTTATCCTTTGGCATGAGGTCGACTTCCTGTTTGAGAAGACGCATCTCCTGTTTCTGACTTTCTCGAAACTCCTTCAATTCCCTTTCCTGTTCGGCCCGGATTTTCTTACTAGTCAGCCGCAGATCGGCTTCTTGCTGCTGTTCCGCCTTTTCAACCATTTGTCGCTGATGTCGCGACTGAGCTTCCAGTTCGGCTTCGTAACTCCTGCGGAACGAATTAGTTAATTTTCCCTATTTTTTTCAACTCTCTGATTCCTCAAAGGTACGTTGCTACTTTTCCGTGCGATTACCTTATAAGAGCGACTTTCTCTTGCTCGAATTTCTTGTCCTGCTGGTCCTTGGCGAGATTGCTCTTGAAAGCAAGATCCTGGAATTGCTTCTGTTCTTGCTTCTGCAGCATCTTCAATTCCCGCAGTTCTTGTTTTCTACAGAGGGAGAGATGCTGTGAATGGAAGGGCCGATTTCAAAGATGAAATATACGATCGAGAGATTACATACCTGATGACGTGATCATCGATGAGCTTGCCATTATCGTCGTCGCCATAGATAACACGGCTCGTCGTGGTCGTCACAACTACGCCATCAATTTCGAATTTCCTCGTCCGCTTGCGCGTCTTTTTCTTCAAGTGTAAAAGTTCCAGCTCTTCCTTCGACCTGCTGTGCCGGACGTGTTCGTTCTGCAAGAATCGCAGGGCGAAATTTTGGTACGTGATTTCCAGAAATAATTTACCTACCTATTCAATCGGTCAGGAAAATGGTTTTGACAACCTCAAACTCTCACCTTTTACGTTTCGGGGCTATGGAACACAAATCCAGGACGAAAACGAGGCACTGCCTAGGTAATCGTTACTAAAGAACTAGCATACCATTATTATAACTCCCCCGTTTTGATACCTGAGGTATGGATACCACTGGGGATACCAGAGAGACAGCGCCAGCCCCCAAACTTTTTGGAGTTCGATAGATCGGCCATTCTTACCCGGTTATAGTCAGGCTTGGGCCGCAATACGACTTCAGCATCTTGAATCCTCGACGGCCGGTTTTCTTTGTTGCTGCCTCGACTGTCCTGGGATATGGTTGTTGAAACACTTTCTGCATCCGATCGGTCGAAAGTACGCGTGCTTGCGGCAGAGGGTGGGGTCCGATTGCCTGTTGTCGAGCCTGCGTCCGACTGCGAGCTGTTCCTTGCGTGAGAGCGGTTCCCCTCCACTACAACACTGCTGTCGCCCATTTGTTGCTGGAAATACCAAAATACAGTAAAAAAAAATATTCTACAACAACGAGAATGAAAAGTGAGTCTTACTTATTTACCTTCTGCATGTTCGTTGAATTATTAACGACGATGTACACCTCATCAGTATCGGCAGGAGTAGGTGGTTGACCATTGACAGGGTGAGCTGGGCTGGCCCCTTTTGACGTTTTATGATCGGGCTCATCAGAGATTTTGGCCCGCGAAGGCGTCGCTCCGCCATCAACGATTATTGACGTCGCTCTATTTTCGGACGAGTTCAGAGCGAGAGAGTCGTCTTCTGCTAAATAAGATCAAATTGGGCATATTTCTAATAAAATACTTCCATATTTTCAAAGTGAGACACAATTTGATCATATTTTGTCCGCTTTCGGAGTGTTTAGGTAAAAAATACCAAAAAACTCACTATGCAAATTTTAAAATTTGCCCAAAAAAAATACGCCACTTTATCGGAACATAAAAATATCCACATATTCTGAAGGTACGAAGTCCTGACCACAAAATTTGGCCAAAATTTTGTGGACAGGACATCGTATTGAATCGCTGATCCGATTTTGATGTAACTAGTCCTAAAAGTTTGCTCCAACTTGATGCATATTGTCCGGGGAAATCCGATCGGAAAAGGTCAAGGGGTCCAAATCGGGCATTAGTATGGTCCATTTTCGAAAAAACTCAATTTTGAAGGTGATGCCGCGGGTTTAGAATTTTTTGAGTATTTTTCCCGGCTTTCTCGCTTGATTTACCATAGAATAGGGGGTTTTTCCCGAAAATTATTGAAAATTTTGTTTTTTGGTTTGGCTTGCAATTTCTTGACGCAGTTTCTCCTGTTTCGCGTTTTTGCCAATTTGAGGGAGTTCTACTGAACCGATTTTGAATTTTTTGAGCTTGTTGGATTTCTTGAAGGTTTTCACACCTTTTTCACTCCCTATGAGAAAAAATTAGTTGGGTTTTAGTGATCAAAAACTGGTTTAAAGACTTTTTTTAGGTCAAAAAAATATTTTTCAACTCTTTAAAAAAATTTACAAAATTCCAAAAAAATATATTTTTGACTAGGCTTTGGGTACGTAGGTACATGACACAAATCGGATGACTCTATCGGACTGAGAAAAACCGATTTCCGATTTCCCAAAATTAACAATTTTTGACTACAAGCAGCGCAAAAAATGACATACCATACAAGGAGGTCCAGCCGGGATCGTCTGCGTGCGACTTGGCGACAGTCGTGTCGCCGACAGTAACAACGGAAACATGACTCATGTTTTGCAATGAATCGTCAGCGTCGTCTTCGGCCAAACGGAGCGAACCATGGTTAGGCTGGCTGACGACGACAACATCGACTTCATCTTCGGAGTCAACCTAAGCGCGTACAAAAAAAAAGTTGTGGTTTGCTCCAATTCGGTGCATATTGTCTGGGGAATCCGATCAAAAAATGTTAAGGGGTTGAAAATCAACAAAAAACTGTTTTTGGAATTGTGACTTTTTTGACATTCGAGCGTTTTTGAGTACTTTTGAGCGTGTTTAGCGGATTCTCTTACCCAAATAGTTCAACTAGAATAAATTTGCTAAGTTTTGGTTTTTTTTTTTAATCAGACCACCCTTTCTATGCGTTTTGCTGCTGACGGCGTATTTTTGGAAATAATGTACCCAAAAGTAATCAATGAATTCGGGGTTGGATGCGTTTTAATAATTTACTCAAAGCAATAAGTTCGCTCACCAATGTTTTGTTGTTTTCGTTCGACACTATGACAACCTGGCTAGGGGTTGGCCGGACTGGAGCAGGCACGGCCGATGCAGGAGTTGCTGGCGGCGGATGTATATGCAGGACGGGCGGGTGCATCGTTGTCACGACGGTGACGTTGCTTTCGAGGGCCTCTTGGCTAATGAGGAGCTCTTGTTGTTCGTCGCCGATGCGAACGGTCGTTGCTTTTTTGGCGTCTGAATCGAATTGAAAAATCGAAATCAACTATCGAACCATTTACTCGGTCAAGTGAAGAATTGAATTCTCAATTCAGGTTCTAATTTCCCCACAGCACTATTTGCAAGACGCGCTATTCGCCTATTTTGAACCTAGAATAATCAGCTAAAAATTTCAGATAATTCTATCCTTGCCAAAATAATTACCTGCAACCGGAGGCGCGGCCGGCTTGGCAAGCGTTTTGATGACCTCTTCGGAAAGCGGCGGGGGCGCCGGACGTCGCCGGTTGCGGTTCGACGCCGACGAACTCCGGGCCCGCGACGTCGTCCAACTGCCGTTGACTTCTTCGCCGCCAACGGATGCGATGCCCATGACCGAGACGGGGCGTCCCCTCTCCGTTTGTTCTCGATCGACGTCGTCAACATTAGCCCGCAATTCCTTGGCTATATTTGAACTCTGGAGGCAGAATAAATAAGATAACTTAGTACTTGAATAGTTAAGAAGCACCTGAATTTATCGAGTAAGTGAATTTATTGTGAGTATTGGGTTTTTCCAGAAGCGTGAACGTAGGCATTTGACTTGAGCGTGCACAGCGTGAGGCAACACTTATGTCCAGATATGTACCAGAATATATTTCAACATTTCGATCAACTCACAATAATGTCAGGAGTGGACGTCGGAGTTGCTACAATCCGCTCTGGCTCCTCGTTGACTTCAACCTCTGCTGGCCGGAATTCCGCCGCTGACTGACGTCTCAACAGAGGCACGATCGGCTCTTCGTTGACGTCAGGCGCGGGCGACGTCGCTGGCTCGGGAGGCGGAGATGGCGCCTTCAACGTCTTGGACGGTTTTATGGCCAGAGGCGGCATTGAGGCCTCGGTGGGCGATACCGGCCCAGCGACCGCCGGTTCAGGTGTCGGCGATGCAGGTGGAGGCGATGCAGCCGGCGGCGACGCAGCAGCAGGTGGAGGTGGAGCTGGGCCTTTGTCGTGGGACAGCCGCCTCTCCAGGACTTCGTTGGTTCGTGCTCTGACCGTCTGAAATAAAATGATAACTTATTAATAGGGAACGTATTTGTTTACATATTTTTTTCTGGCAATGTACCGATGTTTTTCAAGTAGATGTGTTCATATTGACATTTTCTGAACCGTTTAAGCCCACTTTCATTTCACATATTTTGACATATTCCACTATAAAGCCATATTTGCAAATATTTGGTCCACAAAAACATAAATTTGCTAATTTTGGGTAGTTTTTCATACTTTTGAAGAAATCATAAAAAAAAATTCCCAACCGATTACATAGGTACATTATTTCCAATGTTCCAAAATCTTGTTGTAATGTTCATTTTGCGCTTAAACATTTTTTTTTAAATATTTCAACCTTTTTACAAATTTTTCACATATTTTAAGAAAATGAATACACATATATGCTACATATCTGGCATTTGTAAATACATAAAAATCCGATCCCTATTTATAACTTATGCTCAATGACGTTCACCTGATTGGGTGCCGGCATCGCAGGAGTAGCAGGTTTGTTATCGGTTACTACGTCAGCTTTGCCTCTAGCTTTACTATCTACTTCTACTAAGGGTTTTTCCGCTTCGGTTGCTTCCTCAACTAGAAAAAAAATTCAGCAAACGGTTTTAGACCGTAAAAGATGATGAAATTTGATCGGGATATTTCGCTACAAAAATAATATATTTGTCATATTATGACGATGCCAATTACTTTTAAGGTCGTTGTCGGACTTGATAGAAGCAGAATCATCTTCTCCATTGCCCAGGAGCTGCGACGAGCGATGTTCCTGGAAAAGGCAGGCAAACATTGGAGAAAAATTCCATAACCATAGATTTCCAAGGAATTCGGAAAGAAGCCGTATTTCTAGTAACAATACGGGGGGTTCACAATTTTACATCATCGGAAAAAATAAACGAATTGATAATTAATAACGCATCAGCTAAGTCATATCGATGGTAAAAGTGTAAATCCTTGTAAGTCCAAATTCAGAAATTTGTCAGGGTACCTGAAAACGTGCTAGTTTTTGCAACACTGGAAGGTTTTGACTTACAGGTTATTGCAAATGGCCACAGAGAAGAATCCGGCTTCATTTGATGGATCTACGGCTCAAATACTACCCATAGAGCCCAAATCCTTATTTCATCAAAAATTAAGACTTACGAGGTTTTACACTTTAACTATCAATATGGTATTCTGAAAATCAATAATGAGCATAGATAACCTCATGGTGGATTTAACCATCTCGGACTTGGTTGCTTTAGGTATTTTCGCTCGAAGACAGGTAACTAATAGCGACTAGGTCAAGCTAAAGGTGCCCATACACTACCCGATTGCTAATTGTGGGGCCAAGACAATCAATTGCTTCAATTTGTTGATATGACTCAATAAACAACTCGAATAAATTGGCATCCCCACTAAAACAGCCGGCAATCGGATAGCGAATGGGCACCTTTAGCAGAACGTTAACATTCGAATCACTCAATTTTGGCAAAATTGGCCCGAAGAATACGACATGCTAGGGGGGGGATGACAGGCAGCTCATTGTGCAGTATAGCGCGTAGCAACAAAACTTACCTACTCTTTGGTACTTCTTTTTCAGTCTTCTGCCTCGCTACGAGACCGACAATGTAGGCATGAAAACAAGCAGAGGCGAATTCTCCGGGTAAGCTGGACAAGGAGCGCTTGTCCAACGAAAAATTGAGCAAAATTCACATTCCAGATAATTTTGACTCAATTTTAATGTTAACAACTTATGAAAACTTTTTTCCTTCTATCCAAGAACTCGGATTTTCCTAAATTAAATACATTTTACTGGATAAAACAGCAGAATTGAGGTACTGATCTAAGAAACTATTCCGGCTGACAATCAGAACATGATTTCGTATTACATGTGCCAAGTAAAAGCTCCTCAAGGTACAGGTTAAACGGTAGCGAAATGGAGCAAGTTTTATTGCCTGGAGTTGCTTTACTTTTTTCGAGCAGTAAAATTGCTGGCAATTAATTGCTGGTTCTCAAAAAAAGAGGAGGGAAAAATCGGCGAATTGATCGGAGCCGCTGTCAATTTTAATTGACAAGAATCGCTCAAGTTTCAGCAATTTAGTTTCAACGGGGCTTGCTGTGATCGTCTCCATGGGTTTTATGGGAACGGAATGTTTGTTTTTTTGAGATTGACTAAACTATTGATAGAAAAGGTCTCCTGTCGAACTTCTCATTGCTTAAAAATGCGTCATAAATACCAAAAAACAATTGTAGCGCTTTGTGGTGCATAATTTTTGTACGTGTTTTGACCCTGATTCGAATGAAACCAATCCCAATGGAATTTTAGCGAAAACTTCTGCCCCGTCAGTAAAAGTCAGTGGTCTTAATAAATAAATCAGCTATGCTAAACTTTCAAAATTGAAAAAAAAAATCCTTGGCTCAAAGTTGTATGATTATCTACTTTACGATTATCGCACCAACAAGGTTATGCGCTCACACTTAAGGTGCCCATACACTATTTGATAGCGTTAACCATGGGAACGTGGTTTTGAACTCCAATGAAATTTATTTGAGTGGTTTATTGAGTCATCTCGACCAATCAAGGCAAAGATTGTCTTGGCCCCTCAACCAGCATTCGGATACTTTGAACTTCCTAAAGGTGCCCCATCACTATTTGATCTGATCCACCTGGCCATGGTTTTATTCAATTCCGGGATTGAAATTCAAAAAAAATTTGGGGTCTCGGGAGTCGCTTTAAATTGTCTTACAGTTGAGTATCTCTTACGATCGACCTACACAAGTGAAGTTCATCATAAAATTGTGCTTGTCAGATTGAAGTGTTGACAAAATTGACTCACCTCGTTCTCTTCTTCAATAACTTCGACTTCTTCGACGACTTCAGCCTTGTACTCGAGCAGAAGATCCCTGATCGGCTTGGAGTCCAGCTCGCCCGAAATGAAGGGAAGCTGAAAAGATATGCGATTGAAATTATGGAAATTGTATTTTTTTTTAATGTTTCAATGAAGTAGCTATATGTACTTTGAAACATCCCTAAGCTAAGGGCCGCTTTATCAATAGTCGGTTATCCAAAAAATCATCTCTTGGCTACAAATTTCTCAGAGACACAGCCTATGCGCATCCACCCAAAAATCACCCTGAAATTAGTGGCCTGGTGATTAGCTATGATTTTTTGGATAATCGACTATTGATAAAGCGGCCCTTAATTCAATTATTTCACTCTGTAAACATGGAATTTTTAAAAAATATTGACCAGCAGAAGATCGTCAGCCGTCGGCCTCTGAGTTGGATCTTTCACCAACGCTTTGGCGATGAATTCGTTGAAATTGCGAGACCATTTGGACGGGAGGTCCAATTTGGGAGGATCGGATTTCTGGATTTTGAGAAGAACCCGCATCGGTGACATTTCGTGATTCGGCGGCTCCATTTGGGCGAATTCGATGAGAGTTATGCCGAGTGACCAGATATCCACCTGAGTACAGATAGAAATTCAATCAGAAACGTTTTCTTAGGTAAACAGTAATTTTTTAGATTTTTCGATCAAATTCGTTAAAAATTCAGATTTAAAAAAAATTCATTTACCTTAAAATCGTACGGGTTGTCACGAAAGGTTTCACAGAGGACCACCTCAGGTGCCATCCAATACGGCGTGCCAATAAACGTATCGTGTTTTTGCAAGGTTGACTTATTTTTTGCCGAAACGCCAAAATCGGCTGCAAAATGAAGATGATGAGAATAAACCAGTGATGCAGATAACACACAATACTTCCATATTTTGATACGTAAATGTTTGACACGATTTGGTTAAATTTTGACTACTTTTGGGGTGTTAAGGGTCAAAAATATCAAAAAACTCTATATGAAAATTTTAAAATTCGCCTATAATGAAAAAAGGCAAGTTATAGGGATATGAAAAATATCCACATATTCTGCAAGGTAAAACGAAGATTTTAAGACCAAGAGCGCTCAAAACAGTTCATTTTTGTGGCCGGAAAAAAATAAAAATAGGGAGTACTAATAGTTATTTGAATTCTAATTAAACAGCTCGTGTTAGGTCTTGCCGAGACAAACATTTCAGTTCAAAAAATTTGAAAAAAGGTTGAGAACTGAGGGAGCTATGCCAATTTTTGTAAATGACCACAGACAGACGGACACACGGCCTAACGGACACACAGACACTTGTTCGGGAAGTGATTCTGAGTAAATGTGTATAAGAAAAGGTTTTTTCTGGAGCTCCCATCCGATTTTCGATTAAAGGACATTTTTATTACAATACTTCCATTTACTCTGTAAACATGGAAGTAAAAATAAAACCTTCTTGGAAACGAACATTGTCGAGCGCAAAGCTTCGATATTTCAGAAAACCATTTAACTTTTGGAACATCCATGATCATCGGGACTTTCAAGTGGAAACAGACGAGCGGTTAACCGCGCTAATATGTCGGATCAGCTCACCGAGTTTAACGCCTCCTTCCATCGTGAGAAGGACGTTGCCCGCTTTTAGATCCCGATGGATGATCTTGTTCTGGTGGAGGAAGGAGAGCCCGCGGCACATGTGCTGGCAGACATAGGCAATCTGCGGTTCGGTCAGCGGCTTCTCCAGTTCGACCATGATTGAATCTAACGCTCCGCCATCGCAATATTCGATCAGCATCTGTGCAAGCAGAGAGTTGACGTTTTATTATGATCTTTCGTTTGATTATGATTAAAAAAACAGTGGTGAGTACACACGATACTTCCATATTTTAAAACGTAAGTGACAATTTGATCTCATTTTGACTGCTTTCGAAGGTTTTTAGGTCAAAAATATCAAAAAACCCGCTATGCAAACATTAAATTCGCCTAAAACAAAAACCTAGTTATCGGAGCATGAAAAATATCCACATATTCTGCAATTGATACCAAATTGATATTGATACAGATTTTTTTGTCCATAATTATTGAGGCAAGCACATTTGAAATGAAGAAGGTATGCATGATATAAGCAGGCAATACTAACCCAAAGTTTGCTGGCGACGAAGAACGCCTCGTAAAGTTGGACGATATTTTCGTGTTTGCATTCGGAGAGGATGTCGATTTCAATCATGAAATCCGAAAGGTCGTCCTCCCCTTCGAGTAGACACATTTTGGCCGCTGCCAAGTCATTCGTCTGCTTCGACTGAGCCTGCAAAGTAATTGGAAATTTCAAACTTTGAAAAAATTTGGAAGTGCAATTTAAAGCCAGTGGTGCTTAGATAACACACATTACTTCCACACTTTGAGACGTAAAGTTGAGGCACAATTTGATCATATTTTGACTGCTTTTAAGGGTGTTTAGGTCAAAAATATCAAAAAATTCACTATTCAAATTTTAAAATTCGCCCAAAATAAAAATACGCCACATTATTGGAATATAAAAAATATTCACATATTCTGCAAGGTAAAACACAGATTTTAAGACCAAGAACGCTCAAATCGGTTCATTTTTGTGGCCGGAAAAAAATAAAATAGAAAACACTAAAAATGCAAATATGTCGGAAGTGCTGTGCGTTATCCGAATTTCGATTGAACAGTGTGTTAGGTCTTGCCGAGACAAACATTTCAGTTTAAGAAATTCGAAAAAAGGTTAAAAATTGAGGGAGTTATGGTCATTCTTGTAAATGACCACAGACGGACTAACTATGAACTAAATATGAAAGTAAAAATGGGCATAGCTCTCTCGATTTTCAACCTTTTTTCAAATTTCTTGAACTGAAATGTTTGTCTCGGCAAGATCTAACATCCTGTTTAACCGGAATTTGAACAACTCACAGTACTTGCGATATATTTGCATTTTTTGAGTTTTCTATTTCATTTTTTTCCGTCCACAAAAATGAACCGATTTGAGCGTTCTTGGTCCTAAAATCTTTGTTTTATCTTGGAGAATATGTAGATCATTTTTAAATTCCGAAAATGTGGCGTATTTTCATATTAGACGAGTTTTAAAATTTGCATAGTGAATTTTTTGATATTTTTGACCTAAACACCATGGAACAACAATTGTTCCATGTAAACACCCTCAAAAGTAGTCCAAATAGAGTCAAAAGCAGTCAAATAGTGTCAAAATTTCAACATCAAAATATGGAATCATTGGGTGTTGTTGACGAGCCACTGGCTTGAAATTGACCAATAAAATGTGCAAAATTTATTTTGATAAGCCTACAACCTAAAATAAACTCATGAAAATGGTCTATCTCGCAATAGCTAATAGATTTCGTGAAATCGTAATATAGGTACCAAATTGGGACATAATTCACGAACCAAAAATGTTACTAGCATGGAAGAAAGGGACAGTGGAACTGGTAAGGACAACAGAAGATCGGGTCTGTACATTTGCGAGTGCCCAGTCACAGAGAAAGTGTCCTTGACCCTCGACGGCCCAGTGAGGACTGAGGAGCCTCTAGGATCTTTGGGCCACTCCGGTTGATAAGGTGCAGACATTCCTGAACAGGAGCGGCACCTCAGGACTGTTCCACCTCCAGGGCGTCTGAACGGGATAAGTATCCGACAGGGGTGACAAGCGGACGGGAAGGCCCCACGGACAGGTGTGCGCCCTCGATTCCGAACCGCAAGATCCCAGGCTCATCGGGACACCATTTCAACGGCCGATGGCTGGACAACGACGAATTCCAACTATTTTGAAACCACTAGGGGGGAGATGAAACCAGTGGTGCGAGGATAACACACAATACTTCCATATTTTGAAACGTAAAATTGTGACGCACTTTGATCATATTTTGACTGCTTTTAAGGGTGTTTAGGTCAAAAATATAAAAAACTCAATGTTCAAATTTCAAAATTCGCCCAAAATGAAAGTACGCCAGATTATCGAATTATAAAAAATATCCACAGAGCGAAAAAGGTGTGAAAACCTTCAACGAATCCAACAATCTCAAAAAATTCAATACCTATCGGTTCAGTAAACTCCCACAAATCGGCAAAAACGTGAAAAATGAGAAATCACGTCTTGGAATTCGAGCCAAACCGATGTAAAAACAAAACTTCCAAATTTTTCCAAAAAAAAAACCCTATCCTATGGTAAATCAAGGAGGAACCCGGAAAAAATACTCGATAATTTCTTAAACCACGGCATCACCTTCAAAATTGAGTTTTCGCGTTTTTTCAAAAATGGACCATACTAATGCCGATTTGGACCCCTTAACCTTTTCCGATCGGATTCCCCGGACAATATGCATCAAATTGGAGCAAACCACAACTTTTAGGACTAGTTTCATCAAAATCGGATCAGTGGTTCGATACGATTTTGACCAAATTTTGTGGCCACGACATCGTATTGAACCACTGATCCGATTTTGGCGCGGTTGGTCCTAAAAGTTGTGGTTTGCTCTAACTTGGTGCATATTGTCGGGGGAATCCGATCAACAAATGTTAAGGGGTCCAAAACCCAGAAAAACTGTTTCTGAAATCATGACTTTTCTGACATATGAACATTTTTGAGTACTTTAGAGTGACGTGAGCGGATTTTCTTACCCGAGGTAATCAAGGATAATTTTGCGGACAAAAAATTTTTATTGCAGATTTGTGTTCTGAACCTCTGAAACGTGAAAAAAATTTCAGGGAATGTTGTGATTTTCCCAACCGATTACATAGGTACATTATTTTTGGAAATCATGTACCAAAATCCAAGGCCTACAAAAAAGTCAAGAAAATTATGGATTTGACTTAGGGTTTTTGGCATGAATCTTTAGGAATTCACCAAAAAACATGAAACTTGGAGTTTTTCTGAGATTCTGGTCAACATTTTCAATTAGAGGATCAGATTGTTGATCGCATGATTCCGATGAAATTTTTCTATTTGTATGCTAATTTTGGCTCCTATGATATGATGATAAACCTATCTACTCCTACTATTTGAACTTTATCTTCTGTTCCTTATGGATGCAACCCCAGGAACCGGTCCAAAATCCGGATGATCGGTATTGGGAGTCTCCTGGTTCCTGATCCCACCGTAAATAACCGAGGCTAATCCTCTAAATTAGGGATTAAAAGTTAATGTTTGTCATTGTCACGGCCAAAGAAACCGCATGCAAATGTCATTGCCGTGACCAGTGTCATTGTCATGGAGGCAAAATTTCAAATTTGAATTTGGTGGAGAATGAAGGGTCGCAATGAATAGCTGGGCGTCGTTAAGGCGACTGAGGAGGCCCGACAAACGAAATCAACCAAAAAACCTGAACAAAACGCGAGTTCAATTTCGAAAATATCGGGACTGTAGTTTGAGATTCACCCTAATCTACTTAGCAGCGTCAGAATCCATTGTGGACTGCGATTGGCCTTCCCTGGGAAAATGCGCCGGAAACGTTCCTGAACATTTTGATATTTATATCAAGACATATTTATAAATATGTCTTGATATAAAGAAATTTCTGTCTTTTGATCGTTGAGTTTTATCCTTTTTGCATCATCGCAAACTGTTTAAAGCCCAGTTTGAATCTGTCTGTTGAAAAACTGGAATTGCGACCATCTACCACTGTTACCAAGGTGCAAACGTCAAAAACCCCTGAGACAACGTCAAAAAACCCCCAAATCAGGGAAAGAATCTCCGAAAACCCCCAAAGGACGTACTAAAAATAAACTATTTCTCATAAAACAGGGACTTAAGCTGGGTTCACATGTGCGTTTTTGTCTGCGTTTAGTGCGTCATGCGTACAGTGCGTAATGAGATCTGATTGGCTGCGAGGTAAAGTTACCTGGTAAAGTGCGCGCGCGTAAAACTGGCAGCCAATCAGATCTTGTTAAGCAGAAGGCAGAGAAAAACGCACATGCGAATCCAGCTTAACATGTACGCATTAGTTATAGAATTATTTGACCTGTGCCATGTGTTGCGCCAGCATAAAAACACCAGTGAAGCGTAGGGCGGTCGCGGTAGCATATTTGAAGAGTTTTCCTTCAAAACTGCATTCATTCACTTTCGACTTTTGCCTATATCGATTTCGATTTTCGATTCATAGCAATTTTGGTACCTATAAGCAATCGAAAATCGAAATCGATATCGACCAAACTCGAAAGTGGATGAATGCAGTTTTGGAGGAAAACTCTTCATTTCTAGAACTTTTTACACATAAAGAAGGAACGTTATTTTTTAAGAAGAATACCAAGATGATGACACATGGTAAGAAGAATCTACTTCGGCATCCGTAGATCCTAACGGTGGATTTCACCATCTCAGATTAAAGAAAAGCGGGGCATATTTTACAATTGGTAACTTTGTTCGAAGATACTCAACTACAAGCAAAGTCCCGCTCAAGTTCAATCCGAGATGACGTCCACCATAATAATCAGTAAGAACATCAGGTAACGAACGTACCTTGTAAACTTTTCCAAAAGCTCCGTCCCCGAGTTCGCCGACGATGTCCCAGTATTCCTCGGGATCGCACTCCATCCGAATGTTGTTGAACACTTTTTTCTTCTTGGACTCATTTCCGCCCAAATGGAGGACCTTGCGCAAATTGCTTAAGAACGACATTTTCCCTGTTCTCGAGGGAACTGTTAAGTAGAAAATTTTCAATAGACGGCACTGCACAATTTGAACCGCTTTCTAACACGGGGATTCATTATTGCACTTTTTCCGCAGGAGATATCCGAATTATTGTCACATATTGATTCTACAATGACGACGGCGGATCACGAATTGTACTATGTCGGCATGGAATTCGACGACGAGGGCATCTGACGGGGTTTTGGATCTGAAAAACCACAACGGAAATTATGAGCTATATCCAGTTGACGAATTCAGGTCAGTCGACAATGAGTCGAAATGACCAAAACAGCATGGATGGTCGGTATTGACGAATTCCAAAATTCAAAAGGTGAAATCGGGACGAATTGTCGGAAACACGAGAGCGAATCGCCTCACTTGAGATGGAACGCGCAGAATGGCCGACGGAGGAAGAAGCGAGGAAATACGGAAAAAAGGTTTGCCGGGGATTGGGAAATTTGAATTTCCGTCCGGACGAACGAACGGGAGATGAGAAATTCGGCCAATATTTGATTAATCCGAACGTGACGTTAATTCAGCAGAAAGGCACCCACCTGTCACATCCGAACGTATCTTCGACGGGACGAACGTTCCAAACCGATTTCGACTCGAATTTCAAACAGATTTCAGCGAATTTCCAACAAACACGAACGAGAGTAGCAAAAAATCCGACAAATATGGCTATTGGGCTACTTAGCACTCCAGTTATGCCCTGGAAGGGGTCACAGTCCACTTGAATCGCCTGACTACAAAACGGACACGAACCGCCTCAATTGACGAACAGTGCTAAACTCGGTTCGGCGAACGATTCAACAACGCGCATCTACACCAATTTGACGGCAATTTGGGCAATCGAAATTGAGAACTTGCCCGAGGACCAAAACACATCCAACGGGAAACATATTCAAGGGGAATCCATTTTGCTTTTACCACGCCTGGAAATGACGTCACCAGATAATGTGATTTTCGAGTTCACGCGAAAAGAATCGATACTTTCGATCGATCGATTTACTACTCCCGTCTTGTGGTCGTTTACAACCAGAACCAGGGGTCCGCACCCGGGATTTCAATTTGATGGGGGGACGCCAAAGCACGAGAAATTTGAAAATTGAAATTTCGGATTACTTACCTTTCTCGCCGGTAGGTTTTCCTTTCATAGTTTGTTGAACCCACTCTAGTCGTAGACAATTCTTCTCCTTCCTCCTTGCTCCACTGCGCTGCAGCGTAAAAACGGAATTTTTACTTTCATATTTACTGGGTAAATGTCCTAAAATCGAGAATCGGAAAAACTGAGCTTCAGAAAAAAACGTTCACTTATGTATTCTGCTCAGAATCATTTGAACAGGTGTCCGTGTCTGTCTGTCCGTCTGTGGTCATTTACAAAAACGGGCATAGCTCAATCAATTCTCAACCTTTTTCCAAATTTCTCGAACTGAAATGTTTGTCTCGGCAAGAGCTAACACCCTGTTTAATTGGAATTCGAATAACTCACAGTACTTCCGGTATATTTGCATTTTTAGGGAATTTTTCCGGGAAAAATTAACTGATTTTTTGTTAAAAATTTCCCGTTTTAGAACAATTATTTCCCGTTTTCACCCTAGCAATAATACCAGACGGAATTAGGTAGCGCTGAAAAAATTAATTTACATTTTGAAAAACGTTTCGCCTCCGAGTGGTTTTAGTTTGTTAGGGTTTTGGAACCCACACTGTTACAGATATTATAATATAATTGGGGAATTTGAGAAAAATTCGATGGGAAAAGAGGGAAAATTTGCTCTTGGCCAGGGGAGCTATTTTTTCTCGTGTGGTAACCCTGATTAACATTAAAGTGAATAATCCGCTAGTTGTTATTGTTGACTCGTGAAATTCAAAATATTATTATTATTGTTTTATTTCTGCACTTCGATTCGGAATTCATGGCATTAGTAGGTGCATTATTTTTCAAAATACGAAGACCTTCATGATGTAGCTCTCCAAGGTGAGATTTACCTATTTTTAAGGTTATCTGGGTAGTTGTAGGGCTCTATTTCGCCAACGCCATAGATGCCTCAATTCTCTCAATCTTTCTTCAAATTTCTTGAACTGAAATGTTTATCTCGGGAAGACCTAACGCCCTGTTTAATGTGAATTTGAATAACTCAAAGTACTTCCGATATATTTGCATTTTTACTGTTTTCTGTTTTATTTTTTCCGGCCACAAAAATGAACCGATTTGAGCGTTCTTGGTCTTAAAATCTTTGTTTTACCTCACAGAATATGT
The DNA here is from genome assembly GCA_036186465.1 of Nesidiocoris tenuis. Classification (NCBI taxonomy): domain Eukaryota; kingdom Metazoa; phylum Arthropoda; class Insecta; order Hemiptera; family Miridae; genus Nesidiocoris; species Nesidiocoris tenuis. Next base: position 306,993 of record AP028918.1, read on the forward strand.
GGATATTTTTTATATTCTGATAAATTAGCGTATTTTTATTTTGGGCGAATTTTAAAATTTGAATAGTGAATTTTTCGACCTATACACCCTTAAAAGCAGTCAAAATATGATCAAAATCTGTCACAATTTCATGTTTCAAAATATGGAAGTATTGTGTGTTATCTACGCACCACTGGTTTGATATTTTCGACCTAAACATCCTCAAAAGTAGTCAAAATTGTGTAAAAAATGTACGTATCAAAATATGGAAGTATTGTGTGTTATCAATGAACCGCTGTTCTCTAGTTGATCACCCTGTATTCTTGCAGTGTTACTTGCACTCGTTTAATTATTATTTTCTTTCACTTTTTTGTTCCCAGAGCCAGAATTGCCAGGGAATTCGAGACGAGAGCCACTGAAAGGAGAACTTCTTGAAAATATTAGGTATAGAAAATGAGCAACAAAAAAGTATTTTATTTTTACAATCCGGACGTGGGCAATTTCCACTATGGGCCGGGGCACCCGATGAAGCCGCACCGCCTGTCTGTAATCCACAGTCTCGTCCTGAATTACGGCCTGAACAAGAAGATGCAGGTCTACAGGCCGTACAGAGCCAGCGCCCATGACATGTGCCGTTTCCACGCCGACGACTACATCGAATTCCTGCAGCGCGTCACCCCTCAGAATATCCAGGGCTACACGAAATACTTGACGAATTTCAACGTCGGCGACGACTGTCCCGTGTTCGAAGGCCTGTTCGACTTCTGTTCAATGTATACGGGTGCCTCGCTAGAGGGCGCCACCAAGCTGAACCACAAATGTTGCGATATCGCCATCAACTGGTCGGGTGGCCTTCACCACGCGAAGAAATTCGAAGCCTCCGGCTTCTGTTACGTCAATGACATCGTCATCGCTATACTCGAATTGCTCAAATACTATTCGCGCGTGCTCTACATTGACATAGACGTGCACCATGGTGACGGCGTCCAGGAGGCCTTCTACTTGACGGACCGCGTGATGACGGTCAGCTTTCACAAGTACGGCAGCTATTTCTTCCCCGGAACCGGCGACATGTACGAGATCGGTGCCGATTCGGGCCGCTACTATTCCGTCAACGTTCCCCTCAAGGAAGGCATCGACGACCTAAGTTACTATCAAGTGAGCGAAATGCCATTTTGGTACATTATTTCCAAAAATATGTAATCGGACTGGCTGCTCAATTCACTGTAAAGTACTCAAAAACGTGAAAATGTCATAAAAGTCATAATTTCAAAAACATTTTTTTTTTGGGGTTTTGGACCCCTTACCCTTTTTTCGATCGGATTGCCCGGACAATATGCACCAAGTTAGAGCAAACCACAACTTTTAGGGCCAACCGCGCCAAAATCGTATCGAACCACTGATCCGATTTTGATGAGACTAGTCCTAAAAGTTGTGGTTTGCTCCAACTTGGTGCATATTGACCGGGCAATCCGATCGGAAAAGGTTAGGGGGTCCAATTTGGCGTAATTAGAGTATATTTTTGAAAAAACGCAAAGTTTGAAGGTGATGCCGTGGGTTTAGAATTTTTTGAGTATTTTTCTCGGCTTTCCCGCTTGATTTACCATAGAATGAGAGTTTTTTCTGAAAATTTTTGAAAATTTTGTTTTTTAATCGGTTTGGCTCAAAATTTCTTGACGTGATTTCTCCTTTTTCGCGTTTTTGCCGATTTGAGGGAGTCCCGGCAGGGCACGCCCTGGACAACTTCCGTTATCTGGCGCAAAGCCAACGCCTGGAACGGCAATTCACTTTACTTGCAGGTTCCAATCAATTTATTGTCGATGAACTCTCGACCGATCGCCCCAACTCATCCCATTCGCTCCATCCCTAGTATACACTCCATGCTTTCAGGTGTTCAAGCCGGTGATCCAGTACGTGATGGACTTCTTCCGCCCGACTGCCATCGTCCTCCAATGCGGGGCTGATTCCCTGGACGGCGACCGTCTGGGCCGTTTCAGTCTGAGCACCCGAGGCCACGGCGACTGCGTCAAGCTCGTGCGCGACTTCAACGTTCCCCTTCTGGCTGTCGGTGGTGGCGGCTACACTCTGCGCAACGTCGCCCGCTGCTGGACGTACGAGACGTCCCTCCTCGTCGACGAAGTCATCTCGAACGAGCTGCCGTACACCGAATACCTGGAATACTTCGCCCCCGATTTCACCCTGCACCCTGAAGTCGTCTCGAGACAGGAGAACGCCAATACAAAACAATACCTCGACTCGATCGTTCGCCACGTTTACGACAATCTGAAAATGATCCAGCATTCGCCCAGCGTGCAGATGCAGGACGTTCCTGGTGACATGATGCCGACTGAAGAGGCGGCCATGATGGACGACCTTGACCCCGACGTGCGGGTGTCGCAGATGGAAGAGGACAGACGAGTTGAGCCGACGAATGAGTTTTACAACGGCGACAAGGACCAGGACAGAGGGTCGTCTGATAACAATGAAATATGAGAGTTAACCCTGTCCGTTGATATATCAGCGCACTAAAAACTGTCATTGCCCTACATTTTGTAAATATTATGAATAGTGTCAAGATTTTATTATTATGAATTGCCTATCTTCTTTCGGTTCAGTGAAGATCGAATTTTTAGGGTTATTCAGGCCGATCTGTCAAGGCTGTTCTTATGCCTGTCATTTTATTCGATTCGATTTTTCTTTATTTTACCCCCTCAAAGATCCAGGGATCTGTGGTGAAGCCGGGAACAATCCTCAATAATAACTAGATAATAAATAATAATTAGATTAGATTAGAATTTGATTTTCAAGCTGGAATCGGTTTTCGAATTTTTCTCAGCCCTGGACAGTCGTAGAAAATTGTCATTTTTTGTGTCATGTACCTGCCCACAACCTACTCAAAAATATTTTTTTGGAATTTCAAATTTTTTTTTAAAGGGTCAAAAAAATATATTTTTTTAATATCAAAAATTAGTATTTAAACCAGTTTTCAAACACTGTAATCCAACTAATTTTGGCTTATAGGGAGTCAAAACGGTGTAGAAACCTTCAAGGAATCGAACAAGCTCAAAAATTCAAGCTGTACCGATTTAAAAATAAAATTTTTCGAAAAAAAAAGCTCCTTTTCTATGGTAATTTGAGCGAGAAACCCGGGGGAAATACTCAATAAATTCTAAACCCACGGCATCACCTTCAAAATTGAGTTTTGCGTTTTTTTCCAAAAACTTAAGCAAAATTGGACCCCTTTACCTTTTCCGATCGGATTGCCCGGACAATATGCATCAAGTTGGAGCAAACCACAACTTTTAGGACTAGTTTCATCAAAATCGGATCAATGGTTCAATACGAAGTGGCTAGACAAAATTTTTGGAAATTTACCAAACTAAATTTTAAAATTTGCCCAAAATAAAAGTACGCCACATTATCGGAATATAAAAAATATCCGCGTATTCTGCAAAAACAAAGATTTTAAGACAAAGAACGCTCAAATAGGTTCATTTTTGTGGCCGGAAAAAAAATAAAATAGAAAACACTAAAATTTCAGAGTATTTGACCTTAAAATCTTCGTTTTGCCTTGCAGAATACGCGGATATTTTTTATGTTCGAATTTTTTGATGTATTTCGATTTTAGGCGAGTTTCAAAATGTGCATAGTGTTTTTTGACATTTTTAGTTCCATAGTTAGTGAATGGAAGTATCGTAATCGTCCTGAAATCGATAATCTTTTAATAAAATTCTTAACAAAACGTTTACTTATGCATACACATTTACTCCGAATTAGGTAGGTACATATTTTGAAATGGAAATGTTTTATCCAAACTGCCTCCATAGCAGTCATGATCGCGTTTATGGTTTTTGAATTACCAACTATTGATAAAGCGGCTCTTCTTAACAACACGGCCGGGTTGAATTCGGTCGATGGATGAACCAATATTGCATTTTCATGGTCCGGATGCACCGTCGTGGTTGTGGCCACCATACTTTGATTCATGAACGGTTGGAAATTTTGAAATCTTCTAAAATTCAACGGAAAAGCAGTTCAGCCTTGACTGGGATACCAGATTTGGACCTGGTTGGTCCAAAACCACCGCAAGGCGCAATTCGAAATCGTCTTATGCTCGCAATAATGATGGCAGGACCTGTTTTGACCAAGTTGGTATTCCATTCCACGAAGGAGGATAACCTTGGATCATATACTCGATTTGACATTGAGAAACATCACATTTTTGTCATAATGCTGCTCATACGATTGCAGAAAGCATTTTACAATTAATCAACTCAAATAAGAGACTATTCCTCAGTTTACAAGCAAACGAGCAGACACATTGGACCGACGGAGAACAAAATTTTCAAACAAGTTGTTAAAATCTATTGAAATTAACACCAAGCCAATTTTCGCCATGCGGTTTCGGCTAAAATTAAAAAAAAATCTTTTAGAAAAATCGACTCGACTATAAATTTTGACTGACAATTCTATATAAAGCGTAGGAAATTTTGCAAATAATTTAAAGAACGAAAGACACGGTTACTCGGTGTTACAGATAGGTATGACGCCAACGCCTACTCCCCCACCATGGGCGCACATGGCAGAGACAAACGACCACGAGTCCGTCGAGGGTTCGTACACCTGGAAAATTGAAATTACACACCTTTTACAATAGTTTCAGCAGAAAAGTAGGCAAATCTTTTATTAGGCGTAATGCGCGATGTTGTAAGGGGAGGTTGGGAGGGGTAGGGCGCTGGTGAGGGTTGAATCCCGGGAGGGCTGGGGGCACGGGTATATTCTTTTTTGTACCTATTTATTCATCATTGTGAAAACCTACCATTTGAGCATCATTGAGCTCACCATGGACCATTACCCCACAAGTGATATGATGATAAACCAACCTTCTCCAACTATTTGAACTCAATTTTCTGAGATACCCAGACAAATAATGCCCATGTCACTAATCTACTTAGCAGGGTTTTTTCGTGTTCTATTAATTATTAAAAACGTTTTATGCCTACATGTCTTCAGTTTTATCAGTAACCGTGGTAGGTACTATTTTTCCATGATGTGTACTAACCTCTACAGTGGGCAGGTTGGAGAACCCATCGTAGCCGCCAATCGCCCACAGTTTGCCCATATTAGCCACCAGGGCGACTCGGGATCGCATAACGTTCATCGGTGCGACAAATTTCCACCTATTAACGAGATTAAATTGGGGGTAAAATCTATGAATGGAGGTAACCCGAATCAAAACATTTGCGATGGGAACTTCAAGATTAAGATGAAAACAATTGACGAAACGTGATAATCATTCAACATTCGATATCTGAATTTGATATTTTCCCAATGGTCGACTTACTTGTCAGCAATCGGGTCGTACATTTCGACCGACTGGAGGAACGTTGAGCCATCATAGCCTCCGCAAACGTAAAGTTTTCCATTTAATGTCGCCACACCAAGGCGGCAGCGTTTCGTCTGCATCGGCGTCACAGACGACCACATTCTGGACGCAGGGTCGTACCTTTCAACCTGCAAGTCGTCATTGGACCAAAAATTAATATTTTTTAAAATTAAAAAAAAAAAATCAGAAAATAGTTGTCAAAAACTGGTGTAGGTAACCGATTATTTTACCTTCCAAAAAATATCTATAAACCCTTTGAAAAAACGCTGCTAAGTAGATTAGTGACATGGGTACATTATTTGTCTGGATATCTCAGAGAATAAAGTTCAAATAGTTGGAGTAGGTTGGTTTATCATCATAATAATATTATACTATATTATAGGAGTCAAAATTTGTATACAAATATAAAAACGGATCAAAGGTGGGAATGCATCTGAAAGAGAATTTAACACCCGACGTTTTCTTCTGCATCACGTTTTTGCCTTAAACCCATAGGTGCTAAGGCCGTAAAACCAAGAAAATTGTGTGAAAACCCCGATTTTGGCCTTATCACTCCCCCGAAAATGACCCTTTTGACCACAATCTTGAAAAAAACCCACTTTCATGCTTTCTTAATAAACACCATCTTAAATAACAAAATCGGTTGCAATATTAAATCCAAAGGAAACTAATGTAGCTACCCCATTTCAAATGATTTCTTTCAATAATTCAATTTTACCGAATCAAATATCGACAGGCCGTCGTGGCCTCCAAGAGCGTATACATAGCCTTCAAACGCTATTACGCCACCGGCTGACCGGTGTTTCTGCATAGGCGTTATCACTTGCCAGGTGTCCGTGTCAGGTTGATAACATTCGACAGTGTTCAGCGAAGAGACACCGTCGTAGCCTCCGCATACATAAAGGCAATCGTTTAGGGCAGCTGCACCCACAGCGCTGCAAACAATTGCAAATTCGTTGTTTATTTATCGAGAATTCATTCAATGCTGAACTGTACATTATAAACTTTCGGAATGACGAACTAATTAAATTTTAGCTCAGTCAAAAGGCTCAAAGCCAAGAATTCACAAAATATCGATATTTTTAGGTTTCCAGTCCGAAGAGATTTATTAACTCGTGGAAACGGCCAATGTGTTCTACTATCTCACCTTCTCTGGCTGAACATGGGCGATACTTTGCTCCAAACCCGTTTTATGGGGTCAAAAACTTCGACCGTGGACAGTCGTTCAGTACCATTGTAACCGCCAAAGGCATAGAGGCGATTTTTCAACACAGCCACTCCCACACGGGATCGGAGCATGTTCATGGCTTCGGCCATCTTCCAATGGCCGATCACTGGGTCGAATACCTCGACCGTCGAGACCGAATCGCCTGCAGATAGAGAGCATTCATGTCGGTTGTGGTTTTACGAGTATGACAATGTTCAGAAACGGAAAAACGCTGATAAGTAGATCGGTGACATGGGTACTTTATTTGTCCGGGTATCGCAGAAAATGAAGTTCAAATAGTTGGAGTAGGTAAGTTTATCATCATATTGTAGGAATCAAAATTTGTATACGAATGAAAAAATGTGCAAAAATAATTTCACAGGAATCTTGCATTTAACATTTTGATCAATAGAAAGAGAATAGATACCTAGATGCTTTTGTTTTTGAAGGGTCAAAAAAAATTTTTTTTAATGCCAAAAATTAGTCTTTAAACCAGTTTTTGACCACCAAAATCCAACCAATTTTGACTTACAGGGAGCAAAAACGGTGTAGAAACCTTTAAGGAACCCAACAAGCTCAAAAAATTCAAAATCGGTTCAGTAGGACTACGACAAATTGGCAAAAACGTGAAAAAGGAGACATCGCACCAAGAAATTCAGGCCAAACCAATTTAGAAACAAAATTTTTTGAGAAAAAAACATTTATTTTATGATAATTTAAGCGAGAAACCTGGGAAAAATACTCAAAAAATTCTAAACCCACAACATCACCTTCAAAATTGAGTTTTTGAGTTTTTTCAAAAATGTACCAGACTAATGCAGGTTGGGATCCCTTAACCTTTTCCGATCGGATTGCCCGGACAATATGCATCAAGTTAGAGCAAACCACAACTTTCAAGACTAATTTCGTCAAAATCGGATCAGTAGTTCAATACGGCCAAAATTTCATTCAGTCACTTTGTATTGAACCGCTGATCCGATTTTGGCGCGGTTGGTCCAAAAAGTTGTGGTTTGCTCCAACTTGAGACATATTGTCAGAGCAATCCGATCAGAAAAGGTTAAGGGATCGAAAACTCAAAAAACTGTTTTTGAGATCATGACTTTTTTGACATTTAAACGTGTCCGAGTACTCTAGAGTTAATTTAGGGGGTTTCCTTATAGGAGGTGCACGTCACAGAAAAATTTGCTGAATGCTCGTTTGTTTTTTTTTAATCGGACCACTCCTTCTATGCGTTTTGCTGCTGACGGAAAAATTTTATGTCAGATTTGTGTTCCGTTTGCAGATGTTTGAAACGTGAAAGAAAAAATTTTGCTCAATCGATTGCATAGATTTCTGGAAATAATGTTCCAAAATTCGTTACCGGATTTAGTGAGGCCACCGACGGCGAAAATATGGCCCATGACGTAGTTGCAGCAGCGGGGCCTGGTCTTGAAGCTTGGGAGAAGTGCTCGTCGTTCAGGCATCAGGTGGTAGTCCCTGGCTTCGTCGAGGAGGTCCCTGCGATTGAAATTGTTAGTTTTCAAGACAAATACGACAGGATATTTGAATGCGAAAAACCTTGTTGACGATTTCGTCACTTTTCAAGTGAGAAGATCCAACAAATGACTGACCGACACTCGTGCGAAGATCTGATGAGCTCTTCGGTTGCAACATTGTCGACGAGGTAGTGCGGCGGCAAAAGAGGAAGGCGCACAAGGGCTAACAGTCTGGGCAATTCCACATTTCTCGAGTTCGGATCTTTTTTCACCCACCGCATTATCGCTTCAAACACCTGGAAAACACCAATGGTAATGATTAGGGGTCGGCTTTTTATGGATTTAAAAATGCCAAATATGTGACATATTAATTAATATGTGACGCATAATTTTCTTGAACTATGTGGAAAATATGTAAAAAGGTTTAAATATTCTCAAAAAATGTTTAAGCTCAAACTGAAGTGCAAACTCGAACTGAATGTCAAAGTCAAACTCAAACTGACGTTCAAACTCGAAGTCAAACTCAAACTGACGTTCAAACTTGAACTGAAAGTCGAAGTCAAACTCAAATTGAAGTTCTAAGTTTTTTCTAAAGCTCGATTCTCGATTTTAGGACGATTCTTATACTTCCATTTACTCTACTACTTAAAAAAACATGAACTTTGACGCTTTTCGATCATCACGGCCAATTTGAGGGGTACTGATACGGCTCGAATTGCGTTTCTTCACAGTTTTCTTGGTTTTACAGCCAAAGTATGTGTTTCAGGCAAAAACTTGATTGAAGAAAAAATGTCGGGCGTTAAATTTCCTATCCTATGCCTGTGAAAGCCTTGCCATGGACTTTTCACTGGAGTGAGCCACCATTTGGCTTGCGACTGCGAATTGGGCTTTTCACAGTGGGCGTTTTGTGTAATAGCCCGTGGAATTGGGCAGACAAAGTCATTACCAGGGTGGAAGGCGAGTAGAACCGATCAAATTTTCGATTGGGTGATTCTGATGACATTTCAATATTTCTATCCAATTTTTGACACCTATAATACGTACGATATGCCTACTTCAATCGGAACTTAATTTCCTTAGTACCCATGTCAGTAATCACTTAGGCCCAGTTTATTGGCGAAATTTATCCTCCCGATATCCAAAGAAGAACCAGATATCTATCACCGATAAGATTTTTACATTAAAATTTGATGTAATGCCTCCAAGGTTATCAGTAGCTTCCCTGGATCCTCGATAGATAAATTTTGTCAATAAACCAGACCTTAGCAGCGTTTCTGTACCCAGTAGGTACAGTCCAGGATCCTGGTCTTACAGCACAACTGTCAGCCCAACGGAGGGGGAAAGCGGAATGTTTAACAAGTGTCAATGTTCACCATGAATTGCCGACCTGCTCTTCTGAGATGACGTGCAGCTCGTCGCGCTTGACGATGTCAACAAGTTCCAAGGTGGTCAAGCTCATATAATCGTCGGAGAGTGAAACCTCGTGGAAATATTGCTGGATGTATTTGTCGGCGGATTCGACGAGGCTGGAACAGGCGAGCGTGTCCGCAAACTGCCTGATCCCTAAGACGTTGTGCGGATGAAATCTGTAAGTAATCGTAAGTCAAGTAAAAAGGTGATACAAAGATTTCAATACCAAGAACGCACAAACCAGGAAAAAGTTTTGTTGTTCTTACCTTTTTTTCAGAAAATCCGCACAAGCGTTTCGCACTCTTGGCAACTGTAGGAACGACGCACCGACCATCATGCATTGCACATTGTTTGTAGTAATTGTGATCCGCCCGCTGTACGCAAAGTTCACGAGTGCCTCCAAAGCTCTGAAAACGATTCGCTACTAAACCACCGGCAACATTTCAAAGGTGAAGTCATGACATGACCTAACTCGTTTTTCCTAAATTTTCAGGACACACTGAAAACGTTTTCTGACGGTGTTAAATATAATGGTGGGGGGGCTTTTTATGAACTCGATTTTTCACAGAATCCTCCGTTGTTTCGTCCGACCTAAGCTCTCCAATCGATTTGGCTTGAAAATTTGAAAGTAAAACCGCTCTTAACCGAAAAATGAGTTAGGTCATGTTGCCCCTTCACCCTCGATTTATTTCTATTTTCTAAGCTCACTTGGTCGAGATGACTCGATAAACAACTCAAATAAATTTCATTGGCGTTCAAAACCACGTTCCCATGTTTGTCCCCTTGACAACATCCTGCAGTCAGATAGTGAGTGAGCACCTATACACTGTCCGATTGCTGGTGGAGGGGGTAAGAGAATGCATTGCTGTGATTGGTCGAGGTGGCGCCGGCGTTGAACCCAATAAACTCGCTCGGTGTTTCCAAGCCACGTCCCCATGTTCATCCCTCCTCCGACAGCCAGCAATCGGATAGTGAGTGGCCGACCATTTTGTCGTTCGGCATGCAACAGTGATCTTCAGCCCGATATATTGACAAAATTTATCAATCCAACATCTAAAGAAGCTGAAGACCCTTAGCTGGATAATTCCTCATAATGCAACAATAAACGTGAAAAAAAATGCTCTCACGTTGCTTCAATCCCTTGCATGGTGATTTCTCGTTGCTTGCTCTCGGCCATATCGTTGAGGAACATAGCGTGGAAATAGGGAATCGAAGCAGCCAAAACCAACCGATGTCCCGTGAACGATTGGTCGTCCACCTGAAAAACCTTTATGGGTAAATTTTCGAAAGATAAATTGGATGCACAAATTGATCGTGATTTCGGATGTACACAGGTGGGATTGGGAATAATCGAACACTACTTTTCTCCTTTAATCTTGTAGTTTTGGAAGCGAACTTCATTATCAGACTCAAATTCAAAATTTGTCCATTTTTACTTCCATATTTACAGAGTAAATGGAAGCATTGGAATCGTCCTAAAATTGAGAATCGTAACGGAGCTTCACAAAAAACTTTTTCTTATACGTACACATTTACTCATTTACAAAAATGGCCCTAGCTCACTCAATTCTCAAGCTTTTTTCAAATTTCTTGGACAGAAATGTTTGTCTCAGATAGACCTAACTCCCTGTTTAATCTGAATTTGAATAACTCACAGTACTTCCAATATATTTGCATTTTTAGTATTTTCTATTTCATTTTTTCCGGTCACAGAAATGAACCGATTTGAGCGTACTTGGTTTTAAAATCTTTGTTTTACCTTGCAGAATATAAGTGAATATTTTTTATACACCGATATTGGCGTAAATTGATTTTGTTCAAATTTCAAAATTTGGATAGGTAGTGAGTTTTTTGATATTTTTGACCTAAACACCTTTAAAGCAGCACTGGCCTCATTGAACAGAACCTTGGGTAGGTATTTGACATTTTGTCCGCCTACCTTCAATGTGACATCGCAAAGTTTGCCCTGACGTCTTATCTCTTCCATAATCGAGAACCCTTGGGTAAACATGTCCAGTTGCTGAAAGACGACGCATTCTTCCGACTCGATTGACGAACTACTTATGCTGCAGCTGCCGACGCGCTTGGCCACTTTGTCAATATCCGTCGTCTCGAAACTTGAGTCCAAAGAGTCGGTCATGATGGCCGATTTTTAGAAATTCGACCCGACACGATTTCTAACAGTCCAGGGACAATCGAGGAAAATTGAATATTTCGAAGATTTAATTGTCAGCGGCGAAATGAAGGAAAACATAAGTCGCAATCAAGCGTCGAATGCGCACAGTTTGTAAACTACTGCCTCAGGGGTGAGGACATTTCGGAACACCAACACATTTGTGAACATCAACACATTGTTGATTGCGAATGCGATTGCTGAGACGCCTTGGAACTAACGTGTCATTACATGTAAACTAGAATCTCCTAACTTTTTAGGTTCTTTCCCAGATCCCAGCGCACAAGGGTTCGGTTTCGGTGACAAGCAAAACTAATTTTCGGAGTGGGGGGTGGTCGCTAAAAAAGAATTATCACGAACTGCTGCTGGGAATGCGCCATCCAGATTCCAGCCCCCAAGCACAAGCTCCGATAGGCGACAGCAGTGTTGCCAGATGCCATCTCCAAAAAAAGGGGCTAGGAAAAAGGTCTGATTGGTTAAAACCAAGATTTTAGCTGAATTAAATTGATTACATTTCAACGTTTTCGTGATGATTTGGTTCTGATCTAAAGCCAAAAGATTTTCATCAGCGCCACCATGGAAGTAGGTGCAACAACAACAAAAAGAGATCACAAAACTATTTTTTGTCCAAAGAAGGAAGACAAGAGAATGAAGAAAGAAAAACAACAACAACAAATATCCTGTGTTGTGAATTCTCAATCTCGATATCCATATTTTCGTCAATAGTTTGTGATCGATCCAGTCAAGAGTTTTTTCCTTGACAGTTTTGGTAAGTCGTCAGATAAAATTCTTTAGCATGAACTGTATTTGGCGAAAGAAGAGGTTTGATCGTACAACATCCTGGCTGACTTGCTGACCCTTTTCGCAACCTGAGGAGGCCTAGCATCAAGAAGTTCGTTTACAGTGCCTGAAGTGTATCAAACTTCAGACCGTCCCCCTCCCACGTACAGACGTACAGACCCTATTCTCTGATTGGTTGGTGCTATTGATATGTTCACTCTTGCGCACCTGCATCTATGTTGAGTTTGATCTCGAAGTTGATTTTGATCTCGGAGTTGACTTTGATCTTGAAGTTGATTTTGATCTCGAAGTTGACTTTGATCTCAAAGTTGAGTTTGATCTCGAAGTTGACTTTGATCTTGAAGTTGATTTTGATCTCGAAGTTGACTTTGATCTCGAAGTTGACTTTGATCTCAAAGTTGAGTTTGATCTCAAAGTTGACTTTGATCTCAAAGTTGAGTTTGATCTCGAAGTTGATTTTGATCTCGAAGTTGACTTTGATCTCGAAGTTGACTTTGATCTCAAAGTTGAGTTTGATCTCGAAGTTGACTTTGATCTCGAAGTTGACTTTGATCTCGAAGTTGATTTTGATCTCGAAGTTGACTTTGATCTCGAAGTTGACTTTGATCTTGAAGTTGATTTTGATCTCGAAATTGACTTTGATCTCGAAGTTGACTTTGATCTCAAAGTTGAGTTTGATCTCAAAGTTGAATTTGATCTCAAAGTTGAGTTTGATCTCGAAGTTGATTTTGATCTCGAAGTTGAGTTTGAACTTGAAGTTGACTTTGATCTGAAAGTTGAGTTTGAACTCGAAGTTGTCTTTGATCTTGAAGTTGATTTTGATCTCGAAATTGACTTTGATTGAAGTTGAGTTTGATCTCGAAATTGACTTTGATCTCGAAGTTGACTTTGATCTCAAAGTTGAGGTTGATCTTGAAGTTGATTTTGATCTGGAAATTGACTTTGATCTCGAAGTTGAGTTTGATCTCAAAGTTGAATTTGATCTCAAAGTTGAGTTTGATTTCGAAGTTGACTTTGATCTCGAAGTTGACTTTGATCTCGAAGTTGACCGTTCCGATTCTCGATTTTAGGACGTTTCCAATACTTCCATTTACTCTGTAAATATGGAATCTTCTGGTGATTTCTTCTGGTGATTCATTGACTTTTTTCGATACCTTATAATATTAAATATTATATCAGTAAATTTTACTGATATTAGTAAAATATCGATCCCACGGTATTCGATACGAATATCGGAAGTGTCGAAAGCTAAGTATCGATATCAGTAAATATCGGAAGTAGGGGGGTCACTATACCTTTATAGTGACGTTTCGCTACTTCCGATATTCTATGTATGGAACCTTGTGTCTCGGAAAAATTATTATTGAATGGGCATGTTAAAATTACCAAAAAAATCGGCCTGTGGGATGGGGAGGGGAACTGTCTGACGTCTGATACGGGCTTTAGACATTCCTGAAGATATTTTTGGACATTCTTGACGTTCTCTAACGTGAATATTGTCGAATGAACGTTCTTAGGTTCTATTGAAACGACATTTCTGACTCGAAAAACTGGCGGGCAGCATGTGTCTAATATCAACCAATAGAACCTGTATTTGGTCCGACCGTTCTCTTGTGAACCAAGCTTCACGCTCCTGGAGGAAACCCAATGCTTTCAATTCACAGAATTGAACCGTTTTAAAAAAATTTGCAGAATAGGCTCCCTCTGTTTGTGAACGATGCATGGCTCTTTTGACTCATGGGCTTTTAGCTTCTTCCGAATAGCCTCTCGAAGAAAATCACGTCAGATTCCTCATTTTTCTTCAGGAAAATGCCTCGTTCCCCATCGCCAAAAAGACGTCGAAGCCGGTCGAAGGAGCGGGACAGAGAGCGACGCAGGCGACGTCTGTCGCGCGACCGAGTGCTAGACCGAGACAGACGTGATGACAGGCGACATTCTCCGCCAAGAAGGCATTCCCGCGATCGACATCGACGTTCTTGGTCCCGATCACGATCCAGATCCAGGTACCTATTCAGTGGAAATTTTTGGAAATATATGTGAGGCGGAAAGCGAAAAGTGACCTCTTGTCGGCAAAGTTGATTTCGAGAAAAAGCCAAAAGAGCGGAAGAAGGTCATAAGTATCGATTTTTCGTTTTCTATCGATTATCAATCTTTGGACCCTTTAGAACCCAATACAACTGGCCTAAAGTATCGAAACGGATCCAGTCGACGGGAGAGCGTGGAGGGGGCCGCTTCCAGCCGGATGACGACTTTTGGCGCGGACTGTATGCATTTCTCGAGAAATATTTTCCATACCTGCCGGATGACCGGATCTGCGCAGAGGGCTACTGCGCAAGTGATTATCTTATCAAGTGATTATCTGCATATCCTTTTTCTGTATCACCAACCGGATTCCCATGTGAACGCCTTGACGGATCCGCCATTTTTTCTGCATCCCCCTCCATCGCCCAACCGTATCCGGTCAACCGTACGCCTTGTGAACCCTGCTTAACTCCATTTTGACGAACGCCGACAAGAGGTCCCTTTTCGCTTTCCGCCTCACATATCTTCTGAAGATGCCGTAAGTTAGAGAGATTTAGGGATTATGCTCAAATTGGTTCATTTTTGGGGCAATGCAAAAGCCAAAGGTTCGTAGATATTAAGACACAATATGGAGTTCTTGGATGCACCAAATTTTTGGACTTGCAGCATCAACTCGATACGTTCCATGATATCGTACCAGTGATACTCATTTGCTATGACCATGTCAACTCTGCAGATTCCAATGGTGGGGCACGATTCCATAATGTCCAGGATGTCAAAAGGGTTTTTGCACTTCAAAATTTACGGACCATTAAATGATAAACATGCTTGTAAACAAGGCTAATCAGCTAAAATCAAATCTAAGCTCTAAGCAGTGAATCAACAACGGTCGAGGGATTCGTACGGATTTCATCACGTGAACGTAGATTTTGATCTAAGAGTTGCAATTGTCGATGTAGATCAGCAATCGTCGAGATGATCAGATCATCTTGTCTTGAAAAACGAACAAGCCTTGAACAAGCCTGCTTGTGTTCCCAGCATAACTGTAGAACTTCTGTTACAATTCTAGATCGCTCGACGAAAGGAAGAGCAAAATATTCGAAACGAGAAAGCCGATATCTGAGGCCGACCTCGAAGGAAAAACTCCCGACGAGCAGGAAATGATGAAATTGATGGGATTCTGCGGCTTCGATTCGACGAAAGGTAAAAAAGTCGAGACCAACGAAGTCGGAGCAGTTCACGTGATATTGAAACGTAAATACCGTCAGTATATGAACCGCAAGGGAGGTTTCAATCGTCCTCTCGATTTTGTCGCCTGAATACATTTTTGCTTTTTATATTGTGACGCATCTAGTATATTGTGATCCTACAGATTCATGTTGTGCAGGAAAATCTCCTTAGTAAATAAAATGGTGAAGACTTCTAAAACATTCTCCACCCT
Source organism: Nesidiocoris tenuis (assembly GCA_036186465.1). Lineage (NCBI taxonomy): Eukaryota > Metazoa > Arthropoda > Insecta > Hemiptera > Miridae > Nesidiocoris > Nesidiocoris tenuis. The sequence continues at coordinate 322,887 of AP028918.1, forward strand.
ATTCCCACTTATAAAGGCTGTAAGGAAAAGTGATTTTCCAGGAAGGCATCAACAGAGAGGCAAAGAATGATAAGGCTTACCGTGGTGAATTAATGGTACGGTGTACAGTTTGATGGATAGTACAATCAGATCATTAGAAAAACCTTGCAAATTCGTACACTGAGGTTTCATTAATCATAATTTTAATCATCATAATTTTAATTAATCAATTCACTCAATCCATCATCATCATCATCATTTCACTCAATTCATTGAATCATTATTCAATTCGAATCATAATTTTAATTAAATGAATTGATTTGAACGTTCTTGGTCTCAAAATCTTTGTGTTACCTTGCAGAATATGTGGATATTTTTCATATACCGATAATGTGGCGTAGTACTTTCGTTTTGGGCGAATTTTGAAATTTGAATAGTGATTCTGTTTATATTTTTGACCTAAACACCCTTAAAAGCAGTCAAAATATGATCAAATTGTGTCACACTTTTACGCTTCAAAATATGGAAGTACCGTGTGTTTTTTATGGTTTTTATGGAATCGGATAACTCCTCCCATGCATTTCGCTGCGGACAAAAAATTTTTATTGCAGATTTGTGTTGCAACCCTCTGAAACGTGAAAGAAAACATTTTCAAGGGGTGTTGTAAAAAAATTTCCCGACCGATTACACGCGAACATCATTTTTGGAAATAATGAACCAAAATCTCGTTGGTCACTTTGCGCTTAAACATTTTTTGAAAATATTTTAACCTTTTTACATTTTTTCCACATATTTTACGAAAATGAATACATATGTGTGTTACATATTTGGCATTTTTAAATACGTAAAAATCCGAAACCCGAGGTATAAGGTTGCAGTTCGCCATAACGTTGGGCCAGCTCCGTTACAAATCCAGTTAACTCGGGTAGGAGATAATTCGATTAAAAACCTGCAAACTCGACGTAACGTCAGAAAATAACTTCTCTACTCGAGTGACGGAGTTGTGACGCAGAGTGGGTATGTTTATCCGATCAATTTATCCAAAACTACGTTTGAATTACCATAGAAAATCGTTTTTTTCCGAAAAAGTATGGAAATTTTGTTTTCAAATCGCTTTTGGCCCGAATTTCTTGATGCGATTTCCCCTTTTTCACGTTTTTGCCGATTTGAGGGACTTCTACGGAACCGATTTTGAATATTTTAGCTTGTTGGATTTCTTGATGGTTTCTCCACCGTTTTCACTCCCTGTAAGTCAAAATTGGTTAAAAAAATATTTTAAAATTCGAAAAAAAATATTTCTGGGTAGGTTTTGAGTAGGTAGGTACCTAAAATTACAATTTTATTCGACTCTCCCGGACTGAGAAACTTGCAAAAAAACCGATTCTAGCTGGAAAATCCAAGGTATGAGCCAAGGAAAAATTTCAAAAAAATGATGGGTTTGACTTCGGGGTTTTTTGGCGACAATCTTGGTGGGAATAGATATAATAAATTTAACACCCGAAATTTAACACCCGAAATTTTCTTCTCCATCACGTTTTTGCCTTGAACCCGTACGGTACATTGGCCTTAAAACCAAGAAAACTGCAAAAAAATTTGGCCTTATCACTCCCCCGATATTGACCACGAAAACGGACCAAACTAATGCCGATTTGGACCCCTTAACCTTTTCCGATCGGATTGCCCAGAAAATACGCCTCAAGTTGGAGCAAACCACAACTTTCAAGACTAGTTTCGTCAAAATCGGATCAGTAGTTTAATACGAGGTGGCTGGACGAAATTTTCGGCCAAATTTTGTGGTCAGGACTTCGTACCGAATCGCTGATCCGATTTTGGCGCGGTTGGTCCTAGAAGTTGTGGTTTGCTCCAACTTGATGAGTATTGTCTGGGGGGTCCGGTCAATAAATGGTTGAAAAAAAATAATTTGTTTGGAATTATGATTTTTTTGACATTTGAGCGTTTTTGAGTACTTTTGAGTGTGTTTAGCGGATTCTCTTACCCGAGGTGCTCAACTAGAATAAATTTGCTAAATTTAGTTTTTTTTTTAATTGGACCACTCCTTCTATGCGGTTTGCTGCTGACGGCTTACGGTGACGGACAAATAAAGATTTATTTCAGATTTGTCTTCTAGAACCTCAAAACGTGAAAGAGAAAATTTTCAGGGGGTTTATTAAAAAAAATTTCCCGACCGATTACACAGGTACATTATTTTTGGAAATAATGTACCAATACCTACCAATTCTCATTGCAATTCAATTCCTTTGACAGGTATGATGACATCATTTTTTCCATTCGGCTCAGCTCTCGTCGAGGATTGAAAATAGAGAAAAGAATTTAACAATCGAAAAAGGCGCATCTGACCTATAAATGTTCGTCCAGATCACGAACAGTCGGAGCACAAGCAAAGTCGGGGCCGTCAAATCCCCCAGTCCCGAAAGGTCGTTCGTCCAAGGGCGGAAATTCGACGTCACCGAGACCAACGTCGATGAGTCGGTCGTCGAGTTGTCAGCGAACAGCGAGTCAGTCATAGCCGCACAGCCGATGAGCGGCTTCGACGAACAGAAATCGGCCAAGTCCAAAAGCGAGAGAATGCTGGAAAAATTAGGCGAAAAAGCGTCAAAGTTCCGGCCCAAGAAGTTTTTCGGGGGCGAGAAGGAACCGGAACAGCCGGGGATTTATACCATCGACAGAGAAATGGGCAGGACGAACAGGGCATTCGATCATGACGAAGGCCGGTCTTCTCCCGGGATTCAGTCGCCTGTACGCGGCTACATATCGCCAGCGAGAAGAATATCCCAGACGGCCGAATTAGAAGTGGTAATGAGACAGTCCGAACTGACGGATCGGCTGAAGAGAACGAGACAGAATTCGCCGTCGAGCCCCGTCAACTCTGCTGCTAAAGGTTAAGTTTGAAGAAACACCAGGAATGTACGACTAATTTGAAAATTGCCACGCGTAGTCCAACCAAAAGGTTCGTTCGATTAGGCAAACCCAGAGCAGCCGGGGGTCGGGCTGCCCAAGGCTTGTGGCCAACATTCTGGAATGAGGAACATGCATGAAAAAAAAAATAAAATTTTTTTTCGCCATAATATTCCTTGTTAGGCTTCGAAAATGGTGTTATGGTGGATGACAGTTCGGAAAAGAGGTAATTAAAAGAGGAGGGAGGCTTAGTGAAAATCGCAGATTTGAAGTCAAGCGGGAAAATGGCCAGCCGCAAGGTTACACGGAGTGATGTCATCTTCCCGTGAACACCAGTGCAACCTCATCCGAGTTCATGTGTGTATGCTGTGATAGGACGGCGATAACGGATTTTTGCCGTTACCTTGAGAAACTACGCGCAGTCACGTCCGCGGAGTGACGTCATACGGTTAACCGCCACATTCAACAGGGCACTTTTCATTAGCGTTTTTCACCAGGAAAAATGTTGTTTTTTCGTTGTAGACCATCACTACATCATTTTCGCATCCTAAACAGCATCATTCTGGCGGAAAAAATGGATTTCGTTTTTCATGCATGTTCCTCATTCTTCTTTCTTCGTTCCTAAACTCGAAATCAAGTAGGAAGCTGATGGAACGGTTTTGATTACTAGCGAAACCATTTACGACAAAATTTAATTCAGGAAAAAACCGAAATGAGATCGAAAAATAACTAATTACAACTGGAAACCCCAAAACAGTTGAACAAAACCAATAAAACCGAATAAAACCCGCTAACAGCATCGCTTGGATGCTTGGGCGAGTTTACTCTAGCCAAAACATAAAACTCTGTCACCCGAAGAACAGATTTTGATGAATCTATCGATTGGGCTAGGTTAGAAAGTCCTAACTCCTTCGGAAGTCCTTGAAAATTGGACTATCGAAACGATCGAAATGGACTACCAAAATACGAAACTATCAAAATGGAGAAAGGACTTTCTCTTTTGCCCACAAGTCCTCTCCGAACGGCGAGGAGTAGGTTCGGGCAACCCGAGGCCGCCCCGGGTCGTCAGGAACGGCCTCATCGAACGAACCTACAGTATTTTTCAAATAATTGCCCTAAATTTGGCCACATACTATCCAATATCTGGCCGTTTGAGGGGGGATGAACGTGGGAACCAATAAAATTAGTTGGGCTCGACGCTGACGCCACTTCAACCAATCGCAGTAACGCATTTCGTTCCCTTCACCAGCTATCGGATAGTGTATGGCCAAGTACGACAGTTGTAGTCAAATCTACATACTGAATGAAGATGAACCTTCTTGGATGAAGATAAAACTGTTGCAATGAAGCATGTTGCACAATGTTTGAATTTTGGCCATTGGTCTGAACAGGTTCCTTTTTTCTCCTAATCTCTTCTAACGAAATACAGCCTACTTTGATAAAAATACCAGAAAAAAGAAGAAATTGGGGGAGAGAAGTATCCCGTATCTTAACGGATCATGGCATCGAAACCTTTTTTGTTTGTTCAGCTTAAAATTGTTGGCGAAATTGGCTCTTAATGAGCGTCAGAGTATTGCAAACGAATGGATGACCAAAATTGTTGTTTACCGCTTTTTTCATGATAAAAATCAGGCGTTTCTGTACAAGTCTCAGACTACCCACCCTACAGACTACTGTTCATCCCTCCTGACGACTGGCAAGATCCTGATTCGCCGGCTGCAAGCCTCGTCAAAGTGATGATGTGCCAATGTACAGTCGCATGCTTTCTGCTGCTTTGGATCGTTTTCGGAGCTTTGGTATTTTACCTGACCGAAGGACCGTATGAATGTGACCAGGTAAAATTGGATTGTGCGTTTTTCTCCGCGTCTTGAGATCTGATTGGCTGCCAGGTGAAGTAAAAGTAAAAAAGTAAAGTAAACCGCCGTTCCAGGCGTTGGCTTTTCGATAACCGAAGTTGTCCCGGGCGTGCCCTGCCGCCCTCAAGGAGAGGAATTGGCTGCCAGGTAAAGTTACCTGGTGAAGTAAAACTGGCGGCCAATCAGATCTCATTACGCAGTGAAAAACGCACATGTGAATCCAGCTTAAAAGGCAACTATGACATGCTTGAGCGGGGTGCGGGGCATTACGCTCTTCCATTCCGCTAAGGTGCGTTTTCTTAACGGCAGGTTTTTTGAGCAGCGTACGACGTGATACGCCGGACGTTTTACGTCACCCACTCCTTCATAAAAATCTAGTGCGAGTGTTTTATAGGGTTTTATAAATAGTAGTCGTACATCGTCCCACTCCATGCAGAAGAGCGAATGTGGTAAAATCGATTTTCGGGTTATGTTTGAATCCTCAAGGTTTTTTCTCGGGGAATTCGAATTTGAAGAGAGCGGGACGATCTGACCAACCAGAAAGGAGTTATTTGGAGAGAAAGTATGGGGCGAATGTAGATCTCGTACCGCCAGAAGGGCGAATGTGGCCGTTTTTGAGGTTCTGCCTAACCCAGAAGCCACAGGTTTGTGTCTTTTTGAAAACTAGGAAAGTAGTAACAACAAAATCTACACTTGAAAATTTTCACGCAATTAGACAAATTCGGTTCTGCGCTGCTCAAAAAAAACTGCCGCTAGGAAAACGCACCTTTAGAGAAATTTCATCAGCTCTCTTTTTGTGGTAAACTTCTCCCGGGGGCGCATAGTTTTCACTTCGTCGGCAAAAAACGAGAAAAAAGATTCAAAATGTCGGCAGTTTTAGCCCCTCCCTATGACTTTCTGTATTTTCACCCACTACCTAACAGTAACGTTACATTTGTGTCCAACAACACCCCTATCGCATTGCTGAAGAAAATTTCGGTCTCGCGACTTGCCCCCCCCTCCCCCAGATGAGATTTCTGGATCCGCCGCTGTTTGACTTCAACATTTCTTTGCAGATTGAAAACTTTCGGATGAGAGAGAAAAATTTGATATTCACACTAGCCACAGACCTGCGGCTTGTCTCGCCAGAAAACAAAACGGATTGGATGGACACAATTTCAAAATACACTCGAATGACCAGCGTCAACGTCCGAGAAGCGTTGGTCAATACTTACGACAACCAGCTGCCGTTTTGGACGTTTCCAGGGAGCTTGATGTTCTGCGTATCGCTTCTCACCACTTTGGGTTAGTTTCTGAGGTTGATAATGATATTTTAGGTATCAATGCAATCTCTAAAATTCCGGATTCTCTTCCTGGTCAAGGTCTGGCAACTCCAGGTCCTGCCAGCATTGGAGGGCAAGTTGGCGCATTTGTATTCGCACTTCTCGGCTTCCCACTCCACGTATTCTTTCTTCTGAATCTGGGGAGAACGATCGCAGTGAGAACTCAAATTTTGGCGAAGCGCTGCGAGAACAAATTTTTCGAGCTGCAAGAACGCGTAACCAACCGTAAATAGTTACAGTATTACAGAGAGCTATTGGCAGTGTTACCTACGATGACGCCGAGTGACGATTGTTTCTATCAGTCCGCAGATTCGGCGAAGACTTGCCGAGAGAGAGCAGCTCGGAAATTTGGCCGGAGAAGATGTTCTTGGTGGATTTCCAGCCGCCGAAATGGCTCTGTTTCTTCGTGCCGATCTCATCCTTCATTTACTACATGATCGGGTTTCTGCTCTTCGGCGTCGGGCGCGGCATGTCCTTCCCCCGGATCGTCCTGTTTTTCGCGGATTTTTCCAGCACGACCGGTTCGACGAACGGGATGACACGAATGGGCTACGCATGGTACCTGGAGGGAGCCGCCATTTTAACAGCCGTCAACAGCGTACTGTACGCGGACACGCCTTTCGAGGGATTGACTCCCCTGGGGATCAAATTTGGTTTCATGACCAACAGCCTGGACTGAGTTTGATTTTGGGGAGATATTGGTTAACCTGAAGAAATCATAGGCTGAACTGCAAATCTTGAAGGGATGGGGGGGGGGGGGTGGAGAATCAGAGTATTTCGATAGTAAAAGTGTAAAACCTGGTAAGTCTCGAATTTTGATAAAATAAGGATTTGAGCTGTACGGGTTGTATTTGAGCCGTAGATCCTTCAAGTGAAGCCGGATTCCTCCGTTTTCGTCTCATTTCTCCTCTGTGGCGATGCGTAATAACCTGTAAGTCACAACCTTCCAGAGGTGTCGCAAAAACAAGCACGTTTTTTAGGTACCCTGACGAATTTCTGAATTTGGACTTAAAAGGATTTACACTTTTACTATCGATTCATTGAGATTGATGGTGACTCAAAAGTTTAAGTTCAACTTTCTAGTAGTATCAATTAATCACTACTCTTAATTTTATTACCGCATCAGTTTTGCAGAAGCTGCATAGTTCTTTTAGAGCGACAAATTAATTTTATCTGGCTTTTTTTATGAATTTTGTCCAATGATGTGAACGGAATCCAATAAATGTCTGATACAGCGGCGAATTCTCATAGCAACAGGGCAGTACCATGGAAATTCGTTACTTAAGAACCATAGACATGAGTATGTTAACCATTGTCAAGGTACTGCTTGCCCAACGAGACCTCGCCTCTGATCCGATAAACATGATCATGTTTTACATGGCGTAGCACCTTATCTTCTCTTATCACCATAACTTCCTTCAAGCGTCGTGTTATCTGCAGAAAATTAAATAAATAGAAAAAATGAATGAAAAAAACGAGGATAGCATAAAAGAAGAGCGGGAGTGAAAAAAGGATTTTATTGTTAACCGTAACAACTAAACGACTGCTAGTTTCAACTTAGGAGTAAAGGTAACAGCTGTAGACTAAATAAAAATCGAATAATACGAGATTTCCAACTTATTTTTTGTTTTCCATAAGAAAATACAACAGTCGATAATGTTTTTCACCAGAATGGAAAAATCGGAGTTCAGAAAGGTATCACAACTAGCTGCCACGCAGTATCAGCTATTATCAGACTACATCACTTTGCAATCAGCAGACACGAGCGACCCACTTATTTGCGTTGTACGACTGAAATAGAAGAAAACTGCTATTTAAATGACGTAAGCTGGAATATTTTAGCTGCGCCTACGTGTCTTTGGGATTTCTTCCTATTAAATTTCCCTGAATCAGTTCACTATTCACTGAGAAAAGATAAGGAGGACCTAGAGAGGGGGAATCAGCAGCAAATGAGGAAACTGACAGTAGTTTCATGGCATTTTTGCTAAGCTGTCTACCGAGCTGTTTTGCCTGCAATTTAATTCTATGACTATTTTTCAAAATTATTTTATTATTTTCAAAAGACCTCACTTAGGGGTTAGGGCCAGGGCCGATTTCACCTACGATGAAATCCAAGTTTAACTTTGATCTATGTTTTAACGTCGTATCTCGACATAATTAGCAAAGCTGGGACTTGTAAAGATATTATCAAATAAATTTTTGTTTAATTTTCGCTAACAATTTTTTCTGCCAAGTAGCAATTAGTCTTGTGTTACTTTGGGACTGTCTAGAACCAAAGCGTATAACGTGTACATTAATTTTTAACCCCCCACTTGCACAAACCCTAAAGCGGCAGATTAATTTTGAGAAAGCTCTAACCCCAGACCCTCAAGACGCTCTAGACGCCTCATGTGAATCAAGCTTTATACAAACTATTAAAAACATGTTTTTACCAACCGTGGCTGGTAAAAAACTGGATAAAAGGTAAATTGGCTTTACCGTAAACGGAGAGAAGGTCCATCAACCGAAAATCGCTTGCTTTATCTTGTTCAAAAGACCAGGTTTGGATTTCTCTTCTGAACCCGCCATTGTTTCAATATTTTCTAAAACAACAGAACGATAATAATTGATAAGCGGCTCGTTATTGCGATGGAAAACGAAATTTCTCTCCAATGGATATAAAGTAAAACACAATGGCGGGGAAAGAGGAATCCTTTCCACCCAAAATGGAACAAACGATTTTCGCGGTGGTCGAAATTTTTCAAAGGAAAGGAAAAATGATCGGGAATCGAGGATACCTTTGTTTTCCAAAGTTGTCTTGAAGTTTGGAATTCAGTTACCACAACAGATCCGGCTAGGACCGATGTTGACGTGTCATCCTTGAAAACCAATCGGATCGAAGTTCTAATATTGCGATACCACAGAGGGATTCCTCACATAAGTATGAACTAGTGTTGATATTCCCATTCCGAGTCGCACGCTCGCCCACAAATATAATTCAAACACCCTCCCGCGCCCGTCACATATCACACACCCCCGCACCTCAAGTGAGCGCGCACAACACCCGATTGGGTTGTTCCCCTCACAACCAAACACCTAGCATCGAGCACCTGGAATTTTCCTTAATGCAATTCTGACACTCCCACAGTACCCACCAAGGGGTAACCATGCACTCCCCCATCACATAACCCCACACCTCAAGTAAGCGCACACAGCACCCGATTGGGTTGTTCCCCTCACAACAGAACACCTAGCATCGAGCACCTGGAATTTTCCTTAACGCAATTCAGACACTGAAGCAGGGTTCACATGGCGTACGGTTGACCGGATCCGGTCGGTACGGCCGGCCTCTCATCGGTCGACGGGGGAGCGCACGCGGTGTGGTTGCGGTGGTGGAGGGGGCACGCTCTCCCGTCGACCAATGAGAGGCCGACCGGATCCGGTCAACCGTACGCCATGTGAACCCTGCTTTAGGCCGAGCGCACACGGTGCAACTGTTTTGGGACAAAGGTCGCAAACCAAACTAGATTACAACAGTTCCTTGACCCCGGCTTTGTTTTCAAATGGAGGTCTGCCCATGACGCAACTGGTTTCAAACTGATTTGCCATTAGTTGGAAATTGATTGTATGCAACGCTGGCCCAGGCGTCGCAGTTGCGTTGCTTCGACGACATTGGACTTGGATGCTCATTTGTCATTTGTCCAATTGAGGCGTTGATAGCCAGAGTGGACCATTCCACACAGGTGTTGAACTGAGAAAATCGCATTTGAAAATTTCGACTAATTTCATGTGATCGATTAAGGGCCTTGTTATGGTGTTTTGAAGAAAAAAATACAAGCATTCTTGGGTGAACAGATGACTCATGAACCATAGGGACATTTCTACAAGCCACAAGGTCCACTCTGGCCATCAAAATCGGCGGCCAATTTGCAGACGACCACTTGAAAAGTTGAGCTCTTTCTTGGCACATTCGAGAACGAGTCAAATTTTAATAATAATTCGATAGATAGAGCAACCACAGACCCATTGCACTGTATAACTCATTTTCGGCCAGTTTGTGGAATGGTCCACTCTGGCTATCAACGCCTCAATTATAAGAGAGTTTTTGCAAGCCACTAACGGGCCACGTAGAACCTCACGACAGATCCCGTAAGAGCCGGGAGACGGTAACTCGACATGACGTTAGCTACGGGTGCCGGTAAAATGGTCCAATCAGCGTCGCCCGTTGAGCCGAAGAGACGGGCCCGTTGAATGCCTAACCAATAGTAGAGAGTTTTTGCAGCCAACGGGCGACGTCTCACGGGTGACGTTTCGCGTGCGACGTTAACTACGACTAGGGGCAACAACGCCAGCGGTTGCTATGTTGGTTGCCATGGTAACCGTAGTACCGTAGGTAAGGCATTCAACGGGCCCATCTCTTCGGCTCAACGGGCGACGCTGAACGGACCATTTTACCGGTGCCCGTAGCTAACGTCATGTCGAGTTAACGTCTCCCGGTTCTTACAGGCTCTGTCGCGAGGTTCTACGTCGCCCGTTAGTTGCTTGCAAAAACTCTCTAACAACCCTAACTAATAATGGTAATACGGTTACCATGGAAACCAACATAGCAACCGCTGGCGTTGTTGCCCCAGTCGTAGTTAACGTCGCACGCGAAACGTCACCCGTGAGACGTCACCAGTTGGCTGCAAAAACTCTCGATTATTCGAGAAACATTCAATCCCGGTTGCTAACAATGCATGTGTGAGTTGCTCGAGAGAGTAGCAACGGACTGTTTGAGACTTTTCGTTTTTTGCTTCACCTAGCTTCACCATGACTTTACCTGAATATGAGTGACCAGGAATTTAATGTGAAATTGGTGGGAGAAGTTGAGAAACATGAAATTTTGTACAATTATAAACTTGCAGACGCAACTGGTTTGCAACGTTTGATTTAAAACAGTTGCACCGTGTGCGCTGGGCCTAACACAGTACAAGGAGCAACCATGCACTCCCCCACCACAGAGCCAATCCCAAACTACCGCGACGCCTTCACCCACACAGCCAGGGGAACAATGGGAAGCTATGGGGTAGTCACGTCCTCCAGTTCAGACGGTTCCTCAATAAAATCAAAGCCTCCTCGCTCGATATCACTCCCATCAATGCCCACTCCTCAGGAGAATGACTTCGTCTTACCGTTAGTCTTTGCTGTACCCGTATGGACACCATGTATGGTGCCGGGCGTGTCCTCTTCAAGTTCTGCGAAGGCCATAATCGCTTCTTTCTGTTTGGCAGACAACCGTTTGGGCACGGCGATTTTCACGTGCACGTAATGATCGCCGCTGCCGTGCGACGCGGGACGTTTGATGCCTTTGCCGGCCAGACGTATTCTCGTGTGTGAGGAGGTACCAGCTGTGATCTGAAGAGAAACAAAATACAATCAATGACGAATCAACGCGTTTCCTGGCACTTGAATTTCAACGGGCCGATGGCAATTACTTGTATGAAGTGATCCTCGTAGACGCCTTGGATTTTGATGGTACCGCCGAGAACAGCTTGCGACAGTGAAATCTGCGCATCAGTGTGGACGTCAGACTCATCTCGCCTGAAGTAATCTGACTTTTCAACTTGGAAAGTGATGAATAACTCTTTACCATTGACGGCCATGCGGACTGTTTGTCCGTCCTCGACACCTGAAAACATCAAATTTCAACCTGCTGTCCAGAGCTCCATATGAGTGAAACATGAAAGCCCACTGGAAGAAGCCCACGTCGTCAAAAGCTCAGCGATTGGTTTAGGCAGCAGTTTATAGAAAAATTCGTTTGAAAACCAATATTCAAACGAGCAGCCTTTTGAGCAATGAGGCCAGTTTCTAATTTTGGATACCTTATTTCCAGAAATACAATAAAACCAATACGAACCGGCTGGCACTGGAACTGTGACTTTTTTCCGCTGTACGACAGAACCCTTGGCCTCACATTCTATGCAAGGATATTTGATCATCATGCCTGACCCTTGGCAGTATCTGCAAGTTGATCGCATTACAAACGGTCCTGAAAAAAAAGAGCATCATCAAGTTTTACGGCACGGATCAACTTACCTGTGAAGATACATATTGCATAGGTAGGTACATTATTTCTGGAAATAATGTACCAAAAAGTTCGAATAATAGAAGTAGGCGGCATATCAGACGAGGAGTCGAAATTGTTGAAATAGGTAATAAGCGAATCACCTGTTGTGACGGTTTCAAATCCTGATCCGTTACAGTAGTGGCATTTGATAGGCTTTGTACCAGGTTCAGAGCGCCTGCCTTGACATTTCGGGCAAGTTTCGACCACATTCACGTAAATCTCCTTGTTAACCCCTCGCACGGCTTGTGAAAATGTCAGTTTCATCAAGATCTTGAAAAAAGGATAAAATCAATAAGTTCTTCAAAGCATTGGCTTCTGGTGCATGCGCGCTGCAGTAAGTTTAACACCAAAACTTGGGATATGGAACCTAATAATTTCATGTCCACAGTAGAAACGGAAAACCAAGAAAAAGAAAAAAAATCTCTAAGACGAGTCAATTCGAGTAACTGGTTTTTTGGCGTTGGTAAACAAACCAATAAAGAGCAACATGTAGAATATCGATTAGCTGACCTCCTCAGCAGCACCGTGACCAAATCTTGACTCGGCAAAATCGTCAAAACCGGAAGAAAAGCCGCCGGCAGCGTCACCGAATATTTTCCGAAACAGTTCTTGAGGATCGACTGAAGCTCTGTATTGCCAATTGAAGCCGCCCATGTTCCCAGCGCCCGCGCCGCCACCAGCACCTTCTCGGTTCATCTGTTCCGACGTGGTGCCCCATTGGTCGTATTGCTTTCTTTTCGAGTCATCGCTAAGCACCTGAAATTTTTCAAGCGTGGACATCAGTTCTGGATATTTATGTAACAGGATTTTCTACGAATATGGAAGTATCGACCCGCAACTTGATGTCAGCTGATCGGGTATTGGGTCAAACCAAAAACAGACGCCTCTTTCGCCGAATCGATTGCTCAAAAGTGCAACGTTTGGAAAAAACGACCATTTTTTGGCAAGGGCCGTTGGAGCTCAAAAGCTGAGGCCGCACTTGAATTGGCGCACATTTAGTCATCTTCAACAATGCTAATCGTATATTTTCCTTAAATACAGAAATATAAGCAGTTAAGTAAAAAAATGAACTCCTAACAACGCTCACCTCGTAAGCCTCGGAAACTTCTTGGAACTTTTTAGCAGAATTCGGATCATTCTTGTTCGTGTCAGGGTGATATTTCTTTGCCAACTGATAATACGCTTTTTTCACTTCTTTGGCAGAGGCATTCTTCGACACGCCTAGTACCTCGTAGTAGTCTCGCTTAGCGAATAATGGCAGTCCTAAATGGAAACTCCGAGCGCTCGGCACCAGGAGTCTTTGGGCTACTTGATTTTCACAAGATTTCAAGTGAACTGAAAAAGATAAGTCAATGCTGAATTATTAAGGATCGGACTTTCAAGTATTTATGCCAAATATCGTCGCTTAAGAAGCAACAGGTGCTAACGCAATTTTTGGGAAAAATTGAGATACTCATACCGTTGGATTCAAGTCAACTTCGAGTTCAAAATCAACTTCAAGATCAAAGTCAACTCCGAGATCAAAATCAACTTCGAGATCAAAATCAACTTCAAGATCAAAGTCAACTTCGAGATCAAAATCAACTTCAAGATGAAAGTCGATTTCAAGATCAAATTCAACATCGAGATCAAAGTCAACATTGAGTTCAAAATCAACTTCAAGATCAAAGTCAACTTTGAGATCAAAGTCAACTTCGAGATCAAAATCAACTTCGAGATCAAACTCAACTTTGAGATCAAAGTCAACTTCGAGATCAAAATCGACTTCGAGATCAAAATCAACTTCAAGGTCAAAGTCAACTTCAAGATCAAAGTCAACTTCGAGATCAAAGTTTACTTCGAGTTCAAACTCAACTACGAGACCAAAATCAACTTCAAGATCAAAGTCAACTTCGAGTTCAAAATCAACTTCAAGGTCAAAGTCAACTTCAAGATCAAAGTCAACTTCGAGATCAAAAACAACTTCGAGATCAAAGTCAACTTCGAGATCAAAGTTTACTTCGAGTTCAAACTCAACTACGAGACCAAAATCAACTTCAAGATCAAAGTCAACTCCGAGGTCAAACTCAACTTCGAGATCAAAGTCAACTTCGAGTTCAAAATCAACTTCGAGATCAAAATCAACTTCAAGATCAAAGTCAACTTCGAGATCAAAAACAACTTCGAGATCAAAGTCAACTTCGAGTTCAAAATCAACTTCAAGGTCAAAGTCAACTTCAAGATCAAAGTCAACTACGAGATCAAAAACAACTCCGAGATCAAACTCAACTTCAAGATCAAAGTCAACTTCGAGATCAAAATCAACTTCAAGATCAAAGTCAATTTCGAGATCAAAATCAACTTCGAGATCAAAGTCAACTTCGTGATCAAAATCAACTTCAAGATCAAAGTCAACTTCGAGATCAAAGTCAACTTCAAGATCAAAATCAACTTCGAGATCTCAAAGTTGAGTTTGATCTCGAAGTTGATTTTGATCTCGAAATTGACTTTGATCTTGAAGTTGATTTTGAACTCGAAGTTGACTTTGATCTTGAAGTTGATTTTGATCTCGAAGTTGACTTTGATCTCAAAGTTGAGTTTGATCTCGAAGTTGATTTTGATCTCGAAATTTACTTTGATCTTGAAGTTGATTTTGATCTCGAAGTTGACTTTGATCGCGAAGTTGACTTTGATTTTGAAGTTGATTTTGAACTCGAAGTTGACTTTGATCTTGAAGTTGAGTTTGATCTCAGAGTTGATTTTGATCTCGAAATTGACTTTGATCTTGAAGTTGATTTTGATCTTGAAGTTGATTTAGAACTCAAAGTTGCGTTTGAACTCGAAATTGACTTTGATCTTGAAGTTGATTTTGAAACTTAGTTTATGTGTGTGAACGAGCCCATTGGTAAGTAGTAGGGTGAAGTTTGAGGGTGTGTTGTAAAAAAATTTCCACACCAATTACTACGTACGTACATTATTTCTGGAAGTAATGTACCAAAAATACTGTAGTCCGACATAAATTTTTTACTGGTCCAATATCATCCTTCACAGGGCCGGCAGACCTCATCAAATAAAACTCTATTGTAAATCCAAATAATGTAATCAAAATAAATACCTCAGCTACTTAGGTAGGGAAGTAGGTACCTACACTGGTAATGGAACCTGCTCAAAGTCACTCACCAAGCACGCTGGACTTCGAAGACGTGCACTGTCCAAAGTCGGGGAATGAAATTCGGAATCCGCTGAACCGCCGTATGAATTTGACGTTCGACATGCTAAATTGAATAGAATAATCTAAATTGACATTTTGAGACCGCAAAAATGTGAAGAGAGGCCTCGTGGTGGCCATGTTGGGAAAGACAGTGCAGCCAATTGAGTGTTGTTGTTGTTATTGATGATACTGCTTCTCGGCGGCGCTGATCGAGAATGTTGTTCGGTTTTCAATTCAAAACGCCAAGATGCGAGTAAGCATCGATTGGGGAAGAAAAGGATGACTTATCATGTGGCCTCAGAGCGGCGTTTTCACATAGAAAAGCACAAAAAATCATCTTCCCTTTGGCTTTTCTTTGGATTTTTCGCGGGCGCCAGGTCACATACGTCATTATTCCCCCCCCCCCCCCATCCAAAAGTGCGGCTTTTAGGATAGCTCGTCATTCTGGGAACCCAACGACCACCGAAGAAACAACAACAAAAACTGATAACACGCCCGAAGTTAGTACGTTGTGTTGTACTTACCTATTTTGTAGTTGTCTTCTGTTAAATCTGTCAGACGAAAATTTTACTATTACGTCCTGGAATTCGTTTTCTTTTACTTATGCAGCTTTGTGAAGATTAACTAGACCAAAATGGGTGAGTATTCGATTTCTTACTGCCGATTTTGAATAAACATATTTAGTTTTTCAGTGTGCCGTTTAACGTTCGGGAGGTTATTTCGTTGGCTTACGTCTACGTGTCTTGACAATCGAATAATGCCGATGGCTAAATAATTCAAAATTTTCTGCTACCTGCGTAGCTTAGGACTTTTATCGGGTTTAAAGTTGTGCCTGAGTCAAATATTGATGATATTACTTATATCCCTGTATACTGACTATCCTCGTACATGATAGGAACCGTTTCTATATTCCTGTTCTAGGAGGACTGTTTAGTTACTTTCGAAACCTTCTCGGCAGTAGAGAAATGCGAATTTTGATTTTGGGGCTCGACGGCGCCGGAAAGACGACCATTCTCTACCGGCTGCAGGTCGGAGAAGTTGTCACGACTATTCCTACGATCGGCTTCAACGTCGAACAAGTCACTTACAAAAATTTAAAATTCCAAGTATGGGACCTCGGGGGACAGACTAGTATCAGGCAAGTGGTTAAAATTGAATGAACTACCTACTATATAAGAGAACAACGAATTTCGGCTTTACCTAGTAATTTTTAATGAAAGTGGTACTTACTAAGTTTTGAAGCAGTTTATTGCGCATCAATCTATGCTATTTAGGAGACGTCAGAATGGCGCGTTTCCCATTACTGCATTACATGACTATTGTTGCTATGCATGCATGCCTGACTATGAATCCGCTCTGAAACTCAGTCGTTTCTGGTTTTTGAAACAATCATGAATTTTCCAAAGATTGTCGGGTAATTCTGCGAGTTTTTATTTTCAGACCTTACTGGAGGTGTTATTATGCGAACACTGATGCAATAATTTACGTAGTCGATTCAGCGGACAAGGATAGGATAGGCATTTCCAAAGACGAGCTTTACTACATGTTGAAGGTTAGCGCTTTTTGGTTTATTATTCAATAACAATTTGCACCCAGAAATCTTCATGGTTTACGTTTCAAAAAATGTAGAATCCGAATCTACGATTTAAAACCAGTGGTGCGTATATAACACACAGCATATCCATATTTTGAAACGTAAAGGTGTGACGCATTTAAACCTTTATGTTCATATTTATACCTTTCAAAGTAGTCAAATGTTATTTCCAATTCGATTCACAATGTTACATAACGAAGTGTGGTAGCATTGTGTGTTATTCACGCAGGTTCAAATAGGTATTTAGGATTCATTAGAATAATTGTGAATTGTATGGTGTAATTTTTTAAAAATTTTTTCGGGTATTTTATATTCCAAGGTTTTTTTTCTCCAAAAAATACTTGTCTGATTTTTGCTTGTTTTTTTTTTTTAACGCAACATGAATAGCACTTTAATTTTATTTCATCTTTCTAACCTAATTTTAGATTTTGTTTGATTTTCACTAGGAAGAAGAGCTCCAGGGAGCTATCTTGGTAGTATTAGCTAACAAGCAGGACATGGAAGGCTGCATGACTGTCGCTGAAGTCCACCAAGCCCTGGGGCTGGATGCGCTTAAAAATCGCACATTCCAAATTTTCAAAACATCCGCTGTCAAAGGGGACGGCCTCGATCCGGCGATGGACTGGCTCTCGAACGCTCTGCAGAACAGAAAGTGATGCTGGACGAACGAGTTCGGGCGAATACGAGTGAGTTAAATAGACAAATCGACTGTGAAGGCGCAACGCTGCCCAATCCGTTTGCCATGCGATCTATGGACGCGTGATATGCCAAGTTGCCACCAATTCAAATTTTGAGAAAGTGGCAACCCAGACGCCCCCAAAAGACACGATGCTTCGACCTGGGCAGTGTTGCACCTTCACAGTCGAAATAAGACGATGACTCCCTAAAATTTTATACGTTTATAGGCCCGGCACATGGTGCAACTGTTTCAAAACAATAGTTGCAAACCTCGACAGTTACCCTTTTACGTCCTCAACAGTTACTGTAAAATTTTACCATTGTTCCGAAAAAGGTAAAGTAAAGTAAACCGCTGTTACAGGCGTTAGCTTTCGCCCGATAACTGAAGTTGTCCAGGGTGTGCCCTGCCGCCCTTGAGGAGAGGGTCTGAACTATGTCAGGACATGTCGCTCTAGTCTCACACCACTTATGTACTGCTCACTTTACTTATGCCCGGCTACTCATTGCCTCACCCCCTTGAGTGGAGAGGGACAGGATCCAACGCGTTGAACCTATTTGGTTAGAATAGGTTCAGAGTTCCTTGAGCGAGCCCGTCGGGCGTAGACAGGGATTGTCAGCTCATGCCGAGGATTTTTTGCCTCAAAAATTGAACCGAAGACTGTGCCCTTGCAAACACAGATACACGCCTTACCCACCGAATGCCCAGTTTTGGCGGAATTTAGGGCAAAGCATTAGGGAAAAGTTATGCCCGTTTGGAATGAGCTTATGGTTGAAAAGCATTTACAACGATTTCGATGAATTTTCTTCAGACGATTTGAACTTTTCAAGGTTATGTTTGGCTACATCAATCCCGCACAGTTTGAACTACTTTGGCTCCTATCTTGGTGTATTGGTTGGCAGGTCTGGCGTCCATTCCGGACGGTGGTGTCCGTGTCTGTTCGCGAAAACGAGACTTTCCTAATCGTATTCGAGTGCTCGACTGGTCGTCGTCGAATATTTCATCGCGCCCTTATTGATTGTCGCCTAATAAAATCCACATTTATAATCCCTCCCACTTCAACCTTCGTTTCATCCTTTTCAGTTGTCTGACTCGTTTCCTTTTCTCAAGCACTTGAAGTGATTCAAATTCACTTCAGCTAGTTCATTGTTTAGTATTCATTCCCCCCTCCATTGTATCTAGTGTGTAAATTTCGAGCTGCATCTGATGTAAAAGTCTGAGTCCTTTCGAGTTATTTTTATTTATACTCTATTAAATTGATGTGATTATTTTACAATGTGAGTTTTTCTTTCGCGGGCACTTTGATCGAGTGCGTACTGCACCACTTCCCCCGTTATTGTGAAATATTAGCGCATTTTAGTACTGGGTTCTGCATTATAATGGCAGATAGTTCAAACAGGGTCAGGTAGCGGTTTTATAGGGGTTTCTAGATGGCGGACAACGCCAATGTTTTGGTACATTAATTGCAGAAATAATGTAATCGGTCGAGCGACATTTTTTTACAATACCCCATGAAAATCGTTCCAAAAAAGTCATAATCTCAAAAACAGTTTTTTAGGGTTTTTGACCCCTTAACATTTTTTGATCGGATTCCCCTTACAGTACAAGTTGGAGCAAACCACAACTTTTTGGGCCAGCCGCGCCAAAATCGAATCAGCGGTTCAATACAAAGTGGCTGTATGAAATTTTGGCCAAAAATTTAGTCCAGCCACTTCGTACCGAACCATTGTTCCGATATTGACGAAACTAGCCTTGAAAGTTGTGGTTTGCTCCAACTTGTGGAAAATTTTCCGGGCAATCCGATCGGAAATGGTTAAGGGGTCCAAATCGGCGTTAGTATGGTCCATTTAAAAAAAAAAACACAAAAACTCAATTCTGAAGGTGATGCCGTGGGTTTAGAATTTTTTGACTATTTTTCCCGGGTTTCTTGCTTGATTTACCATAGGATAGAGGTTTTTTTCCAAAAATCTTCGTTTTTTCATCGGTTTGGCTTTTCTTAATGCGATTTCACGTTTTTGCCAATTTGAGGGAGTCCTACTGAACCGATTTTGAATTTTTTGAGCTTGTTGGATTCCTTGAAGGTTTCTACTCCGTTTTCACTCCCTGTAAGTCAAAATTGGTTGGATTTTAGTGGTTTGACAACTAATTTTTGACATTAACAAAAAAATATTTTTTTGACCATTTGAAAAAAATTTAAATTTCAAAAAAAATATTTTTGAGTAGGTTTTGGGCAGGTACATGACACATAAAATTTGCAATTTTCTACGACTCACCTGGTTTCTAGAAAAATGCTAAAAACCGATTCCTGCTGGAAAATCCAAATTATGAGCCTAGGAAAATTTTCAAAAAAATGATGGATTCGACATAGAGGTTTTTTGGCGAGAATCTTTAGATATTGACTAAAAAACATGAAATTTGGCGTTTTCTTCGAGATTTTGGTCAACAGGGTCAATTTCGGGGGAGTGTTAAGGCCAAAATCGCTTTTTTCCAATTATAAATAATGCACCCATGTCACTAATCTACTTAGAAGTGTTTTTTTTTAATATTTCGTTGTCAAGTAGTTCAAGCGATGGTAGGCGTACTTCGCTAGAAAGAATAGCATTTTTCCAGGAGCAAGGTAAGGTAAATAATACATTGAGTATAATTCAATTTTATATTCACTGATATGTAACAATAGATACATAAATCAAAAACTAGCGGCTTCAGTTATAAAATATTGTCAGCTTGTAAACACGCTTACACAATAACTTCTCACAACGGGAATTCAAAACTGTTAGCATCGATAAAATAATAGATATTGCTTTATATCGGCCGTCGATATGCGCCAAGGACTGCTAGTTTGAACGGAGTTCAACATCTTTAAATCGATGTACCATTTAGTGATATCCATTATCCAGAGGAGTTGAGGTTATATTTTAGCTAGTGTGTTGGAATGGTTGAAAAAAGTGTTTACCGAAGCTCCGTTGCGATTTTCAATTTCAGGACTATTACAATAGGTATTTCTTACTTTGTAAGTATGGAAATAACCAGTGGTGCGTAGATAACCTCCAATACTTCCATATTTTGAAACGTAAAAATGTGACACAATTTGATCGTATTTTGACTGCTTTTGAGAGTGTTAAGGTCGAAAGAATCCAAAAACTCACTATGCAAATTTCAAAACTCGCCTAAAATAAAAGTACGCCTAGTTGTAGGACTATAAAAAATATCCACGTATTCTGCAAGACAAAACAAAGATTTTAAGACCAAGAACGCTCAAATCGGATCATTTTTGTGGCCGGAAAAAAATAAAGTAGAAAACACTAAAAATCCAAATATACCGGAAGTACTGCGGGTTATTAAAATTCTGATTAAACAGGGTTTTAGGTCTTGCAGAGACAAACAATTCAGTTCAAGAAATTTGAAAAAAGGTTGAGAATTGAGGGAGCTATGGCAATTTTTGTAAATGACTACAGACAGACGGACACACGGCCTAACGGACACACAGACACTTGTTCGGGAAGTGATTCTGAGTAAATGAGTGTAAGAAAAAGTTTTTTCCGAAGCTCCGTTCCGATTCTCGATTATTACAATACTTCCATTTACTCTGTAAATATGGAAGTAAAAACATCTACTTCCACTTGCTTGAATTGACAGTAATTTTTTACTCTGCACATGCGTGTTGAGGTTTGTGAAATGGTCTTTCAACAGTTTATGGTACCTACCATCGTCTTAAGTTCAATTTGACCAAACTTTTCCCATCCTGGTTAGCTTAACATGGAGAATAATTGATAATAGTGACGTTATTCATAGATATATAACCAATAACAATTAAACAGCGCATTAGGCGTAAAATTTCTGGTGATGATACATTCGAGTCGTCACTAATAACTTTCATAATTTTGTTCCATGATTTGTACATGTTTCCAAAAATATTCGATAGGGTTTTTTTGGAATCAATTCAACCAAGTCACCGTGGCCTAAATTCTGAACAGAAGTGACAAGAAATGACGAAATTTAGCAAATTTAAACTAATTTTAACATTCTCAGGGCCGGTTTATCGATTCATTTTAGGCCCGGTTTAATGACAAAATTAATCAATCCAAAGAATCACCCACTAAAACAATAAAATAAAAAGCAATAAAATCAAAACCAATAAGATTTTCACATTGAAATTTGAGGTAAATACCATTGGTTTATCTGAAGCTTCCTTGGATATCGAATGGATAAATTTTGTAAATAAACCGAGCCTAGATGTATCTCGTCCCTGGATGAGGATTAGATAACATGAATCCATAAACCGGCCCTAAATCGACAATGCAGGCTGTAAACTACAAGAAAATAACAACCGAGGCAGATAGAAAATTTAGGTAACTATTGTCAATCACAAGACCTACATCGATTACAATACAACGGCCGTAAAATAATATTGCCCCTCATGTGTATCACATCCCGCTAATATGTCATAGTACATTGGACATAATTATCCACTTGTCCTCTATAATCTACAATTTTATAATTATATCCACTCTTATACATTAAGAAACTCTAAATTAGGTACAGATCCCTAATATTTAAAGGTGAATACGTATGAATTATGTTCTTGGCGGACGCGGTGGCGCTCTCTGCTGTTGAGTTTTCCTCTCTTGGCCGGCAGCGATGTAGGAGAAGATGCACAGAACCGAGTAACAAATTTGGTCCGCCTGTGAATCAGCAAAATCCGCAAAATCAGCCAAAAATTGCTATTCAACCGAACCGAAGCGCCCCTGGGAGTGGAATAGTGAAACAAATAGCGTTATACTAGAACGGACGATAGGCTGAGGTCCACTTTTGCCAATAAATATTATAATAATTAATATAATAGTAATATAATAAATCAATTGAGGCGTTTTGGTGGGTACAAAGGGCCTAATTCCCAAAAATTTAAATAAAAGTTATCGACAATTTAAAACATTTTAGGTCAGAACCACTGCCATCTAGCGACGATTTCAATAAAAAACACTAAAAATGCAAATATATCAGAAGTACTGTGAGTTATTCAAATTCTGAGTAAATGTGTATAAGAAAACGTTTTTTTTTTGAAGCTCCGTTACGATTGTCGATTTCAGGACGATTCCAATGCTTCCATTTACTTGTAAACATGGAAGTAAAAAGGTTAAAATCATAGAAGAAAGGAACAACTGACGAGTAAATTAAAAGTTCGATAAATTAAAAAAAAATCTTACGAAGGGTGAGAACAAACTCAAACGTTTGAGGAGCGACGTGACTTTCGGATCAACCACTTAGAATATGCGATCGATATAATGCGGTGTATTGAAAGTACTAGGTCTTCACCCTAAATTCAACATAATCAAATTGAACAGATTGAAATGATATGAACGGAAACGATAAAATGAAGAAAAACGGAACATGCACGAAACAGAGACGGCCGACTCACCATTGAAGATCTGTACCTCCTCTGCTTAATCTGACGGTTTTTAGGATCTGAAATACACAATGTTTACTGTATTATTAACGCATACTTGGACAGTTTTGCCAAAACTTATTGGATTATTAAAAAAAATTTATTCTTCTGATTTTTTTTAACAAAAAACTTTCAGCACTTTTAGCAACAATTACTTTGAACCACCCGACGAACGCACAGGAAACTTAGCACTCCAGAGTGTCAGCGGTATAAATTAGGACAAAATACCAATTTGGCCCTTTTTCCTCCCTGGTAAGTTAGTTAGAAGCCCCCAAGATAACCCCCCTTGGGTCCAGTGGTGCGTAGATAACTCACAATACTTCTATATTTTAATAGGTAAAGGTTAGAGCACTAAAACCCAACCAATTTCGACTTTTAAGGAGTGAAAAAGGTGTGCAATTCCAAAAAGCTCAAAATCGATTCAGTGCAAAAATCGGCAAAAACTCGAAGAAATGAGAAATCGCATCGAGAAATTCGAGCCAAACTGATTATAAAAACCCTATCCGATGGTTAACCAAGCGGGAAACCCGGGAAAAATACTCAAAAAATTTCAAACCCGCGGTATCACCTTCAAAATTGACTTCTATTATGAGTTATCTACGCATCCCCTAAAAAAGAAGCATGTTGAGAATAAATTACCCGATTAAAATTGTCTTAATAATCAAAAATTAAGAGAGAAAAAACATTTCTGTACTTACTGAATTCTTCAAGAACAAATATTCCACCTTTTTGTGTAAAGCACTTGCGGATGTGTTCCAGTCGAATGAAGAACTGAAATTGCATTATAAGATTATCCTTTTGCGCAAATTGTAGGGTACAGAGAAATGTCAATTTGAAACGAGCAACGATTCCATATGGAAAATCCCGTATGCTTTCATGGACAACATCGAATTCTATGCATCCCAATTTGTTGAAATCTAAAGGTGTCCACTCACTATCCGATTGCAGGATGTTGTCGCGGGGATTAATAAAATTTAGTAGAGGTTTTTTATTTATTTTAACAATTTGCATCTTATTTTCCTTCGACTTCCCCGAAGTTGCATGGAAACTGCCTCTATAACGGCGATTTGAGTCTTCACCCTTATCCACTCCGTTACTTGCGATAACGGCTTCGACCATTTTTCTGAAAGAACTGTAGCCATCCTTTTTAGGGAAAAATCTAGTTGAGTAGTGAATCACTGAAAGGAAGTCGAAAAGAGCGAATTAAAGCTGAAGAAGAAGCCAATTAATGCTGAATCAGCTGGCTCCAAGACGACAGAGAATTTTGCGCCGTATAATTGAAGGGAATGCGTCTGTCAATGTTGGCATTAGCGGCTGGTAATTTTGACTTGTCAAAAGCGCAATTCCAAGACGCACTTGCCTTAAGATACGGCCATGATTCAATTGCCACATTGCCACATGACTGCGAAGGATGCGCATCGACAATGGATCTCAACCATGCCCTCAACTGCAAGCATGGGGGCTTGATAAAGCAAGGGCATGACAATCTAAGAGTCGAATGCGCAAAACTGGCTAACCGAGCATTTTCCGGTGCTAGCGTATCAATAGAGCCTCGGGGAAAGCGATGGGCATGTCACTGCTCTCGTTGCAGTGAAAATCTATGGTTTCTGGGACAGCGGAAGAGCAGCGTTTTCTGATAACAGAATAATAAACGCGGACGCAGCTTCGTATCTGTCCCAAAACCGGGCAACCATAGCGGCTCAAGAGAAACACGGCTGCAGAAGACATTCGAGCTTCCTTCATCTGCTCTTGCGAGGCACTCCTTCACGAGGAGTTTGACATTTTTGTTAAAAGGATAGCTGAGAAATCGGCGGAAAAATGGAGTAAGCCCAAGTCGGAAATTCTTGGTCGGACGCGCGTCAAATATGCAATTCGAGCGATCTCGACAAGACTCCGCGGCTCGAGTGAGGAGTTTGGGAGTTGAAGATGGAGCCAGTCTCTCACTACTTGAATGAAAAAAGAAAGAAAATCCTTCACAAAATCAAAAATGTTTCATCAGGTTTATGGTCATTTTGATCTAGTTGAGTTGTTTATTGAGTCATCTCGACCGATTGAAGCAATGAATTGTCTCGGCCCCTTGACCAGCAATCGGATAGTGTATGGAAACCTTTAAGGTGCCCACTCACTATCCAATTCGCTGGATATTGGAGTGGGGATGACCGTGGGGTTTTGAACGGCAATGAAATTTATTCGAGTTGTTTATTGAGCCATCTAAAAGCAATTCTTGGCCGCAATCGGATAGTGTATGGGCACCTCTAAAGACGAAATGATAATAATTCAATTTATTTACACGAGATGTCATGCAAACAACAAGATATCCACCATGACGAAATGAAAACGGAAAATTATACGCTGCAGAAGTAGGTTGCAGTAAAAAGCGGTTACCCTCAGTAGAACTGGCTCATGACAAATGCTGAATCCAAACCTATGAAATTCGCCAGAAGAGGAAACTTGATCGAAATTATATCCAAACCCACACCCGAAAATTTGCCGAAATAAACATTTTTGTTTTTGAAAACTTGAAATTTGTCCTTGCTAAGATTCGGCGTTAGTCATGAACCAGTCATCACCATGGCGTGACGTCACCCTACCGCAGCGTATGGGTTTGTTCTCAGAGAGGGTTCTGCTAGTTTGGAACGGGTCTGCGCATGCGCAGTTCAGGGGTCTATTCCATTTTTGCGACTCGCCGGATGTTAAATTTCTCGCTTGCATACCGCTCCAATACTTCTCTACCTGGCGATTTGGTTGCTAAATTGGCGATTGATTTGGTGCAAAAACCCCTGATTGGTCTATTCTATGGCTTCACGGTAGACATGGCAAACTATTGACAATTTATGGCAAAAACTAGACTGAGCATGCGCAGAACCGTTCCACGCTGACAGAGCGCGCATTGAGATCAAACCTGATAATAGATGGAGAATTCGATAAATTAAGGTGTTGATTAAAAAGATACAGTAGAATATTACAGGAGTGAATCAGTATTTAATGGTTAAATTTGGAGTGTTCTATTGAATTCTTGTTGCGTACTCCACAAACAATTGGGGTGATAATTTTGTTCTAGGAGTGTGAGTGTAGGCATCATGATAAATGTAGGACTCAATTAGGCCAACCTAATTTCATGAATGGACTTGAACGGAAACATTTTAGATATAAAATTGCGGACTGCACAATTGTGTGATTTATCTCTTTTAAGCTGAGAGATTACACGCGTCATGAGAGGAACTCACAATCAGCCTCTCGCCGTCAACCATCTCAAAATTTTAATTTTGGTTCATGGGGTTTTTCGTTTGAAAATTGTCGTTTTGCTATTCCCAAGCTATCCGCTTATCTTCTATATCCAAATTACTTCAATAGGTACCTACTTTAAATGTCTCAGTTACGTACCTGTAGCATCTCTGGAAGTTTGATTGAGCTAGAAATTACAGAGCACAATTTACGAGAAAATTGACTCACGGCAATTTTCCGATTCGGTCCGCACACACTGTGTAGGGGTGGGGGTTGTGTGACAATTTTTTCTTGGCAAAAAACACAACACAATGCTACTCAGTGGAGGAAACATTCCAGATTACTACAGGTTTGCTATCACTCAACCATTTGGTAAGAAAGCAGTGCACCTGCATGCGGCTTTTAAATCGGAGATAAATACAGGCTGTTTTTTTTTTTTTTGAGAATATTCTCAGCTGCAGAATTCTGCATTTTCATCAAGTGTTTTTGTACAGACAATAGTCCCAGAAGAAGCGGACATATTGGTAACCTGAAGGAGAAGTAAAAGACGTAATTTTGAAAAAACGTTTCAATAGGAATCGTTGTACCGAAAGTTTCACTTCCATAAGGTAGGTAAATCGAGGTACGAATAAAATTCACGATTTCCGAAATTAATTTCTAACGTCTTGGCGACGCAGAAACATAAAACACGAAAGGCGTTTACAAGTGAGCGTCTTCGTGCGTTGAGGAAAGGTCCGGAAAACACCATTGAACATCATTTTTACAATGTCTGTCATTGGTTGATGGTGAGGTCGTACTCTCATATTCTTTTATTCTCCTTGCGCTTTCGCCCCACTGGGCCTCTTCAGGGAGCGACATTTTTTATATATGAGGGTATTCCCACGCAGGGGGCACCTTTTTCTTAAAAGTATCACGCTGAGGGTCGTCAGTTGTCAAGTGCAGTAAAAAGAAACATAGGAAAATATATGCTACATAAAAAACAATTTAAAAAGGCAAACAATTAAAAGAAATTCAACCAACGCAAAAAAATTTTTTTTTTTTTTGTTTGAAAATCAAAATACGAAAAGTTGTAGGAATATAAAAAATATAAACATATTCTACAAGGTAAAACAAAGATTTTAAGACCAAGAACGCTCAAATCGGTTCATTTTTGTGGCCGGGAAAAAATAAAATAGAAAACAATGAAAATGCGAATATACCGGAAGTACTGTTAGTTATTCGAATTCCGATTAAACAGGGAGTTAGGTCTTGCCGTGAAAAACATTTCAGTCCAAGAAATTTGAAAAAAGGTTGAGAATCGAGGGAGTTATGGGCATTTTTGTAAATGACCACAGACGGACACGCGGACACTTGTTTGAGAAGTGATTCTGAGTAAAGTGTATAAGAAAATTTTTTTCTGAATCTCAGTTCCGATTCTCTCGATTTTAGGGCGATTCCAATACTTCCATTTACCCAGTAAATATAGAAGTAAAAATGGTGTTTTCAGGACCTTTCCGCAACGCACGAAGACGCGCACTCGCGAATTCGCCCACAGTCTTCAAACAGAACTTTCTTCCACGGTCTGGTCCAAATTCTTCAAAAATCTTACATCATCTGAATTGGAATTAGGAAGTGGGAGAATGTCAAGAAGGGGGTGAAGAGGTGGAGGAAGAGAATCTAGCCTGTATCCATCCCCGACTGTCTGAGAAGAAACCTTTTCTCTAGATTGTACCCGCATTTTTCAAAATATGGGGCCAGTTCATCAATTGTCGGTTGCCCGAAAATCATTGCATAATCACTAGGCCGCTAATGTCAAGGTGATTTTAGTTTGATGCCCACAGGCTAAGAACTTAGTGACCAACAAATTAGTTAATGATTCTCGGATTATCAACTATCGATAAAATGTCCCAAAAGCTTCAACAACTCGCAGGTCAATAAATTTAGCTACAAGGACTGGGCGAATTTGTTCAATCGACTTCTCCAAATGGCGTATTCTATAGTTTTTCACTCCAAGCTTTTAACTAACTATGGATCGAGTGCAGTGTCAACTTCGAAGAACACAATTCGTGGTCCGGGTTATGATAGCGATGAACGGAAACGATGAGAGGGGAAATCGATATTGGAAAGAAAAAATTAGTTTTTCGTGATCAGGTACCTATTTTGTATGGCTGTGATGAGTACGTATGTTACACGACGAAAATATGACCGAAAAATCAGTTGCTTTTCTACTGCGCTAAAAGCGGTAACATGCCTGCCATGCATCTACGGAAACCTTTCTTCAAAAAAACATAATATTTACAATTATGTAAAAAATATTCGTCGTCAAAAAAAGGCTACTTTTCAAAGCTTAAGGCACTGGTGAGATGGCAGAGTTATGAATTCTCTAAAATAATAAACTATGACAATGGTTCGACATCTATTCTAGGTGCACACATGCGTCGAAATCATAATTTCGGAGGTTCCATATTATCATGAGAACGTAAAAGAAAAAAAAATACTAGGAAAGAAACGAGGAAAAACAGTAACGGCACAGGGAACGCTCATTTTCCTTTCCAATGAGACAGATAGAAAAATTTCAAAATGAAACATTTACACGAACTAAGGAAAAACGGAAGATTCTCTACGACAAACAGACGGAGAAACGCTATGTGAGAAAGAGAAGAGATACGTGGATGTTGATGTAGCTACCTCGAAATCCTTGAGTTCCACAAATCCGGATCGCATTTTGAAAAGAGAGAAAAAACAGAAAAATCGGAACAAATAATAGGCGAGAACACGAATAAATCGGGCAGAGTTTTCGGTTTTATTTGGCTTCGTTCAACTTTTTTTTTTCTTTCTTTTTTATCGCTGCAATACGATCTTGTTGTAAATTTTCAGAAAAACCAGAGGACCATCTCAAAAGTTCCTTAAACTTTGTGCGTAGAATCCCAGAAAAAAAGAAGGCAAGTACACCGTAATATCCTTTTCAAGACACAGAAAAAAAATTAGCCAAAAGTATAGAAATAGTAAGTAGAAGATAAAAGTCGAAAAAATTCGAACGATAAACAGACACTATGGAAAATTGTAAAAACAATATCGATTTAAGAGCTATCCCAACTACGTCGTCGATAGAGAAAGGAAAAAAAATAATCGAAAATGTTCTCTTCTCAAAATAAACATCACACTCAGAATATTTCGATTACATGCCAAATATATTGAAAAGATTCACGAAAATGACAAATGACACCGACACGTATCAGGAGGAATGAGAAAGGAAAAAATGGCGAAAAAATCTTATCGACCGATAGGACAATGTTAACCGTTCCATCGCAGATTCAAGCAAAAAGCGGGAAATTTTGAGAGGTCCTTGAAGAGAAAATTTGATCGGCGGACAATGACGAAGTTTGTCCTTCAGTTCGCTCGACGGTTACGAAATACAACACAGATGCAATTCAGAGATCGAGGGAGAAAAGAAAAATAGAACAGAGCACTGCTAGATTGGCAAGCAAAGAGGTGAAAACAAAAAAATGGGCTCCTGTAAGGTAAATTCAAATTGGCGTTCGAATTTTAGAAAATTTTGAAAAATTCAAAAGACACGGACGGAGGCTGCGGGGAAAGTTTCTAAGTTTCTAATTTAAGGTGATCGAAGTCATTTCTATGATTTCGCTATCGGCAGAATCGAAAATTGCCCACTTTCTCCCCCCTGTTTTTATCCTGACAACAAATAAAAATTGAGAGCGACCTATTGAAGATTATTTTTGATTATTATTGAAGATTATTTTTACGTATCACCATAATACTCGTGTTTTCAGGTACTTATTCAGGAGTAACCTCGCAATAATAGATACCAATTAAAGGAAATATCGTAACAATATTTAAAAATATATCTGGCGGGTACAAATCACAACTTTTCTCCACAATTCTTCCATAATTCGAAGCGAGATCAAATCTGATTATCCTTCAAGTATCTCCTGAACTAACGAACCGATTTTGACGTCCTTTTTGAAGTCAAATGTCAGGGTTTTCAGAGGAACTGCCTCTTTTGCTGTTATTGATGAACCTTTCTGCGTATAACTCGCCCCCAAAACCCCCAGGAAAGTCTCATTCCGATTTCGAAATAGCGTTTAGTACCTTTTGGAATTAACATCCTCATTTTACCCCCTTCTAACCCTCCACGCACAGAAAAATGGTAGAAAATAATAACGTTTTTTGGGCTCGGAGATGCCTAACGTGAAAATAGGTCTATTTGAGTAAGTCTATTTATAAGTCTATTTAATTTTCGTAGTTTTTTGCACCTATCGGAATGGTGACAAATATTTTGATCTTATGCGAATCATCTCTGCACCAATTAGTACAATTTTCAATTTTCCCGCAGCTAAAGAAACCATGTTACGGCAACTATTTCAAAATCCTACACCATCTGTTCATACGAAATACGCCAGACCGGACTACAGAGTTTTTGCTCAATTTTGTTAACCAGTAGTGCGTAGATAACATACAATACTTCCATACGTACATTTTTGACACAATTGGCTTATGTTTTGACTGCTTTTGAGGGTGTTTAGGTCAAAAATATCTAAAAACTCACTATGCAAATTTCAAAACTCGCCTGAAAAAAATACTCCAATTTATCAGGAGATAAAAAAATGTCCACATATTCTGCAAGGTAGAACAAACATTTTAGGACGAAGAACGCCCAAATCGATTGATTTTTGTGGCCGGAACAAAATAAAATCGAAAACACTATAAATGAATTCGACGAAAACAAACAATAAAAGGTCAGAATCGGCGAAATATTGAAAAAAATCCAGAAAACCTCCTGTTGCCGGCTTTTTTGGAATTTCTCTCGAATAAAACCAAACTGACTTCAACGTTTCAAGTCTTGTTCTCTCTTATTTTATGACCCTAACCTGAAAAAATGGGATTTTTTCCACTTATTTCATGGAACATTATTATGCCCGAACCTGACTTTTTTTTAAATCATTCGCACGGACTCCAAAGCCCCCATGGGCTCCAGCCATAGTAATAAAACATGGAAACACGGAGAAAATCTGTTTTCACAATTTAGCGGGCATCAGAAATGTCAAAATTTCTAGTTTTTTAAAATTAATTTTAATTTTTTTCGCTTTACGTCAAGATTTATGACCACAACCAGGCCTGACATG
Source organism: Nesidiocoris tenuis (assembly GCA_036186465.1). Taxonomy (NCBI): domain Eukaryota; kingdom Metazoa; phylum Arthropoda; class Insecta; order Hemiptera; family Miridae; genus Nesidiocoris; species Nesidiocoris tenuis. Next base: position 354,296 of record AP028918.1, read on the forward strand.
ACGAAGGCGTTTTTCGGATACGATTATACTGAAAGGATGTCACTGCAAATACTCCAGGGCGGGAATCGAACCCCCGATCTGTAGCTGTGCACCGATATTAACGGAGAGCGCCTTAACCGCTCGGCCATACCAGACCCCAAACTTTTTCTAGTTATGAACATAAGGGACAAACTTTTTTCAAGCCTTGACAGCGAAAAATTGAGCAAAAACTCGCCAATATGTTAAGAAGTGTATAGTAGAGTAGTGGCAGTATCGAATGCGTACCTTGCTGTTGGCGAACAGGAGCCCCACGCCTTCCATACAGACATGCAGAAGACCCCCTTCGCCGGTCGCCAGATCTTCGACGGGGAATTCGCCACCAGGTTCCATACCCTTCATCTCCCCGTTTCCTCGCCCTTCCATGCACTCCTTGATGCAGTAGTACAAGTCCTTGCACTGCAATCGATTTTACAAGGTGGAAACGTTCTATTTAACAATATTCGCAGAAATTTCGAGTTACAGCAAAGCGGGGATTCAATATTCGATAGATTTGCTTCTAACAAAGGCGTTCAATCCCATTCTCTGCACGCGCGTGCCCGAGAGCGGCAAATTGAATTTGAAAAAGCGAAATCAGCTAAAAGGAAGAAACCCGAAACGCGCTCTACCAAGATCAAAAGATCGGCAATAATATCAAAAGCGTTCAATATCGAATAATGAGAGAAATAAGCGTTCGATAGCCTTTATTGGTATTGAATTAAATATCCGATAAATCAATACCCGGCCCAAAATCCCGGTTACGGTTACGATGAAAATTTACGGATACGATCGTAAATTTATCCAAAAAGTCCGGTTACGGTCGTAAATTTGACGAAAATTTCCGGTTACGATCGGAAATCCAAAGAAATTTTCCGGTTACAATCGGATTCGATCCGAATACGACCGGACTACTCCTGATTACGATCGGACTTCTGCCGATTCCGGCCGGACTCTCGCTGGTTCCGGCCGGACTCCTGCAGGCTCCGGCCGGACTTCTGCCGGTTCCGGCCGGACTACTACCATCTCCGGACGGAGTCGATCCGATTACGACCGGACTTCACCCGATTACGATCGGACTCCTGCTGGTTCCGGCCGGATTGAGACCGTCTTCGGCCGCAATTGCTCCGATTACGACCGGAGGCTAGATTGAGCTCTGGTCACGCCAATTTGTAACCGCCCGGATAGCTCAGTCGGTAGAGCATCAGACTTTAAACCTGAGGGTCCATGGTTCGAGTCCCTGTGCGGGCGTAAAATTTTTGACAGTGAATTTCTGCCTGCACTACATAATTGAGGACTTTCAGGACGGCGTTCAGCTAGACAAGCCAGGCCCAGGCCCAGGCTCGCCGGCTGCTTGTCTCAGAGTCTGAGTACTGTCAATTTCAGAACCTGCTGGAATGTCGTAAACGGAACCTGCTACAAATACGGTCGTAACCGGTACCTGCTACAATTACGGCCGTAACCGGAATCCGAGACTCCGGTTGTAACTGTAATCGGGTATTACGGTCGTAAACGAAACCCGTACCTGGACCGTAACCGGAGCGCACACCGGATCCGTGCCCAATTTACGGGAGTAACCGGAAACTATTGCCGGACCCGTAACCGGACTGCGCGACCGTAACCGGGACCGTAACGGAAGCCGTAACCGGAATTTTGGGCCGGGTATCAAACAACGCTGAAATAAGAAGACTCTCGACATCAAACTTCGAGATCAAAAGCAACTTCAAGATCAAAGTCAACTTCGAGATCAAAATCAACTTCAAGATCAAAGTCAACTCCGAGGTCAAACTCAACTTCGAGATCAAAGTCAACTTCAAGTTCAAAATCAACTTCAAGATCAAAGTCAATTTCGAGTTCAAACTCAACTTCGAGATCAAACTCAACTTCAAGTTCAAAATCAACTTCAAGATCAAAGTCAACTTCGAGATCAAAGTCAACTTCGAGTTCAAAATCAACTTCAAGATCAAAATCAACTTCGAAATCAAAATCAACTTCAAGATCAAAGTCAACTCCGAGGTCAAACTCGACTTCAAGATCAAAGTCAACTTCGAGATCAAAATCAACTTTGAGATCAAAGTCAACTTCGAGATCAAACTCAACTTCAAGATCAAAGTCAACTTCGAGATCACTGTAATAACGACGATATTTCAGCGATAGGCGGTTTTATCAAATTTACCTTTTTCGTGTAGAACTTGTGCAGCTGCGTCTGCCCTGCATTTTTCCTCCAAAGGCAAAGCACTTTGGTCTTGGGGCTGTACGTCATGTTGACGAGCCGCTCGTACCACCAGCGCTGAAGCATGATGCCGTTGACGCCGCGCAGGACAAGTCCGTCCTCCCGTACTTCCATGAAGATCAGCTCTCCCGAATTGTCCGTCCCCATGTGAACGGTGAACGTCTGCCTTTTCGACAGGCGCGACGCCATCGGCTTCAAATCGATGTCGTTCCCTTGCTGGCGTAAAGAACGAAACGGAAATATTGTACTGGAAAACAGGTAGCTGAAATCGATAACTAACCGGTGGTGCGTAGATAACACACAATACTTCCATATTTTGAAACGTAAAATTGTGACACGATTTGATCATATTTTGACTGCTTTTAAGGGTGCTGGTGTCAAAAATATTGATAATCCATAAATAATAATTGATAAAAATAAAAAATCAATAAAAATAATCGATAAAAAATAAAAATAAAATAAAAATCGATAAAATAATAATAGATAATAATAGAAAAATAATAATAGATAATAATCAAAATAAAATCAAATAAAATCGAAAAAAAATTGAAAAATTGATAATAATAATCGATAATAATAGATAATAATAATAATAATAATAATAATAATAATAATAATAATAATAATAATAATAATAGAATAATAATCGATAAAAATAAAAAAATCGATAAAAAAAATCGAGAAAAAATTCGATAAAAATAATCGATAGAAATATCGATACTTCCATATTTTGAAACGTAAAATTGTGACACGATTTGATAATATTTTGACTGTTCTTAAGGGTGCTCGGGTCAAAAATATCAAAAGATTCGCTATGCAAATTTTCAAATTCGCCCATAATGAAAATACGCCACATTATCGGAATATAAAAAAAAATATCCACATATTCTGCAAGGTAAAACAAAGATTTTAAGACCAAAAACGCTAAAATCGGTTTATTTTTGGGGCCGGAAAAAAATAAAATAGAAAATGGATAGACGTGGAGGAAACGAAAGTCTTCATAGTCAAGAAACGTAAACCATAAAAATTCCAAGGTAGGTTAATAAAATTTTTTCTTGGGCTATTCAAACGGTTTATTATTGAATATTAAACCAAAAATCTGGCGAAATCGGGCCTGAGATTTTTAAAATTGTTTTTCAACGAATTTTAGGCATATTTTTGTGAAAATTCAAAAAATCAGAATGGTTATTATTTGATTTTCCTGTTCAAATTGCAATTTTCGAATCGTTGGCTCGGCTGATTGTGTAGAACTCTATACTGTAAATGGGATGAAGTCATTTTCATTTATCCTATTTACGGCTCGTTCAAATTTGAAAAAGGTTTTTACTCCTTTGTTTGGTATTGGATTTTCTGAATTTTCAACCGAATCAGCCAACCTTCGATCTTTCTGTGAAGGTCTTCGATGGTTCATCAAGGGGGGAAACCTGTGACGTATTGGTGGCAAACCGTGACAAGGCCTTGGGGGAGAATTTTCTGGCGTAACTTCTGCGTTGCGAAAAAACTTCCGTCGAGCCCGCACCGGATTTTCAGTTTAGTTTTTCAACCTTGGAGGTTTTTTGGCTGGTTACACTTTGACAAAGTAACCAAAACAACTTTTAGGCGGGTTTTTAATTTTGCATAAGCATTAACGTCAGACCGTTCCCCTCCCCATTCCACAGACCGTCTGGACAGACCGGTTCTTCGGTAATTTCGGCATGCAAATTCATTGATAATTATTTCAAGAAAGAAGGTTCCATAGATGAATAATAACAAACATTGATGCAGCCAATCAGAAAATAGCGTCCGTGTGTGAGTACGTGGGATGGGGAGGGGAGCGGTCTGACGTATGATACGGGCTATACTGTGTTTTTGATATTTTTTATCCTTATAGCCTCGAAAATAGTCAAAATACTAACAATTTGCGTCAAAAATTTGCGTTAAAAAATAACGAAGTATTTTGTCTTATTAACGCATCACTGTTTCTCTCAAAATTATCCCAAAATTAGTTACTCGTATTCCCTTCCAATGATGGATCGTAGCTCAACTCACCAAATTATTGAGCTGATCGAGCAGCTGATTGACCTCTTGCGAATATACGAGCCCGATATGACTTTTGCCGAGGAGTCGGCGGATTTTCTGTTTGCACTCGTTCTTGTTGACGTCCAGCATGAGCATGAAAGCGGTCAAATTGTACAGCATGGTCGACAGGAGTCGGTCCTCGTCGTGTTCCAAACGTTTCTTCTCGGAGGCGCTCAACCATTTGTACCTAAGAATTTGCAGATTTTTTGGTACAGTATTTCCAAAAAAGTACCTATGTAATCGGTCGAGCAAAATTTTTTGACAACACCCCCGCCAACTTAAGTGCGCAGACAGAAATTAAGAAGGGGGGCGTACGGCTGGTGAGGTGCAGGTAGATGGGCGGTGATGGGGAGGGGCGGGTGCCGTAAGGGGAGGTTGGGAGGGGTGCCGGGTCAAAATTTCAAAATGGATTCAATCATAGGAAAAATAGTTGAAGCAGTTCCACGCACCTTTCCATCATTTCTATCGGCCCTTGATCCATGCCGATCATGTCGCGCTCTTGGCTAACGGCGTCCAAGAATGCATCTTCCCAGAATTGCATTTGATCCCATAAACTCGACCTCTCTTTGCCCAAAAGACCTGGCAAAAAAATCAGTTTCAACTTCAACTCAAAAAAAAATTCGCCGTAGTAATTCCGGAAAGCTATTAAATAGCAAATTTTGGTATTGGAAAAACTTCGAATTACAATATTGGTTCGCATTATGTTTTTTTACCTTCAAATAAATAAGTCCTTCCACTTTCGGGGCTAGGAGTGGTCGAAGGCACTATGCTGCCACCGTGGTACCTGAAGCCGGCGCTAAGCGAAGATTTGCTCGACCAGACGCTGGGCGTTCTGAGCTTCTTCTGGTTGGGAAACTTTAGAACAGAAAAACAGTCGACATTTGTTAACCAAATTCAAAAAAGAAAAGGTCGCTTTTTGGGGGGGTAGAGCTAACGGGAGACCTCCGTCACCGAGGCCTCCATGGGCCTATTGTGATCGCTTTTTCCATACCTGTACAATAATTAAATGATATTAATTTTGAAACAAATTGTTCATAATTGAAGGCTATTTATAGCCTTATAAGGGTGATTCTTAAACTAGGGGCAATTTTGCGTCTAAAGCGTCTGAAAATTTTCTCATTAGACCGATGCTTTTGATTTTTTCCCCAATTTTAGGTTCCGATCAGCTCTACGTTGGGAATGGTAGCAACAACAGAATATTTGGTTTTTAAAGAACTGGGTTTTGCGTTCACAGTGCGACAGTTCCCTAGTTCTGAACCTGGAATTCTGTCACTGCGAACAAGACTTGACTGCGCATGCGTAGAATCGTTCTGAACTCGCACTGCAAACGAACCTAATGCATCAAAAGGCATCAGAGAGATTTGACGGAGATTCATTCTTTACTTTCGCTCGGTTCCCTTGTAATTCAATAATTGATAGTGGCCTCGGGATTTGAGTTACTATATTCCGAAAATTCCCCTAACAATATGGGAGAAACCGGCCTTACAAAGCATTAAGTTATCTTTCGAGGCAGTGGACGTGCCTTGAGGAGTAGAGGTCTTCTTATCATTTCCAGGTATTGAAGGCACTCGATTGTTGGCGATGCAATCACTTTTCGTGACCTTAGGCATTGGTTGCATTTGAGATAGTGAGTTATTGTGCGTATGCCATTCCTTTCTAAAGGTGAAGACTCACTAGCCGATTGCAGGATGTCGCGGGGACGAACATGGGAACGTGGTTTTGATTGCAAATTAAATTTATCAAGCCATCTCGATCAATTGAAGCAATAAATTTTTTATTTATTATCACTTTATGCAACGTCTTGGCCCCATGACCAGCCGGATAGTGTATTTTGGGACATAGAGGGCCTTAGAAAAGGGGCTCGAGTCCTACTCCTCAGTCGTTAGAGATGGTAGGTCTACCAGTGATAGCGATAGCCATGCATTAGTAAAAGATTTAGATACACTACGCATGCACAATGCACCAAAACGTGGCTACACTCCAAGGATATTGTATTAAGTAAAGTTTTTCCAAAGCTCCTTTCCGATTTTCAATCCAAGGACGACTACATTTACTCCGCAATTATGGAAACGAAAAATGAAGTAGAAAAACATTGGTGAACGTTTATCTAAAAAATAAAATAAGATACAATTAAAATGCCTATTAATATAGTAAAATAAAGCGTAGATATGCATTTTTGGAAAAAAAGCTCCTTTCCTATGCTAATTTAAGCGAGAAAACCGGGAAAGATACTAAAAAAATTCTTAACCCACGGCATCACCTTCAAAATTGAGTTTTTGTGTTTTTTTTCTCAAAATATACCCTACTTATGCCAAATTAGACCCCTTAACCTTTTCCGATCGGATTGCCCGGACAATATGCCTCAAGTTGGAGCAAACCGTCTGTCCGTCTCATTTACAAAAATGGCCCCGGTCAACTCCCTCATTTCTCAACCTTTTTTTCAAATTTCTTGAACTGAAATGTTTGTCTCGGCAAGACCTAACACCCTGTTTAATCGGAATTCGGATAACGCACAGTACTTCCGAGATATTTGCATTTTTAGTGTTTTATACGAAGTGGCTGGACAAAAATGAACCGATTTGAGCGTTCTTGGTCTTAAAATTTTGTGCAGCCACTTCGTATTGAACCGCTGATCCGATTTTGGCGCGGTTGGTCCTAAAAGTTGGGAGTGGCTCCAATTCGAGGCATATTGTCAGGGGAATCCAATCGAAAAATGTTAAGGGGTCGAAAACCCAAAAAAAATGTTTTTGAGATGACTTTTTTGGCATTTGAACGTTTTTGAGTACTCTAGAGTTAATTCAGAGGATTCTCTTATAAGAGGTCCACGTCACAGGAAAATTTGCTAAATTTTTTTTTAAATCAGACCACTTCCCGAACAAGTGTCTGTGTGTCCGTCTGTCTGTCTGTCCGTCTGTGGTCATTTACAAAAATGGCCATAACTCCCTCATTTCTCAACCTTTTTTCAAATTTCTTGAACTGAAATGTTTGTCTCGGCAAGGCCTAACACCCTGTTTAATCGGAATTTGGATAACGCACAGTACTTCCGATATATTTGCATTTTTAGTGTTTTCTATTTTATTTTTTTCCGGTCACAAAAATGAACCGATTTGAGCGGTCTTGGTCTTAAAATCTTTGTTTCACCTTGCAGAATATGTGAATATTATTTACATTTCGAAAATGTGGCGTTTTTTCATTTTGGGCGAATTTTGAAATTTTAATAGTGAATTTTTCGATATTATTGGCCTAAACACCCTTAAAAGCAGTCAAAAAATGATCAAATTGTGTCTCAATTTCACGATTCAAAATATGGAAGTATTGTGTGTTATCTACGCACCACTGGTTTTAATTGGACCACTCTTTTTATGAGTTTTGCTGCTGACGGCGTACGGCGGACGGACAAAAGATGAAAGAACTTTGGAAGGTAGCGAAGGGGCAACCTCGGAAGGGAAAAAGGAACTATTCAAAAGCATTAAACAATTTCGTTTTTGCAGATCGAATCAAGCGTTGCCATAGTTACCGTTCTATCGCAAATCACCAGCCAACCACCTCGGCCCCAAGTTCCATTCCTGCCTGCCAATGCACGACTAGAAGCGACTTCCGCCAGTTGATTTCCACACTCACAGTTTCTGCATTTCCGATCGATGATTGACGATTTATCTGGACGACCTTCGCTTTCCAGTTGGGCGATTCGTTCCAAAAGTTGACTGCGCTCTTTGAGCAAGGCGTCGTTCTCGCGCAATAGCGAATCGTGTTTTTGGAAATCCTCTAAAAACACGTTCTCCTCAAGATCGTCGCCCTCGTCGGAAATCTTCTTCAATTGACATTTCAACGTCCTGATCAATTGATCCTGTTCGTGTACGATCTTATTCAAGCGCCTCCGCTCCTCTTCGTTTTCGTACTCGATTTGCAGCAAATTGAATTCGCACAGGCGACGGTACTCTTTCTCTTTGTCAAATTGTTTTTCCAAACAGCGTAGATCCTTGGCGAGGACGTTCCTCGACTCGGTTAGCTCCTGAAGGTATTCGCAGCAGTCGACCAGGGACGCCAGGGCGTCGACGATCAGTGGAATCAGTCGTGAAAATGGATCGAACCCGAATTCGCGGTTGAGACAGGTCAGCTCGTAGTTAATCTTGCTCGTCAGTTCGTCGACGAAGTCTTTCGTCAGGAGCAGTTCGCGGGTGTCGTGGATGCTTTCGAAGACCGATTCCTCATCGCTGGACATGTTTCCATGATATGCAGGATTTTTCTCCAGGGATCTGAGCTCTACTAAATCGGGCTAACTACCTAACTATTTACTTTTGAAAAAAAAAAATTCAAATTTTAAATTGTTTTTATTTAGGTATTAATAAAAACTGTGTATATTGATATGAATTTCTATTGTAAAAACTATCCATTAATCCTGTTTCAAAAAATTGCTAATTTTATCTATTTCATATACATGATGTTACATCCGATGTTGCACGACTGCGAATTAGACAATTTCATTATCTCGCCTCGTACTACCAGCATGAAGTATGAAGACCTGTAACGCGATCGACGATCACTGGACAATTCATCAAGTCAACTGGAAGGTGGTTACCCCAGTCGCCTTGATCCACATTGTTATCCCCTCCAGCTGTTGGCCAACAGCGGGCCCTCGGTTCGGATAATCAAAAGACGGGGAAGCCCCACACGTAAACCTTTAGCCCCATTGAAGGAAATTCGCACCCTGAATGGACCATGAATGAACCGATCAGTGTTGCCGACCTGTAGGGTAATTACATTACGGATTGGGGACAACGGTTCATGTGCACAACATCAAGTAGCAATTAAAGCAGGAGTTATGCATTTGGTGCATGCATCAGGAATGCATAATTCGAGCTTTGGAGCTGCCGTTCATTATATGTCAAAGTAGTAGGTAGGTATGTATCCATATTTTACCAATTTTTTCCAACAAGGTCGTATGGTGAAAACATAAAACGAGCTTGTACGTACCGATGATAATGAGGTGAAATGTGCTCGAATAGATAGGTTCAGATGCAATCTTAAGCAATAAGAAATGAATCCCATGTATGAAAGTTCAAAGGTGAGAAATGCTGAGGAGAGGATTGTCAACGGCTACAACAACCTACTAGCCATTCGCTGAAAATGTAATCCCTATTTACTTAATGAGGGGAAATTTTTGGAAGTAGAGAAACCGAGAAGATTTTACCTAACAAGAAACAACGGACGCGGTTTTTAAATTATTTTTTCAATCTAGACGTCCATGGAAAGCCGTAAATCGAGGGAAAATGGAATTCCTAATGGAAGGACGTAGGACAACAAAAGTAGCAAATTTGGATGAGTGGCAGGCGAGCTTCCTTACCAACATAACATTGTATCAATCAAGTTGCTACCAACATTAAATGTTGAGGCAAATTTTGCCTCGAGAGCCGGCTCGCTCGTCTTTCTGCAATCGGGATGGACTTGCCATGAATCAAACATATTACGTACCGATCCCCCCGCCTACCATACCATTCAATTTGGTATTAAGCATTTTGATAAATTTGCAATTGATGCCTTTGGATTTCTTGATGGGAAATGGGTAGGAAAGGGGTTTTCGAGGTCGCTGAACCTGAAGGGTAAGGGTGGGAATGTAACACCCGACATTTTCTTTTCCATCACGTTTTTGCCTTGAACAGATCCAAGAAAACTGCAAACCAGTGGTGCGTAGATAACACACAATACTTCCATATTTTGAAACGTAAAATTGTGACACAATTTGATCATATTTTGACTGCTTTTAAGGGTGTTTAGGCCAAAAATATCAAAAAATTCACTATTCAAATTTCAAAATTCGCCCAAAATAAAAAAACGCCAGTTTTTCGGAACATAAAAAATATCCACATATTTTGCAAGGTAGAACGAAGATTTTGAGACCAAGAACGCTCAAATCGGTCCATTTTTGTGGCTGGAAAAAAATAAAAAACACTAAAAATGCAAATATATCGGAAGTACTGTGCGTTATTCCGATTCCGATTAAACAGGGTGTTAGGGCTTTCCGAGACAAACATTTCAGTTCAAGAAATTTGAAAAAAGGTTGAAAAATGAGGGAGTTATGGCCATTTTTGTAAATGACCACAGACGGACACACGGACAGACGGACACACAGACACTTGTTCGGGAAGTGATTCTGAGTAAATGTGTATAAGAAAAAGTTTTTTCTGAAGCTCCGTTCCGATTCTCGATTTTAGGACGATCACAATACTTCCATTTACTCTGTAAATATGGAAGTAAAAACGTGATTTCGGCAGTGGCACTGCCCTCAAAATTGACCCTGTTGAGCAAAATCTCGAAAAAACGCCGAATTTCATCTTTTTCAGTCAATATTCAAAGATTCGCGCCAAAAAAACCCGAAGTCAAATCCATCATTTTTTTGAAATTTTTTCATACTTTGGATTTTTTATGTGAAATAGGTTTTTTGCATTTTTCTCGGTCCGGAAGAGTCGTAGAAAATTGCAAATTTTTGTGTCATGCAACTACCCAAAACCTACTCAAAAATATTTTTTTTGAATTTCAAAAGTTTTTTTGAAGAGAAAAATATTTATTCTAGGCCAAAAATTAGTGTTTAAACCAGTTTTCGATCACTAAAACCCAACTAATTTTGACTTATAGGGAGTGAAAAAAGTGTAAAAACCTTCAAGGAATCCAACAAGCTCAAAAAATTAAAATTTGGTTCAGTAGAACTCCCTCAAATTGCCAAAAAAGCGAAAAAGGAGAAATCGCGTCGAGAAATTTGGAGCCAAATCGATAAAACAAGAAAATTTTCAAAACTTTTCGGAAAAAACCTCTATTTTATGGAAAATCAAGCGAGAAACCCGGGAAAAATACTCAAAAAATTCTAAACCCACGGCATCACCTTCAAAATTGAGTTTTGGCGTTTGTTCAAAAATGTACCCTAATTATGCCAAATTGAACCCCTTAACCTTTTCCGATCGGATTGCCTGGACTATATGCACCAAGTTGGAGCAAACCACAACTTTTAGGACTAACCGCGCCAAAATCGGATCAGTGGTTCGATTTGGTCGAAATTTTGTGGCCACAACATCGTTTCGAACCTCTGATCCGATTTTGGCGAGGATGGTCCTAAAAGTTGAGGTTTGCTCTAACTTGGTGCATATTGTCTGGGGAATCCGATAAAAAAATGTTAAGGGGTCCAAAACCCAAAAAAACTGTTTTTGAAATTATGATTTTTTTGACATTTGAACGTTTTTGAGCAGGCACTTTAAAGTGAATTTAGCGGATTCTCTTACCCGAGCTGCACATCAAGGATAAATTTGGTAAATTTCGGTTTTTTTGATCGATCGACGAACAAAAATAATATAAAATAAAATACTTACGCTTTCGACTTCACTGTCGGAGACTGTACTTCGGAAGGATGCGTTATTACGGTGATTCCGATTGAAGAAGGATGGATTGGTGATTATACTACCGGCATCAGAACCTGCGTCCGGGCTGCACTTCCTCAGCTCAGGGCCCTGAAGGGTTTGTGGTTCGGTTCAAGGCAAAATATACAACATCAAAAACACAATACACCGAGCAGTATGCACACGATCACTGTGTGGTTGACTTTATGGGTATACGGAAGGTAATCGGCAAGGGTACATGCCATCTTATAGCGGTTTTGGAGCACATTTTGACCGTAGGTCCTCGAAGGTCATAGGTACCGAATCATTTGGTTTTGGCCTTGAAGCGATGATTTTTTTAATGTTCACAAGTTTTACGCACGCCATGTTGAATGGTTTTTTCGCGCTGCAACCTAACCTAGGCAAATAAGCTCATCGCGGACCAAACGTGGGAGTCTGAATTTTGCGAAGCTAGGAACAATCGAAGTTGCAAATTTACCTTTTTAAAGCAATAATTATAGCAGCAAACATTTGATAATTATAGCAGTCGATTTTTAGTACACCGACCAAAGCATAATTGCGTGTCTTTATAAGAGCTCAAAAATAAATTATTGCGCATAGAATAGTCAATCCGACTTGTAGCCAATTGTAACAATAGTGAGAAAGAATTGAAGGGAGAAAGTTTCCGCATTTGCGGTTGGTATCAATGCGCTTCCTCTCAGAGGGACGATGGAAAAGGGGTAGTTCCAGACACAAATGTATAACTCCCCGACTATAGTAACCTTATTTAATTTAGGCAATTGTAACCTTATTGGAAGGCTATATTTTTCTGGAAGTACAAAGTTTCCAGGGCTGATTCCAATAGCAGGAATGACGTATCAGTGAAGTCAACCGAGGAAAAACAGCTTTAAAATCTCACTATATTCCCTCTACTTATAACAGCTACCCTGATATCAGCCATACAGAACAAAAGCCTAGTATCAATTTTTGGCCACATCCCTAATGAGACAGCCAAAATCAGCTTCCCGGGCTAATAAAATGCAAGTGCTCTAGACCAAGTACTCAAACTACACTGGCATTACGTGAATAAAAGGCGGTGAAAAGTCAAAATTTAAGCGGGCTCCTTTCACTGTTCACCCTAATTACTTCGATGATTGCTCAATTCAATACTGTGAGTTGTGAATGTGATGAGAGCGAATGAGCATCAGCGAACTAGAGTGCTGCCAATTTAGAAAACTTACCGCTCCATTTTCTCCCTCTTCGTTCTTAGCAATAAAGATCATACGATTATTTTCTTCTTGTTTCTTTTGTAATAAGTTTGAATAAAGCTAGTACTGTATTAAAATTTGAAAAAATCAGCCTTCCGTAAAAATGATTTGTTTTACTCTTCTTTCTCAAAAAGCGCTCACCTCGTGATCGATGGACGACAGTTTTGACAAGAGTATCTGGCGCTTTTGATTGAAAAGGTCCTTGAACATTTCCGTGGCGGTTTGAGGCGGTGCCTCCGTCCCAGTATCGACCGAGTCTTGTATCAGCCGGAAGGATGGCGTCGTCGCTGGCGTCGCCCCTTCCAGAGCTAAAAAAGATCAAGCAAAAAATATTCGATTCAAAAACGAATTCGTGGCTCTGGGGCTGTGCAAGGGGCTTTGCTCAAGAACGCCAAGTGAAATATGATGAACTTTTTGATCCTAACCACCAAAAATTTGACTGTGCATGGACAACTTTAGTTGTAGCAATTGGAAAAACGGACTTGAATGAATAAGGCCTTACGGTACGGGCTGGTTTGGCTGGATTTCCTAGAATCTGCACATTGGGAAGGCACTGGCGAACCCCCTTGAGGGCTGGAAGGCGAATGCAGATTTTCCTTGCTCCCATAAGGCGATGTCACCTGCGGGGATGAAATTTAGTAAAAATGATCGAATTTCCAAAAATACTTGAGACAATTCCAGCGAAACTGACGAAGAGAATATACCTGAGATAGCAAATTCGACTCTAGGCCTGCAGGATCGGTCAGGTCCTTGGTCCAGTAGTGCGTATGGGCTATTTCCAATGTCTGGAATGCAGATGCCATACCTCCTAAGCCGTAATTGGCATACGTCACTTCGAGCCCGCTGGTCACTGCCTGAAGAACTTTGAGCATTCCTTTCCAGACGGATTTTGGGACGCACTGAAAATGACAAAAAACCAGCGGTGCTTAGATAACATACAAAACTTTCATATTTTGTAACGTAAACGTGTGTCACAATTTGATCATATTTTGACTGCTTTTAAGGGTGTTTAAGTCAAATATATAAAAAAAAATCACTATGCAAATTTTAAAACTAGCCTAAAATGAAAATACGACATGCTATCGGATTATAAAAAATATCCACATATTCTGCAAGGTAAAACAAAGGTTTTAAGTAATTATAAGTGAAAATGGTTTCGCGTTTTCCCCCCCAAGTTGTTTATTTTTCGCCCGGAAAGAAAAACAATGGTTTTGCAATTTTCTTACCACGTCATCAATGTGGTCCGCGGGGCTGACCTTCTTGTCCAAGCTCGTATTCAGTTTATTGATGACCAACGTCCTATAGTTTTCATCCTCCATCAGTTTCTTCAGTCTGTTCAATTTCAGCCACCCGACTCCTTCGCCTTCGAGAACTTGAGCGAGCACCTGTAAAATTGCAGTCCAGTTTGTTCTTTTTAAAAATTGTTAAACAAAAAACTGGATGCCACAGTGCAAAAGCCTGTACATTTTTTTTTTCAAAAATAAAATGTTGAGCATTTTTTCTTGGGGGTTTTTCCCACACAAGGGGCTACTTTTCTCTACTCATACTCTAAGGCCTGGTTTATTGACAGAATTTATCTATCAGATATCCAAGTAAGCTTCGGATAAACTTCACCAAGGTGGTATTTACATCGAATTTTCATCTAAAAATCTCGACGGAAATTTTTATCCACGGCTTCCTTGGATATCGGATTGATACATTTTGCCAATAAACCGGGCCTAAGGGATGTTCGTCAGTCTTAGAGACTAAAGTAAATAAAAATATATAAATAGAGGTTTTTCAACAAATATAAGACTATTTTTCAATCGATAAATGCGGAACACAAATCAGAACGAACGTTTTTATCAATAAACTTGAAAAATAAAATAGAAAACACTGAAAATGCAAATATATCGGAAGTACTGCGATTTTTTACAAAATTCAAAGCGACAACTTGCTCGGATTTTCCGCAACTTGATTTCCCACCTGCTTGAGGAACGCTTGGTTTTCTTGATTGGTGACTGTCCGCTCTTGAGTCGTCTGTCTCCGAAGGTCCTGATCTTTCCCTTGGACGGTCGCATGACGAATGAGGCTCGGCCTTTCCATTATGCCACGCTTACCTCCGCCTGTTCAACGGAAAGGGGAATCAAAAATATAAATGGTACCGGATAAAGGAGTTTCCCTTTTCTTAACAAGGATCACTCGATTACCAATCCGTGCAGGCCTTGACTATACGTATAAGTGATCTGTTTTTACTTTTCCACCAAGGACGATACGATAACAACGAATCGCTCGATTGGCGCAATTGCTCTCGTTCCATGCTGGATCATGCATAGCGCGTCTTTTTCGATATTTTGGAAAAAGCATGCATACAATTTCGAATTTGCCAAGACCATATTTCGAATTGTTGGATAAAACAGCTGAACTAAATTCGTCGAGTTTGGCGAGATTTTTTCCCTATGGGAACAAAAAATCCCAATTTAGGCCACCGCTCCGATCCGATTTTTGATTTTAAGGTTATAATACTTCCATTTACTTAGTAAATATGAAAGAAAAAATTGATAAACCAGCCCTCATTCGATTGTTTGAACTTGCTATATCATCACTACAATAAATGTCTCAAATTTTGAGAATGTTGCCTTCTGAAAATCGAATATGAGCTATTGGATGTACCAAATTTACCAATAGACGTTGAATAAAAATAAAAAAATGTAAATGATGGTTTAATTGTGTTAACCCATGGGCATCACAAGGAGTGGGTTTAGTTCTCCAATCTCAATTATTTCCGAAAACCCCGAATGCCAGGGATGACATGAATCATAAGGCTATGGGCCAAATTTTTCATGCCACCTATGGGAATCGAACCCATAACTCCCAGGTAGAGCCTGCAGCTAGGCAGAAGCGCTTGCTACTAGACCAACCCGTGAGCCTGTTCAAAGACAATAGACCATAGACGTTGAATATGGACATCGATTTATCGCAAAATGCATCTACCCACAGATGTTTTCTATTTGTCGAGTATTCATAATTATGGTAGTACCTCTGGTGGGGAACGGATTGAACGCCTGCTGTTTCTCATTGGGCCTGGCTGTTGCAGGTTGTGCCTGCTGCCCTCCTCCCTTTGGAGATTTACTCCCTGCAATTCAGCCTAATTTTAACGGTTCGCTGTCGGGACGAAACGGAAATTGGGCCCATGCACATGAAATAATAACGATTACCCTCCAGCCATGCTCCCAAACGAGGAAAATGTCGAGAAAAAAAATTAAAAAATGTTTCGGAAAAAAGCACAGTATAGAAGCTAATAACGAATTGGAAAAGTAACAAATAAAGAAACGTTTCAGTTGAACTTGGGTGAAAGAACCTCAAAAAACTCAATCTTTAACTGAAAAACATTGGGAAAAAATCGTAAACCTACAATTGCTTGAAAAATCAACGTTCAGCGATAATTTATTAATGAAAACTCAGCACAGCAATAATTCATTAATGAAAATCAGCACAGACACAGCGACATAATCACACGATCTAATTTTGAGGAAAACTTCATTTCTACACACTGAAAATGGTAAAATTTCGAGTGAAAAGTGTGTTAGACATCATGAGAACATGCACTTTCACATTGGTGAAAATGTGATGTGAAAAAATTCAACATTAGTTTGTCAAGAATTTCATGGCTTCGAAAACAGTTTTTTTTTTCTGGTTTTCAACAAATTTTAGTCAAATTTCCAGACAATATGCATCAAGTTGGCGCAAACTTTTGGCGGCGTCACAATCCTGCCTACGAAATTTGTGGGCAGAACTTCGTATTTAACCGCTGACCCGATTTCGACGGACTAGTAGCGGTACCGATCGAAATTCCAAAGACTTACCGAAAAAATCGCTGAACATGCTGGTCGTCTGCTGAGCTAAGCCGTTGAAGTCGCTGGTTATGTTGGACAGGAAGTCTCGCCCAGCTGTGCGGCCCAGATCCGGCTGAACCAGCGATGTTGCCGACGGTGTCACAGCCGGCGGGCTCGGTGACGTCGGCGATTCTTTGGACTCGCCCAATGCCTGAAGACATGAAATGTCCACCACAATTATTAGGGTACATTAATTGTCTGGGTATCTCAGAAAATAAAGTTCAAATGGTCTACTCCAACTGTATCACGATCACAATAATTTCATTCACTCAGTGACTATTGGAGCAAAAACTAAAACTGCAATAAATCCCAAATGGTTAAAGCTACCGCTGGTCTCATTCATGAATTTTTAATTCGAAAATATTCAATTCCAAAATAAAATGTGGGCATACCTTGAGTAGCCCTTTCTTGGATGCCACTTGCTTCGCGCTTTTCGTCAAATCGCCCAGCGTGCTTTTGCTGACGTACGTCAAATCATCGAGCGTATTTTTGCTCACTCCCGCCGCTTGCTTGCTCGCTTCCACAGCCGACTTTTGAGCTTCAGTGGCAGCTTTTTTCGCCGTAATCGTGAGCTGAAAGTTGAATTAGACAATTTATTCGGGTAATCAGCGTTTTGGAAATCCGGTTAGCCCGAAATCCAGCATCTGGACAAGCACCTTGTCCATATGTGCCATCAGGCCGTCCTGGCTGCTTTGCCGTTTTGTCTCTCGAACCAATTCTTTCGCATGGGACGATAGCGAATCCAACAACGACGAACCAGGAGGGCTCGAACTCAAACTGCTAGCCCGTCCCAAAAGTCCCGTGAGGCTCGTCTTTCTTGCCGGCTGAGGACTTCCTTGAGACTGTTGACAATTTTCAAAGAAATATTCAAAACTCGTCTTCGAAGTGGATTGGAAGAGTAATTTTAGTTGACGTGATTAGAGAACCCTCAATCGAAGTTGCTTGCAGAAATAAAAACTAGTTCTTTTAGGCTTTCTAAATTTTTTTAGCTATTTACATCAAAAGTTGGACAAGAAAATACCGGGCTGGAAGTGTTGGATTTCAACGGCCACCGCCGTTCAGGGGATTCCTCGCCCTGTTGAGCGCAGACAACGGTTCTTCCCGTCCAATCCGAATCGCCACCACCACTTTCATCTCTCTCCTTAAAACAAAGACGAGAAAAAGATTGATCAAATATGGGACAGCGAGTAAAAAACGCCGCAAAGTAGATTCGTGACATGGGCACATTATTTGTCTGGGTATCACAGAAAAAAAATTTCAAATAGTAGGAGTATAGTTGGTTTATCATCATATTATGATAGTAAACCTACCTAAAATATTATTGTAGGGGTCAAAATTTGTATACAAGTAGAAAGTAATTTCTAAACGCTCGTTGTTTTTTAATTCAACGTATCACACCAATTTGCTAGACACTAAGGTGACCAGATATCCAAAATTCAAAAGCGGGATGCTATGAAATGAACAATAGGAATAGGTATTAGGAATCGGTAGAACAATAGGTATTTGTGTAAATAATTATTTACACGCCTATTATAATAGGTATATATCAAAGTTGGTATAAAAATGAATATCAAGTGTATTAAATTATAACGAATCAATAAAAAAAAAGACACAGAATAGGTAGGAACCACACCAAAATAATTATTGACTTTGAACTCGAAGTTGACTTTGATCTTGAAGTTGACTTCGATCTTGAAGTTGACTTAAATCTCAAAGTTGACTTTGATCTCGAAGTTGACTTTGATCTTGAAGGTGAGTTTGATCTCGAAGTTGAGTTTGATCTCGAAGTTGAATTAAATTCAAGATCAAATTAGATCAAATTTTGATCTCGAAGTTGACTTAGATCTCGAAGTTGAGTTTGATCTCAAAGTTGATTTTGATCTCAAAGTTGAATTTGATCTCGAAGTTGACTTTGATCTTGAAGTTGACTTTGATCTTGAAGTTGACTTCGATCTTGAAGTTGACTTAAATCTCAAAGTTGACTTTGATCTCGAAGTTGACTTTGATCTCGAAGTTGAGTTTGATCTCGAAGTTGAGTTTGATCTCGAAGTTGAATTAAATTCAAGATCAAATTAGATCAAATTTTGATCTCGAAGTTGACTTAGATCTCGAAGTTGAGTTTGATCTCAAAGTTGATTTTGATCTCAAAGTTGAATTTGATCTCGAAGTTGACTTTGATCTCAAAGTTGATTTTGATCTCAAAGTTGAATTTGATCTCAAAGTTGAGTTTGATCTCAAAGTTGAGTTTGATCTCAAAGTTGACTTTGATCTCAAAGTTGAGTTTGATTTC
This sequence comes from Nesidiocoris tenuis, assembly GCA_036186465.1. Classification (NCBI taxonomy): domain Eukaryota; kingdom Metazoa; phylum Arthropoda; class Insecta; order Hemiptera; family Miridae; genus Nesidiocoris; species Nesidiocoris tenuis. Next base: position 373,396 of record AP028918.1, read on the forward strand.
GAAGTTGACTTTGATCCTAAAGTTGACTTTGATCTTAAAGTTGATTTTGATCTCAAAGTTGACGTCGATCTTGAAGGTGAGTTTTATCTCGAAGTTGACTTTGATGTCAAAGTTGACGTTGATCTCAAAGTTGAGTTTGAACATGAAGTTGACTTTGATCTCTATGTTGACTTTTCTATGTTGACGTTTCTTTTGATCTCGAAGTTGAGTTTGATATGAAGTTGACTTTGATCTCGAAGTTGAGTTTGATCTCGAAGTTGAGTTTGATCTCGAAGTTGAATTAAATTCAAGATCAAATTAGATCAAATTTTGATCTCAAAGTTGACTTTGATCTCAAAGTTGAGTTTGATTTCGAAGTTGACTTTGATCCTAAAGTTGACTTTGATGTCAAAGTTGACGTTAATCTCAAAGTTGAGTTTGAACATGAAGTTGACTTTGATCTCTATGTTGACTTTTCTATGTTGACGTTTCTTTTGATCTCGAAGTTGAGTTTGATATGAAGTTGACTTTGATCTCGAAGTTGAGTTTGATCTCGAAGTTGAGTTTGATCTCGAAGTTGACTTTGATCTCAAAGTTGACTTTGATCTCAAAGTTGAGTTTGATTTCGAAGTTGACTTTGATCCTAAAGTTGACTTTTATCTTAAAGTTGATTTTGATCTCAAAGTTGACGTCGATCTTGAAGTTGACTTTGATCTCAAAGTTGAGTTTGATCTCAAAGTTGACTTTGATCCTAAAGTTGACTTTGATCTTAAAGTTGATTTTGATCTCAAAGTTGACGTCGATCTTGAAGTTGACTTTGATCTCAAAGTTGAGTTTGATCTCAAAGTTGATTTTGATCCCAAAGTTGACTTTGATGTCAAAGTTGACGTTGATCTCAAAGTTGAGTTTGAACATGAAGTTGACTTTGATCTCTATGTTGACTTTTCTATGTTGACGTTTCTTTTGATCTCAAAGTTGAAATTGATCTCGAAGTTGAATTTGATATGAAGTTGACTTAGACCTCAAAGTTGAGTTTGATCTCAAAGTTGACGTTGATCTTGAAGTTGAGTTTGATCTCAAAGTTGACTTTGATCTTAAAGTTGACTTTGATCTTAAAGTTGATTTTGATCTCAAAGTTGACGTTGATCTTGAAGTTGACTTTGATCTCGAAGTTGATTTTCATCTCAATGTTGATTTTGATCCCAAAGTTGACTTTGATCTTGAAGGTGAGTTTGATCTCGAAGTTGACTCTGATGTCAAAGTTGACGTTGATCTCAAAGTTGAGTTTGAACATGAAGTTGACTTTGATCTCTATGTTGACTTTTCTATGTTGACGTTTCTTTTGATCTCGAAGTTGAGTTTGATCTCAAAGTTGAAATTGATCTCGAAGTTGAATTTGATATGAAGTTGATTTTGATCTCAAAGTTGAGTTTGATCTCGAAGTTGACTCAGATCTCGAAGTTGACTTTGATCTTAAAGTTGATTTTGATCTCAAAGTTGACTTTGATCTTGAAGGTGAGTTTGATCTCGAAGTTGACTTTGATGTCAAAGTTGACGTTGATCTCAAAGTTGAGTTTGAACATGAAATTGACTTTGATCTCTATGTTGACTTTTCTATGTTGACGTTTCTTTTGATCTCGAAGTTGACTTTGATCTCGAAGTTGATTTTGATCTCAAAGTTGATTTTGATCCCAAAGTTGACTTTGATGTCAAAGTTGACGTTGATCTCAAAGTTGAGTTTAACATGAAGTTGACTTTGATCTCTATGTTGACTTTTCTATGTTGACGTTTCTTTTGATCTCAAAGTTGAAATTGATCTCGAAGTTGAATTTGATATGAAGTTGACTTAGATCTCAAAGTTGAGTTTGATCTCAAAGTTGACGTTGATCTTGAAGTTGAGTTTGATCTCGAAGTTGACTTTGATCTTAAAGTTGATTTTGATCTCAATGTTGATTTTGATCCCAAAGTTGACTTTGATCTTGAAGGTGAGTTTGATCTCGAAGTTGACTTTGATCTCTATGTTGACTTTTCTATGTTGACGTTTCTTTTGATCTCGAAGTTGAGTTTGATCTCAAAGTTGAAATTGATCTCGAAGTTGAATTTGATATGAAGTTGACTTAGATCTCAAAGTTGAGTATTTCAAAGTTGACGTTGATCTTAAAGTTGATTTTGATCTCAAAGTTGAGTTTGATCTCGAAGTTGACTTTGATCTCGAAGTTGATTTTGATCTCAAAGTTGATTTTGATCCCAAAGTTGACTTTGATGTCAAAGTTGACGTTGATCTCAAAGTTGAGTTTGAACATGAAGTTGACTTTGATCTCTATGTTGACTTTTCTATGTTGACGTTTCTTTTGATCTCAAAGTTGAAATTGATCTCGAAGTTGAATTTGATATGAAGTTGACTTAGATCTCAAAGTTGAGTTTGATCTCAAAGTTGACGTTGATCTTGAAGTTGACTTTGATCTCGAAGTTGACTTTGATCTTAAAGTTGACTTTGATCTTGAAGTTGACTTTGATCTCGAAGTTGATTTTGATCTCAATGTTGATTTTGATCCCAAAGTTGACTTTGATCTTGAAGGTGAGTTTGATCTCGAAGTTGACTTTGATGTCAAAGTTGACGTTGATCTCAAAGTTGAGTTTGAACATGAAGTTGACTTTGATCTCTATGTTGACTTTTCTATGTTGACGTTTCTTTTGATCTCGAAGTTGAGTTTGATCTCAAAGTTGAAATTGATCTCGAAGTTGAATTTGATATGAAGTTGACTTAGATCTCAAAGTTGAGTATTTCAAAGTTGACGTTGATCTTAAAGTTGATTTTGATCTCAAAGTTGAGTTTGATCTCGAAGTTGACTTAGATCTCGAAGTTGACTTTGATCTTAAAGTTGATTTTGATCCCAAAGTTGACTTTGATCTTGAAGGTGAGTTTGATCTCGAAGTTGACTTTGATGTCAAAGTTGACGTTGATCTCAAAGTTGAGTTTGAACATGAAGTTGACTTTGATCTCTATGTTGACTTTTCTATGTTGACGTTTCTTTTGATCTCGAAGTTGAGTTTGATCTCAAAGTTGAAATTGATCTCGAAGTTGAATTTGATATGAAGTTGACTTAGATCTCAAAGTTGAGTATTTCAAAGTTGACTTTGATCTTAAAGTTGATTTTGATCTCAAAGTTGAGTTTGATCTCGAAGTTGACTTAGATCTCGAAGTTGACTTTGATCTTAAAGTTGATTTTGATCTCAAAGTTGACTTTGATCTCGTAGTTGACTTTGATCTCAAAGTTGACTTTGATGTCAAAGTTGACGTTGATCCTGAAGTTGACTTAGATCTCAAAGTTGACTTTGATCTTAAAGTTGATTTTGATCTCAAAGTTGAGTTTGATCTCGAAGTTGACTTAGATCTCGAAGTTGACTTTGATCTTAAAGTTGATTTTGATCTCAAAGTTGACTTTGATCTCGTAGTTGACTTTGATCTCAAAGTTGACTTTGATGTCAAAGTTGACGTTGATCCTGAAGTTGACTTAGATCTCAAAGTTGACTTTGATCTTAAAGTTGATTTTGATCTCAAAGTTGAGTTTGATCTCGAAGTTGACTTAGATCTCGAAGTTGACTTTGATCTTAAAGTTGATTTTGATCTCAAAGTTGACTTTGATCTCGTAGTTGACTTTGATCTCAAAGTTGACTTTGATGTCAAAGTTGACGTTGATCCTGAAGTTGACTTAGATCTCAAAGTTGAGTTTGATCTCGAAGTGGACTTTGATCATTTTATGTTCGCATTTTTTAATGTTGGATTTAAGAACACAACTTTTTGAAAGTCAAATGTTTTTAGTCAAATTCAGAGGTTTTTTCGGTGCTCGACAGAGGGAAAGCAAGGCGACGAGTTGGCAACACTGTATCTAGCGGTCATTGAGTTGGTACCTTGTATATACCTACCTTGTAGGTAGGTACGTACCTAATTTTTTATAGGATGCCTTCCCAAAGCGGGGCTTTTCCCTTGAAGCAGGACATTTGGCCGTCCCCTATGACATCCTGGGGACACCGGGACACAACCCTCCAAATTGGGACTGTCCCGCCCAACGCGGGACGTGTGGTCACCTCAACCATAACTGAACTATTTAACACTTACTGCAGTATCCCTCCCGCTCCCGTCAGTGTCGCTGTCCGATTCGGAGCTCGACCGTTGTGAAACGGGAGACCGCGAATGCGTCGGAGACGTTTCCACGGCTCCGGCTACTTCCCCAGGAATCTGCAACGTCGATGGCGGATGGTAGATGGCCTGCACTTCTTCCGTACTCGACAATCCCACAGCGCCAGTGTCTGAGGCCAAGAAACCTGTGTGAAAAAGGCAGCAGGGGCCGATCTACAAGCGTCAGGCTGAAGCGTGCAGGCATAATTATGCATGACCAAGTGCATAGGACAAGACAATATGTAGCAAATTGTTCGATCAGCAATGAAAAGTTTCAGAATTAAAAATAAGTTGCCATTATTTGAAATTCAGGCGGCTCAATGGTGCAATTACCTGCTCAATCATGAAGCAATTTCAACTTGATTGAATACAGTGGGTTTGAGAAATGTTATGAAAAACTCAGTGAACATATCGTCGGCACCATGCCATAACCGCGAAACTTCTCATTATTACTGATCAGTTTTGCGGTTATGGCGTGGTGCCGACGATATGGTAATAGTTTTAACGCCTATGAACATGCTGCACTTTGCACAACTACCAAGAACATGATGATTGCTCGAATCGAAATGCAGCCAATTCAATCCGTGAAATGGATAACATTAGAAAACCAGAATCCATAATGCAGAACCGTCATGCTTATACCCCACACTTGAGCTTCTCTTCTTTCCACCAACAATGTTTGAAAACAAGAAGTAAGTAGACAACAAACAGGATCCAGAATCAAGTAACAAGAAACTGATTCGTTCGTCTCGTTTTCCTCTCATTTTTGATCTGTAATAGCCTATAGTTTTTGTCTTGTTCGAGTCTCCAAGAACCCAAAATTACTATAACTTCTAAATTTCCCCAAACCCCCCGATACTTCAAAATCCCCAAAAAAACTCCAATTTCCTCGTAGAAAGGAACCAAAATCCCAAAAACTTCAAATCATAGTATCAGACGTTGAAATGATGTCTACCGATTTGATGATTTTTCAAAATGATTATTTCATTAATGCATCACTCACTCGGCGAAAGATCGGATGATTGCATTTCCGAGACGAAATCGCTCAATGACGAGTACGACGAACTAGTGCTATTGTTTTCACCTTCCGAGTCCGAGCCGCTCTCATCTGATGACAAAAAACCAAAAAATCATTTTATTGAACTTTAGTTAAGCTCGTAGTCCTTGGGTTACAAACAATAACGGTACCTATCCATGATCGACAGGTGTGGAAATATGCGTTATCCAAAAGATGAAGACCAAGGCAACCAAATAACTACCTTAAAGTAGCTAGCTTAAATACAGATTACTTGTATTATGATCGACAATACCTGTCGGTTGCTCTGGCTGGGGCAGTTGGTTCAACGCAATTGCCAGCGAACTATTGTCGTCCCAGACTCGGAAAACGATCGGTTCCAAACAGTCGTTGAACCATTTGGCCTTGTCGCCGATCTGCTGAGGATCGCACACGCCTGTCTGGACGCGGAGGAAGGCGACGTTTGATGGCGTCAGCGACCATTCAGCCAAGAACTCGACTGCCTGAAAATTACAGCGGTTTTAAGGACATGCACCAGTTGAGACCTGCCAAAGTTGAGACCTGCCAACGGTTGCGTAGTTTGCATACCTGCGTCCTCGCGAATTTCTGGAGGAACGGCGATATTCTGGGACGGGAGCGAAGGAAGCTGTTGATCTGCAAAGCGACGACTGGCCTCGGGTATAAGCGAAGCGTTCGCGTATGCTCGGTGAAATTCACCAGAAGATTTTGAGAGTTGAAAAATCTCACCTGTAAGGAAAATCGGATATCAGGCCCTCACCTTCTGACAGCAGGATAACCTGAAAACCTCGATCTGCCGAAGGCCGTGCAACTGAAAGCGATCAGGCCAATGATGGGGAGTAATCATCATTATCCTCATCCTTATATATTGTCATCAGGCTTAAGACGTACCATAGCCACTCGAGTGGCGACGTCAACCGAGTCCACATCATTGCCATAGATGAAAGGGTTGAAACTCTGGGGTGGAGGGGGGTGTCCTGGTGCTGGCATGTACGGCACGTCACCCCTCTGCATTGGTGTATATCTAGAAAAATATATCACACCTTTATTAATTAGTGCTGGCTTAATATCAATAAAGGGCCCAATTGATAGTTCCGATACTATCGTCGGTTGTTTGAGCTAAAATATTGGACAGGCTCAATTCTTTAGCCTCCATTAGGTTTCCTAAGTTTTGAAAAATGCGTATTAAAATGTGCGTAGATAAAATTTTTGAAAAAATCCCCTAGCCTACTGTAAATCAAGCAAGAAATCCGGGAAAAATACTCAAAAAATTCTAAACCCACGGCATCACTTTTAAAAATGAGTTTTTGCGTTTTTTCAAAAATATACCCTATTTATGCCAAATTGGACCCCTTAACCTTTTCCGATCGGATCGCCTGGACTATATGCACCAAGTTCGAGCAAACCACAACTTTCAGGACTAGTTTCATCAAAATCGGATCAGTTGTTCGATACGATGTCGTGGCCACAAAATTTTGACCAAATTGTTTCGACCAATTGACCAAGTAGGTATTTTGGAATGTATAGCCAAGATCAGACCAGAAACGCTGAAATCGGTTCGTTTTTGAGGCCAAAAATATAAAATGAAAACTAAAAAGTGCCAATATTCCTTCTGCGAGTACCTAATCGACTTTACTCCAAATTTCGACAATTGACTGTTGGTGACCGGTTTCGCGTCCCCCCAGGGAATTAATTCAACAATAATCTATCACTTTAGTTACTATCAAGTGCGCATTTTGAAAAAATTCTTTAGCGATTTTTGCCTGACGTTTGGGTCACTTATCTCCAAAAACTCCTTATCATTTCATTCATCGCACGTAAAATTGTGGAATGTATTGTGGATTATTCATACCCCAAGTTGACTTGCTGATATTGAGGAGAAGCGTGAAGGGGATTGAGACTTTCTCGGCGTAACATGTTGCCCAATTCACGTGGAGTCATGCTTCCGTGTGAGGGGGCCGACTGATTTGGTCCTCCCATGCTGTTTAACGCCTAAAAGCAGGCCAAAATGCAAGCTAAAAAACCAAAGATAAGCTAAAACAAAACCGGAAATATATTATTGATAGAGAATAATATGCTGCCCATTGGCTAATTATATATAAGGCAAAAAATATTTAGCTACAGTAGATTTACCAAAATTGGTATACACTATAACATTTTTAATCATCACACTTGAAATTACTTTAGTAACTAGGTAAAAAAATTACAACAAAAAATAATTTTTAAAAATCCTCGAAAATGATTTAAAATTTTTTGATGTTATTAGGTAGGTACTCTATGTAATTATAATAGTAGGTGATATAACAACGAAATGACACAAATAAAGGGTATGTTTGATCAGGCCAGTCCTAGGCAGTTTCGGATCAGTAAGTACTGTCGCCAAACAAGCCACGTGATTGGGTGAATTAGAACTAGTTCGGGACTGCTCAGGACTGGCCTGAAAATACCAAAAAAGTAGATCGCAAAGGACACACGACACAGGTTGACAGGATGTTAACAGTGACGGACTAGCAATTTTGCGCGATAGCAATATTATCGCGTTTGTACAGGACTTGAAAACAAGAAGAATCATAAACTATTTGAATTAAAAAACACTAGGGCACCAACATTTCCTTTGGAGCCAACGTTTCTTGTATATTGAGTTGGGGACCAAACTCAGATGCACCCAGGTGGTGGATTTTTATAAAATAAATTTTGATTTTTATAAACTCTTCTCTTTTTGTGAGAAGTTTCAGTTGGCATTAAAGATTCAAGTCTATTTGAAAAAAAGTAAAAACGCTGCAAACACTGAAGCCCGTTCACACAAGCCCGTATCACAATTCAGACCGTTCTCCTCCCCATCCCACAGACCGTCTGGGCAGACGTCTTTGGTGATTTTCACATGCAAATCCATTGATAATTTTTCCTAGAAATAAGGTTCCTTAGATGAATAATAATCGGATAATTGGGCCTGTGTGTCTGTCCGTGGGATGAGGAGAACGGTCTGACGTGTGATACGGCCTACATCAGACCAGAACGACGTACAGACCACAGACCCTGTTCCCTGAATGGCTGATGCTATGGATACGTTCACTTTAGCTCACCTGCATCAATGTTTGTTATTATTCATCTACGGAACCTTATTTCTAAGAATAATTATCAATGAATTTGCAAGTAAAAATTACCAAAGAATCGGTCTGTCCAGACGGTCTGTGGGATGGGGAGGAGAAATGTCTGACGCGTGATACGGGCTTGAGGGGTATTATTATAATAATTATGAATAATAAAGCTTTAATAATTATTAAAGGCCGTATCACAGGTCAGACTGTTCCTACCAGGATTTTCAGAACATGCGAAACAATTTTGTCACAATCGCTGTACAATATTGTAGGCCGAAACATAACATTAAGCCCAGGTATAAATCAATTTTCTTGGATGAAGTAAGTACAAAAATGGTAGCACTGGCCGAACATAAAAACGATGAAGGTACTTTCCCAATGAAGTATTCTTGGAAAGTCCCGCTTTGGACTGAGAATCGTGCAATAAATTTATAAAAATACGAATGTTTTATTGTAAGAAATTTAAAAAACGCTGCTAAATTGATCAGCTGTACATTATTTTTCTGAGTATCAAAGAAAACCAATTTCAAACAGTAGGAGAAGGGAGATTATCCGAAAAACGTCCACTTTCTAATAGACAAATTCTGAGCAGCAGTTCTGGGCCTATAAACTGACTTTCTCGTGTAAAAAGTCCGTAACAAGGGTGGCAATGCATCTGATAGGAAATTTAATACATAAAGTTTTTTCTCCATCACGTTTTTGCCTGAAACTCATAGGCACTTTGGCCTCAAAACCAAGAAAAGTGCGAAAAACGCGGTTTTGACCGCATCACTACCCCCGAAATTGATCATGCTGACCTTGATCTCAAAAACCTGAATCCTGATGCTGAATCTTGAAAAAACCGTCGAATTTCATGTTTTATAGTCAATTTCCAAAGATTTGCGCCAAAAAACCGAAGTCAAATCAATCAATTTTTTTATTTTTCCTAGGCTTGTGGTTTTTTTGATTTTTCCCAATGCTGGAGAGGCGTAGAAAATTGCCAATTTTTCGTGCCATGTTCCTACCAAAAAACTACTCAAAAATATTTTTCTTAAAATTTTAAATTTTTTTAAAAGAGCAAAAAAAAATTATTTAGTAAAAAATTAGTCTTTAAACCAGTTTTTGACTTTCAGGGAGTGAAAACGGTGTTGGATGTTAATAAAAATGATAGCTCATCTAAACAAGAGAAAAAAGCTCTTCGGATTAATATACAAAATAGAACGTCATGCTATACATTTTTTTAATCACGGATTGTGCTTCTACTTATCAGCAATGCAGAAAGTATGAACATCACAATTTCAAATTATTAGATTTCCAGTGCACACGAACGTTGGTTAACGGCGGTGAAATGCTGCAGAACACTCGATTGAAATGCAGTTAACACAAAAAACGCATAGAAAAACTAAGAACACTCGAGATACATGTAAACTTGAATAAAAATACAAGTAAGGCCATAACAAGAACACATGGCGTAGCTTACTTATGTACTTATAAAAAAAGATACACTTTTATACCTCACGTGCATTTTGCCTTCGTAAAAAACTCATGAGACAGAAATTTATGTCTAGTTGTTTTCAAAGTATGTTACGTTTAAAATTGAATTTTTTAAATTTCGCTTCACGTCAAGATTTATGACGAAGGCGCTTTTCTGAAGAGGTTATACTGAAAGGATGTGTCTGCAAGGGCAACAAAATTTGTTTAATATTTAATGTTAAATATTTAATATTCCAGGGCTGGGGGATTCGAACCCCTGAGTCCTTAGCAATAGACCGATAATAGTGGAGGAGAGCGCCTTTGACTGTTCAAAATTGATAAGGTACCAATCGGAATTTTCTACGGGAAATAAAACGTTTAAATTCGCTGACTCCTGAGGTTTTTCGAATTTTTCAAATTGTCGGCATTCTACTTTATTAAAGACAGATTTCTCGGAGGAAACGAAAATAGAACAGGGTGTGCGATGACGAAGTGTTAGAATGAGATAGAATATGAAGGGAACACAAACCTGGTCCATGTGTTGCATTGCCTTTGTTATGAGAAACATAAGAACAGAAAAAAAATCAAAAATGGGTAATTCCAGTTCAGTGTCATAATTGGGTAAATGAACAGCCAGAAGAGACAGGATCGTGAAATTGGAAGAAATAGTAGGATTACGAAATCCGATGTCAAACAGTGGTCTAAAGCGTAAAGCCGTAACGGATCTAAACTATTTAATCAGCCAAAATCCAGGGCGAAAATAGGCGAATGTTTCGGAAAAAATATACAAATGATCAATTGTCAAGATTGTTAAAACACCGAAATGAGAAGAGGAAATTGATTTATCGAAAACGTTAGCCGGGGAACATAATTTTAAAAAACCTACTTGTCGGAGGTGGTTTTTCAATATGTTCCCTTCAGGTTCTGGCAAAGGCGGGACGTCTTCGTGCTCTCCCCATGGCGGGGTGATTTTATTAGAGTCTAAATCTACCAGCCAAACGTCATCCGGTAGCCTGCAAGAGAAATATTAACCTTATTGCCGTTGTTGTTTGCCGTATCACCGCTTTCATTCGTAGGACAAGGGCAAGAACACCATGACAACTTCCTCAAGACAATTATTATAATTATTATAGACAGTTATTATTACGTATAATAAGTGGATGACAACCTTCGCATGATCACAGATTGTCCAAAATCGACGTCAAAAACATTTCGAAAATGATCATCGAGCAAAAATAATGATAAATTGGAAATAAGAGTCAAAGTTGGTCGAAAAAATTCGCTCACCTGAAATTTTTCTTGAACATCAGAAAGCTTGCTGGTATGCCAATCACGTAAGGCGTGGGAGCGAGCAGAAGCTGAAAATTCGGCCAAATAAGATTTTCCCCTGCCAGTAACAATATTAATAAAGATTTGATCCATTTTTAAAGTAATTTGTGGAGCTAACCTGTTCGGCGCAGCTCATGCAAGTAGGCAACAGCGGTATCACAGGGAACATGTATTCTAAAGGATAAATTAATGTTATAAAGGCCATCACAGACATCGAGAGCGCGTTGTAATCCCGCGACTGTATTACCAACTGGAACAGAAACCAAGCCAATAGGTAATGTTAAATAGAGAATTATTACTATTTCCAGGCTTCTAATTTTTGCGCTTCATAAAAAAAATTATTTTTGAGGATTAGTGCGAAATTTTCAATTTTTCCTATTGTGAAAATGACTTGGACGGAGCTGTAGCTGAACAAAGGTATATCTTTTTTTAATAATACTGACAAATCGGTTACAAATGCTAACCTTATGCTCTAGTAGGATCAATGAAAGAACAGTAAGGCAAGTGTCCACCCCGAGGAGCTCAAGAGGCAGGTGTAGAGGAAAATCGACCAGGGAGAATCGCGTATGGTCCGGCAGAGCGAAATTCAGAGGCGGGTGTAATCTCGGAGATAGCACTTCCACCTGCAAACCGAATTTTTCATGAATGAAAATGCAGTATCATAAATTACGCCGACTCAGCTGAAGTTTGGCGTCAAATTAGTAAGAAGTTGAATTGAGGTTTATTAGAAAACTGAGTTATGTCGTTAACTTTGCTGAAACAGTTGCGCTAACGCGACAGAGGCAAATTGAATAGAATCTTGAGTATGCAAGTTATGTGAGGACACGATAATAAACCAGTGGTGCGTAGATAACACACAATGCTTCCATATTTTGAAACGTAAAAATGTGACACAGTTTGATCATATTTTGACTGCTTTTAAGGGTGTTCGAGTCAAAAATATCAAAAAATTCACAATTAAAATGTTAAAATTCGCCCAAAATAAAAGTACGCCACATTATCGGAATATAAAAAATATCCACATATTCTGCAAGATAAAACAAAGGTTTTAAGACCAAGAACGCTCAAATCGGTTCATTCTTGTGGCCGGAAGAAAATAAAATAGATAAATACTAAAAATTCCAATATATCGGAAGTACTATGAGATATTCTTATTCCGATTAAACATGGTGTTAGGTCTTGGCTAGACAAACATTTCAGTTCAAGAAATTTGAAAAAAGGTTGAGAATTGAGGGAGCTACGGCCATTTTTGTAAATGACCACAGACGGACACACAGAACTTGTTCGGGAAGTGATTCTGAGTGAATGTGTACGAGAAATTTTTTTTTTTTGAAGCTCCGTCACGATTCTCGATTCAAGGACGATTACAGTGCTTTTGTTTACTTCGTAAATATGGAAGTAAAAACGCTCACCTCAACTCGAGTTTTGCCAGGAACGGGAACGGGCGCAGAGAGAAGGCGAAGAATCCAAGTTTCAATTTCGCGGACGTCATGCAGGACAACGGAAGCCGTCGCGTCCAGGACGCCCTTCCCGGTCAGGATGCCCCACACGCTGGGATAAGAACATTCAAAACTAGAATCAGACAGACAGAAGGGCGGCAATTCGCTAAGGCAAGCCAGGCAAAAAGTTACAGCATCTACGGCATCTAAGGCAAGAGCACGAGAAATACGGCGTTCTAGGAATACATCGAGATCGAAAATGAGCATAACAGCTCACCTGTTGATCTGTCGGGAGGCGCCGACTCTTCTTGGCGACGAATTATCGTTGCAAGCGTCGATAAGACGCTTCAACGTGAACAGACACTCGCGGAAAATTGAGAAAAATGGATGATGGCTCAGGAGGCACAACGACGTGAGCGAATGGTTCCGAACCCTCTGCAAATCAATAAAACGTGTTTTCTGCTTTTTCAAGAGGTTTTACTCGGACGCGTTTTCGGATTTAAGATCCAGCGCCATTGCACTTATCAGTCGAATCGACCATTTTTGGCTATACCTGTCGTTTCCGAGATGTTCGCGGACTGGGGCTGTGAGAGCCTCCGCTTTCAGAATCGCCTCCCCCAGGGATGGGAGCGAGGCGCGGGGGCACCGGCGGGGGCTGAGCCGTCAAATGGCCGCCGCTCCCAGCCGTCAGAGGTTCAGAGTCCCTTCGGCTTTCTCGTTCCGAATCGCTTGGGCCGAGGTTACTTCTATAGTCGCTGCAAAAATTTATCGAAAAACATAGGCGAAGGTGATGAAAAACCCAAAACCAGTCCGAGCGACACAATATAGTGAGCACAGGAGAAATTTTCGTCTAAGGATGCGCGAATGGGAGAAAGCGTCACCACTTCCCTATCCTCAGGTCATTCATTTGTACCGAAAGAAAGGAAGGAAGCTTTTTCGGCCGTAAACGATTATTTTGCCAAAATTTTAATCGCCCAGGACAAGTTGCGATCCCGGGACCCCTCGAACCGCAAGCGGATGTCTAACCTCTAGACTACGGGGCGACCGTCTGTCGAATTATTAATTTCCCGAGGGTTTGAATTGGAGGCTCAGTGTTGGGTTTTCTGAAGTTGTGGAAGTCATAATTCGAATTAGAAACTTGCTTGATCCAAAAACTAGAAATTGAGTCCCGCCCCCAAATGCCTCTCATCTAAATGCTGTGGGAGAAGCAACGGAATGGCAAATACCCACCTGGAGAATGCAGAATCTGAGCTTTTCTCCATACTCTTCCTCCAGGACTCACGTCTGAGATGTGTGCCTCTTCGTGAGCTTGTACTTCCAGCGCCTGGACGATCGATCGGCCTGTAGAAGTTGACGCAGATCCCATAGCGACTTTTCCCTAAGAAACACAGCTTTTGTTACTCCAGGGTAATCAGCTGACATTGATACTATCAATTATCTAAGCCGTGAAAAATGCATTTAAAAATGCTGTCAAGTAGATTGAATTACGCTGCCAAGTACATGGGTACATATTTCTCTGGGTATCACAGAAATGAAGTTCGAACAGTAGGAGTAGGTAGGTTTATCATATTGTAGGAGATCATAGGGACAATGCATTGCCAATCATTTCTCAAGAACCATCGACCTGAGGCACCGTTGGTCCCCAAACCACCGACATCCACCCTACCCGCACCTACCGTCATACGACCCGTAATCAACTCCTGTCCACCAAATTAATATGCCCGACAGGCTAATCCAAAAAAGTTCACTTTCTAATAGACGAATCGCAGTTCTGCAGTTAAAAGCCGAAAAACGGACCCCCTCGTGTGAAAAGTCCGTAACGACGGAGGCAATTTAACACCCGAAATTTTCTTCTCCATCACGTTTGTACCAAACCCCGTTGGTACTGTGGCCGTAAAACCAAGAAAACTGCGAAAAAACGTGATTTTGGCCGTATCACAACCCCCAAAAATGACCCTGTAGACCAAAATTTCGAAAAACGCTGAATTTCATGTTGTTGAGTAAATGTATAAACCCGGAGTCAAATTCATCATTTTTTGAAATTTTTCCCAGGCTCATAGGTTCAGAAAAAACTCTTATTTATACACATTTACTCAGAATCACTTCCTGAACAAGTGTCCTTGCGTCCATCTGTCGACAAAAATGGCCGTAACTCCCTCAATTCTCAACCTTTTTTCAAATTTCTTGAACTGAAATTTTTGTCTCGCCAAGACCTAACACCATGTCTAATTGGAATTAGAATAACTCACAGTACTTCCAATATATTAGCATTTTTAGTGTTTTCTATTTTATTTTTTTTCCGATTTGAGCGTTCGTGGTCTTAAAATCTTCGTTTTACCTTGCAGAATATGTGGATATTTTTTATAATCCGATAACATGTCGTATTTTCATTTTAGGCTAGTTTTGAAATTTGCATGGAGAGTTTTTTGATATTTTTGACCAAAACACCCTTAAAAGCAGTCAAAATATGATCAAATTGTGTCACGTTTTTACGTTTCAAAATATGGAAGTATTTTGTGTTATCTACGCACCACTGGTTTTCCCTTTTTATACCTATTAACTCATTATTGTGAAACGTACCACCTAAGCATCATTGAATTCACAATTTCTCCAAAAACGATTTTGTATCGGCAAATAAAAACATCTATCTCTCTGTCCATTGATCACAATGTCGAAATGTTAATTACAAATTCCGATGAAATTTGTTTCGGTACATTTTTCTACTCGTATGCAAATTTTGACTTCTATAACATGATGATAAACCTACTATCAACGGATACCTACTGTTATAGACTTACCTACCATATAGACTCCTAGTATTTGAACTTAATTTTCTGATACCCAGACAAATAATGTACTCATGTCACTAATTTTGTAGTCTCAAAATTTTAAAAGGGTCAAAAAACTATTTTTCTAAACGTCAAAAATTAGTCTTCAAACCAGTTTTCGACCACTGAAATCCGAACAATTTCACAGAGAAAGACGAAACCTTCAAGGAATCCTACAAACTCGAAGAATTCAAAATTGGTGCAAACCAAAGCCAGTGTATGATTAAGGGCCGGTTTATTGACAAAATTAATATCCCCGATATCCAAGGAAGCTTTAGATATACTTCACCACGGTAGTATGTATTTGCATCAGATTTCAATGTAAAAGTCTCATTGGCGATGGGTATCGGGTGCTTCTTTGGATATTGGGAGGATAAATTTTGTCAATAAACCAGGCCTAAGACTCGCCATCAAAACTTGGGGATGCCAAAACCGGTTTTTTGCGGCAACTTACCCGAGTCTTTTTCTGTGAGGGTGAAAACGAAAGAGGTAGCATCGCGGAGAGCCGTTTTCTTCGGTCCAACCGAGACGCAACCCTCCGGTTGGCAGAAGTAGACCATGTCCAACGGAAGCGGGAAATCCTTGTGGTCCTCGGCCGGGTACCGACGCAGCAGTTCCGGCACCTTGAATTTCAAAACAGAAGTTACCGTACATCCAAAGGCAATGGAGACTTCGGAAGACATTTTGGACATTTTCCAAGGCAGGTATCGAAAAAGGGAACCGAACGAAGTAAATTATTCGACGTTGAGACCAACTTGGTATCGTAATTTTTGTTGATATTTTTTTCATTTTTCAACTTTTCTCTATTTGGGGGTTCGAACCTGAACGGCTGGCGAAGCGCTGTTGACATTGCGCGGCGATGACGGGCGCGCTCCGACGATAGCTAGGTAATCTACGAGTCTGGGGCATAGAAACTTTTTCTGTATATCCATTATTTACAGTCGAAACATTCGAAAATGACTCCACTTTTCCAATTCTGAAATAGACAGTCAGTTCTTTTCATACGAAAGTAACGAAACTTGAAGGTCGAGTCACATTTTCGGTCTTTTCGCTTGGTTACGTCCCATCTTTGTCAACGATGTCGTCATTGGTTTGGCCCTGAGCGTTGGCCTGAGACGCTCCAGCTCCACCCATACTTTTCAGTAACGCGTTGCGATCTGGAAAACGAAATGTTAACGAAATTAAAGAGGCTACCATTTTTTAGAATCGGAGCTGGAGATCGGCAAGCCTTCAACTCCTGGAAGTGTTGCTCACCATAGTGGTAATTTTTCTTTTAGGTACCTACGTCCCTATCTACCGAGTTTTGAAGTTGAAACAGCATCGAATTCGTGACATCGGACTTATATACTCAAAAAAGTTTGCACAGCTTTAGTCTCAACTAAGCAATGGCTGACCCTGTCCTCCTGCCATTCCTGAAACTCCCAAAATATTGATTCAGCTTGAGGGGGAAAGCTCAATACACGCTAGGTGGCCGGGATGGGAATGGTTTTGATGGAGTTGTGGGTTACGAGGGTGGGCTGGCGGTCGGGCGGGTGATACAACCCAGATACACCCCAGGATATCAGCCATCCGGGCCCCCATCCTGGTCCAGAGGGAAAGGTCGAAGAATATCTCAATTATTTCAACCATATGGACATACCTACGCGCTGAAAACCAGTGAAGCGTAGATAACACAATATACTTCCATGTTTTGGAACGTAGGTACATTTTTGACACGAATTGATTATATATTTGGTCCACAAGAACACATATTTGCTAATTTTGGGTAGTTTTTCATACTTTTGAGGAAATTATTCCTCATCCAAAAGCCTCTATCCTATGGTGAATCAAGCGAGAAACCCGGGAAAAATACTCGAAAAATTCTCAACCCACTACATCACCTTCAAAATTAAGTTTTTGTGTTTTTTTTTTTTTTTGAAAATGGAACATGCTAATGCCGATTTGGAGCCCCTAACCTTCAACCGATTTTGATGAAACTAGTCCTAAAAGTTGTAGTTTACTCCAACTTGATGCATATTGTCCGGGGAATCCGATCGAAAAATTTTAAGGTGTCGAAAGTCCAAAAAACTGTTTTTGAAATTGTGACTTTTGGTACATTTTTTTGACACTTGAACCTTTTTGAGCCTTTTAAAGTGATTTCCTTACCCGAGGTGCACAACTAGAATAAATTTGCTAAATTTTCGTTTTTCTTTCTGAAATCGGACAACATATTTTTTGAAAATATTTAAACCTTTTTACATATTTTCCACATATTTTATGAAAATGGATACATATGCATGTCACATATTTGGCATTTTTAAATACATGAGCGATAGGAATGAGCTCAATACCTACCTAATTCACAACAATATACCAACCTGTATCGGAGGGAACTGAGTTTTTTCGCTAGCTCTAGTTACAGCTACAGAACTGTTACAGGACTACAGTCACAGAGCTTATCGTGTCGTACCCGCATTATCTCTATTCCTGCTCAAACGCTATCAACGCTTTCACCCAAGTTCGCCGCTACGTTAGCGTAACGTTTTACTAAATGTCAAAAATGAGTCTTTAAACTAGTTTTTGACCACCGAAACCCAGCCAATTTTGACTCACAGGGAGTGAAAACGGTGTAGGAACCTTCGAGGAATCCAACGAGCTCAAAAAATTCAAAATCGGTTCAGTAGGACTCCCTAAAATTGCAAAAACGTGAAAAAGGAGCAATCGCATCAGGAAATTCGATCCAAACTGATTCAAAAACCAATTTTTCCGGGAAAAAACCCTTGTCCTATGGTAAATCGAGCGAAAACCCCGGGAAAAATACTCGATAAATTCTAAACCCAAGTCACCACCTTCAAAATTGAGATTTTGTGTTTTTTCGAAAATTTCCGAATTGGACCCCTTAACCCCTTTCCGATCGGATTCCCCCTAGGGTATCCATCAATATATAAAAAATATAAAATAATATACAAAAATATTCACAAATTCTGCAAGTTAAAACAAAGATTTTAACACCAAGAACGCTCGAATCGGTTCATTTTTGTGGCCGGAAAAAAATAGAATAGAAAACAATAAAAATGCTAATACATCGGAAGTAGTGTAAGTTATTCAAATTCCGATTAAACAGGGTGTTAGGCCTTGCCAAGACAAACATTTTAGTCCAAGAAATTTGAAAAAAGGTTGAGAATTGAGGGAGATGTGGTCATTTCTGTAAATGACGACAGACGGACTCACAGACACTTGTTCAGGAAGTGATTCTGAAAAAGTTTTTTCTGAAGCTCCGTTCCAATTCTCGATTTTAGGACGATTCCAATACTTACGTTTAGGTAGTCCATAAATATGGAAGTAAAAACTAACCAGAATGCTGCAGAGAGATCAGCGATAGGTAGGAAATCAGGTAAGGAATAACTAACGATCCAATAACGAGTGGCTGATACGTAATGTTAGAATATAATATATTCATATATTATGCAGTTGCCTATCTGATTTAAGCTAAATAATATCAACGGGGTGAAATATCAATGGTACTGTAGGGTGGTGAGTACCTATGAAAAAGATTTCTCAGTAGATACCCATCCTCGACAATTGAATTGAATATTGTGAAAAATAGGGATGCGAAATAATTTTGAATTGGAAAATACAATTTTCTTGAGTTATCTTCGCACTTTTGTCAACCGCACCTTCCGCCAATGAGAGGTATTGCAAATTTGCTAAACTCAATTGACTTACAGGTGGAGATCGAACGGCACCTCGAGCCAAGCCCAGCAGCTCCGAACTGGTGGCAATTTTCAAAGTTCGCCTCTTTTTCCGCAGATCAATACCGAACGCCCGACGAATTATTCGAACGCCTCTGCACTTGCGCATTGGGCCAAGCACCTGACAGGCCACGCCCCCAGGTGATCAAAGGTCGAGAAGTGGCAAAGCCCTGATAGTTTTGATACGAATATTGGCCTGTCTGAAAAACGGATACGGATCGCAATTTTCGTGTTACTTTTCGTACTTGCATTTCGTACGATCGGTTTTCGAACTTTCCGACCATAACATAAAGTTATGGAGTTAGTAAGCCTGACAGTAAAGTTATTATTATTAATATATTATATATGTACATATTAATAATATATTAATCTCTAATTAAATCTATAATATATTAATTTACTTATAATATATTTACGTAATATTATCAAATAAATACGTTATATATTGATAAACGTTATAATATAATGAAAATATTAGATACCTATCGATCGTTAACAAACTGAAGTTCAAACTCGAACTGAAACTTGAAGTCAAACTCAAACTGAAGTTCAAACTTTAACTGAAAGTCGAAGTTAAACTCAAACTTAAGTTCAAACTCGAACTTAAACTCAAACTGAAGTTCAAACTCGAATGAAAACTCAAACTGACGTTCAAACTCGAAGTGAAACTCGAAGTCAAACTCAAACTGAAGTTCAAACTTTAACTGAAAGTCGAAGTTAAACTCAAACTTAAGTTCAAACTCGAACTTAAACTCAAACTGAAGTTCAAACTCGAATGAAAACTCAAACTGACGTTCAAACTCGAAGTGAAACTCGAAGTCAAACTCAAACTCAAGTTCAAACTTTAACTGAAACTCGAAGTCAAACTCAAACTGACGTTCAAACTCGAAGTCAAACTCAAACTGAAGTTCAAACTTTAACTGAAAGTCGAAGTTAAACTCAAACTGAAGTTCAAACTTTAACTGAAACTCGAAGTCAAACTCAAACTGACGTTCAAACTCGAAGTGAAACTCAAACTGAAGTTCAAACTTTAACTGAAAGTCGAAGTTAAACTCAAACTGAAGTTCAAACTTTAACTGAAACTCGAAGTCAAACTCAAACTGAAGTTCAAACTTTAACTGAAAGTCGAAGTTAAACTCAAACTGAAGTTCAAACTTTAACTGAAACTCGAAGTGAAACTCAAACTTAAGTTCAAACTCGAACTTAAACTCAAACTGAAGTTCAAACTCGAATGAAAACTCAAACTGACGTTCAAACTCGAAGTGAAACTCGAAGTCAAACTCAAACTGACGTTCAAACTCGAAGTCAAACTCAAACTGAAGTTCAAACTTTAACTGAAAGTCGAAGTTAAACTCAAACTGACGTTCAAACTCGAAGTCAAACTCAAACTGACGTTCAAACTCGAAGTGAAACTCGAAGTCAAACTCAAACTCAAGTTCAAACTTTAACTGAAACTCGAAGTGAAACTCAAATTGACGTTCAAACTTCAACTGAAACTCGAAGTCAAACTCAAACTGACGTTCAAACTTTAACTGAAACTCGAAGTCAAACTCAAACTGACGTTCAAACTCGAAGTCAAACTCAAACTGACGTTCAAACTCGAAGTGAAACTCGAAGTCAAACTCAAACTGACGTTCAAACTCGAAGTCAAACTCAAACTGAAGTTCAAACTTTAACTGAAAGTCGAAGTCAAACTCAAACTCAAGTTCAAACTTTAACTGAAACTCGAAGTGAAACTCAAATTGACGTTCAAACTTTAACTGAAACTCGAAGTCAAACTCAAACTGAAGTTCAAACTTTAACTGAAAGTCGAAGTTAAACTCAAACTGAAGTTCAAACTCGAACTGAAACTCGAAGTCAAACTCAAACTGACGTTCAAACTCGAACTAAAACTCATTTTTGTTCATTTTTGTGGCCAGAAGAAAATAAAATAGAAAACATTAAAAATGGAAATATATCGGAAGTACTGTGCGTTATCTGAATTTCGATTAAACAGGGTGTTAGGCCTTGCCAACATTTGAGTTCAAAAAATTTGAAGAAAGGTTGAGAATTTTTGCAAATGACCACAGACGGACACGCATACAGGGAGTAATTCGGAGTAAAAGTGTACAAGTACCTAAACGTTTTTTCTAAAGCTCCGCGCCGATTCTCGATTTTATGGCAATGCCAATACTTCCATTTACTCCGTACTTCTTCTCACTTCGTAGTACGAAGTTGTTATCTCGTACGAACTAGTCACCTGGCTCGAAATTCACCATAAGAGGAGGGACCATATGAGGAGGAGAGGGTGGATGAGGGAGGGGGGACTCTATCAGGTACAAGCCGATCGACGGAAACAAACGTATAATATTCAAACGTACAAAAATGATTGACAATGACAAACATCTTTTTCAAAGACTGCGAGTTTTACAATTTTCATAAATTTAGGTACGTACGGAATCAATATTTCGAGCATTGGTGTTCGTTGAGGACTGCGACAAACGTAAACATTATAATGGCACGCGTGCGCCTGAGGAATTTTGGTCGCAGAATTTCAGCTGCCTTTCCAACGTGACGTTTTCTTGTTTGAGGAGGCGCATGTCGGCTGAAATCCTTGCCACGTTGTCGGCAGTTTGCTTGAAAGATTCGTGGTCCACCTTTTTTGTAAAATATGAGGCGTACGTTTTGTAAATATATGTTCGTAAATACCCCGTACTTGTTTCTCTAATCGCAATGCATTTTTGGAACCAAAAATATTTTTCAATACAGGCTGAGGACGTACCTGTTCTTGCAAATCTCGAATTTCCCTTTCGATAACCCCAGTCTCCACCACCATGCGTACGATATCTGAACAGTCGGTGTGCAAAGTGGCCAAATGTTTGTACGCTTTTTTGGAATGTTCGTCTTTCTTCGCATTCTAAAAATTTTCAAAAATATAATATCAAATCAACGTGAAGAAGAGAGAAGGTGCCACTAGCGGTAATTGTCTATATCTCGATAACGATGCCATTTTAGCGGGCACGAATGCTGTCTTGAACCAAATTAAAGCTGATAAAATTTACAATTTTTATTCTATTCGATATTCAAAAATTCTCAACCGTTTGGACAATGAACTTCTTCATCAAGGTACTAACCCTGAAAATCGTCTCGTCAACAACCGTGAACAATCGATCGATAGTGCCGAACAAAGAGTTCGTCTTGCGCTGCAGATCGATCGTATCTCTCAGTATTTTATCGATTTCGTCCCTCTGCTTTCTGATATTTCCAATTATCTCCAGGATCCTCCTCGTGTAAGAAGATCTGAAGGATGAGAATCATTGCGAAAATTCAAATTGTACGTAAATCAAGGATTTTCGTCAAATCAGATACAAAACAGAAAATAGAAGGTAAACATTGTTTCTTTAATATCGCTTGAATTTAGAATAATTTGCTCCTTGTATGCAGGCAATAGGAAGCCTTATCAAGAGGTCGTTACATGTAAATTATCGTTCCAACGCGTCTTTATCAAATTTGACCTTTCCAGCAATCTATAAGAAAATAACCTTATGATATTCTTCGGCAATTGGTCGTATTCTTCCTGAAGAAGGCGGATGGACTGTTGTTTGGCTCGTATTCTCTTCACGACGTTTTCCAGTTTCCTTTTCAGAGCAGCCGCTGCCCCTGTACGTGAATCGCTGTTGTTCTGAAGAACAGCATTCGAGTTGAGCATTTCATTTTTACGGCAATTACAATAATCCTATCTGCTTCGTAAAAATGAAAGTGAAAATACAACGTGAAAGATATAGCAGTTGAAACAAAATAATGATAAGAATCACCAATAAATTAGCCGTTTTGCTCCTCAGTTCGTCTCTTCTGGCCTCCAACGGTTCCCTGTATGTTTCCCACTGTGCGTTCAGTGATTCGTATCTAGAATAGAAATCAGAGAACATTAACAAGAAATCAGAGAGTTAGAAAAGATTGGCCGGTCTAGAGGTCACACGTCATTAGGCCTGGAATTTAGTTCAAGTAAGAAGCGTACGTTGCTGAAACTCTCTAATATTACTTGAGGTCAACTAAAACAGTAATAGTCAACAATATTTTCAATTTCTCAGAAAGAGTTATTAAAAATTAGAAACAGTAAAGAGATCAAGCATGGAACGCTTGCAGCATTGGCACTCAGAGCATCAGTACGTGTGAAAAAACACTGTTAAGTAGATTAGTGACATGAGTACATTATTTGTCTGGGTATCACAGAAGATGAAGTTCAAAATTGGAGTAGGTAGGTTCATTATCATATTGCAGGAGTCGAAATTTGTATACAAACATGAAAACGCTGAACGATATAAACACGACAGTGATACCCGTTGGCGAGGCCTCCTCACAGGGACTTCTACCTGAGATTTTCTTGGAAGGGCGGAGCCCCATCCACTCTATACACCGCTCCACTCCCCTTAAACTGTCCACCCTATTAATATAAGCTGGCTAATCCGAAAAACAGTCACTTTCTAATAACCAAATCGCAGTTTTGCAGTTCTGAGCCTATAAACGGACGCCCTCGAGTAAAAAGTCGGTATCAAGGGTGGGAATGCATCTGATGGGGAATTTAACACCCGACATTTTCTTCTCCATCACGTTTTTGCCTTAAACCCATACGTACAACGGCCGTAAAACCAAGAAAACTGCAAAAAAACCCGCGATTTTGGCCTTATCACTCCCTTGAAATTTACCACGTTGACCAAAATCTAAAAAACGCCAATTTTTTCTTTAGTCAATGTCTAAAGATTCGTGCAAAAAACCCCGAAGTTGAATCCATCGTTTTTTGAAATTTTCCACCTTGGATTTTTCATGTGAAATCGGTTTTTTTCATTTTTCTCAGTCCTGGAGAGTCGTAGAAAATTGTCAATTTCTTGTGCCATGTACCTACCCAAAACCTATTCAAAAATAGTTTTTTGGAATTTTAAATTTTTTTCAGAGGGTCAAAAAATAGCTTTTCTTTAGGTCAATAATTAGTCTTTAAACCAGTTTTCGATCACTAAAACCCAACTAATTTTGACTTCTAGGGAGTGAAAAAGGTGTAAAAACCTCCCAGGAATCCAACGAGCTCAAAAAATTCAATTTTTGCCTTAAACCCATAGGTACTTAGGCCATAAAACCAAGACCAGTGGTGCGTAGATAACACACAATACCTCCATATTTCAAAACGTAAAAATTTGACTCAATTTGATCATATTTCGACTGCTTTTAAGGGTGTTTAGGTCAAACATATAAAAAAAACTCACTATGCAAATTTTAAAACTCGCCTAAAATCAAAATACGCCAATTTATCTAAATATAAAAAATATCCACGTATTCTGCAACGTAAAACAAAAATGTTAGGACCTAGAATGCTCAAATCGGTTGATTTTAGTGGCCAGGAAAAAATAAATACGGAGTCAAGATCAAAACCGCTTTTTTCCCTTACCGAATAGGGCCCCAGTCCGGCCAGGCACACGAAAATCACACTAGTCGCAGTTGCTGTTGTTGCATAGCGTCATTTGTTTTGCCAAGGGTGGCTAGCTATCCTCTGGCCAGGTGGGATAACCCAAATCTGTTCCATTGACCGAGTATCTTAGTTTTAACTGGCACAACCAAAAGTAACTCATCCCCACTGGTTATACCTAACTGGTTACTGTCAATAAATTATGATACACTGACCTCTTATTCGAAAGACTAATAAGGCCATCGACTTTCTTAAGGTTTTCTTCGTAGTTGGGTAACAGCTCCAAGGCCTTACAGAGGGCCTCATATTCCTTTACACGGGTTTTGAGGTCGTCTTCAACTGTCTCGTATTCGTATCGTACCTGCAGCAGCAAAACGTATTTAGGACCTAATAGTCAGTCTAGAAGACAATTTACTTTAATCTTCAATCGAGTTTTATAACGAGCCTAAACTGCCACTAAATGAAAATTTTCTGAATTGAAAAAAAATTCTGAAATTTTAAGAATTTGGGCCAAATTTTTCATGCCGCCTCCGGGAAACGAAACCGTAACTCCCGTGCAGACGGGGTAGCGACCAGAAACCCGTCAACCCACTGACAGCTGATATGGGGTAATAATTTATTGATATAGCTCACTCGGTTAAGCTCTGCTGAATCGGCCGCTAAATCGACTAGTAGTTGGTCAATGTGTAGTTGGAGTTCTTCGATTTCAATCCTCTCGTTCTCTTCTCTGCCGGCATCGTCAACGGCAACTTCACTATTAACTATGGCGATTTGCTCTTTGCTCGCACTGGAGGGAGGTCGGCCCTGGAAAATCTGCGCTTGCTGTTCCAGCCAGGTCGTCGGTCTTTTGGGGCTTCTGGGCGTTGGAATCGGCGGCAATGGAAGCGGATTGACAACGGGCGATGAGGCTTTGCTGCCAGAAATTCTGATCGACCGCGACACGAGGCCACGAGCGTTCAATGTGATGACCGAAGGGAGCAATCGTTGGGCAGAAGTTTGCCCGGGTAGCAAGCGAAGCGTATTGGCACAGTAATCCAACCATTCTGAAACGCATAAGCATGTTTTCGCCTTCTCGGCCGACTTTTTCCATACAAATTCTTTACTTTACTAGCCAAAATGTTGTGAAGTACGAAAATTATCCGGTCAAGTTCACCTTTAGGGGACCAGCTTAGTTTATCACGCGGAACGATTATGCCACTTTCGAGCGGATCAGCAACAAATGGTAACGACTCGACGTCTTCTAACTTCAGCCTGGGATTCAAACTGTTGCGTACGGACCAGCAGACTTCAGATTTAAGTCTCAATAAAGGATCTGTTACAATAACAACATACAGACGTTAATATTGAGTACAGTATCTGAATAAGCATATCAAGGGGGAGGTTGAAAGGGATGAGCTAGTCGAGCAAGAAGGAATCGCTGAGGAATGGGCTTCAGGGAGTCAGCTATTGGTGCCGCTGAGCGGGGTAATGGTGTACAAGATGAATTGCGTGAGTAGGAAAAGGTATCTGGAAGAATAATTCTCTAAAGAGAGATGGTGGAGGTGAGCGAGGCCGGGAATAAAGTGTGAGAGCTGGTGAATGGGATACTGGTTTGAGTATAAGAATCTGGTGTTGCCGCATAAGCAACAATTTATTGTTTGGTGACAGTTGCCGTAAGAATTGGAACTCGGAAGTGTTTAAAAACAGGTGCAAGAGGTGAGCAGAGGGCGGAGGCTGGTAAAAGTGCAAGGGACTGGAAAGCGGGGTGAAATGGACTGGCAGAGTAAGCAGTAAGAGATAGAAGAGCATGGAGGTCCCAGATGGGTCTAGCTATCTTACCATCAGGTTCTGGCTCGGCAACCCGCTCAGATTCTCTGGGCAATTTTTCCACGAGAAAAATGAAAATCCGCCGGAGGTCCGTAACGTTTGAATATAGAAAAGTTTGGTAACCGACGTCCCCAGTGTAGCCGAGTTCCTGCAACGGATATTGGAAATGTCCGATTTGTAAATATTTCGTACACGGAGCCGCAAGTGAAAATAAGAAGTTCCACAACTATTTTGGGCGAAAATAATTTCACCAGCGAACCTTGCAAGCATCAGCGATTTTGGCGCCCACTTGAAATCTGGCGGCCATATTGATGGGCAATTGCTTTGGAATGTCGGAGCCGGGGATGATGACATCCAAACATCGGGCTGAAGCTTCGATGACGAGCTCGGTCGTGAAACAGTCCAAACTTTCCGTTCCATCTTGAATGAGGCTACGATTCGGGTAGAATGGTCAGAAAACTGATTTCGTTAGAAGTGAAAACTAATCGGAAAAATTGAGCAGTACTTCATCCCCAAACTACATTGCTAATTCTGGTACATACTTCCAGAAACAATGTTTCTATGTTGGGAAATTACTTTGGTTTTTGGGCACTGATGAGGATTACATATTAATCGAAAGCTCGGCAAAGGAGGCGTTTTGATTTTCGAGACCCCAATTCCGATTAGCTGTTAATAGCTAACGTTCGGTAAGAAACTATCGAATTGAATGATGATGGTCGTTTGGATTTCTGCTCCCTCGCTTTCATGGATTCGTAAAACTCCCAGTCGCTAAAATGCTGAATGATCCGTTCAATGGCAATCGCATTTCAATGTGGGCATGATAATCAGATGGGACATGTTTGGAAGTATCTATGTTGTACTCAACCACCGAAAACGGCCAGTGGCCGAAAAGTTTGCTCAAACCTAGGGCTGGGCATTTCGTTCTGCTCACTCCGCGGAGAGAGCACTCGGAAGATGCCCAATCCTAGGAATGGTCGTTTCGAAAGTGCACAACCGAGCTTGGTCAACATTTCCGGAGAGATTTAGGTTGGCAACTCTGCTCGCTTATCAGCTAATCTGGTTTTTTCGCCCACTGAGCGTTTTTTTGGCCACTTGTTCGACCATTGGGCGTTTCAGATGCTCAATACCCGAATCAGGCATACCAACTGGATTATTTTCTAGGTCTTATCTTTGACGACCTCGGCCATTGAGCAAAGACAAATGCTCAGCACTAAGTTAGAGCAAATTTTTCGCCCAGTGGCCGTTTTCGCCGATTGAGTACATCTACATAGGTAGTACCAATATTATCAAGTCGGCCACACACTAAGTATCCGATTGCTGGCTGCTGGAATAGAAACGTGGCTTTGAAACACCAATAAAATTTATTTGGCTCAACGCCGACGGCATCACAACCAATCACAGCAATGCATTTGCTTACTCCCTCCACCAGCAATCGGATATTGTGCTGCCGACTTTATCCAATCTGAATAGGGTACTTCAGCACCAAGGTGAGCAGTGAATTTGAAAGGTAGACTTCTTACCATCCAATATCCTGCAGCGATTGGATTATAATTTTATCAACCTCTTCCATACTGAACGTCGGACGACTCGCATGTCTTTGGAAATATATCAGTAATTAGAAAACGTTGGAAATAATTTCATAATGGGTTAAATGCCTACTTTGACAATTTGGAACGGGTTGGAAATTCGGTACTAGGTGTGTGTGTGTGTGTGCGTGATGGATGGAGCCATGGAGCGTCTGTGTGTGTATTTCGGTTTTATCGCCCTGAAGATTTCCACGTCAGGCATACTTGCACATTGAGCTAGCGGGGGGCAGTGCCACACTCCCGTCTCCGAATAGGACAGGATTTTTACAGGATTGCAAAAAACCTAGAATTGCAGTTCTGGGGATTGATTTGGCGCTAAATTTCTCACCGGGAGAGTTGCAAACATAGGATAGACCCTCTGGGGGTCAATTTGTGGTATCTGGGGGTCAGTTTGAGTTTCAGCGTGAGTTTTTCCTACCTTCTCTTGTTCTTATATCGATGCAATAATAATCGATTGGCGAACGTCGGGATTCTGTTTCCCTCTGTGGAGTTTTTGGTTTTGTTTGTTTCCATCCCCACTCTCCCACCGTTCTCCTCCCTTCCCTCGTTTCTCTGGTGGTCACAGGCCAAGCTTCCCATGATAAAAAAGTTGGAAGAATAGGAGGTCGGTTCCTGGCAGATAAAGTAAAAACAAGTACTTACCCGATGAGTTCTTCAAGTGAATCAAACCCTCGACAATTTCTGAAATACCAACCTTGTTCCCCCCAAATTTAGCCTGTGTAATACGTGCCGTTCAAGTACCGTCAATCGTGGGGGCGAATTTTCCTCGTTTCGGGTCCCAGTATGACGGAAACGGAGCTGGGAAGTCCGTCGGACGAAAGCGCGTGTAATATCAGCCAGAGCGGCAGTAAACAATGGGTCAAGTTGAACGTGGGCGGGACATGTTTTCTGACGACGAAAACGACCCTTTCTCGCGACCCGAACTCGTTCCTCTACCGTTTGTGTAAGGAGGATTCCGACTTAATTTCCGACAGAGTAAGACGCTGTTCGATAACAATATTCATAAGTTAATCTAAAACGTTTCTACAATACACAGGAAGAACTAGATGAGGTCCCAAACAGCTTACGAACGATCCACAGCTACGACACAGACTCAATCAGCGCCAGTTTTCGGGCTTATTCAGTCTGCTCAGTGTGGCTCTGAAACCATCTGCCATATTCTGCTATTTTGCTTGAATTTTGCCCAGAAGCCCCTATCATTAGTCCCTTAGATCCCTGCTAGAAGTTGAAGCCTCTGCTTGAGTCTATGATTCAGGAATTCCCTCGATTCTGCGTAGCTTCTGCTTTGTCACCCTCATCGAGCTTTTAAAAATTTGGCCATTAATCAACAACGAAAATGCGATTTTTTCCAGGACGAAAGAGGCGCCTACCTGATCGACAGAGATCCCACCTACTTCAGCCCTATACTCAACTACCTGCGGCATGGCAAGCTCATCATCAACAAAGATTTGGAAGAAGAAGGTGATTCGTCTCTTCTGAACATTCTGATTTGCCGGATTGTCCCAGATTTCATTTCATTTCTAAAGCTAGGTCTACACTGAGAGAGCTAAAGGGACACTGATTGCGCAGAGCAGTGTCAGCCGCGTCTGCACCACGAGCCCTGAGAGCGCTAGAGTGAGTTTCTGAGACCGCTCTCGCAGCTGCTCTCGCTCGTGATTGCGAGAGCAGTTGCGTGAGTGTCTGCACTACCCCCCTTTCTTCCGAATCCTTCCCCACCGTCGACCCGAATCCGCCATCGCTCTCGCAACTTGTTTCCCGCTGGTGAAACTCCTCGAGACTGATTCTGAGATCGGTTGCATTGTCGTCCACACGTTGAGAGGGAAGGGGGAACGCGAGAGCCCGAGAGCACCACGAGACTGCTCTCGCAACTACTCTACGGGCCGTCCACACTTCTCTCGAGAGCTCTAGCTCTCGCTCTACTGCAATAAGTGTCCCCGTGTAGGCCGGCCTTAAAGGTGCTGGTCGATAGCGCTGTTCGAACTTATCAGTTTGCCATTATTTGCTCAGGGGTCCTGGAGGAAGCCGAATTCTACAACATCACCGAACTGATCCGACTAGTGAAGGAGAGGATCAACCAGCGAGACACGCGACCGTTGAAAGACAATAAAAAACACGTATACAGGGTCTTGCAGTGTCATGAAGACGAGCTCACCCAGATGGTATCTACCATGTCCGACGGATGGAAATTCGAACAGGTGAAAAGAACCGAATGTAGCGATAAAGCTGTTTCTAAATCCTAACCCTTTAGGGCCGGGATTTCAATTCGTTTAAAGCTTGATTTCTCCGATGAAGCTTGCACTACATTTTACCTAGGACATATCGTCCCACTCCATGCAGAAGGGCGAATGTGGAAAGATCAATTTTCGGGTTATGTTTGAATCTTAAAGGTTATTTCGCGGGGAATTCGAATTTGAAGAGAGCGGGACGATCTGACCAACCAGTAAGGAGTTATTTGGGTAGAAAGAGGAGAGAGTATGGGGCAATCTCGTACTGTCAGAAGGGCGAATGTGACCGTTTTTGAGGTTCCGCATAACCCAGAAGCCACAGGTTTGTGTCTTTTTGAATTTTTCAAAAACCAGGAAAGTAGAAACAACAAAAACTACACTGACAATGTTTCATCTTGCTACAAAAAAACGCGATTTCCCAAAACCTGCATTTTCCACCTACGCTCTTCTGCCTGGACTGGGACGATATTTTCATTGATTGTCATACTGAAAATTTCTTGATAATTACTTAATGCAAGCGTCCCTGGATAAATCGGGCTTTAAAAAATTGAAAACCGGCCCTTAATCCATTGAGAAATGGTCCACATTTTATTTCGGCCTTTGGGTCCTTATGTAGAAAAATCTGCTGTCCGCGGTTCTCCATAAGAATGATTTGATTCTTTGGTTTCAGCTCATAAACATCGGTTCTCAATACAATTACGGGAATGACGACCATGCCGAATTTCTATTCGTCGTTTCGCGAGAGTATGGGCCAACAAACAGTACAAAGGAGTCAGAGTCGAATGATCGTGCTAAGGTTGTACAGCAAAAATTTGAAATAAGTATTATTATTGAAATAAGTAGAATTGCTTTCTTTTTAGGTTTTTTCTGCTTCATTAGATATTTTTATTTGTTCTCTTTATACAAAAGTTGATTTTTGTCACTGTGTGCCTGAAAAAAATGTCTACCATTTTCGAACCTCCCACTTTTTTGCTCATTTCCCACAATTCGTTTCAGGTCCTCCAGCAAATGGGTTCGCGGATGTGATTGGCCCGTCAGAGCAATCGGCTACCCCATTCCTGAAGTCAAGTTAGCGTTTACGGTGGCTCCGAGCAACGCTGATCTCCAGTGTCCTGTCGTCCTTGGGAGAATGCTTGCCCGGTCCGCTGGAATCCGCAGATTTTTTCCTTCCAGCGCTGCTGAAACCGCCGAGTGACTTTCGAGTGCTTTTTTCTGTTCCGCCGATGAAAAAACGCCGGAGTGCGCGATTTTCGTCGTTAAAAGAAGGGACGTTTTATACTATGCTGTTTTGTGTTCGGTAATTAATTATTGTTAGGTTAGTGCGTTTTTCGAGCAATAAATTGCCCGGGAGTTTAGTTGCTGGCCAGAAATTCGCGAACATATGAAGAGTTTTCCTTCTAAACTGCATATATCCACTTTCGAGTTTTGTCGGTATCGATTTCGTTTTTCGATTTCGATTCATAGCAGTTTTGGTACCTATAAGCAATCGAAAATCGAAAAAGCGAAATCGATATCGACAAAAC
Organism: Nesidiocoris tenuis; assembly: GCA_036186465.1. Taxonomy (NCBI): domain Eukaryota; kingdom Metazoa; phylum Arthropoda; class Insecta; order Hemiptera; family Miridae; genus Nesidiocoris; species Nesidiocoris tenuis. The sequence continues at coordinate 405,042 of AP028918.1, forward strand.
TCAAAAGTGGATATAGGCAGTTTTGAAGGAAAACTCTTCATACATAAAAAGATATTGTTATTGTCTTGGTAATAAATGGCTCAGAGAAATTTAAAGGAATTACAAATTGAAATACAGTTCTTCGAAAATATGGAAATCGCCCGCGTTTAATTTTACTGGCAAAAAATTCTAGTGGCTAGGTTTTCCAAAATGTCTGTTTTGCCTGTTTGTTTTTCCATTTACCTGCCATAAATGTAGCGTTATAGATAAAGGCAACCAGTGGTGCGTAGATAACGCACAATACTTCCATATTTTGAATCGTAAAAGTGTGAAACAATCCGATCAAATCTGACTGCTTTTGAGGGTGTTTAGGCCAAAAATATAAAAAGACTCACTGAGCAAGTGATAAAACTCGCCTAAAATAACAATACTCGAAATTAATCAGATTATAAAAAATATCCGCATACTCTGCAAGGTAAAACAATACCTACTTCCATTTATTCTGTAAATATGGAAGTTAAAAAGAGAACTTTTTTTAGCCATTTATTGACAAGACTATCAAATAGTCAAATATTTTGACTAAATAAATACATACAAATTTTGTATCCGACCTACTTTTCAGTACGTACATACCTATGTAATTTGTATTTTTTGTTCAAAATAGCTTGGTATAGCTTCATAAAAGAATTTCGCATTTCCGAAAATGACATTTTTGGTCCAAAACGCTTCAACAATATTTGACTGATTTCCACTATTTTCTGCGCCTTTGGTCCCTATACGGGATGCCTACTGTAGACATCCTGTATAGGCGCAATGTGCTTCAAGGCGTACTGTACATAAACACGCACGGTGCACTAAATTTTGGTACTCTGTCTATTGTTTTTTTAAGGCTCTTGTTAGTTTTTACGCTTGCAATTGATTGGTGCGAGGGATATTTTCGGAAAATGAGTCGGGAATTTTGGTACATTATTTCCAGAAATACCACCTAATCAATATTGAATTCACCATTGACCATTATTCGACAAATGATTTAGTGTTGCCATATAAAAGCATTTATAGCTCTCTATTGATCAAAACGTTGATCGCGTGATGCCGATGACATTTGTTTTGGTACATTTTTCTATTTGTATACAAATTTCGACTTCGATAATATGATGATAATCTCCCTACTCCTACTATTTGAAATTTATTTACTTCGATACTCAGAAAAATAATGTACCATGTCACTGAATTAGTCGTTATTACAGTGAATCCGCACATCTCATTTTTTGAGTGTTTTGAGTTAAGTAGAAAAATCGATTGAGCCGAAAAAATAGTGAGACTTATGTGTGAATTATGATCACATAATAATGATAGTTTATTATACTGTCGTTGCCAAGCTGCACAAGCTCAGTAAATCATTGAAAACCACTAAACTGGCTTTCCTCGACAATTGAGGCGTTTTGGTTTCAAAGGGCCAAAAATTGCCAAAAATAAGTGCCAAAAATTTAAATAAAAGTTATCAACAATTTAAATCTCCATTCCGTACATTTCATGTCTGAACCACTGCCATCTAGCGACGATTTTTGAAACTTCTGATAACATTTCCCCTTCCCTCTCATTTTTAAACGTTGGCGGATGGCACTTAGGCCCAAAAAACTTGATAAAACGCAGTTTTGTTTTTGGCACTTGGGCCCTTTGTACCCAAAACGCTTCAATTAGCCGAAATGAGATGTGCGGATTTACTGTAATAACGACGTAATCTAGTTAGCAGCGTTTTTTCAAGCAGGTTTACTGGCATGTCGGTGAATCCATTGTAAATATCCCTTGTACGCTATCAATTTTTAATTTTATCGACGATTTTAAAATGAAGATGAATGAAGGATTGTTGTCTCCCATGCTGGGGAGCACCACTGTCAAAAAATCCTATTTGTGGGCTGACAATCCTTGGCTCAGCCCGATGGGCTTGTCCTACGAACTGTGAACCTTCTAACACGTTAGATCTTGTCTCTCTATGTAACTCAAGGGTGTATCTTAGTGCATAGAGCACTGTGAGTCTAGAGCGACATGACCTGACTAGTTCCGATCCTCTCGTTGAGGGCGGCAGGGCAACCCCGCGACAGCTATCAAGCTGAAAGACAACGCCTGGAACGGCAGTTTACCTTATTTTGCTACTTACGCATGCAGTGAGGACACGACTTTTGTGCAACCGTTGCATTTGGTATGTTAGAAATTTACTAAAAATCACTTCATTTTTCCAGACTCCTACTCGATTTGACAAGGATTGTTTTCAATAAAGGATTTTTATTTTGATATGGAGTTTTTCCAGTCACTTTTTATTTTAAATTTAGTTTAAATTAGTTGTTTGCATCCGTTGCGATTAAAAGCGTCAAGCGTCAATATCTTTTTTTAACCCATCATCATGATTGCCATACTTTATAACATTTCCGGCGCAAAACGCATAGAAGGAGTGGTTCGATTTCAAAAAAAAAAAAAAAAAAAACCGGGCGTTAACAAATTTACCCTTGATTTGCACCTCGGGTAAGAGAATCCGCTAAATTCACTCTAAAGTACGTACCCAAAAACGCTCGAATGTCAAAAAAGTCATAATTTCAAAAACAGTTTTTTTGGGTTTTGGACCCCTTAACATTATTTGATCGGATTCCCCGGACAATATGCACCAAGTTAGAGCAAACCACAACTTTTAAGACCAACCGCGTCAAAATCGGATCAATGGTTCAATACGATGACGTGGCAACAAAATTTGGTCAAAATTTTGTAGCCACCACATTGTGTTGAACCACTGATCCGATTTTGATGAAACTAGTCCTTAAAGTTGTGGTTTGCTCCAACTTGGTGCATATTGTCCGGGCAATCCGATCGGAAAAGGTTAAGGGGTCCAATTTGGCATAATTGGGGTATATTTTTGAAAAAACGCAAAAACTCAATTTTGAAGGTGATGCCGTGGGTTTAGAATTTTTTGAGTATTTTTCCTGGCTTTCCCGCTTGATTCACCATAGGATAGGGGGTTTTTTCCGTGAAATTTTGTTTTTTAATCGGTTTGGCTTGAGATTTCTTACCGCGATTTCTCCTTTTTCGCGTTTTGCCAATTTGAGGGAGTTCTACTGAATTGATTTCGAATTTTTTGAGCTTTTTGGATTTCTTGAAGGTGTTTACACATTTTTCACTTCCTATAAGTCAAAATCAGTTGGATTTTGGTGTTCAAAAACGGTTTGACGGTTGAAATCAAATGGTTTGACGACTGATTTTTGACCTAAAAAAAATTTTTTGATCCTTCAAAAAAAATTTTTCTAATTCCACAAAAAAAATGGTTTTGAGTAGGTATATGACACAAAAAATTCGCAATTTTCTACGACTTTCCCGAACTGAGGAAAACGCAAAAAACCGATTTCTCATGGAAGACTTTCTACAAAAGGCATTTTGTCAGGTTTATAAATCTAGAAAAGTGAACTCCCTGTGTAGAGGAGTTTGTTAAGTAACCAATGCGAAGATGGCCATTTATCTACTTCCATTTTATAGGGGTTTCGCATTGAGTCCAAATTTGGCGCAGAATTATTTTACCCGTTGAAATACCTAATTGTCAGTATCCGACTGATTGAATCAGGAAATTACCGGCATCGCATGTAATCCAAAATCGTCAATCGAGTAATCCCAGAAGATACGAGTGCTGTTGAACATTATCGAATTTATCGTACCAGGTCTCAATTTATCAATTGTGTATGTTCTCAGTTATGTAATTCCATTGTCAAGGGTACGGGGCTGGCGTCACTCGGCTGATTATTACAGTCCAATCAGTAACTACCCCTCTTAGCCACCGCTCGATTGGTGAGTAATTTTGTTAATCATACTTGAATTTTGATTCATTTTTCTAGGTAAATAGGGATTGTCATCGAAGATTTGGCGTATTTTTATGTATGCATGTATGTATGTGTATGGTATGACTTCTTACTTCATTGGACCTGATGAAACCTGACATGGCTAATCAAATCGACCAAAAGCTCACAATTCAAAAACTTTTCCATGATAAAACATCTAAGTGGAGGAGTTTTGAAGAAGGGGAAGAAGTGTGGGTGGCTACAGAACCCCTGAATTTTAAAGGCGCAGAAAAAGGAGTAATAGAAAAGAAAACGGGCCCCGTCTCCTATTGGGTAAAAGTGAACAACCACGAAGAAGAAACATGCCGATCAGCTTAGAAAGGCTTAAAAAAGAAGAGGGGGAAAAATGTAGTATATCAATTCGAGAATTGTTTCCAAAGAATTTCAAAAAATTGAAACCTAAAAATTAAAAAATAAAAAGTCAGTTTCTGTTCTGCGTTCAACCAGCATCTTACTGCTAGTATACCTTACAGGGTTATTTTTGGAAATGAGCGCTTGCATAGTGAGTTTTTTACTTCCATATTTGAGGAGCCAATGTCGTTTGAAATTAATTGGAATCGTCCTAAGGGTAATCGAGAATCGGAACGGAGCCATTCAGAAAAAAGCTTTTTCATATACACATTTACTCAGAATCACTTCCTGAACAAGTGTCTGTGTGTCCGTCTGTGGTCATTCACAAAAATGGCCATAACTTCCTGTAAGGGGAAAAAACATTTCTCAAAATCTGCTTTTTCTCCAAAAGTACTTTTTGAACTGACATGTTTGTCCTCGGCAAGACCTAACACCCTGTTTAATCGGAATAAATTGGATAACGCACAGTACTTCCGATATATTTGCTTTTTTAGTATTATCTACTTCATTTTTTTCCGGCCATAAAAATGAACCGATTTGAGCGTTCTTGGTCTAAAAATCTTTGTTTTGTTAAAAATGTGGCGTTTTTTCATTTTGGGCAAATTTTAAAATTTTAATAGTGAATTTCTCGATATTTTTGGCCTAAACACCCTGAAAAGCAGTCAAAATATGATCAAATAGTGTCACAATTTTACGTTTCAAAATATGGAAGTATTGTGTGTTATCTACGCACCACTGTTTTTTCGAGGTTGCATTGAAAAAGTTTACTTGAAATTTATTTTTAAATCGGCCTCAGGGTCGGTAATAGCTCGTGTTTCCGATTACCTCAACTGACCCTATTAGAATTCAGGAAGCAGGAAAAACGCGTTTCCAAAAATTAAGGGGAGTTGGCCGGTTTTGCAACTAAACGACACTCCTCAATGAGACTCATCTGTAAAAGCAATAATTTTTATATTGAAGAAAAGTTTCAGGATACAATTCAATAGTCCGGCATTTTCTTAGTTTTCGGTAGGTATTGTTCAAAAAAATTTTTTTTTGTTTCTACACCAATTCGGCGTTTCCGGGGCCGTCGCCTTCGTTCTCCGTCTGGGTCAGCTGGGTCAGCAGGTCGGACAGTTTATTCTTCAGGATTTCCACCCCTTTGGTGACGATGGTTTCGGGGCGGAGGGCCCCGCAGGTCTCGACGTTGAAATAGAACTTATTGGGTTTGGCTTCCCAGTTGAAGGGGGCCTCGTGCTGGTCCTCGTCCAGTTCCGTGTACTCGGATTTCGGCCACTCGTCCGGCTTGGGGAAGAGCGTGTGGCGCATGGAATTGTCCGGATCGTATTCGAAGCAGACGCCGGCCGTCGGGTTCCACTTGGCGTGCTCTTTGCCGAAACCTTTCTTCGCGTAGGCGCGCAGCTTGAGCTCCTGGCCTTTGCGCAATTTGACGAGCAGAATGTCTTCGGATTCGCCGTACTCGTTGGCGTCGGCGTCCTTGTTCTTCGACGTGGCCGGGACGACGAGCGGATTGGTCGTCTTGAGGTCGGCCGTCGTCACGTGGCGCGTCTGCTCGTCCTCGCACTTGACGTCGAGCGTGAACTCGACGCTGCAGTCGGGACAGAAGTCGGGGCAGCTGCAGTCGCGCGAGTAGACGAGCTTGTCGACGACGTCGTCCGACGTGAGCGGGATTAGACCGATGCGGGAGGCGATGAATTCATCGCTCAGGACGGTCGAATTGGCCTCCAGCTGGACCCAGTCGATGGCCAGAGTCGGCGTTTCCGCGATGAACACGCGCCGCAGACTGTTGGCCACGCTCAGTTCCGTGTCTTCGATGTAGAATTTCACGTTCTCGTCCGTCAGATCCGAGACGTGGACCGACGGCTGGTTGGCGTAAGGCATCGCGGCGACTGTCGCCTACGATCGCTTACTGACGGGCGGTCCCTCGCTGGCGGTCACCTTCGGACGATTACTGACGGGCTATACACATGTCACAACTCGTCAGCAAGCGATGCAAACATTGAAATTGCAAACATTCAAATTGCAAATATTCAAATTCAATTTCGGGAAAGAATTCACGGCAATTCACTATCGGCAAAAGATCCAAACAAACTTTACCAGTGTTTCCACACGACCGCAACCTATTTCCCTCAAGGTCGAGCAAAATTCCCTTTTTTTCCCTCCAAACTTTTATCGTTTCCCACAACGATTTCCCTCGAGAAACGGATTTTTTCCAGCTCGTTCACTGAGTCGATAGCGAATTTTTCTAACGTTTTAGCGAATTTTCGAAGGAATTTGGGTCGTCACGAAATTCCGACGTGCGGCAAAATCGACCGGGAACCAACTCAAAATCCGTTTCATGCATCAGGGATCAAAATCTGAAATTTCAGTTTTGGTGTATATGTATTTATATGTGTCATTCACCACGATTATTTCCTCATTTTTAAGCCCCAGCCCCTTCTGACTTCTGTAAAAACCCCCCAAGACAAAGTTTCCGTCAAAATTCCCCTTGGGCATCGAAAAACCCCAAATTCGGGGGGAAAACCCCCAACTTGGCAACACTGCGCACATGCGTCAGAAAGAGATTGCCGTTGTCTGACGTGGAAATCTCCGGGGCAACAACAACTCGAAGCGTAATAAACACACACACTCAGAGACATAATCGATTCAGAGATTTAATCGATTTAAATAATCGATTTTGTTCGATTTTATTCTTCTCCAACCAAGAAGACCAAGAAAAAAACCAAGAAACCAAGAAATCTCTTCTACATGACGATCAATAAATATTATTCATTGATCGTCATGTAGAAACGATTTCTTGGTAGCAAGACGAATCTAGATTCAAATAAATTGATAAACCCGCCCTAAAAACAATGGAAAATTCGCCCCGATCCCATTGTAAAAATATCTGTGTCTATGCAGGTGAGTATGTAACTGAAAATTGCAAAATTTTGATTATCCACCAGTTCGTGATGATGCTGGGGAGAACAGCGCTACGTAATGTTCTGTCGAACGAGTTGAAGTGCGTTGAGCAATGTCAGCGGCGCGCATCTTCAAAATCGTCAGCGGAACTTATCGACTTGGAAAACAAATATGTTGCTCGAACATACGATCCGATACCTGTCGTCACTGCCGAAGGAAAAGGTTAGCACCTAATGGTAATGGAGAATATAAAAAATTCACGAATTGGTAGCAGAGCGTGGTTCATGATCAGACAATTTCAAACAAAGGTTTTTTACAACACCCGCTGACAATTTTTTCTTTCACGTTTCAGAGGTCTTAGAACACAAAATTTTTGTTCATATTAAATTGCAAATATTTTGAGTATTTTTCCCGGGTATCTCACTTAATTTACCATAAAATAGGGTTTTTTTTCCAAAAATTTTGTTTTTTAACCGGTCGGGCTTGAGATTTCTTACCGCTACTTCTCCTTTTTCGCGTTTTTGCCAATATGAGGAAGTTCTACTGAACCGATTTTGAATTTTTTGAGCTCGTTGGATTCCTGGATGTTTTTACACCTCTTTCACTCCCTAGAAGTCAAAATTAGTTGGGTTTTAGCGATCGAAAACGGGTTTAAAGACTAATTTTGACATTAAAAAAAATATTTTTTTGACCCTTAAAAAAATTTTAAAATTAAAAAAAAATATTTTTGAGTAGGTTTTGGGTAGGTACATGACACAAAAAATTGACGATTTTCTACGACTCTCCAGGACTGAGAAAAATGCAAAAAACCGTTTTCACATGAAAAATCCTAGGTGGAAAAATTTCAAAAAAATGATGGATTCACCTTCGGGTTTTTTGCACAAATCTTAAGATATTGACTAAAAAAAAATTGGCGTTTTTTAGATTTTGGTCAACGTGGTCAATTTTGAGGGAGTGATAAGGCCAAAATCGCATTTTTCACAGTGTTCTTGGTTTTACGGCCGTTGTACCTATGGGTTTAAGGCAAAAACGTGATGCAGAAGAAAATGTCGGGTGTTAAATTCCCTATCAGATGCATTCCCACCCATGATACCGACTTTTTGTACAAGGGCGTCCGTTTATAGGTTCATAACTGCAAAAGGTACCCATGTCACTAATCTACTTAGCATCGTTTTCATTCTCATGTTCACAGGATGCATTCTGAAGGATCCAGAGGGGAAGAGATATTTGGATTTTCTCGGAGGCTACGCAGCCGTTAACACGGGCCACTGCCACCCAAAAATCATTGAAACGGTCGTATCACAAGCGGCCAAACTTCACCACACGTCGAGGGCATATTACAATAACGAACTGCCAGTATTCGCGGAATATATAACCAAATATTTCGGCTACGATCGAGTCCTCCCGATGAATACAGGTAAGAAAGAAAGAAAAACAGTCGACGTGGAAAATCCCACACTGGTACCTAGCAAATCAACCCAAAAAAATGTTTAGTGGCTTTGTAAATATCAATAAAAACATTGATATAATAACATATTTTATACATAACATATATAATAACATTGATATAATAACATATTTTATACATAACATATATAATAACATGTTTTTGGTGTCGCAGGTGTGGAAGGAGGGGATACAGCGATCAAGATGGCCCGTCGTTGGGGATATTTGTCGAAGGGCATAAAACCCAACGAAGCCATGGTCGTTTTTGCACGTGGCAATTTTTGGGGCCGCTCCCTCGCTGCAATTTCTACATCTGACAACCCTGTCATGTATGAGCATTTTGGACCCTACATGCCTGGCTTCAGTTCCGTTCCGTTCAACGATACTTGCGCACTTGAGGTATTGAAAAAGTGTTAATCGTGGAGTCTGAATTAACAGGTCATTAAGTAGGTCACGTTCACCTACCTCATTCTTAATATTTACAATTTTTTGTGGCACCAACTTTTTGGTACCTACCAACTTTTTTGTGTGAAAATTAGGAAGCGCTCAAGTTGAAGAACGTATGCGCATTCATGGTGGAGCCAATCCAAGGCGAAGGTGGTATCATTGTACCGTCGGACGGATATTTGAAAGAAGTCCGAAGGCTCTGCACTGAGAACAACGTCCTTTTCATTGCCGACGAAGTGCAGACCGGACTCGGCCGAACCGGCGAATTGCTCGCGTGCGACCACGAATGCGTCAAGCCTGACATCCTCGTTTTGGGCAAGGGGCTTGCCGGAGCTGTCATACCGGTAAGTTATGTTATTTCAGGATAAATATACCATCTGCTTCCATGGGAGTAGGTACCTAATTTTTATCGAACTGGCTGCAATGCTCCATTTACCTACAAGGTCTGACTCTTAGGAGGGGATAATTCGAAAGACTGCCAAAGAGACGTCTTTTTGTGTTCTAAGAGACACCTCGAACAGACACAGAGCAGGCCCGAAGATTTCAGGGAAACAGTGAACTGAATAAAATATAAGGGAAACGTTCTGTCCGTCATTGATCTATTCACCTCGTCAGTTCTAGAAGATTCGCCAGATGATATCCAGATGATATCCAGATTGCCATACATAGCTAAAAAACTTCTGATAGACTTGTACAACTGCTGCCTGTTGCACTCAATTTCTGTTAATCAGTGGAAAACAATTAAAATTATTTATTTGAAGAAAGACCCAAGTCTTTTGACATCTGAAATGACAACTAATGATGTCAGACCGTTAGCACTTATTCCGTGCCCTGTCAAAATTATGAATTCCATCGTGAAAACGAAATTGGAAATTCATGTCGAAAACAATCAACTGATTCCAAAATACGCACACGGGTTTCGAAAGAACCATGGAACCTATAATAATCTGTTAGAGTTGCACAATGAAATAACCCTTCAGCAAACTATGGGCAACTCCACTATTTGTGTATTCTTGGATCTATGCGGAGCTTACAACAGCGTCAATATAAGTAAGCTGACTCACAAATTGACAGAAATTGGAATTCCACCCTACATTGCTTTATGGATCGGCTCATTCTTTACCAACAAACACTACTTTGACGGCATACACTCAGCTGTTGGAAATCGGGGTCTGGACCAGGGGTCGACTATCAGTCCGCTCTTATTCAACATATACACCAGTCACATTGGAGGGTTACTAGGTGAATGCAAGATGTCAGGCTTTGCCGACGATTTCTCAATACGAGCTCATGGAAGAGATATGGTTTTGGAAGCCAGCAAGCTACAGAGAGAATTAGATCACCTGACATTCCAATTTGAAGAAATCGATCTGCAAATTAATCCTAATAAGTCGAAGTTTATGGTGTTTCTCCCCAACCGATCGCGCCCGTCAGTAATACCCATATTGCACATTGGCCAGGAAAGAATCCAACTCGTGGAAAGCCACAAGTATCTCGGTCTAACGTTTGACAAAGACGGGAATTGGAACAAACACATTGAAAATGTCGTGAATGCCTCTTCCCAAGATGTGACGGCCATGAAATTTCTTAAAGGCTCTAATTGGGGTAACAATCCTAAAACCCAGCTTATTCTATATAAAGCTGTGTGTCGCCCAAAAATGGAGTATGCCTCTACAATTTATCTTTGGAAAAACGATCCAGCACTCAAAAAACTACAGGTGATCCAAAATAAAGCACTGCGACATGCTCTGGGCGCTGTGCGGACTACACCTGTCAACTCTTTACATGCAGCTTCTGCTGTACTACCGATCAGACACCGGGTTGACGAGATTTCCCTCAAGACAACAAATAAATACTGTTCAACATCCCCAACAATTTCTGCGCAGTACCACGAAATGAGTTGTTTGCCGTCTAGAGGAAGACAGGAAAAAATTAAACAAGAGATTCAATTTTTGTTCAATTTGAGGGAAGAGAACAATACGATATCATATTCTGACGAGCAAATTCCTACCCTACAACCCAACAATAAACTCAGCCAAATTTGTAAAAATGTAATTCCAGGGCTGATTAACAAAAAAACGGCCCTACCCGGCGAATTGGTAAACGCCACTCTCTGCATGATTCAGACTACTTATTTAACTCACGTTAAAGTATACACTGACGGCAGCAAAAGAGAATCGGGAGTAGCAGCCTCTTGCTACTGTGATGATCACAAACTTTCACAAAGTCGAACTTTACTCAAAAAAACCACAATATATGGAGCTGAACAAGAGGGTCTTTCTATGGCACTGGACCATATAAGGTACCAGCATGTTGATCACGCTGATCAGAAATTTGTAATTCTGACAGATTCTAAATCAACAGTTGATGCTTTGAAAGGTGTGAAAAAAGGTACGCAAATCCCCCACAATTTAATTCCAATCATTGGAAAATTGAATGATTTTCTGCGACAGGATCGGGAAATAATCATACAATGGATTCCCAGCCATGTTGAGGGTATCCAGGGCAACTATCTGGCGGACCGTGCAGCATTCCATGCGGCTGAATCAAGCACAATAGACCCTCTAGCCAGGACGACATACTTGGATCTGCAGCCCACACTACAAGAAAAAATAAAAAAAGACTGGTCGACAGAATATGACCGACTCACCCTGGAATCGGGAACGTGGACCAAATCTATCCTACAAAACCCTCTCAGCAGGCCCTGGTTCCATAATAAGACCTTCCAACCAAGAATCACAACCTCCATTAATCGATTAATTCTTGGCCACGGATGCACCCAAAAATTTAAATACTTAATGAAAAAAATTAATGATTACAAATGTCAATTCTGCCTTCCATCCGAATATGAAAACGACCTATACCACATTTTTGATTGTTGCAAATATAAGAACTCAATAAACCAATTTATAAAGCCACACAATTCAGCAAAAGAATTTTTAAAACACCATTCGGCCAACCCTGACAAATTAGCTGAGCTAGTGCAACTCCTCCAACATCTTCAAATCAAATTTTGAACACCGCCTGCAAGAACTACCTACAACTACCTACAACTCGTCCAAAATAATAACAACCCCAATGCCTAACATGGGATATTCCTGACGGCATCGCACAAAGAAGAAGAAGAAGAAGAAGAAGAAGAAGATTCGCCGTTTATAACCTACCCGTTCATTTTTGTCAGGTTATGTACGTAAGGTATCTCGTCTTGTATGTTTTTCGTAATATCGCCTGCTTACCAACTTTGTTTCTTTCAAATTTCCGATTTAATTAAATTCCAAGTGTTTCGTGCGTTATCTAAAATGTCGAGTACGTCGGAGAACGCGCCTTCCGCGTCCGATTCGCCGCAAGTCGTGACGAATCCGAAATTCGACTGGTACCAGTCCGAAAGTCAAATCGTCTTGACGCTGTTTGTCAAAAAAGTCAAACCCGAGCCTGAATCGAGCGTCATATTCGGCGAAAGTCAAATCGTCGCCAAATTGACCGCCGAGCCGGGACTCCGCATAGAGAAGACGTTCAAATTGGAAAAGCAAGTCAAACCCAGAGGCTGCTCTTACAAAATATTCCCGTCCAAAGTGGAAATCAAATTGGCCAAATTTGACGGCTCGCATTGGCCGAGACTGGAGGCCGTGCCCGAAGTCGAAAAGGCGCAGTCCAAATCGCAGCCGCGCAATTGGGACAGAGTTGTCAACGAACTGGACGACAAAACGGACGAGAGCGACCTGGCGCAGCTGTTCCAGAAAATCTACGAAGAGGTAAAATATTCGACGGCGAATCCGCAAAACCATGGATTTTTCGGGAATTTTACGAAGGAGGCGGGAAAGACCGTAGGGATTGCTTTAAAATGACGTTTACCCTCAGTTTTCGTCATTTGAGGTAGTTATGCCACCTGCTTGCCATGTTACTTTCACGGGTTCTAAAGTTACGACTTCCATAAACGAATTTAAGGCATACATGGTTATGATCCCATACTGAGCGGGACTTACCCGGTTTTGATAACTTTTGTAGGGACCAGCCTAAGGTAGAAAAACAAAAGTTTGTGATACTCATGATCAAATTCGAAATCGAAATTACAATGAAACAGAAAATCATACTCATAATCAAACTCGAAGTAAAACTCACCATGAAATTAAAACTCAAACTCATAATCGAAGTCGAAGTCAAACTCACAATGAAACAGAAACTCAAACTCATAGTCAAACTCAGTATGAAACAGAAACTCATAATCAAATTCGAAGTCAAACTCACAATGGAACAGTTACTCAAACTCATGATCAAATTCGAAATCGAACTCACAATGAAACAGAAAATCATACTCATAATCAAACTCGAAGTAAAACTCACCATGAAATTAAAACTCAAACTCATAATCGAAGTCGAAGTCAAACTCGGAATAAAACAGTAACTCAAACTCATAGTCAAACTCAGTATGAAACAGAAACTCATAATCAAACTTGAAGTCAAACTCACAATGGAACAGTTACTCAAACTCATGATCAAACGCGAAATCGAACTCACAATGAAACAGAAAATCAAACTCATAATCAAACTCGAAGTAAAACTCACCATGAAATTAAAACTCAAACTCATAATCGAAGTCGAAGTCAAACTCACAATGAAACAGAAACTCGAACTTATAATTAAACTTGAAGTCAAACTCACAATGAAAATGAATCTCAAACTCATAATCGAAGTTCTGTTTCATTGTGAGTTTGACTTCAAGTTTGAGTTTCTCTTCGTTGTGAGTTTGACTTCGACTTTGAGTTTCCGTTTCATTGTGAGTTTGAGTTTCATTTTCCTTTTTGAGTTTGGCTTCGACTTTAAGTGTCTGTTTCATTTGACTCCGATTTCGATGATGAGTTGAAGTTTCATTTTCATTGTGAGTTCGACTTCAACTTTCAGTTTCCGTTTCATTGTAAGTTCATTTATGAGTTCGAGTTTCTGTTCCATTGTGAGTTTGACTTCGAGTTTTACAATGAGTTTGAGTTTAATTTTCATTGGGAGTTTGACTTCGGCTTTGAGTGTCTGTTTCATTTGACTTCGATTTCGATTTCGAGTTGAAGTTTCATTCTCATTGTGACTCGTAGTCAAACTCGCAATGAAACAGAAACTCAAACTCATAATCGAACTCGAAATGAAACAGTAACTCAAACTCATGATCAAACTCGAAATCGAACTCACAGTGAAACAGAAACTCAAACACGTAGTCAAACTCACAGTGAAACTTGAAATCAAACTCGAAACCAAACTCAGTATGAAACAGAAACTAGGTAAGTAAACTCGGAGTCAAACTCACAATAGAACAGTAAAACTTACCTCAAAAGACGAAGTGACGGTCTCCTCAGAGAAATCTCTGGACTTACGCGGTTTTACAATGACTGAGGAAGCCTATGGACTTACTGTAAGTCCATGACCTGTAACAGGTTTTTTCATTCCTAGAGAAGAGACTGTTGACCTGTGGCAAAAACGGCCTATTTCGGTGGATCGAGAGCCTCCTGACGAACCAGAAAAGCTCAAATCCTTATTTTCGAAAATTTTGGGACTTAAATGGTTTTGCGGATTCACTGTATATGTTCACACTATATTATAATAATTTACCTTCCTAACTTTTGATATCGATGAGTCAATTTATTAGGGAGCAAAATTCAGTTTGCTCATTCATTCATGAATGCTCTGGAAAAAAATTTTCTACCCGGAAAATTTTAGGCACGCTATTTCAGACGGTATTCGATAAATAATTAATTTTATTAATCGAATTGTGGTCCCCTTTATTAATTTATTATTACTTAAGGGCCAATTTCATTAATAAAAACCTAGTTTAAGCTAAATCTACAGATCCGATTACTATCAAGATCAAAGAAAAAACATGTTTTTATTGTTAATGAAATTGACCCTAAACTAACTCCTACTTAAAGTGTGATGTAGTTTCTCCTTAAAATTGTCCAGATGGGGCTCCAGCTGGTATCTCATTTTAGTTAAATTATCGAATTGAATTTTTCGTGTATTTTAATACATTTTTGTCGGAATGAAAGAAAAAATTGTTCTTGTTTTTTCAATGGCTTGAACGAAGGAATGAAAAAACATTTTTTTTTTTCATGTTTTTTCTAGGGCTCGGACGAGGTGAAGAAAGCGATGAACAAGAGTTTTGTCGAATCCGGCGGCACCGAATTGAACACCAATTGGGGAGCGGTTGGCCACGATAAAGTATCAATCAAACCGCCTGACGGAATGGAATGGCGCTCATGGGACAAATAAATTCCCGTCTTCCTCAATATTTTCGTGTTTCATTGTATAGAACGTGAATATTCTTTCTCTTTTAACATTTTCCTCCGCGATCCTGCCGAATGTGTCCCAGTGTTCTGATCCTGGGCAATTCTGTAAGCCTGTTTCAGGCTACAATGTACGCGAATTTCTTTCGACTGAAATCGACGTTGTTTACATTATTTTGTTAATAAATCATATAACATTACAAGGCTTGCTTAATCCTACCCTGAGAGCGCTACTATCGAGTGAGTTTTGCGTAATTCAATTCAGACATTTGGGGTAGATGATGTGTGACTATCATTAGATGCTATAAAGGAAATAATTATTCATATTTTCACCGATAACTTCTACAACTCTGAACCTTTTAGATGTCGGCAGTCCTCGCTAATGAGGATATCATGTGCCATATGACGAGCGGAACTCACGGCTCCACTTTCGGCGGCAACGCTCTGGCCTGCGCTGTAGCTAGACGAACATTGGAAATCATCCGAGAAGAGAAACTCGTGGAAAACGCGAAAAAGATGGGGGAAAAGTTTCGGTCCGATTTGCAGTGCAAATTGCCCAAAGGAATCGTCCCCGTGATCAGAGGCAAGGGGCTGATGAACGCCATCGAAATACACCCAGGTAAACAATTTCAGAAGGTTTTGAGTAAGCGCACACTGCAGACAAGGCACATGGCATCAAATACCTAATGTACCATTCCGTCCCTGCCAACATTTTGTCATCCTGTGCCCTCTTCTGCCTGCTCTTTGTTGATGCGCACACCACTGTCTGAAAAAGCGAATTTTTCGATTAGCTCCAAAGTGTACGCTGAAGGGCTTTGACTATTTTTCTTTGTTTAAGATTTCGGAACCGGCCACGATTTGGCCATCAGGTTGAAAGATGCCGGCCTCCTTAGCAAATCGGCATCGAAACAGGCAATCAGACTGACGCCTCCGCTTGTGATCAGCGAATCGGAAATAGAAGAAGGCGTCGAGATAATTTCTCAAGTCGTGGACAGTTTCGCAAAATAAATGATTTTTTGGACGTTTTTCAAACGTTCGGCATTCCTTGGTCTGTTCGGAGAGGCAGTCCTGGACTGCTCCAGGTTTAGTTGCTAAGCCGTGTGATTGGTTGAGCAACCTTATGAACAAATTCATCCAATCATATGGCTTGGCTTCGTTAGCAACAAGACTCGGAGTAGTCCGGGACTGCCTCTCCGGACAGACCGTCTTTCATTCGCCCAAATTTATCACCCGAGTTCTGTGAGCTGATAAGACGGTATCGAATATTACCCAATTTTTCATAGGGTTTCGCACGGCAACAGAGATATCGAAACGTTGCCGAATACTCGCTCTCAATTTTTATAGTGGACGAAACGAATGTGCGAATACGAATATATTTTACATTGCATCAATAATTTACAAACTTCTACTGGTATTTGACTAGCCTAATTCGTAAATATAAATATGGAAAGTGCACATCTCGTCAATAACAGCTCGGAGCTAAGGCATACGTAATCGCTCTCATAGTAACAATCCAATGAAAATGAGAAAATTATCTAAACCCGCAACAGTAATTTAAAATAGCTTTTTAGATCAGTAGTCAAATCGAAAAATTCCAAGGGTTAAGAATGCGGTTAAATTGTTAATAAATTATACACATGTAAGTATTTTGATAGAATTCGAGAGGTCCCGTTAACGTTCGGCTCAAATAATACTGAGATACGATGATGCATGATTGGAAGTGAGTGCACAATTGGAATTCAGTCTTGTTTGCTGGGTTTCATGGGATCCGAATACGCCCTGTAGATGTAGAAGCCGAGAGCGATGTGGAGCACTGCTATGGCAGATATCGCTGAATAGACATTGCTGGGTATGGACGAATAGCCGAAAATGCCTGAAAAAAGATGAAAAATAGTCGCAGGTAAACCTCAGCTTATGGGTCCGAAATGAGGAACATGCATGAAAAAAAATAAACTGTTTTTTCGACATAATATTCCTTGTTAGGCTTCGAAAATGGTGTTATGGTGGATGACGGTTCGGAAAAGAGGTAATTAAAAGAGGAGGGAGGCTTAGTGAAAATCGCAGATTTGAAGTCGAGCGGGAAAATGGGCAGTCGCAAGGTTACACAGTGTGATGTCATCTTCCCGTGAACAACAGTGACACCTCATCCGAGTTCATGTGCGTATGCTGTGATAGGACGGCGATAACGGATTTTTTGCCGTTACGTTAAGAAACTACGTGCAGTCACGTCCGCACAGTGACGTCATACGGTTAACCGCCACATTCAAAAGGGCACTTTTCATTAGCGTTTTTCACCAGGAAAAATGTTGTTTTTTCGTTGTAGACCATCACTACATCATTTTCGCATCCTAAACAGCATCATTCTGGCGGAAAAAATGGATTTCGTTTTTCTTGCATGTTCCTCATTTTCCATGAAATATTCCGAAATAGCCGTATTCTTTCAGTAATAATTGAAACGAGTATGATCTTTCTTGGAGTACTGACCATCAAAAAGGAACACCTTGGATGCGAAGAACGTGATGACAGGCAAGGCAATGATGATCATGCAGTAGTAGAAGACGGTCTTGAATATCCGGAAGTCGCTCATGTCCTGCGAAACATTCTGAATCATACAGACAAATGGAAAACAATTTGAGACATCGAACAGTAGCGAACACGGAGCGATTTAGAGACAGGAAAGCCGTCAAACACGAAGGATCAATGGCAAGTTGCTATTATTTCGGCAGGATCTGCAGGCTCAAGAACGCACGCGAAGAGAGGCAAAACTTGCTGCGATGCTGGAAAAATGCTGTTAATGTTAGTCAAAAATGCAATTATTAGCAGCTAGAGGATAAACATAATATTACAGGTTAGGACACAAAGGGAACTGCAGCAACAGGACAACTAGGCGATTATTTAGGGGCTGGCATGCGCTAGTAAGTACTTGGCTTAAGTACATGTACTTCAACTGATTTGTATGTAAGGTGTACTTCAACTGATTTGTATGTATTGTGTTAATGCAGACAATCCTACACATACTTCAACTTGAAATGAATTAGGATGGTGAGGAGAGTCACTATCCGGAAATTTGTGTAGGTACAACAGAAGGTAAACTAGGTAGGCTCATAATACAGTTTTCACATATAAGTACTTAAGTAAGCCGGTGAAAATTTGTAAACACAAATGCTTAGCTGTAACCGGACTCGGCAAAAAGTATTGCAACATCATGCATACAGCCTCGCCCACCACCTTGACGGTTACACACAGATAAATTGATCGCAATTAAATTAGGAATACTTGCCTTGTCTGGAATGTTCATCATGGTTTTTGATCGGATTGAACGAAATTTGAAATTTTTTACCGAACCCAATGCTCAACCGTAAGTAGGAGAGAGAAACAACAATAATGCAACGAGCAACCACCTATGACCGCGCCATTTTCTTTTGGCTGCGCGACTGGTGTTGGTGTCAGTGTTGCCAAGGCGAGGCCGTCAAAAACCCCAGAGACAACGGCAAAAAACCCCCAAATGTGACAAAAGTCCCCGAAAACCCCAAAAGATAAGAACGATATAACCAGAGGTGCGTAGATAACACACAATACTTCCATATTTTGACACGTAAAATTGGGAAACGATTTGATCATATTTTGACTGCGTTTTATGGTGTTTAGGTCAAAAAATCAAAAAATTCACTATTTAATTTTTATTTCAATTCATTCGAAACAAAGATTTTAAGACCAAGAACGCTCAAATCGGTTCATAATTTGTGGCCGGGAAAACATTAAAAATGGTGATATATCGGAAGTACTGTGAGTTATTCAAATTCCGATTGAACAGGGTGTTAGGCCTCTATTGAACCTAACAAGTTTCCCAACATGGCATCCTATTAAATTAAAGTCATCAATTTCGGGAGGTATCGCGAGGAATCAAAAACATTAGAATTTAAACTATCTGAATATATTTATTGGAAATCCCGTCAATTTACTTATAACATTCTTCAAAAAAGGTAGGTAGGTATCCTAAACGTGAGAGAAGAAGCTTAAACTTTAGCAGCTTCCAGGTATTTTGAGCACTTTGTAGACACCTACTAACTGGTAGAAAAATAGAAAATTCACCCTTGCAGATACCAAGATCTGCTGGTCCCAAAACCGCATTTTCTAGGAAAACCAGAAAAAACCAGTGGTTCGCAGATAACACACAATACTTCCATATTTCGATACATAAACTTTCGAACCAAAGAATTTGATTTTGACTGATTT
Source organism: Nesidiocoris tenuis (assembly GCA_036186465.1). Lineage (NCBI taxonomy): Eukaryota > Metazoa > Arthropoda > Insecta > Hemiptera > Miridae > Nesidiocoris > Nesidiocoris tenuis. The sequence goes on from AP028918.1 coordinate 424,543, forward strand.
GGAGGCTACAAATGTCCAAAAACGCTAACACGTCAACAATACGAAGACGCTTGCAAAAAATAATTCCCTTAACTCGGCACAAGTGGCAAAGTTTCTGTTGTAAATCCCAAAAAACGCGCGGCATAATGGTTACCTCGAATAATCTCAACTACAAATTAAATCATCGATAAATAACGGACATTCTATAGCCCAGTAAATGTTGGCAATCATGTAAACAATCGACCTTACGGCTTGACAAACCAATCTGGTTCCAACGGACCAGTGGGATTTCTGTTGATTCCTCTTCTTTGAAATAAACCAAATAACTGGCAGGACATTCCAACACTACAGGCAAATCGTGAGAAACTCGAAGAAGATATCCTTTCGATTCTAAACCGATCAAAGATTCAGAGGAAATGTTTGATGGCGAATTGACGACGACAGGGCTTCCGTTCAAAACTGCGTAATGGACGATCGTGAGCAGATCGTCTGGAGGGATGATGCTGGGCGAATTGACAACCAGAGGGCCCCGGTTGACAACGTACGTCATCAGTTCCAAGCCAGAGTCAGTCGTTCGCAGTGCAGAGTCCGCTAATGGGACTGAGAACCTACAAATCGATAGTAAAAGTGTAAATCCTTCAAAAATTTATCAGGGTACCACAAAAACGTGCTAGTAGAAACACACGATGCGAATTCTGAATGCTATCTTGAACGTGCAATGTCTAATTTGTGACTCACCGAAGCTTCTTTGACATTTCGCGCCGCACCGGTTCAAGTAGAAAGAATCGCTCATTCAATGCCAACAGCGCAGGGGACTTCAATTCTGTCAAGTTCACAGATAGTCTGAGGGGCCTGATGGAAAACAAGGTTAGTCAATTTCAGTCAGTTGTAAAGAACCCAATTTTCAATGTTTACAAAACGATTCTGCGCAATTTTGTCACTCACTCGTCTGCAAAAGACGTCCAATATTTTTCTTGCCTTACAAGAAGCATTCTTTCCAATCCTATAAAGAACAGAAACAACGGCTTTGTCAAGTTTAGGCAGGAATTTCTGCGAAAAGTAGAAAAGCAGGGCGAAGGTTTCCATGCCTGGGTTGTCAGTTTTCAAGAGCAATTCACCCACTAATGGATTTGTCGATTGATCCAATGTCGACCTCAGAAATTCGAGGAGTATTTTTTCGACTGGACTTGAATTCGCTGGCACAAACTTATTCTGCAGGATTAGCTTGAACCAGCTTGATATCTTCAATTGGGCCTCCCATCCCCCAGCGTTAGTGGTAGGTTCATCATCATTAAATTTAACCATTGTCACGCATATAGACCGTTGTCTTGCATCGAGATCTAACTTACTAGATAGGCCTACTGGGAAGGAATCAAAGGATGGCAGCGTCTCCGGCTCCATAATGCCGTGGCAGTTGAACCAGATCGTTTTCACCTTACGAATCAAAAACACACTTGGTAATTAACTTGAAGGGTCAAAAATAAAGCTGTTATGCGTACTTTTCAAGGTGTCATCTTAGCTTCAGTAAATTGGTACTGAACTGTGGACTAGTGTCCTTGGAGCCACACAGCTAGAGTACCAACCTCGACATTAGCGTTTCTTTTTCAATTTTCACTCCTACCTTGAGACGAGAAGTGACATGCCCACACATTTTCTCGGTCCACACTGAAGTGCTGAGACAATCGGGCAGAGAACCGAAGACTTCTTCGAGGGAGCGGAACGGCAGTAGAATCGCTCCTTCTCCGACCGCAGGTTCAGTACGACAAGGGTGCAAACCAACAAAGAATCTGAAATGTTGGCGGTCCGTCGGTTGGATAACCTGCGAAAGATGAGCTAGAATCAGATATAAAGAGCCATAAAGCCCAATTTTTTTTAAAGGGTCAAAAAAATATTTTTTTAGACCAAAAATTAGCCTTTAAACCAGTTTTCGATCACTAAAACCCAACTAATTTTGACTTATAGGTAGTGAAAAAGGTGTGAAAACCTTCAAGGAATCCAACAAGCTCAAAAAATTCAAAATCGGTTCAGTAGAACTCCCTCAAATTGGCAAAACGCGAAAAAGGAGAAATCTTGGCAAGAAATCTCAAGCCAAACCAATTAAAAAACCAAAATTTCAAAAATCTTCGGAAAAAACCCTCTATTTTATGGTGAATCAAGTGAGAAACTCGGGAAAAATACTCAAAAAATTCTAAACCCACGGCATTACCTTCAAAATTGAGTTTTCGTGTTTTTTCAAAAATGTACCTACCCTACTTATGCCAAGTTGGACCCCTTCACCTCTTCCGATCGGATTGCCCAAACAATATGCATCAAGTTGGAGCAAAACACAACTTTCAAGACTAGTTTCGTCAAAATTGGATCAGCGGTTGGTCCTAAAAGTTGTGGTTTGCTTCAACTTGATGCATATTGTCCGGGGGATCTGATCGGAAAAGGTGAAGGGGTCCAATTTGGCATAAGTAGGGTATATTTTTGAAAAAAAAACGCAAAAACTCAATTTTGGAGGTGGGTTCAGAATTTTTTGAGCATTTTCCCCGAGTTTCTCGCTTGATTTACCATAGAAGTGGTACCCAATAAGAATATATACCTTTTGTTCGGCAGAACTTGCTTCACGCTCATTCATGTTAACGATGGGAATACCCAAGGCATCGACATAATTGACTGCGTCAGCTTCCAAAAGCTGTACAAATTGATCAAATGCAGATTCCTCAATGTAGATATAGTTGGGGGTCCAAAATGTCTGAAAATGAAACGCTCAAATTGAGTGGGTACCTACCTGCCTACTGATGGAAATCGTTTTCTACCTACGAAACCTGGAAAACTGTTCCAAACATTTCAAATTTACCTTTCAGTACCTCCTCTGGGGTACTTCTGGTCTTAAAACAAAGTCTACCCTATGGACTCAGAATCGCTTTTCCTCGGCCACTTGGTACCACTTCCATACTTTTCACTAATCTGGCAATCTTTTTGAATCTCGGCAACAAAAAATACAGCAGAGTAATTGGATAATAGGCAATCCCTCTCACCCGACCACGGCATGACCAAACGTTTTCAACTGCGCTCCTTGTAGCGGCTGTCAGGTCAGCTGAATCCAAAATGATCATAGCGTTATTCCATCCTCGAAGCTCTTCGACTGTTCGAAGTTGAAATCGATTAATAGTAACTGAGTATAGGAACATTTTAATGATAGACCATTTTTATAAGTTTGTCAATAGACTAGGTTATCGGCGGCTTATTGACAATTGCAGGTTATGATAGGTTAAAGGCAGGTTATTGGCCCTTATAAATACAACTGCTTGTACTTTGAAATTGACTAATTAAATGCATAGGTAGGTTGTGCGAAGGATTATTATAATATAATAATTAAAACCTATTATAATATATTATAACCTAAGATAACCTTACAAAAATCGTCCATCGCTAGTTAATCAGGTAAGCACCTACTTAACTAACAGTGGAGGAAGCCCAAAAATTGAGAACGTTTACTCACACGATTCAGTCTTGAAGCTCACATCGGCCCTGGAATGGTCAGATTTTCAAAATTACTCAGTTATCTCTATAAAGTATTGCTTATGACAGGCCCAAATGCGACAGTTGCTCCACTTACGAGATATTTGACAAAATTCCGGCAATAGCAGCGATGAAATAAGTTGGAGAATTTCGACCGAAAGGTACGTCGGTGGAAAAAGTTACTCTTCTGCAACCAATTAATAATCCCGGACCAAGCACTGGGCCCAGGAAGGATAGATATTCAGGACCCTGACGGATGGTGACTGAGCAGTCATCATTATCGCCTTAAATCAAATAAATGAAAAAATAATTGGTCAGTTATTCAATAAGAATTACATAATTATCAGTGATAATCAAACTCGATCTGAAACTGAACATGAAGTTAAACTCAAACTGAAGTTCAAACTCAAGTGAAACTCGAAGTCAAACTTAAACTGACGTTCAAACTCGAACTGAAACTCGAAGTCAAACTCAAACTTTAGTTCAAACATAAAATAGGACCTAACTCCATATTATACATCTACAATTTTAAATTGTGCCTAGAACCTCTCCGACTTCCTATCATCCAATTTGTATACGAACCTTTAAACTTTACAAATTATTTTGACAACAGTAGCTCGTGTCAATCGAAACTTCAATCGAGGCACTGAGTTTCAAAACTCGCTCTTTCTGAATCAAGCGATTTTGCAGGAAACGCCAAAAAGTGGTACAAAAGAAACAGTTTTGCAACCACAGGAAGCGTCATGGGTAAAGAACGACTTTTGCAACTATTTGTGGTTTTCAAACCTATTTTTAGACGTGAAAAAACATGTTTGGCTACAAACTGACTGAAGCAATGAAAAGAGCGGGGAAAAAAATTTCAGAAACCACTGCCAACTCAATTTTGACAAAAATCGGAAAGAACGAGTTTTGAAACTCAGTGCCTCAATCTAAATCTCCCACAAGCCTTTATTGAAGTACCTATCTTTCAAACCAAATAGTTGTGCAGTCTTAGCTGGCATTTATCTGCTGTACTTAGCAGTTATTTATTTATTTGTCAATTTTTTACCAGTCCCTCTAAAAAACCCTCCCGTAAAAACCCCAATAATTTCACCTGAAAAATCCCCCTTGGGCATAAAAAACCCCAAAATTTGGAGGGAAAACCCCCAACTTGGCAACACTGCGCTCACCTTACAGGCCTTCCACCCACCGTCGGCATGAGACAAATATAAGAAAACAACAACAACTCTCGCCTCTTGCTCTTCTCGAACGTAAACATTCGTTCAGATTCCAGCATTTATCCAAAATTTATCTCGCCGCAGTCGATGCAGATTTGCGGGTTCTGATGATAAACAATTAGAATTGATCATGTTCTACCACATTTCTCTCGAACATGATATTCTTCTCCACCCGCGGTACTTCGGGCCAAATCTGTTCGACATTGTGAAGCAGAAACTCTACACCGAGGTAAGTGAGTCGAATCTTTAAATAATGATTAAATCATTTTTCATTCATCATCAAATCATTCATCATCAAATTTTGATGAATAATGATTCCGTCCAGATTTTTAATAGTATTGATTACTGAATAAAAATTGTTCTTTTTCGATTAAGCTCTTCCTTACTGATGTTTTATTTTAGTTTATATCGAGCATTGCACTCGGAATTTTCAACATTTTTATTTGTTTTGTGGTGAAGTCAACTACATACTTGTTCAAATTTTACTCGGGGTAGTGTTCTCAACAAGACCTACGTTCTACCTTCTTTCCAATCATGTCGGAAATCGTAATTACGGCAACACCACACAACCAACATTTTGGCAGTTTTTAGGTAAAACGGAAAATCATGTTTAATCTCTGTGCCACATCGGTTTCAGATTCGCGAAACTCGTCGTAGAACCCGCTGAAATATCCCTTAGATACGCTTGGATACCTATGTTGATGCATTGGAAAAAAAATCGATTTTTCCTTCTCCTGTGTTGGTTTTGTACTGACGATGGCTTGACCGCCGAAACCGGTTTACAAACTCGTAAAACTGACAACTTCCATTCCCTCGATTTGAGTTTCCAATTCTTCTCCTGGAAAGTTGCCAAATGTTAGTTGTGTGGTGTCGCCGTAATGACGACGAAATCCTTCCTCGAATCGCACCAAGTGCTGGACACCCTGTCACGTGAGACACGTAGCTTGACAATCTGTTTGACTGTACTCGAAGGTCGAGGGCACATGTACGGGGAAGTACGGATTCGTCATAGCAGTGACGAACATTGACAATGTGGGAGCTGGACTCATTCAACCCGGCCAGGGTTTCGTCGTCTACCCGGTCAAATATAAGGCCATCGTCTTTCGTCCTTTCAAAGGCGAAGTCGTCGACGCCGTCGTCACTCAGGTAACGCAGTTCGTTTTCAATCGTCGTAACTTTTCTTTGGAACATTTCGACAGTCATAGTGTAAAAACCTGTGAGTACGATTTTTGGCGAAAATTAGGTTTTCAGCTTTTCTGGTAGCTATTGGCCCTGCGCACCGTCTGGTGACGTCATAACTCAGCTGCAACAAATATTTTTGATTCTATGGGGGTTTGTAATTTACCTTTAAGTAATGAATTCGGTGTAAATCCCTGTAAGTAATGAATTTCTGTATAAAAACCTTTCTCGCAACAAAATTCTGACCAAAATACGTTTAAACTGTCGGTGATGGTCTTTGGCTTGAAATAAAAAAAGGAACAGTAAACTAAACGTCCATTTAAACGGTTTTTTTGACCTCCTGAAAAGTTTTCGAAAACACACTTACAGGTTTTCACACTATGACTGTCGATTTGCAGAAACATTTCCTCCGACAACCCCGCACGCCGTAACGATCAGCGAAAAATGTTCTCAGGTCAACAAAGTGGGGATGTTCGCCGAAATCGGGCCGCTCTCCTGTTTCATATCGCATCACAGCATCCCGGCTGACATGGAGCATTGTCCGAACGTCCAGCCCGCGTGTTACAAGTCCAAAGACGAAGACGTCGTCATCGCCGTCGACGACGTCATCCGCTGCAAAATCGTCGGCACCCGCGTAGATGCTTCTGGCATTTTTGCCATAGGGACACTGATGGACGATTATTTGGGTCTTATCAGCAACTGATCGACCCGATATGATTTCAGAATACCATAATTGACTCGAGGTCTGTTTGTACGATAGTCAATATCAATCAGTTAATAAAAGATAATGATAACGCTGGGTTCACTAGCGAGTGTTGAATCGCATGAGTGTGAACCGAGCTTAACTAATTTTGATTAACCTATTTTGAATTTCAGTCCAATTTCCTTATGTGAGGCATCCCTGACTGCGAGAACAACATTTAAAATTTGACAGCCGTTGTTAACAGCTGAGAGTTGTCAGAAGTTTGTAGTTGACATGAAATGCTTCTATATTTTGATACGTTAATTTTTGACACAATTTGATTACAAACCTACTCAAAAAATTTTTTTCTTTAATATTAAAACTTTTTACCTAATATTAAAACTTTTTATCTAATGGGTCAGAAAAATATATACCTATTTTAGGTCAAAAATTAGTCTTTAAACCAGTTTTCGACCACTAAAACCCAACCAATTTTGACTTATAGGGAGTGAAAATCGTGTAAAAACCTTCAAGGAATCCAACAAGCTCAAAAAATTCAAAATCGGTTCAGTAGAACTCCCTCAAATTGGCAAAAACGCGAAAAAGGAGAAATCGCGTCAGGAAATTCAAGCCAAACCGATAAAAAAAAAACAAGATTTTCCAAAATTTTTGGAAAAACCCCCTATCCTATGGTAAATTAAGCGAAAAAACTGGGAAAAATGCTCAAAAAATTCTAAACCCACGGCTTCACCTTCAAAATTGAATTTTTGCGTTTTTTCAAAAATAATAATGCCAATTTGGCTTGACCTATTAAATAGGTACATTATTTCTGGAAATAATGTACCAAAAGGTTGAGGACCATAATTGGAATTGAGGGAGATATGGCCATTTTTGTCAAGTGTCTTAAAGTACTTTGTAGAACATAATATGTTCTACAGAATATTATTCTGTACCTCCAATCTGGTTTTTGATTTTAGAATGATTACACTATCACTTTTTTGCGCTCTGTAAATATGTAAGTAAAAATGTTGTTTCTGAAATCACTTGGAGACCGAATTCTAAGAAAAAGCAACCAGGGAAAACGTTTTGGAGCGTTTTCAAAAACTTACAGCTCTCATCCATTGGCAATGCGGGATGTCTGTATTTCGAGTAGAATTTAAGCTGGTCGATAAGTTCGCCAACGATTTTGTCTCCATCTTCGGCTGTGTATTCACCGTCGAGCTGCAGTAAAGCGCTGAGGAACGATCGTTTCTCTTCGAAAACCACGACAGCTCTATCGATTCTACGGGACAAAATCCAGTGATTTTCACTTTACCGGAAAACATTTGTTACGAGGGACGTCCGGAAAAAAAGGGGACAATTGTCGTAGGGGGTGATGGGGATTTTTTTTCCAAAGTTGGCATACATCAAAGGTTTTTTAAGGTACTATCGGAATGCGTTATAGGTAGGTACCTGGGGATGAGAAATAAATTACCCTCTCGATTTTAGTACAATTACAATACACTCTGTAAATGTGAAAGTAAAAAATTGATGTATAAATAGAAAAATCTACTAACTGCCTCGGTGCCACGTCGGCTCGGGTCCCCGTAGATAATTTCAGTTCAGACCAGTTGCGTGTATGAGCCAATTCAGCTGCCCACTCCTGAAACCAGTGGTGAGCAATTCTCAGGTAGAAACAGGGCAAGCAGTACCAAGGAAATTCGAAACTTAAGATCCATAGATATGAGTTATGGTACGCTAGTTCTTGAGTAACGGTTGGCAGGCTTTTGCTAACGTCAGCCCCGTCGCCACCTGTTGCTGGCTTTTGCCCCTCTTGTTCTACTTCTAAAACTAGCAGGATTTCTGATAGCCATGGATCAATCACAGTTGTTATTACCATGGAACAATCGATTCTTGATCAGCGACTAAAGCTGGATTGACACGTGCGTTTTTCTCTGCGTCCTGCGATCTGATTGGTTGCCAGTTTTACGCGCGCGCACTTCACCAGGTAACTTCACCTGGCAGCCAATCAGATCTCAGGACGCAGAGAAAAAAGCACATCGCACCTCGAGAATGAAAGGGGCACAACTTCTAGGCATTTCAAATTAGAGTTGTGCCCCTTTCATTCTCGACGTGCGACATGTGAATCCAGCTTTCGTCGCTGATCAAGAATCGATTGTCCCATGGTAATCACAATTGCGATTGGCCCATGGCTATCAGAAATCCTACTCCGATTGGTCCTGACAGCCCCCAGGTATTTTTAACTCAGAAAAGAGCATGCCAGTGTTCATCTTCCACGCGACTGCTACAAAATTGGCGAGCTCGAAAATATATCGTACAGAATAATGTAAGGAGTTCATCGTTCCATGGTAATCAACTGAATAAAAATCTGTTTTCCTGTTTTCAAAACGAATCCTTCAGAAAGTAACATTAAATATTTAAGATAATTTTTCTTAAATTCGTAGATCAGCCTTCCAAAGTTAAGCAAATCAGTTTTTATTTCTCAAGAAATGACTTCACTCAACTATCACCTACAATAATTATCGCAAAAAAATATTAATAAATAATATTGAACAAAATTTGCTCACAAATTAAGGAAAAAAAATAAAAACCCGTGTCTCATCGTGGCCCCCTCTCCCCTAATTTAATTATGCATATAATAATAATGTAATGTAGGATATCGTTCGTACCCGAGCTTCATTAAGTTTAGGATTGGGCTGTCTGGTAAACTTGAAAGTTGACATTTTCTCGAACAATGATTTGGAGAACTCTCTCTCGATAAAGAAGAGATTTCTTTGGGGCTCCCTCCTCCTGATCTGAATGTTGCTAGCAATCTGAATCAGTTATCTTATCTGATTTTCAAAAATACAAGCTACAAGGTCAAAAATTGTGTAACAAACAGCAACAAGTGTCACATCTGACATCGGCACGACAGGCGAGCCACGTAAATTCTGAATTCTGAAAATCCGAAAGATACAATGGGAGTGTGTCATTTCGTCTACACTTCAGTGCGTCTAAAAAATAGCTTCCGCCAAAGCGTCTAACATGATAAGCGGGTCACCCCGTCTAAGATCGATCACAATCCTCCGTATCGATAGTAGGATAGTGTACCTCAACTTGAGACACTTCTAGAATGGTTACAGAGCTGCCGCCAGGGGCGTAAAATCGTACGCTGTTTTTAAGCTTGCTTAACTGTTGCTGTCACACGCCTCCCCATTGTAGGACCTGTCATTTGTTGACAGTGATCAAAATTCACTTATGTTGGCACTTAGTTAGTGGAATAACTACTTGGCCTACTTTCTGTGAGCCCTTAATTGATCGGTTCAAGTATTTTTTAATGTAACAATAACATAACTGCATTGTTGAGAGAGCTACGAAAGCTGGGACAATTATCAGAGCATACCACATACTTACTCATTCAGGAGATGGAATTCCGTACGAGCTCCATTCATCTCGTCTCACTTGCACGTCTCGTTTAACTCTTTCCAACAAGGTCGCGAGAATGAACTTTCTGAAACAAATGTGGACCCTGGCCAAATATTCGATGTTTTCTTGCCGACAAATGGTAACAGAGATTGCTCGGTGCCATCGTTTACAAAAACAAGCCCTTTCAACTTGAAACTACCTTATAGTTTTACCTTCTCGAATTGGAGCCGCGCCAGTGGTCACCGATAGGCGTTGACAAAATCAAGATTTTCACCCTCCGGCGCCAGACAGTGTGAAATATGACTTGAAGTTGTCGGAAACATTGGAGAATCCCAAAAAGGAGCACCTTGCTTTGACTTTTCCTTATCGCATAATCTGCAATACAAGTATAAATATTATTATAACTAATATTGTTTAAAATAAATACTTTTTATTATTTATTTAAATAAATATTAATTAATACTTTTTAAAAAATAAATATTTTTTATTTTTCATTTAAATAAATATTATTTAACAAAAATCAAAAATTTCAAAAAATCGAGGTACCTACTCATACTCATAGTACCTAATATAATATGATGATTTTAATAAACTGACGACCAATCGAACTTACCTGAAGTTCGGTCGAAATTATATGAATCCTCAGCCCGAAGATGTTACGGATAGTTGTATTATTGTCCATCACTGCAATGACATAGTGTGAAAACAAATAGTGAATTTCCAATCGAGTTACAGCCTAATTTCTGATCGATGGCCGTAACATGATTACGAACAGTGGAACAGTGGATATTCAAAGCACAAAAAATTATTCAAGGTAATTTTCGTATCTAATAATTGGCATTTTTTTTAATGAATCGTACTTACCTATTCCCACGACTTAATTGAACGCTCGAACATCAGGAGAAACCCGAGTCACAATAAATCGCGAAGACTTTTCGAGAAACACTTCAGAAATGTCAAGGAAAAACTGGACAGGACACGAGATAATAAAAAACGCGAAATTCTAGTTTATGGGAATGTAACGGGTCGATAAAGTGCCAAAATGTGGGGACCCTTCACTACAATACCTACTTATTTACCTATTTTTCGTTCGTAAGCCATGCATCTCTTCGATTTCAAATGAAAAACTCTTACCTTTGGACCAAACGCAGACAAGTTCGGACATACCTGTAACAAAAAAAATGGAAAATCCGTTAAAGCTCCATTTGCTTCAGGGAAGCAAAAATAATAGAAATAGTGTGATATAAATCATAAATTTATCAAAAATGATAAAATTTATCATTTAATGGTAACTTACGTTTGGCCGCGTCGCTCCTCGTTGGCCGATGTCCTCCGGCTGCATAATCCGAGGTGTTGCACTTCTCGAACCACAGAATGTTTCCACAGCACGACACTTTTTTTGTCAAAATAAAACTTGATTTTAGGAGAAAAAATCCATAAAACAGTTCAATTTACGAATTTAAGGGATTTTTGAATTTTTCTAACAACTAGGTTTTACTCAAAGCTTTTGTGTCGAATTGCTTTCTATGGTGAAAATTTAAAGCAAAGAAATACCTACCGACTCAATTGTCAAAGGCTCCAGTCAGGAATTGAAACTTTTTGAACTTTGAAGTTTGATCAGATGAACACCAAACCGAAATTTTCAAACCTAACGTAATCACCTACTAATATCGATCAAATGTTTGGAATTGCACTCCCTTGAGAATAAACACGGCACTTGATCACACCTGCAACAAACAAGAAGAAGCATTGCGGTTAGACTTCAAATTTTGAATAAAATCGAGAGAAAAAATATTGCTTACTACACTGGATTAGCTGTAGACTACAGCGAGGACGAGTTCATAAAAATGTAAGATGAAAATCTCAATCATAAAAAAATCTGAATTTCCAAGTTGATTATGAAAACGACAGCCACGAGCATAGGAATGCGCCAGAACGAGCATAGGATGAAAGATTTTCGACACTATTCTAGCACTTACTTTCATCGAACCGATGGAATCTTGACTTGTGGCGTTACCAGGGCGGCAGACACAAAGTCCAAAGCGAATCCACCACACAACACAACACAGCGACACAACACAGAACCATTTAAAAATTGTTGTTCCCTCAACCGGCACGAGAAATCGGACGGACGCGAATCGGAACGAGCGAAACGGGACGGTAAGAAAATGAAATGAGTATTTTGCAAAAAATTGTCGGTTATATTAATCGAATACGAGATTTCGTGGAATTATTACGGAATAGTGCTGGCTTAATATCGCTAGTACGGTGCTATCGATAGTTCGTGTTATCGATAGGTCGACAGAATAATATATTTGAACCTGAAAATTTTTACTCAACCTAAAAAACGAAAAACGCTCTTCAAGTCCCTACTATGATAACCTGAAGTCCTGAAAAATAAAAATAAATCAAGAAGACAGCATTTACGCTGATTAATGGGTCTTAATAATGATGCTGATTAATGATCTTATTAAATTTCCAAATTATTTGGAATCTTTTATTAAAAAAAGATATTTGTCCTCATTCCGGATCTGGATGACCCAAAAAACCATGCTAGATACCAAATCTTACCATAGATATCAGTACACCGAGCTAGAGACACAATAATTAACTAAGTACCTATTGAACTATTAATTAATAATAAAATAATAGATAGGTTGGCAATAATAAAAATAATAATATAATAGGTAATGTATATAAGTAATGATACAATGTATTATCTGTACTATGCCATAATAATATGAAAAAATATATACCTAATATAATAATAATGTATAAATAATAATAATAAAATAATCAAATTCTACTTTACAGTTACAGTTGAATGCGAAAGAAGGTAAAATTTTTTGAAACTTGGACGATTACGAAGATTTATTAATACTGAATGATAAACCAAAACTATCACTAGGTCAACGGTAGTCCAAATTAGCAAGGGAGTCGGTGTGAAAAAAGAAATTTACCGAAACTATCTTTATTTACCAAGAAATAAACCAAAACTATCAATAGGTCAACGAAAGTTCAAGAAATTCACCAAAACCATCTTTATTTACCTGTATTTTTATACTAGCTGTAACCGCCCGGCGTTGCCCGTGTCAAAAAAATTGTGATTATTTGATTAAGTAATTAGGTAGACTGTCTCTCTCTCTTCCCCCCCCCCCAACACACATAACATTCCCCGTCGATAAAAAGAACCAATCTGTTAAAAAATTAGTTTAAATAAGAACGGGTCATTTTTTTAAATTTATAAAAGAAATGTTGAGTTGAGTTGAGTTGAGGGTTGGGTTGAGTTGAGTTGAGTTGAGTTGAGTTGAGTTGAGTTGAGGGTTGGGTTGAGTTGAGTTGAGTTGAGTTGAGGGTTGGGTTGGGTTGAGTTGAGTTGAGGGTTGGGTTGGGTTGGGTTGAGTTGAGTTGAGTTGAGGGTTGGGTTGGGTTGGGTTGTGTTGGGTTGGGTTGAGGGTTGGGTTGGGTTGGGTTGAGGGTTGGGTTGGGTTGGGTTGTGGGTTGGTTTGGGTTGGGTTGGGTGGGGTTGGGTTGGGTTGAGGGTTGGGTTGAGTTGTGGTGTGGGTTGGGTTGAGGGTTGGTGAGGGTTGGGTTGGGTTGGGTGTAGGGTTGGGTTGAGGGTTGGGTTGGGTTGGGTTGGGTTGGGTTGGGTTGGGTTGGGTTGAGGGTTGGGTTGGGTTGAGGTTTGGTGTTGGGTTGGGTTAGGGTTGAGGTTGGGTTGGGTTGAGGGTTGAGGTTGGGTTTGGTTGGGGTTGGGTTGGGTTGGGTTGCGTTGGGTTTTGTTGGGTTGCGTTGGGTTGGGTTGGGTTTTGTTGGGTTGGGTTGGGTTGGGTTGGGTTGGGTTGGGTTGGGTTGGGTTGGGTTGGGTTGGGTTGGGTTGGGTTGGGTTGGGTTGGGTTGGGTTGGGTTGGGTTGGGTTGGGTTGGGTTGGGTTGGGTTGGGTTGTGTTGGGTTGAGTTGGGTTGGGTTGTGTTGTGTTGAGTTGTGTTGGGTTGGGTTGGGTTGGGTTGGGTTGGGTTGGGTTGGGTTGGGTTGGGTTGGGTTGGGTTGGGTTGGGTTGGGTTGGGTTGGGTTGGGTTGGGTTGGGTTGGGTTGGGTTGGGTTGGGTTGGGTTGGGTTGGGTTGGGTTGGGTTGGGTTGAGTTATGTTGTGTTGAGTTGAGTTGAGTTGAGTTGAGTTGAGTTGAGTTGAGTTGAATTGAGTTGAGTTGAGTTAAGTTGTGTTGAGTTCCCCGTCGATAAAAAGAAACAATCTGTTGAAAAATTAGTTTAAATAAGAACGGGTCATTTTTTTTTAGTTAAAAAAAAATTTCAAATTTATCTATAAATTATATTTATAAATATTTATATTAATATCTTAATTTACCACAACTATCTATATTTATCAAAACTTTACCAAAACTATCTTAATTCACCTTTATTTATATTATTTATCTTTATTTACCAACGAAAGTCTAAGAAATTAACCAATACTATCGATAGGTCAACGAAAGTCCAAGAAATTTACCAAGACTATCTTTATTTACCTTTATTTATGTATTTATATTTTATTTATATTTATATTATTTATCTTTATTAATATTATTTATATTTTTTATCAAATTGACCAATCTATCTTTATTTACCTTTATTTATATTATATTTACATTAAATGTAAATTTTATATTATTAAATATAAAAAAACTAAATATAAATATAAATAAATATAAATAAATATATATAAATATAAATAAATAAAAATAAATACCTATAAATAAAAATTATTAAAATATACATTAAATATAAATTTTATATTATTTATCTTTATTAACAACGAAAGTCCAAGAAATTTACCAAAACTATCTTTTCTTACCAAGAAATAAACCAGTCGCAGTAGAAAGAAATTTTCGGATAATGAGAAATAATCGTGAGAGTACCTACCTACGGAAAATTTTTGAATTATTTGAAACTTGGGCGATTACAAAGATTTGTTATTGAATAACAAACACAAACTATCGATAGTATCGATTAGCGAGGGCACAATTGAATTTACACGGCCCCGCTCCACTGGGCACTGAATTACCCGCAGTACTTCCGATAAATTAGCACTTTTAGCGTTTTCAATTTTATTTTTTTCCTGACCACAAAATTGAACCGACTTCAGCGTTCCTAGTCTTAAAATCTTCGGTTTAGACTGCAGAATACGTTGGTATTTTTCATGTTCCGATAACGTTTCCTATTTTTCGGCGAGTTTTAAAATTTGCATTATGAGTCCTGGTATTTCTGAGCCATAAAGCCTCCAAAGTAGTAAAAATGTGATACAATCGTGTCGAAAATTTGCGAATCATAATATGGAAGTATTGTGTGTACCACTGGTTTGAGTGAAGGTTTTCGATAATTCAATTACCGATTATTTCGGTCATTTCTGCGTGAAAGCAAGTGAGTTCGGCATAGTGCGGGCTTAATATCGATAATAAGTTAAGAAAAATGCCATTGTTTTCGCCCGTTAACAGAATTTATCCCGAATTTTACAGAATTTTTCCGATTTTATCGGAGAGAGGGTCGGAGCTAGTTAGGGCATGTCGCTCTAGTCTCATAGCTTAATATGTACTTTGGTACACGGCGGTCATTGCCTCGCCGCCTCGAGCGGACTGGATCCAGCGTGTTGAGGGCGTTGGGTCCATCGCGGTCGCCTCGGGTTCAGAGTCCGTTGGACTAGCACGCCGGGCTTAGCCAGGAATGAAGGTGCATAGCGCTGCGTCTACGGAAAAAATAGTCGGCGGCGCATCGCCGCGTAGACGCAGCGCCGCGCTCCCGGATTTCGCCAGTGGAGCGGGGCCGTGTAAATTGAATTGTGCCCTCGCTAATCGATACTATCGATTGTTTGTGTTTGTTATTCAATAACAAATCTTTGTAATCGCCCAAGTTTCAAATAATTTTAAAATTTTCCGTAGGTAGGTACTCTCACGATTATTTCTCATTATCCGAAAATTTCTTTCTACTCCGACTGGTTTATTTCTTGGTAAGAAAAGATAGTTTTGGTAAATTTCTTGGACCTTTGTTGTTAATAAAGATAAATAATATAAATGTAAATATAATATAAATAAAGGTAAATAAAGATAGATTGGTCAACTAGATAAAAAATATAAATTATATTAATAAAGATAAATAATATAAATATAAATAAAATATAAATACATAAATAAAGGTAAATAAAGATAGTCTTGGTAAATTTCTTGGACTTTCGTTGAACTATCGATAGTATTGGTTAATTTCTTGGACTTTCGTTGGTAAATAAAGATAAATAATATAAATAAAGGTGAATTAAGATAGTTTTGGTAAAGTTTTGATAAATATAGATAGTTGTGGTAAATTAAGATAAAAAATATAAATATTTATAAATACAATCTATAATAATAAAAGCAAGACTTACACATAGTGTAATGTGTCTGTCTGTCTGACCGAGCTCTCCAGCCAAATCTATCGCACGCAGGGACCTGGAATTTTTTACACGGAAGCACAAAGGGGCTGGCCACCAGACCTCGAAGCCCGATTTTCGATTTTTAAATTAGATAAATTTGAAATTTTTTTTTAATTTAAAAAAAAATGACCTGTTCTTATTTAAACTAATTTTTCAACAGATTGTTTCTTTTTATCGACGGGGAACTCAACACAACTCAACTCAACTCAACTCAACTCAACCCAACCCATTGGTTGGGTTATGTTGGGTTGAGGGTTGGGTTGGGTTGGATTGGGTTGGGTTGAGGGTTGGGTTGGGTTGGGTTGGGTTGGGTTGGGTTGGGTTGGAGTGGGTTGAGTTGGAGTGGGTTGGGTTGGGTTGGAGTGGGTTGGGTTGGGTTGGTTTGGGTTGGGTTGGGTTGGGTTGGGTTGGGTTGGGTTGAATTGGGTTGGAGTGGGTTGGGTTGGGTTGAGTTGGGTTGGGTTGGAGTGGGTTGGGTCGGGTTGGGTTGGGTTGGGTCGGGTAGGGGTCGGGTTGGGTCGGGTTGGGTTGGGTTGGGTCGGGTTGGGTTGGGTTTGGTTGGGTTGGGTTGGGTTGGGTTGGAGTGGGTTGGGTTGGGTTGGGTTGGGTTGGGTTGAGTTATGTTGTGTTGAGTTGAGTTGAGTTGAGTTATGTTGTGTTGTGTTGAGTTGAGTTGAGTTGGGTTGGGTTGGGTTGGGTTGGGTTGGGTTGGGTTGGGTTGGGTTGGGTTTGTTTGGGTTGGGTTGGGTTGGGTTGGGTTGGGTTGGAGTGGGTTGGGTTGGGGTGGGGTGGAGTTGGATGGGGTGGAGTGGGTTGGGTTGGGTTGGAGTGGGTTGGGTTGGGTTGGGTTGGAGTGGGTTGGGTTGGGTTGGGTTGGTTTGGGTTGGGTTTGGTTGGGTTGGGTTGGGTTTGGGTTGGGTTGGGTTGGGTTGGGATTGGGTTGGAGTGGGTTGGGTTGGGTTGGAGTGGGTTGAGTTGGGTCGGGTTGGAGTGGGTTGGGTCGGGTTGGGTTGGGTTGGGTCGGGTTGGGTTGGGTTGGGTCGGGTTGGGTTGGGTTGGGGTCGGGTTGGGTTGGGTTGGGTCGGGTTGGGTCGGGTTGGGTCGGGTTGGGTCGGGTTGGGTCGGGTTGGGTTGGGTTGGGTTGGGTTGGGTTGGGTTGGGTTGGGTTGGGTTGGGTTGAGTTATGTTGTGTTGAGTTGAGTTGAGTTATGTTGTGTTGTGTTGAGTTGAGTTGAGTTGGGTTGGGTTGGGTTGGGTTGGGTTGTGTTGGGTTGGGTTGGGTTTGTTTGGGTTGGGTTGGGTTGGGTTGGGTTGGGTTGGGTTGGGTTGGGTTGGGTTGGGTTGGGTTATGTTGTGTTCAGTTGAGTTGAGTTGAGTTGAGTTGAGTTGGGTTATGTTGTGTTGAGTTGAGTTGAGTTGAGTTGAGTTGAGTTGAGTTGGGTTGGTTTGGGTTGGTTTGGGTTGGTTTGGGTTGTGTTGGGTTGGGTTGGGTTGGGTTGGGTTGAGTTGAGTTGAGTTGAGTTGAGTTGAGTTGGTTTGGGTTGGGTTGGGTTGGGTTGGGTTGGGTTGAGTTGAGTTGAGTTGAGTTGAGTTGAGTTGAGTTGTGTTGAGTTCCCCGTCGATAAAAAGAAACAATCTGTTGAAAAATTAGTTTAAATAAGAACAGGTCATTTTTTTTTAAATTAAAAAAAAATTTCAAATTTATCTAATTTAAAAATCGAAAATCGGGCTTCGAGGTCTGGTGGCCAGCCCCTTTGTGCTTCCGTGTAAAAAATTCCAGGTCCCTGCGTGCGATAGATTTGGCTGGAGAGCTCGGTCAGACAGACAGACACATTACACTATGTGTAAGTCTTGCTTTTATTATTATAGATTGTATTTATAAATATTTATATTTTTTATCTTAATTTACCACAACTATCTATATTTATCAAAACTTTACCAAAACTATCTTAATTCACCTTTATTTATATTATTTATCTTTATTTACCAACGAAAGTCCAAGAAATTAACCAATACTATCGATAGTTCAACGAAAGTCCAAGAAATTTACCAAGACTATCTTTATTTACCTTTATTTATGTATTTATATTTTATTTATATTTATATTATTTATCTTTATTAATATAATTTATATTTTTTATCTAGTTGACCAATCTATCTTTATTTACCTTTATTTATATTATATTTACATTTATATTATTTATCTTTATTAACAACAAAGGTCCAAGAAATTTACCAAAACTATCTTTTCTTACCAAGAAATAAACCAGTCGGAGTAGAAAGAAATTTTCGGATAATGAGAAATAATCGTGAGAGTACCTACCTACGGAAAATTTTAAAATTATTTGAAACTTGGGCGATTACAAAGATTTGTTATTGAATAACAAACACAAACAATCGATAGTATCGATTAGCGAGGGCACAATTCAATTTACACGGCCCCGCTCCACTGGCGAAATCCGGGAGCGCGGCGCTGCGTCTACGCGGCGATGCGCCGCCGACTATTTTTTCCGTAGACGCAGCGCTATGCACCTTCATTCCTGGCTAAGCCCGGCGTGCTAGTCCAACGGACTCTGAACCCGAGGCGACCGCGATGGACCCAACGCCCTCAACACGCTGGATCCAGTCCGCTCGAGGCGGCGAGGCAATGACCGCCGTGTACCAAAGTACATATTAAGCTATGAGACTAGAGCGACATGCCCTAACTAGCTCCGACCCTCTCTCCGATAAAATCGGAAAAATTCTGTAAAATTCGGGATAAATTCTGTTAACGGGCGAAAACAATGGCATTTTTCTTAACTTATTATCGATATTAAGCCCGCACTATGCCGAACTCACTTGCTTTCACGCAGAAATGACCGAAATAATCGGTAATTGAATTATCGAAAACCTTCACTCAAACCAGTGGTACACACAATACTTCCATATTATGATTCGCAAATTTTCGACACGATTGTATCACATTTTTACTACTTTGGAGGCTTTATGGCTCAGAAATACCAGGACTCATAATGCAAATTTTAAAACTCGCCGAAAAATAGGAAACGTTATCGGAACATGAAAAATACCAACGTATTCTGCAGTCTAAACCGAAGATTTTAAGACTAGGAACGCTGAAGTCGGTTCAATTTTGTGGTCAGGAAAAAAATAAAATTGAAAACGCTAAAAGTGCTAATTTATCGGAAGTACTGCGAGTAATTCAAATTTCGATTCAACAGGGTGATAGGTCTTACTGAGAAAAATCTCTTAGTTCAAGAAATTTGAAGAAGGAAATCAGAAAAAAGACAATTAGAAACGAAGTTTTTCTATGTAAAATATTTTTCGAAGCGTTTTTTCCTATCCTAGGGGGGCAAAAGGAAAATTTACTTACGCGAGCGCGACGCGACCGACCCGGAGGGAAGAATGCGGAAGACTGAGGCCGCGAACGGGCGATTCGCACTAGCAGGATAGCCGAACATGAAATTACACTAACGAACATGCGCGCGGGTCGTAGATTCTCGGAATCGTAGCGCCTACGGCTTGCTGAGCCGTGCCGGCGGCTGGTCCGAATTTCCGGCTCGGCACCGCCCGGCGATTTGCCGAAAATTGGCCATTATGAGTTGTACCTTTGTTCCACGACGGGTGCGCAATGTTCAAACGGAAAATTCCAAACAATTTTGTGTTTTCCTGCGTTAAGTTGTCTTTTAAGGAGGTAAATTGTATTTTAGATACTAGTTAAAATTGTCTTTTAACAAAAAAGTCGCTGCGTGGGCGAAAAATAAAAATACAAAAAAATTGAATACCTACTTCGTTTATACAATAAGTTTTGAAATCAGCGAGTGTCTTCAATTCACCAAGTCTTTTCATCTGTTTTCACCATTTTCTTTTCGTTTGTAAAGCCTACAAAAAATTGAGATTAAAAAAATTATATTCTCGCAGCATGTTCTAGTTACAGAAAACCAGAAGTCCGTTTTTGAAGTTGTAAGGCATTTTGTCAATTGTGGGGTTAAATTCAGGTTAATTGAAAATTTCAAAACCGTTTTTACATCCATATTTACAGGGTAAATGCTAGTATTTTGATCGTCGTAAAATCGGATTGGAACTTCAAAGAAAATTTTCTCTTACACTTTTACTGAGAATACTTCGCGAACTGTGGTAGGTATTTTACAACCAGTGGTGCGTAGATAACACACAATACTTCCATATTTTGAAACGTAAAATTGAGACACAATTTGATCATAATATGATTACACCCTCAAAAGCAGTCAAAATATTATTTTGACTGCTTTTGAGGGTGTTTAGGTCAAAAATATAAAAAATGTACCATTTAAATTTTAAAATTTGCCCAAAATAAAAATACACCACATTATCGGAATACAAAAAATATCCACATATTCTGCAAGGTAAAACAAAGATTTTAGGACCAAGAACGCTCAAATCGGTTCATTTTTGTGGCCGGAAAAAAATAAAATAAAAACACTAAAAATGCAAATATATCGGAAGTACTGTGCGTTATCCAAATTTCGATTAAACAGGGTGTTAGGTCTTGCCGAGAAAAACATTTCAGTACAAGAAATTTGAAAAAATGTTGAGAATTGAGGAACTTATGGTCATTTTTACTTCCATATTTACAGAGTAAATGGAAGTATTGTGATCGTCCTAAAATCGAGAATCGGAACGGAGCCTCAGAAAAAACTTTTTCTTATACACATTTACTCAGAATCACTTCCTGAACAAGTGTCTGTGTGTCCGTGTGTCCGTTAGTCCGTGTGTCCGTCTGTCCGTCTGTCCGTGTGTCCGTCTGTGGTCGTACTTATCTTTCAAACCAAATAGCTGTGCTGTCTTAGCCGGCATTTATCTGCTGTGCTTAGCTGTTATTTCTTCATTTTCCAAGCCCCCTGACTTCGGTGAAAACCCCAAGAAAAACCCTCAAACAGTTCCCCCCCAAAGTCCCCTTCGGGCATTAAAAAAACCCCAAATTTGGGGGGAAACGCCCAACTTGGCAACACTGGGGAGGGCAGCTGAGCGGAGGTTAGGTTAGGGTAGATTTCTACAATCGTTTCTAAAATAATTCAGAATCGTGACGTGCTTGTGGAATCAAAAAATTTTAAAAAATCGTGCATAGGTAGGAGTACTCAATATACATAAGTACTACTACAATAAGTAGGAACTTCCACATTTTGGTATGTTAATGTTGTCTAATAAAGTTAGCAACTGTTCAGCAACGGCACAGCATACATTGTATTAAATGTGGTTAAATGTCTGACACAAATTTTTTGTTTTTACCACTTTGGAGGCTGTGTGGATCAAAAATGTAAAAAAAAGGTCTAATATCAAAGTACGGAAAATCGCTGAAAAACGATCAACGAGTTCTGCAAGGTACAACAGAGATTTTAAGACCAAGAACGCTCACATCGGTTTATTTTTGTAATCAGAAAAAATATAAAAGTGCTAGCTAATATAACAAAAGTAGTACCTATTGTGAGTAGGGTTGCCAGACGTACTATATATATAGTATTATACTATATATTGAGACATATATACTATGTAAAAATGTGGTCCTATATAGTATGCAAAATACTATATTTGGGGGGTGATATCATTTTTACTTCCATATTTACAGAGTAAATGGAAGTATTGTGATCGTCCTAAAATCGAGAATCGGAACGGAGCTTCAGAAAAAACTTTTTCTTATACACATTTACTCAGAATCACTTCCTGAACAAGTGTCTGTGTGTCCGTGTGTCCGTTAGTCCGTTAGTCCGTCTGTGGTCATTTACACAAATGGCCATAACTCCCTCATTTCTCAACCTTTTTTCAAATTTCTTGAACTGAAATGTTTGTCTCGGCAAGACCTAACACCCTGTTTAATCGGAATTTGGATAACGCACAGTACTTCCGATATATTTGCATTTTTAGTGTTGTCTATTTTATTTTTTTCCGGCCACAAAAATGAACCGATTTGAGCGTTCTTGGTCTTAAAATCTTGGTTTTACCTTGCAGAATATGTGGGTATTTTTTATGTTCCGAAAAACTGGCGGTTTTTTATTTTGGGCAAATTTTGAAATTTGAATAGTGAATATTTTGATATTTTCGACCTAAACACCCTTAAAAGCAGTCAAAATATGATCAAATTGTGTCACAATTTTACGTTTTAAAATATGGAAGTATTGTGTGTTATCTACGCACCACTGGTTTAAATTTTTTTTCAGAAAGAATGGAATATATTAGGAATTGATAGTTAATTGACGCCTCTTTGACAATCGATCTTGTGAAGGCAATTCCAAGATCACAAATTCTGTTATTCTGTATGTGTGCGTTTTGTGTTTGTGCAATTTCCGTTTATTTATCTTACAATAAAATCATACCTATAAACCACGAAAACAGTCGAAAATATTATACTATATTTTTTCTATACATACTATATATTTTTCGTCTTTTTTACCAAAGTTACTATATTCCACTGAGACTTTTCTGGTAACCCTACTCACAATTAGGTAATCCAAAAAAATTTCAGTACAGGAAATTGGGAAAAATGTTGAAAATTGAGGGAATTATGGTAATCTTTGTAAGTAGGAACAGTATGGACACTTACTTCAGAAAAAGTGATACTGAGTAAAAGTTTGTAATAATGACAGAATACATATAATTTCTTATGAAAGCTCCATTCCAATTTTAAATTTTAGGACGATTACGATAGTTCCATCTGTTCTGTAAAAATTGTAGCCTAAAATTTTTTTCAACTGCCCATGAGAAATTTTTTTTAATTAACGGTCAATCAAAATAATCAATTTGGCCGAAATCGATGAAAGGAGCCAAAATCCAGAAAAAGATGCCCTTTTCAAAACCCAGTAGGTCTACCAATATATAAAAAGATTTATCGTAAAAAAAATTGTCCTAAATTTTAATTTTTAAATGTGCTCAAAAAAGACCCATGTTCCCACCAAAATTGTCTGTAATTCCTTCACATAAGTAAATTAGTACTACGAACGATATATTTTTCATTCAGATACCTATAATTTATACCTACCTATTTATCTTATAATTTATTTATACCTAATTTATTCTAACTATAATATAGTCTATAAATAGGTTATTTCTTAATGTTGATCGTTAGAAATGATTAAATTTTTGGGCGTCGGACCCTCCCAAATTGAAATCCTGGGTATGGGCCTGGGTAGTGCTATGCGCTCTAATTTTGACCGTTTTCAGGTGCCGAACTCGACTATGGCTACGCTCTACGACGCCCTCGGATGCAGCCCGGCTTGCACGCTGGCGGAGCTCAAAGCCGCTTACCGAGCGCTTGCCCTGTCGCAACATCCGGACAAGCGATCCGGCGGCGCCTCGGATTTCGCGCTCGTCGACCGCGCCTGGAAAACGCTCAGGGACCCAACCGCCCGCCGAGCGTACGACGAGGCGATGCTCCGGTCGCGCATGGAGGACGAGCCCCTGCCGCCCTACGCCGATTATCGTCTCAGCCAAATGGACCGGCGTGACGACTTGTACGCCGCCGATTGCCGCTGCGGCGGCACCTACGTCGTGTCCCGTCTTGACTTGACCGGCGTCGGGACCGAATGTCTCGTCGGCTGCGACGAGTGTTCGCTGACGATTTCTGTCGTCGACGATCTGTCGACGCGGTGATTAAATTTTGACGACTTGGGAGATTGAATTTATTTTCGATAAAAAAAAAATTATTTTCAATTCGAGAATTTTCCTATTATTTGTAAATATAGCTACGTACCTGCCTTATGTTAATTTTTATGTTATCAATATTCTCGTATCTGTGATCAGTGAAATGAATACACTTACTTTCTAATATTTCGCATTTTTAGCGTTATTCTATTTTATTTTTTTCCGCTCACAAAAATGAACAGTTTTGAACGTTCTTGGTCTTGAAATCATTGCAGAATATGTGGATAATTTTTATATTCCGATAACTTGACCTATTTTTATTTTAGGCGAGTTTTAAAATTTGCATAGTGAGTTTTTTGACCTAAACACCCTAGAAAGCGGTCAAAATCAAATTTTGCCGCACTTATTCGTTTCAAAATATGGAAGTATTTTGTTATCTACGGTCTTACTCGGAGGAGGCCGAGTGATTTGAAAAATGGAAGAGGAAAAATCAATCAAAACCTGTTTATGTCGTTTTTTCTGACAGAGGGGTATCTGGAACGTAAAACTATGAATATGGGAAGTTCTGCAAAAATTTCCAACTGCCGTAGAAAATCAGTTCAGTTGTGAAGCCTTTTATTTCTCGCTACGCCAAAGATTTTTTCTCAAAAAACGATAATTATTCAGACCAACATATTATTAGAAAGCATAGTATAATTCGCAACAATTTTTTTAATCGATTATGAGACAAGATAAGGATGTATTTCATTTTTTGGCGTCGCGGCGCGTTTTCGTGGCGTCGTCGGCTCCAGGATCGACTCCAGGCAGGTTTTCGAGCACCGAGCGAACGTACGCAGGATCGTCCGCGGCTGCGTCGTCCGTCTCCATTTTCTCTTCGGGCGGCTGATCCTTTTTAGCTGCGGCCGCCCCGCCCTCGGATTCCTTAAACGGGAAATTAAAAAAAAAATCGTCATCATCAAAGGCGCTTGCAAGATTAACGCTTTTTCAAGCAGTAAATAGGGTTTAAACGTAAGTAGTATCAGAAGTATCTCTTCAGGACTGAGAAAAATGCAAAAAACCGATTCCAGCTGGAAAATCTCAAAAAAATGATGTATTCGACTTCGGGGTTTTTTGGCGCGAATCTATAGATTTTGACTGAGAAACATGAAATTGGGCGTTTTTTCAAGATTTCGGTCAAAAGAGTCAATTTTGGGGGAGTAATAGGGCCAAAACCGAGGTTTTTCGCAGTTTTTTGGCCGTTGTACCCATGGGTTTAAGGCAAAAACGTGATGCAGAAGGAAATGTAGGGTGTTACATTCCCACCCTTACCATTGGCACTGCCTTTTTACTCGAGGGCGGCCGTTTATTGGCTCAGAACTGCAAAACTGCGATTCGGCTATTAGAAAGTGAATGTTTCGGATTAGCCAGCCAATAGGGTGGAGTTTAACAGTATATGATTTTGTATTGGCCAATAATCTATCTATCCCTCTATCTATTGATCAAAATGGTGAAAATTTAATTTGCAATATTCCGATGAATTTTTTTCTACATTTTAAATTTTTTGACTCCTACAATATGATGATAAACCCACCTACTCCAACCATTTGAACTTTATTTTCTGTGATACGCCGACAAATAATGTACCAATTTCACTAATCTACTTAGCAGCGCTTTTTCTCATGCAAAAATTTGGTTTTTCATTCCCCCCCTCCCCAAATATCGATATTAATTTATCGATTATTGTACCGCACCTGCATGGACATTTGAATAGCAAAAGCGATTTGCTCCTCCTCGGTCATATTGCTGAAGTCGTGGTTACGCCTGGCGGCCTGGCCCTCCGATGCGGCCGGCTGCGCATCCAAAGACATGGCCAAAGCGCGTTCCAACATGGCCATCTCGCCGGTATCTTGGCCGGCGGCGGCAGCCGTTGTCACCCCTTCGGCTTTCGGAGTACCGCCTACGGGATAGGGGAAAATTTAAAATTTGAATCACTTACTGGCAAATAGGCCATAAACAAGCGCGAAATATGACTTCAATAAAAAAAACTTTTGAGTTTTGTCGATATCGATTTCGTATTTGCGATTGCTTATAGGTACCAAAGCTGCTATGAATCGAAATCGATATCGACAAAACTCGAAAGTGGATGAATGCAGTTTTGGAGGAAAACTCTTCAACTAGGGGCACCAAAAATTACGCCAAATTTAACAAAATAAGGATTGAGATGCCAAAAGCTATGTGGAAAGATCGATTTAGAGGCTAAAATGCCGAATTTGTGGACTAAAACCGTGAAATTCGTCTATGGAGACCGATTATTCGGATGAAAAGGATCAGTGTTATCTTCATTATGGAATTTTTCAAGAAGAAATCCACCTGTAGCACTCTCGGTAGCGGCGCTTCCCCCGGCAGCAGAGTTCATGGCATCCTGGCGTTGCCGTTGCTCCTCCATGGAGACCCTGAGCGCCAATGCCAATTCTGGATCTTCGTTCGGGTCGACACCGAATTCAAAACCGGCTCCACCCAGGCCTGCACCGCCGGCGCCGTCCTCGCCCTGTAAAATTCCGAGTTATCGAAACTCATTTCATAGCTTCAAAACTCACCAAAAGGGGAGAGATCTTTTATCCCCGTTTTGAGAAATCTTGACAAACTCGCCGTTTGTTATATGAATTCACAGTATCATTTTCAAGGGCAACGTTTAGGCCAACACATTGTCTGTCGCTCCGTTCCGATTTTCAATTTTGTGTAAAAAAATTCCAATGAAATTAGGTACCTGAATGACCGGGGAGGAGATAAGGGCGTCGGAAAGATGAGGACCCGGAGGAACGGTGACCAGATGGCTGCTCCCGCCTTCCTTCCCGTTCAGCGTGTTGATGAATGTTGTCAACAATTCGTTGTTTTCAGCCTCCTCGCCGAAACTGACGATATCGACGTTGACTTTTTCCTTTTTGAGCCGTTTGGCCAATTTGACCAACTCTTTGTCGTCCATGCCGATCGGGCTGCCGACGAAAGCGACGATTCTCATCTTGTGGTTCTTTCCTTGCCTGCGAATTTTGGAAGTGGATGAACCGAAGGTAATTTGAAGTTGAACGGTAACTAGGGCGAGGAATGGCCAGTAACACAGCCTCGATATCAACTAGAGGTGGAGCCCAAAAGGCTTGTCTAGAACTGGGATCATGATAGACTTTCAGGGAAACTAGTTGAAGCTTTCGATGGTATCAGGATTGCACAGCAAGGAAAGATCGATCAGTATAAATCATGAGCTCAACTACTCTTGCCCACCAATCTCGACAATTCCTCAAGACAGCCTGATCAAGAGTTATGGGAATTTTAACAAAGAGGAGGCCAAAAGCTCAAAATACTGAGCGACGTCAGAACATGAAAATAATAATAAACCAAAATCTCCTGACGCATCAGGCCCAAGCTCGTATACTGATCCGTCATCCTGATCAAGAGAAATCTCGCAAGGCATGATTTTACAGCGAGGCAACCAGGAGCTCAGATCACCCAGCGAAGGAGAACATAATTAAACCAAAATCTGTCACATCGTCACGTTCAAGCTCCTATCCTGTTCTGTCATCCTGAGCAAAGTAGTCAAGTCGTCAGGTTAGAGGTCCCATATTGACGGTGAAGAGTTGAGACCACGTAACTCCATTTTTTGCAAAAATTGGATTTTTGGAGGCGTTTTGAGGGTGAGAGTGATGGCACGACGTACTCTCTAGTGTTTTATGTGCTCGTTTACCAAATAAAACACTAGAGTACGTCGAGCCATCACTCTCACCCTCAAAACGCCTCCAACACACAGAAAACGACACAATCGCCAAATTGGATTTTTGTTTCTGGTAGGTACTCCCCTTGGGTTTTACCGATTTTAGCGCTCATCTGGTGGACGAATGCAACCCAAAAGTGAAAATATTGGTAAAAGGAATTATAAGAGAACAGAATATTAACGAAATTATGAAGTTTTTCCGTTCTCCTGTAAACTTCGCCCGAGATACGTGGTCTCAACTCTTCACCGTCGTTATTTTTGTGTCATCTAGTTCAAAAGGAGAGCTGCGCAGCGTCAGGGCTCGACAGCAGCAAGAAAGGGACACCCAGGTGTTCAGGACATGAGGAATTTCACCAATATTTACACACCATAGACCCAATTGCACCTTCCAGAGCTCTGCCATACCTGTGCTTAAGAGCGAGATGGGCGATACGTATTCCGGTGAGAAGGCTGATGTTCCCGTTGGGGCTGACCTGGTGCAGCTTGGACAGAATTCGGCCGACGTCTGTCGTCAACGTCGCCAGCACTTCGACATTGGCCAACGTCAGGAGGCCGACGTTGTTCTCCGGATTGGACCGCGTTTTCGAATGGCAGACGAGATTGACAGCGTCTTGCTGGGCCTGGAGACGCGTCGGCAGGAAATCGCCGTTGCGCATGTAGTCGCTGTCGATAAAACAGACGATTTGCAGGGGGCGACTTTCCTAACCAGATATTTGACTTTCATACCAACAAAACAACCTTCGGAGAGTTCGATAGTCTAAGAAGTAAGCATCTAAAAACCAAATTAAGAACTGGTTTTGAGTTTTTGTCTCTACAGGAATGTCTGCCACTTACGAATTGTCGACGCAGATCATCGTACTTTCCAAAACCATTTTGACCGGCAGTCGATCGAATCAAATCTCCTGAAACGCAGCGATTGATAGTCCGATACAGATACCTGGCCGACTCAAGGAAACCAGTTGAAATATGACTGTATTAAAAATATTTCTGCGATTCTGTGGAAATTCTGCGAGGAAACAGCAATATTTCTGGAGCAGAATGACTAAACAACAATGTTGTCAGTGCTGCCACTTGTCAATCGGAGATCCGATTCGAATGTCCCAGTGACTTCCATGTCGGACGCAGAAGTTCTAGAGACCTTACAAAAATTGTAGACCTTATAATTTGTCTTACCTTTCAAATCGTACTAGTAGTAAGAGTTCAACAAAGTTCTACAAAGCGCCTTCGTGGTCGTGGCAATATGAGACTGGTGTGGATTGAAGCAAAATCTTACTAACAACTGAACAAAAGTAGCATGGCACAAAAGTAACGCTAAAACAATGCTTCCGATGCCTACCACAGCCGACAGATCAGAAAAATGTGACAGTTGACTTTTAACTGAGGTCAAACAACAAGAGCAATCAATATGATCGGCGATAAGCGCTGGCGGTTCGGCTGTTTCGTTGCCAAGCAACGCAGAACGCAGCTTTTTGTCTTCGTTTTCCAATATCTGCGATTGTTTTGCTGTCTTGCGTAGGTAAATGAAATTTTTTACAATTAATAACAAAAAATTCGGGTAAATCTTGATTCACTATCTGTCAAACTGGATCCCTTACATTTTATGTTGACCATGACCGTGTAGCCTTCCAGAGAACGAAGTTTGTAAAGTAGGTGATCTGGTCGGAGTAGTTTAAAATTTAAAATAACAGTATTTTAACTATTGAGCGTAATCTCGGTAAGCAAAAAACTATCGCAGATCCTGCCATGAGTAAGCCAAGTTCTGTGGAAGATGCTGCAGGTGAAGAGCAGTTGATGCTTGATGGTGAGTATTTATTGGATACTGAGTTTTTTGATATTTTTCACCTAAACACCCTTAAAAGTAGTCAAAATACGATCAAATTGTGTCACACTTTGACGTTTTAAAATATGGAAGTATTGTCTGTTATCTACGCACTGGTTTCAGTTTTGGGACGATTTATGGAAGTAAAAAATCGACCAACAGTCAAATTTCTACATCAAATTCTAATCAATTCTCTTATCCATTGATTCAACATTGATATTCATCTGACATCGTGTTCTAATCCTCTGTACTCGTTTCAGTACTAAGAGCTCAGATGGACTGTGAAGGTGTCTCGGAAAAACTCAAATCCCAGATACGGATTTCGATTTTGAAAATGCTCGGCCATTCTATAGCCCAGAGCGAAGCCGATGGTGGCGAAGCTAAACCGGCCATAACGGACGATTTGGCTGTGGTCAACAGTCTCGTCAAAGAGTATCTGGAGTGGGTCGGCTACACATTTTCGTCATTGATGATTTCCTCAGGTGAATCACGAATTATAAGCTAACGATGAATCGCTTCAAAGAAGCTGAAAACTACATTTAGGCCTGGTTTATTGACAAAATTTATCCTCCCGATATCCAAAGAAGCACCCGATACCCATCACCAATGAGACTTTTACATTGAAATCTGATGTAAATACCACCGTGGTGAAGTATATCTGAAGCTTCCTTGGATATCGGGGAGATTAATTTTGTCAATAAACCGGCCCTTAGTTTAATGCGAACTTAACCTCAGAATTTTTTCTCAAAATATTAAACAAACCAAGCGTTTATCAACGCTTTGTTATCACACACGATACTTTTGATAGGTAAATTTTTGACACAATCATAAACTTACTAAGCAATTTTTTTCAAACGACGTTCTTTCACGCAGAGTCGTCGTCGAACGACTGCCCGTCCGAAATGTCGCGTTGTGAACTACAGTCTATTTTGAAATTGGAGGCCATCGGAAAACAGAATCCAGATTTGTGAGTATTGAAATGCGGTGCTTTTAGACTTAAGGAAATCGAGAATGTATTATTCATCTTTCAAAAATTATTTGCTTTCATAATACTAGTCGTCATTGACGAACTCCTGGCTCGATATGAGGAGAAAAAATCCTTAATTTTTGACATACCCGAATTATCAGACAATTATTAGAGGGATTTTTCAATTTCTAGGCCCTTATTGTACATAATAGTCGAACAGCTGAAAAGAGGAACGCCGTCATGAATTTCTCCATAGCCAAGGTGATGAAAGCTGGTCACGTCGAAAATATTTTATTCGAGCCGTACTATAAAAAAAATAAAATTTTCTTATTTCTATATAGGTATTGTACTATTGAACATTAAAATGTACTGAAAAAATAACGAAGATATTAACAAATATTGAACAATTTCTTTAATTTTAGTAAGGTAAACCGCCGTTCCAGGCGTTGGCTTTTTGCCCGATAACCGAAGTTGTCCCAGGCGTGCCCTGCCGCCCTCAAGGAGAGGGTCGGAACTATTCAGGACATGTCGCTTAGTAGAAGGACAATCATTCTACCCCAACTGTTGAATCATATCAGTTTCAACCCTCAATGGCCAATAGGGAGGGAGCAATCAATCTTCCAGAATCGATAGGTCCGCCTAGCATCACAGTGTACTGGTTCAAATTACAAGTTAAATTACAATACACCATAGATAATAAACGAATCGAAGGATACAGATCGGATTTTGCAAGATGTGACGTGTTCCTATTTGAAAAACTTGTAAATTGACGGTTAACTTGATAAGACGATTTGCAATGAAGGCAGATTATCATGGGAGGTTAAAACTTCAACTGGTAATAGAAGGTTTTGGGACTTTTCCTCCTGTATTCAGGAAGCTGGAAAGTCTAACAGAGCAGCCCAAACTATGCTCAGTTTGATCTGATCTCTGATCGACTGTCCAGCTTCGAAGCACTCACATCGCATTTCTAACCTTCTGATGGAAGATTATCAGCTCTGCTTTCGTTTCAGCATGAAGTTGTAAATGTACAGACGTCCCCAGTACCGGCTAAAAGCTTCCCCACCTTTTATTCGAACTACAACCAGCTACTATCTAACATTGTACATAGGAAACCAGAAATTATAGATACAAAAGTATAAGGGACCCTGATCATCAATTTACATATCGGAAAGTTTGAGCGAGATTATCTCTTAATTTGCGTCTGGCTCGTAACTTGAAAAAACTCAATACTGTAGGTAAATGCAACGTAAGGAGATGCGATTTCGCTTTTGAAGGCCAGTTTCAATTGCCCATAGGTTTTAGGAGCAAAATGGCTCAAAAGCTGAACCCCACTCGCGAAAAACAGCTACATACTTCAGCTTGGTTCTTGTCGAATCTTGTGGACGGATCATTTCTCGTTCAATTGGTGCCTGTCCACCGAAAAAGCCGCCAGGACATTGTAAAATCGGCATCTCCTTCTGCCAAGTCCATGAGAATAGAGTGGGCGCTAAGTCCACTGTTTGTTGTGTTGGGTTTCTAGAAACGATTCACAATTATTTAGAAACGGTTGCCACTTCAAAATTACTAAAACCGCTCAACCTGCAACCTGGTGCCGCCCTTACGGCTCTCAGCCAATCAGAGGCGCGATCGCCAAGGCCGGACACGCCCACTGATGGCTCAAGAGGCCGACCGAAAGTTTCGCTTATCAGATATTTCGGACTGGCTTTGACCGCTTGCCGAGGGGTTGCAGGTAGAGCTGTTCGTCTGATATGGCTGATAAGATTGAAAAATTTACTGTACGATTGCCAATTTTTGAAATTCGAGTAGGCAACACATAACCATAAGAACATTTTCGGTTTTGAGCGATCAATGTTGCTTACCAATGACTAGACGATTTCATCGTCTAGCGCGTCGCCCTGTCCTGAAATGTTCGACGATCTCGTTCAACGGTCGACCTTCCGTTTCCACTTGATAGTAGTACAAATAGACCAGCCCGACGGCGTATGTGATGGCGTACATGACAAAGACGCCACCGATTGTTAGCAAGTCGGCGTACGTGTAGAATAGCTTGATCCCGATGAACTGCAGGACGTTGCCAAGGCCGGCGACGAGGCCAGTGCCGAAAGTTCTTCCTCTGAGAAATGTCGGAGAGTATGAAATTTGCGATAGGACGGTGTCAATGTACTGCTTTGAAAACAGCCTGAAATCGCCTTACTATTATGGTATAGAATTGTTTTCTAACCTGAGAAATTGAAATTTGTATTCCATTTCAAACGACTCACTTTAGAGGGAATATCTCGCTGATTATGATCCACGGTATATGTGAAACGCCTAAATTCGAGGCGAATAGAATTTCAACTAAAATGACAAGCGGGAGCCACTCCATGTTGAGATTTCTGCCGAACATCATGTACAGACCGAGCGCCAGGCAGCCAAGGCCGGTCAGTATGACTGAGATGAACGTCAATTTGCGCTTGCCTATCAGTGGGATCAGTATGACCATCAGGACTGTGCCCAGTAGACCCACAACGGATACAGCGACCTGTGAAATTTGTTTATTTCAATTACCTCATTAATATTGTGGAGAATTCGAGCTCAAATCCAGCTTCTTGTCAGCTTTTAGAGCTTCAATGATTTAGGGGCAACCAAAATAGCGGGGAGCTTATTTTTGACTACTTACAGTGACTTTTCCTTCGTCCATCGATATGTCGAACGATTGTAGAATGATGACCAGATACGAGCGGAAGACTCCGAGACCGGACCCGTTAGACAGGTACATGAAAAGAAGAATGAAGATCATCGGGTTGTACATTTCGGGCCGAAGGAAGAATTTTCTGGCCCAGCCCATCTCCGCTGATTCGCTTGGCGCGATCGACGGGTGAATCGACGTTTTGCTCGCGAATTGCTTTGAATTCTCCTCGGTTGAAAACTTGCCGCATACTCCTGGATGCACAAACAAATTACGCATTAAAAACGAAAAATTTCCAATGCTTTCGAGTGGTGAAATTTCCAGTAAAATTCGGCCAATCGTTTATTCACCTTTTATTTCGTTGCGCCCTTCTTCGGCGCAAAATTCGGCGTAATTTCGACAATTGTGGTAAAGCAAATCTTTGTACTCCTGTTCGACGTCTTCGTCCGACGCCCAACCGCGGAGCCATTTCAGCGCGGATTTGGCCTCGTCGTATCGGCCTTTGCTGATCAGCCAGATCGGCGATTCGGGTATCTGGGAATTTTACACACTCATTTTGGAGTCCATCATGGAAATGCATTTATCACTTATTATCATTAATATTGATATGACGACTCAAGTAGCTACGCCAAGCCTTGGGCAGACAACCCTGACCATACAAAAGGAGTCGATCAAGCCTGTAACACACATCAGACCCTCCCCATCTCACAGACCGTCTGGACAGACCGATCATTGGGTGATTTCGACATGCGAATTAATTGGTAATTTTTCCAAGAAACAAGGTTCCATAGTTGATTAATAACAAAAATTGAGGCAGGTGCGCCAAATTGAACATAGAATCAGCCGATCAGAGAATCGGGCCTGTGCGTCTGTACGTGGAATGGGGAGGCGTATGGCAGAGCGGGGTTGTCAAAACCGATTTTTGCGAAGAAATTATCAACGCCTACCTAAATGCCTTCGTGTCTATTCTCTACTTTTTTACCCACTTACGAGGCAAAGCACTATCGACGTGACGATCGGGACGCATGACGAACAGATGGCGCTCAAACGCCAGTCGCCCGTTATGACGTCAATGCCGAATATGACGACTTGGCCGAGGGTGAACATCGAATAGGCGACGGACGCAAGGCCTCCCCTGTATTGGGGTTGAGTCACTTCGCCGATATAAGTCGCTATCGGAGCTTGCACAAAACCCACACCTGTTGGGATGGAGCGATTTTTTTTGACACTTTTTTTGAAAATTTGGATTGAAAACTCGAAAAAACGAAGTTTTATCGAATTGGTCGAAAAATTGACAGTTCTAGATATTTTTTGCAAAATGAATGCAAAATCGATCGTGCACGTGTTGGATCGCTTTCAAAAATTGCTCATATCAGAGGTTTTAAAGCGGGTTAATCGAGAAATAACGACTCACCAAGTCCCATGATTGAGCTGGCGATATAAAGCTGCCAAACCGACGTGGCAAAATATGGTAGTATCCAGCCGATAAGCAACGGCAACTGGAGGAAGATCATTGCCGTTTTTCGGCCGTATTTGCTGAACGCGACAGTCGTCATACTGCCTACGGGTTGCCATACGAAAACCAAACTTGCTACGAAAAAAGGGAAAATGTTTTGGAAAAGTGAGATGAGAATTGTATCGTGGACAAGAAGTTCTATGTCGTCATTTATTAATTATATTTGGATATTATAGTATTATGCATAATATTATTATTAGCGTTATGAAATTGACATATTACCGAACCAAGAGGCTTCTTCTTCCGTCATTTTGAGTCCAGTTGTAGCCGCCTGCAGAGGAGGAATGGCGATCGTGGCGAACGACACTCCCATCCCGATGTCGAGAAGCATTAGATACTTCGAACTGCTGGCTAAAACCTGAAAAATGGATGATTTTCTTCCAAGTCGAATTTCAGGTGAATTGGTGGAGACGAGGTTTTCAAAGTAGAATTCATCTGACATTGGTGACAGTAGGTATTTTGGCAACTAATGAACCAATGCTAACGTTATTGATGCCAAATTCAGGCCCGCTTTATCAATTTATATAAAGTTAGATTTATCCAAAGATGCTTGCATTAACTGATCTCCAAGAAATTTTCAGCATGACGGTCAATGAAAATATGTCCTCCGTACTTAAGTGAAATGTAGTGCAAGCATCCTTGGAGATATAAAATAGGTAAAATATTTTAATATTTCCTGCATTCTCTACCGTTATAGAGTTTGAATTTCCTGACAAAAATTGAGTTTAAACTGAAAAATAAGGCTTCAGAAAAACCAAAGGTTGACGCATAAAAAAGAAACAATGTGTCTGTTTAATAGACATAAATGTCATTTCTGTCTTTATAAAGTTTGGCACGAAGTCCAGCATAGATTTTCTTGTTCGTATTGTCAACGATGAAATATATCGTACCAAATATTACAATGAACTACGTCCGTATTTTGGTATTTCACGAGCATCAGTAAAATTCGAGCGTACAATTAGAGAATTACCTGAGCAAGGAAATTTCTCAATTTCTTCTGTTGGGTTTTGTTTTTGGCAAAGCCTTTGCCTGTCTCGATGGCTTGCTCCATCGTCAGCTCGGCTCCTTTGCTCTCTTCTTGAAGTTCCTCCTGGAATAGAATCCGGGTGGTTATACTCTTCGTCGGAAAGTAGTCGAAGAGAGAGTTGAGGAGACCCCAGCGAAATGAGGTAATAATAAAATTTATTAATCTAAGAATTTAAAGCGTTATGTAATATTTAATGGCGTAATATTTATAAGCGTAAAAAAAATGCGCTTATATGAGCGTATGTATAAGCGTGTAATATTTATAAGCGTGATATTTACGAGCGTGATATTTATTAGCGTACCTATTTATGAGCGTGATATTAAATATCACATATTGATATTTATATATCAATATATGATATAGTGATATTAAATATCACATATGATATTAAATATCTCATAAATTTTATGAGCGTGATATTTATAAGCGTGATATTTATTAGCGTACCTATTACGAGCGTGATATTTATTAGCGTACCTATTTATGAGCGTGATATTAAATATCACATATTGATATTTATATATCAATATATGATATAGTGATATTAAATATCACATATGATATTAAATATCTCATAAATTTTATGAGCGTGATATTTATAAGCGTGATATTTATTAGCGTACCTATTTATGAGCGTGATATTTATGAGCGTGATATTTATAAGCGTGACATTTATTAGCGTACCTATTTATGAGCGTGATATTTATGAGCGTGATATTTATAAGCGTGACATTTATGAGCGTGATATTTATAAGAGTGATATTTATTTATAAGAGTGATATTTATTAGCGTACCTATTTATGAGCGTGATATTTATAAGCGTGATATTTATTAGCGTACCTATTTATGAGCGTGATATTTATGAGCGTGATATTTATAAGCGTGACATTTATGAGCGTGATATTTATTAGCGTACCTATTTATGAGCGTGATATTTATAAGCGTAGGTACTGTAACGTTTAATGTAAGAATTTAGAGCGTTATTTAAGTTTAGATTTAAAAAAAATGTAATGTAAAAACACCTCTAATAGGTAAAGTAAAAGCCCACATGGGGCAAATCCACGAACTGGTTTTTTTCAGGTCTTCCCTTACGCTCATGGGCAATGTGGTCAAAAGCTGTTTGTGAGAGAAAATAATATTTTTAATAATATATATATTAATAATATTATATTAATTATAATTAATTATAATTATTATTAATATATATTATATTATATTATTATATATATTATATTAATTATATTAATTATAATTATTAATTATATAATAATATTAATAATATTATTAAGATGTAATAATAACTACCAAATAGGTTCTCTGTAGCTCTGACGTGATATTTGACGCATTTAAGTTCATAATTTGGCAACCAAATTTTTTGCAACTATCCTGATAGTTCGAAACTTTATCAAAATGAGGGTTTCTTAGGGCCTTCTAGACTTTCGTGGGGTTCCCACCTTTCCTGTATTTTTTATGTGAAATTAACGAATTCGCAGAAATCCATTTTCATCTTTTTGCGAATTTGTCGTTTTCAAATTTCGAGTTGGAATCGTTGTGGGGTGAGAGGTCATCCTCACAATGATTTTAACTCTTTTATATTGGTTGAAGAATTATGTAGGTAGGTAACTTGAAAAATATCGTCATTACAATGGATGGTTGAGAGGAGTTCCAGAAAAGGGGAGTAAAAACTGTTGACTCTAATAATGAGGAATTATCGTTTACTAGATGAGAAAGATTATTATAATATTAAAGAACGTTTTCTTGCGGCTAGTCCTAGTTGAGAATAGGTAACTTTTCCTTACTGCAATCTCAACGGCAAGGCTGTCAACACAGATAAATAGGCTATCCAGCGCGTTGAACGAGCAATTAGGTATAGTATACCATTTCGTCATTAGAAGACAAATAATTGGAACTGCTGGATTCGGCGGTATTACGTAAAAAGCACAAAAATGACCAAAACCCCTTTTTCAAACGTAGGTACCTACTTTACATAAGTTTGCTTTTCAACTTTTCCATCACGCGGCATTATTATTTTCGCATTCAGCTAAGTTTATAGAAATCCGTACATTAGGAATTAATTAATTTTTTATTAATAAATTAAATTTATTATTTATTTATTATTTATTAAATTTATTATTTATTAAATATTAATAAATTTAATCAATTAATTAATTAATATAATATATTATGTTAGGTATAATGTATATTAACGATATTATCGTTCCATATTATGGTCAGAGCTAAAAAAAAGGTAAAGACGGGCTTTAAAATTGGCATGGAGTGTTTGTTGACATTTTTGATCTTTGTCATCCCTCCAAATCATTAAATGATTAAATCATTTTAAATTTTAAAATGAAATCATTTCGGTTTCCGTTAACTGGGCACTACTGAGTTTTGAGAAAATGTCACATTATTAAAATTATTTTTTTGTTAAATTTATTTCTATTGTTGTTTCTTTCGTCGGTCGTGAAACGCAAAAAATACCTAAACGAAAAAAGAATAACAATTGAAGAAAATAGTATAGAAAATACAGTAAATTGATAAAGCGCAAAAATTGAAGGAGAAGAGAATAAGACTATTTTTATCCATCGTCCATACGTCCGTAATAATAGGTATGTATAATAATATTATTCATTATACATAATATTATTATGTAAAATAATAATAAAATACCTATACCTATAATAGAAAAATTGGACTAATAACTAGGTACCTACCAAGCTAAGAGCTGCCTACTATTAGGAAAGATTAAAACAAATCTGCAAGCTAAAAAGAGAAATAATTTTATGCAATTGATAGGCATCTAACTAACATAAAATATGTAATACTCATCTATTTACGTATTGCATTGAAATAATTTATTGAACATGTATTAATAACTAACGCAGGATTAATTTTAAGATTGGAATATCGACCCAACTGACAACATAACGACGGATTATGTTAGCGGGGCGTGAGCTGAGCAGAATCTGTTCCGATTATCTGATTTATTGGACATCCCGAAGTAAGTAAGGTCAAGGATACCCCATCAAGCATACCAACCGCACAGATGCAGCCGGGCAAAAATAGAACGAGTTGTATCACTCCGGGGCGAATTGAGAGCAATTTTTCAGAATTTGTGCAAAAAATGTACGACTAATTTTATTTATAAGGCAGGTAATCAATTAAACTAACTTCATAATTTTTCAGCCTCTTTAAAAAAGTACATCTATACTATGTACCGAATTAGGTAGGTACACCTACATTAAATTACATACCACCTAATAATAAATTAGTTGATTTAAAACATTAGAATAGGTAGGTATCTAACTAATAGGTAACTGTTTCCAGTTATTTACCACAAAGGAAAATTCATAAATGGTGTAATAATAAGAATTTGTGGAAATTCTACTGTTTCTACCTGTTCGGTCGGATGTTTGACATCTTTAATGCTATAGCGCACTGGTTCTTTAACAATTTCCGGTCGTTTTTCGACGTCGGTCAGCCTGCAAGTCGATTCTAGACAATACTGACAAGTCTGGTGTTTCATCGTGCCTTAAAATGCTAGAAACCGAAAACTGCAAAAAATTTCTTTCGCCCGGCTTTTAAACGAATCATGAATTTAAAAAACGGAAGGAAAAGCAAACTTCATAATATTATTATCCGAGTGAAGCGGACGTCACGCGATTTTGTACGTGACTCACTGACCGTCGAGCCGCCGGGAGTTGAGTATGAGAACTGAAATAAACCGCAAAGCCGAAGCATGCGTGTAGTTGCTGCTTTTTTATAACTTCCCGTAAAGTGAGGTAAAATTTCCCCCCGGGGACTTTGTGGGGAAAGTTGCTAATTATTGAGGAACTTATGGATCCTTCAAGTTCAATGCTCATGTCATGAACCGTAGGGTTGAATTGGAAATTTTTTCAAGCGAATTTTAGGTGGTAAGTCACTTAGTTTCAGATTCGAATTGTCGGTGAAACCTGCGATTCCTTTCGAAAAATTGCAACGGTCCATCGGTCCAAATTCGAAGAGCAGGCTGTCCAGGAAAATTGAAAACTTTCTCCTCCACCAAGCAATTCTCTCAATGGAAATTCTCTCAAAATTTCCCTTGAAGTAGGGACTTTTTTCCTAGAGTACAGTCGGCCCCGCTCAGGTGTTGACCTTCGCGACCTCGAACACCATCGCCCGCTCGGCGGCGCCTTGAGCCGCTGGTGTTTCGCGAAATCCGCCGCGGGCGGATTCGCGAACGGTTGCCGCTTCGGCGAAGTCCCGCCTTCACATTCGCGCTATCACATTCGGTGCATCGATTTTTCGAAGGCATTGATAAAGAGGTAAGTGGAAAAATGAAATAATTGTAAACATAAAATAATATTTCAATTGTTTAAAATCACGAAAAATATCACCGATTAAGGTTGGAACCTGTATCGAAATAGTTTCGATACATCGGTAAAACAGTGTTGTAGGTGACGCACAATGTGTGGATATTGATAATCCATATTTTGATATTTGATAATCTCTTGATTTATTCAATTGATAAATTGACCTACACATGAAGGGTAAGGGGAAAGAACAGGAAATGTCCATTTTTCCCAAAAACAAGCTTAATAGCGCATTTTGTAGGAATTCAAAGGTACTAACCGTATAGTGAAACTCCAAGGGGAAAAAAGTATAAATGTCGCCCTGAGAAGCAACGAAAGATTCGGTGTAAGGGGAAAAAACATAGAATTTAAAATACAAAACCTGCTTTTTCTCTAAAAGTACTTTTTGTGACATTCCTCGTTCCTTCCCCTTACCCTTCATATTATGTAAGTATGTAGGTACCTAAATTTTTGACTGCAGACTCACAGATTTTACGTAAATGACCTCATCACCGGTTTTGGGGGATCAGTGGGTAGGTATAAGAGTGTAAAGGGGTATGTAAGTAAAACTTTAATCTGAAGTTCCTTTCGGATTATAAATCAGGACAATTACAATAGGTACCTTCCTAGTTTCATTTAGTTCGTCAATATGGAAGCGAAAAGAACAATCGAATTAGCGACAAAGTGACAGAGATTTCTTTAATCGTAGTTTCAAGCTTGGATTAGGTGGGTATAATCTAAAACGATGGATTTAACTCATCATAACGTTTGGAATGTATCTTGCACCGGACAATAGTATTAACCTAATTCATTTCAAGGCTGTTTTAATTGCGAAATAAACCGACCGTAAGTTGTTAGGGTTAAAATTCAAGTCTTTCGAGTTTGAATAGTTGGATGATAATCCCTGAGTACAGCAATTAGATCAGTAGTTTAGTAGTAGGTATTTACAATAGGGCTACCTGTTTCACTTGAGTGGTTAGTGCGTATTTATTAAACACGCGATTCAGCCATGTTTACCTATCAGTTAGGGGGTGCTTCATTCATGGGACTGTAGATGAGTAAATTCTTCGTTGTAAATGCGTAAGTTCATTGTCAATAAAGGTACATAC
The DNA here is from genome assembly GCA_036186465.1 of Nesidiocoris tenuis. Lineage (NCBI taxonomy): Eukaryota > Metazoa > Arthropoda > Insecta > Hemiptera > Miridae > Nesidiocoris > Nesidiocoris tenuis. The sequence continues at coordinate 465,761 of AP028918.1, forward strand.
TTGAGTCATTTTCAATTTTATACTTACCTAAATTTTGATAAATTTGAGTTGTGATTGCCACGAAAGAACAAATGTCTGTAGAAGAGCGTAGGCAATAGGATTGAGCTATGTTTTTGAAACACTGTAGTTTAAGACCAAAAACTCAATATTATCTACGGAGAACGGTTTTTTTAACTGCGTGGTTGGCTACGCGGGACTATTTGGTCCACATGGCGGCTAAGGGTAATATAGCCACCCCCACTGTTCTATCAGGACTGAGAACCACTGATCCCCTCCTTGTTCGAGTGATTAATCGATGATTTTCAACCATGCCTTCAGTAAATTTAGCGATACGACCAAAAACCTGCCCCACAAAAAACCATTTGTGTTGGCATTGCCGTTCCATATTCGTATTGTGGACTTTGGTCTCACTCACAATAGGTATGTATAATTTGGGGTGTTTTCCCCCCCTTGCCTGGTTGGTAGAGATAGTACCTTCCTCGTTTCTGTAATAATGAGGAATTATTGCGTGTTATCTACGCACCACTGGTTTTTAAAGTACGGTTCACACACTATTTTAAAAGTAGGTATTCGTAAGGTATACTGTAGGTAAGTACTTACGTCAAGGTTTATAGGGACTGACATGGCAAACGATCAAACGAAAGGTAAGTAGGTGGCTGAATAGTATGAAAATTTCATTTAAGAATCATTTAATGATTCTTGACTATTAAAGTTTGAAATTGACGGAACTATGGCCGTTTTTGTAAATGACCGCAGACCGTTGTTCGGGATGCGATTCTGAGTAATAAGTGCATAATGAAAGTGTATGAGTAAACGTTTTTTCAGAAGCTCCGTTCCGATTGGCGATTTTAGGACGATTCCAATACTTCAATTTACTCTGTAATTATAGAATTAAAAATATAGTAGGTACATACCTAAATACTCACCATTTGGAAGGTTTTAAATCGAGGTAGTGAGTCGGTGTAGGTTCGTTATGACCCTGTCACTAGAAATTGATTGGTGGAATTCATTAGGTGCTATGAATTTTGCTAGTTACATTAACAATTATACTGTTAATTTTTTATGAACAGTCATACTTAAATTCGCCAATAGTTGACGACCATTTGTTGATTAGGCACATCAAGAAGTATCCGACAGGATCGTTCGAGACTGAATGCGACAACGAAATACATGTCATTATTAACCTTATTAGCAGGAGGTCGTTGTTATCGCAGGTGTCCCCCCTCAAAATTGGATGACAATGGTGTCTGAAGAAACGTGATAATGCATGAATGCGAAAATAATTATACTTTACCTCATTTCAGAACAGAGAACAATAATTTTGCTCATTCAGGATCTACCTATTAACTTTGTAGGTTGCTTTCAATGCCTAATGGAAATCATGAGTAGGTATGGACCTAATAACTAAAATGCTCATCGATTCTTCGTTTTGGACAGAAAATTAAACTAATTTTTAATTAAATTAATTAATTAAACTAGAACTATTAGTAGAATTGAAAACTAATGCTCTAACTCAAGTTAGGATTCTCAAGCTAAACTGACCCTCAAACTTCATTTTAAATGGTATGGACTAAGCTAAGTTTGTACTTGGTTTGAGTTTATATTTTATCTGTCATTGGTTGAAGGTGATAGTTTATTTTTGAGATGTGGGAGAGAGTAGTCCTCCTAGCGCTTTCGCCCCGCTGGGCCTCTTCAGGGAGCGACATTTTTACTTCCATATTTACAGAGTAAATGGAAGTATTGTGATCGTCCTAAAATCGAGAATCGGAACGGAGCTTCAGAAGAAAATTTTTCTTATACACATTTACTCAGAATCACTTCCTGAACAAGTGTCTGTGTGTCCGTGTGTCCGTCTGTCCGTCTGTGGTCATTTACAAAAATGGCCATAACTCCCTCATTTCTCAACCTTTTTTCAAATTTCTTGAACTGAAATGTTTTTCTCGGCAAGACCTAACACCCTGTTTAATCGGAATTTGGATAACGCACAGTACTTCCGATATATTTGCATTTTTAGTGTTTTCTATTTTATTTTTTTCCGGCCGCAAAAATGAACCGATTTGAGCGTTCTTGGTCTTAAAATCTTTGTTTTACCTTGCAGAATATGTGGATATTTTTTAGATTCCGAAAATGTGGCGTTTTTTCATTTTGGGCGAATTTTAAAATTTTAATACTGAATTTTTTTAAAATTTTTGACCTAAACACTTTCAAAAGCAGTCAAAATATGATCAAATTGTGTCACAATTTTACGTTCCAAAATATGGAAGTATTGTGTGTTATCTACGCACCACTGGTTTATATAGGGGTTTTCCCCCGCAGGGGGCCACCTTTTCAGTATCGCCCTGAGGGGGGTCGTCAGTTTTTTGGAGACTAGTAAAGTAAAAAAAGATATAAAAGGTAAGTAACAAGATAAAAACTAGGAACGGATTTGCATCAAGCGAGAAATACAAAGGAGGATTTGCATACGTTGGTATTTTTTGGCTAATTATGTACCTACTTAAAAAAGTCAGCAAGAAATTAAGAAAACAAAATAAAATGAAATTTTTTAACTTTTTAAATACCTACCATCAGAATATGGACGCATTGCGTGTTATTTCACACTGGTTTTTAAGAGTACCTATTTCGACCGAGTTTTATTTATTTTAGGATTATAATGATCATTTTTTCGGCTGTTTTTCCATGAGCTCGTCGAGAGGCCCCGCGTTCCTTTAATATACCTATATCTCACTAGTGTTTATACTGAGGCAAAAGAAACTCATCAGTCAAACAACAGTTGACTATTGTCAAGGAAGTGCCAGGGTCAGCTAAGTAGGTGGGAAGGCGGGACAATTTGAGAGACGGTATGGCTTTTTCATAATAATTAGGTACCTACTATTATTATTTTATTTTAATAATAATTATTATATCATTATAATGTTATATTATTAATAATATTATTATTATTTTTATTATTACCATCTATAATTATTATTGTATTATATTATTATCATTATCATTATTAAATAATGATAATGGTGTATTTTTACTCAATGCTACGTTGAGTTTTTTTTTTTTTAATTTACCCCATAAATAGGGGTATACCCCATCCTTAAAAAGTCTATACCTACGTACCTATTAGGCAAATCGGCATTGTGATGGCTCGTTAGAAAATCATTTTTATGGCTACCTACCTACTGACAGGTTTTTTTGAATTGTGTGCCCTCCCGGATTCCGTAACCAGAATTCGAAAACCTATAACTGTGCCAACTCTCCACAGTCTTCCCTTATTTTCCCCTATCAGCTAAGATCAAGAAATTGATTCAGGTAAATGCAATCCTTCATAGCCTTACGGCATTGCGGGGTTTGGGATTGTAGAACGTATGAATTGGTTTGGACAAATCGAAAAACTTGGGAAATTTCTCGCTTGTGGAAATTAGGCAGAATGATTATGTAGTATTAGAGGCTTTTGGTGAAAATAATATTGTAATGTTCCTCAATTTTGATTACGAGGGGAATATTTTGTGCGATGCGGTTTTTTTTTATTGACTATGGTACCTGCAGGTACAGGTAGGTAGATACCCACGTCATGTCCGAAAGTTCAATTTTTTTTTTCGTCTTAAAATCGGAACAGAGCTTTAAAACAAACTTTTACGCATACACATTTACTCAGAATCACTTCCCGAACAAGCGCCTAGTGTGTCCGTCTGTGGACATTTACAAAAATGGCCATAACTCCGTCAATTCTCAGCCTTTTTAAAAATTTTTTGAGCTTCGAAGTTTTTTTCAGTAATACCTATCACCCTGAACTCGAATCACTCACTGTGCTTCCGGTATTGCACTTTAGTGTTTGCTATTTCATTTGTTTTCTGGTCACAAAAATGAACCGATTCAAGAGTTCTTAGTCTTAAAAATCTTTCTTTTACCTTGCAGAATACCGGGATATTTATTTTCCAATAACTGGACGTATTCCGATTTTAGGCGAGTTTTAAAATATGCATAGTGATTTTCTCGACATTTTTGACCTAAACAGCCTCAAAAGAGGTCAAAATGTAATCAAATTGGCCAAAAATTTACGTATCAAAATATGGAACTATTGTGCGTTATTTGGTCTTTCTAGAGCATTCAATTCTTCCTGTAAAATGCTGAAATGCTGTAAAAATATAGTCACCTACTTCAATCGTGGCAGTCATTGTCACGGTTTCGATCCGTAAGCCGCCTTAGTTGACGAGGAATTTCGCATCTGATTTGGAAAAATGTATCGACGTCCACGACGTCTGTCACAATTTTAAATTCGGCACGACTCCGATTCGACGACACTTGATACTGAAACTGGCACTCCCATCCCTCGGCCGTCAGTTCTCGACCTGCCCCGACACCTCCCGCCTCTGGAAGGGTTAAGGATTGGGGCAGGTTGGAGGCTGACGCACCCTCTGGTCGATATTGGTCGAGCCAAAGGGCCATGTTGATCCGGATACATTTACGCAGCATCGGAGCGATTTCAGCACGATAGACGAATGTCCGCAGAATTCCGAATGGTAAATAATTGTCGATTTCATCGACTTCGTGTTCAAACTCAACTTCGAGATCAAACACAACCTCGAGATCAAAGTCAACTTCGAAATCAACTTCAACTTCGAGTTCAAAGTCAACTTCGAGTTCAAAGTCAACTTCGAGATCAACGTCAACTTCAAGATCGAACACAACTTCGCGATCAAAGTCAACTTCGAGATCAAACACAACCTTGATTTCAAAGTCAACTTCGAGTTCAAAGTCAACTTCGAGATCAAACTCAACTTCGCGATCAAAGTCAACTTCGTGTTCAAACTCAACTTCGATCAACGTCATCTTCGAGATCAAAGTCAACTTCGAGATCAACGTCAACTTCGAGATCAAAGGTTTTTTATAAAATTAACCAGTAAAATGATATGGTATGGAGAAGATCACAGCAACCCAGGTACTGTCAATCGCAACCACACTTTCCAAGGTCTAAATTTCAAGGTTCTTCAAGGTTGCTGGAGAGGAACCTTGAATTTGGGACCTCAAAAATTGTGGTTGCGATTGACAGTACCTGAGTTGCTGTGATCTTCTCCATGCTATGCAGGTTTTAGGGGAACGAAATGTTCTTTTTTTTTTTAAATTGACCAATGAAATGAGCATAATCTATTTGGCGCATCGGACGGCTTTTGTGCAAAGAAACTTTCCTGATTACGGCCCCATGTCCCGTAGCCAACTGAAAATAAATTGCATTTAAATTTTAAGAAAATTTGAAAAGGAAGGTTCAGAATGTCGATTTAATTCGGGTCCAACCGGTTGCTGTTTTGTATGTTTATTGCATATCGAACTTCGATTGTCTATGCTGTAATCCAATTGGGCTAATGGTCGACCAATTGCGTAACCGAGACGATCGGCCGTCGCTTTTTAAACGGCCCACTAAACAATGCGAGTGTGAGGTTTCGGAAATTTCCTCGATTTATCGAAGGGTCTAGAATCAAATCAGTTATGGCGATTGAAATTCCCTTGTTCATCCCCCCAACGAAAGCCAGAAATCGGAAATGTGTGGTCGAATATTGAAATATTTTCGAAATAATAGAAAATTAACCCTTTTCTTGGGGTTCCAAGGTACCACTTCCACCCCGAGCTACCAACTTCAAATCGTGCTTGCAAAAATCCGATGGAATCTACACGTCGTGCAGTGCACGACAGAACTGACTTTGGACATCCTTGTCCTTGGATATCCTTGGAGACCATGGTCCTTGTCGCGTCACACTGCTAACGTCGAGAAACTTGGAAAATCAACGACAACAACAACAAAGTTCGGTAAGCCGGTTCCTTTTGTTTACATACGAAATTCATTTACTCCGTTTCGTTTCTTTCCTAGAAGCCTAGGTAAAATTTCAATTTGTCCACGAGGATTCTATGTTCGGCGGCAGAAATAGATAAACAACGTAAATTTCAAATTCGTGAGGTTGGCGAGTATTATCTATTCTTTTCAATAATATTGAGTACTTTCCTATATCCGTGTATGTACCCCTGTATGATAGTGATGTTTTGTATGTCCTGAGCTAGAAAATTGAAGAATTGATTATACCTACAAACTACTAGCTTAGTGAAGTTAGCAACGGTCCAGCAACGGTCAACTGCGTGTTTCTTTTCTAACTAATTGGTCTCTAGGGACGTCTTGGAACACATTTCTGGCTGTACAAGAATTGTGCCACCCATTGTACGCCTTAGGATTAAACACCTTGGTGTATCCAATACCTTCTCGGATAAGTAGGTAGGCTATAAAATATCTTGCTTGATTAGCGTTTGACTGATGAGTATGTCGAATTGGACTGATGAGGGTTGTTTTTCTATCTTGGAGATGCGAGCGCAGCGAGCATCCAGGTCACCTGATCTGTATGTGTGAAGGAACAGTTAGCAACGAGCTGTACAGACTGTATGACTGGTGGCACAATGTTAAAATTGCCATAAATGTGTTCCTGGACGTCCCTAGAGTCCGAAAAATTAGAAAAGAAACGCGCAGTTAACCGTTGCTGAACCGTTGCCAACTTCACTCTGGTCAAACTACTTGCTTATGGAGCACTGTCAATGAACAAAATCACATACCTAACTAGCACACATAAGAGTTCAAATCACCCTCTACCCTAATTTTATCATTGATTTAAATTTCAAGTTTTTTCAGGGCCAAATTCCTTCTTGGGTCGAACTGGTAAATTGTAACGCTTGTTCTCCATTGAGCATAGTTAGCTAATTTTTATCCATATTTTATCAATTTTTGTTGATCCAGGTTTCGGCTAGCTGAAATTTTCTAAAATGTCCGACGACGAAGACATCATCTACGTGAAGAAACAAAAGACCGTCCACTATGGGTCGCTTGAAGAGCAGGAAAAAGAGAGGTAGATATAAAGTTTTTGGTCTGTTCAATCAGGCCAGTCCTGGGCTGCTTACTGACGTAGCCAAATATATTCAACCTATCGAATGGAATAAATTTTATTCTTAATTGTTGTCGCCCAATTTTCCAGACTGGCAGCGGCGTCTGCAGATCAGCAGCCAACGGAGTTGGAGGCCTCGAGCGGCGTTGATACCGAAAAACTCCTCAAGCCCGACTTAGGAAACGTACATACGTCCGATGGTAAAATTCGACATTATCAATCCAGAGTGAGGCAAGAGATTTCTTTTGATTCGCCAGGATTTCTACAAAGTCAGTAATCTATTTCAGAATACATGGACCTTGAAGATGAAATGTCCAAAGACAAACAGGCGCTGCTTGACGAGTTCGAAAGGAGGAAAAAAGCCCGACAAGTGAACGTGTCGACGGACGACAACGAAGTCAAACTCAACCTTCGCCAATTGGGCGAACCGATTTGCCTGTTCGGCGAAGGGCCCGCAGAACGACGAAGTCGACTCCGCGACATACTCTCGAGGTAATACTTTTGAATTTTTGATTAAAACCTTTACAAAATTTGCAAAAACTCAAAAAATATTGAACTTTTTCAACTTGAAAATGTACCAATTTCACTCATGACCATCGTCGCTCAATTGGCAACACCAGCTGTCCACTATAATAACGTAGCTTGCTCGTGTTGCCAATTGAGTGACGATGTTCTAGGTTTTGATTTGTGCAAGTTTGACTATTTCCACAGACTGGGCGACGACGCAATACAGAAAAAACAAGAAGAAGAGGAAGAAAGGGCGAAACAAGATAAAGAACAGGAGACTTGGTATCACGAGGGGCCTGCTGCCTTGAAAGATGCCCGCATGTGGATCGCCAGTTAGTGTTTTTAAAATAATTTTATTAATTAGGTATTTAAGTTTTTTAATTTTTTTTTTTTCAAGATGAAGCGTTTCAGATTCTGGTTTTGCACTATTTCAAAGCGATTCAGACCAATTTGTGTAGGTCTCCAGTTTGGGAATGTGGGTTTCGAGTTTTAACTCATCTGATAATTTGGGCAATAGATTTGTCGACTTTCTTTTGTCGAAATAACGATGGAAATATCCAATTCTGCAGAATACTCCCTTCCGCAAGCCAAACTTCGACTGCAGAAGGCGCGAGAGGCCCTCAAAACGCCCGAGGCGACCGTAACGGCTAAAAATCAAGAACTGCAGAAGAAATTGACGTCCCTGACGATTTATTGCAGCCAAATTGGTGACACTCGTCCAATTTCTTATTGTTCGTTCAGTCCTGACTCGTCGATGCTTGCGACTTCGTCTTGGTAAAACAGTTAATTTCCTCAAAGCTATCAGTGTACCACCATTTATGTTATGCACAGCTGCTATCTTCTGTTCAAACATCCAAATCTACTCGATTATACATAGCTGTACTTTTACGTTTAGATGAACCAAGAAAGCCTCAAATATGATTTTATTCTGTAAAATATCTGGAAACATGGCACAATTGGATAGAAAGGAACAAAAATTAAAAGAATGAATACTACGATATTTTTATCGCCATGGCCATGGATAATCTCTTCTAAAATGCTGACGACCCTTTAGTACAATATTTGTCACCCTCGGTTTGACTTCCAGGAGCGGATTGTGCAAAATTTGGTCAATTCCTGACTGCGAAGAGAAGAAAGTTTTGCGAGGCCACAACTGCAACGTTTGCGCGATCGTCTTCCATCCAAAAGCCGGCCTCCAGGACGGGCTGCCCTGCGCATTGGCTTCGTGCGCAGTCGACGGCACTGTCAAACTCTGGAGTTTGGATAGGTTAGTGCGAGATGTTTGTAATAATCAATTTTGAAATCATTGACAAAATTGAGGCCGAACAAAGTCAGAGAGTGATGTCACGTCATTGTCAACCAATATCAAAACTATTTGAAAATTGCAGTCAAATTGATAGTTGGAATTGATACGATAAAATCGACGTCAAAATTTTCTAAAACCAACTCGATTTTGTAATTGATTTTGCAATTTAGCAACATTTTACGATCAAAGACTGACAGAATTAGGAGACCATGCAGATAAATCAATCTGCTGATAGGATAGCAGCCAGATCGGTGCTTTTTATGTATGGAGTCAATTATTTTTTGTCCAGCGAAGAGCCGGTGGCAGACGTGGAGGGACACATCCCACACCGTGTGTCGCGGCTTGGCTTTCACCCGTCGGGCCGTCTTTTAGCGACTTGCTGCTACGACTCGTCATGGCGTCTCTGGGATTTGGACACGGCCCAGGAGATCCTTCACCAGGAAGGCCATTCCGACTCTGTGTACTGCGTATCCTTCCAATGCGATGGATCTCTAGCTGCTACCGGGTAAAAAAGATCGTTTCGAAAGAAAAAATAGAAATTTGCTATTAGGTAGTTTACGTGATTTACTTGGGTACATCCCCTACCATAAGGAAAATTAAGAGTATAACCAGAAAATAAAATAATAAAAACCGTATTATGATGAGCAATCAATTTATCGTGTCTTAGGTATCGCTATTCGTTCATCAATATAAATAAATTTTACATAAATTTAAAAAAATAAGTGGGAAAATTAATAAATTGTTACAAACCCATTTTCAGCGGTTTGGATGCGTTCGGCAGGGTTTGGGACTTGAGAACGGGTCGATGCGTAATGTTCATGGATGGCCATCTGAAAAGCATCTACGGCATCGATTTCAGCCCTGATGGGTGAGATTTTTGTTTTTCGCTATGAATCTCGACTGGTTAAATTACTTATAAATTGATTATTATCCATTTTCTATTAAAAATTACAACAGGACAGAATGCCTTGAGAGTTTGGTTTTTTAATCTTCTTGTTCCAGTTACCAAATAGCAACAGCGAGCGAAGACAATTCTTGCAAAGTGTGGGACCTGAGACAGCAGAATTGCCTCTACACGATCCCCGCACATAGCAATTTGCTGTCAGGCGTCCGTTATCAACCGGGTGCTGGGAATTTCTTGATAACCTGCTCTTACGACAACACTGTCAAGGTAAACCACATTTTTCTAGGGCCTGCTCGTACAGGCTATTGAAGCCCAACAAACAGAAACCATATGAATGGTTGGATCTCTTTGGAGTCATTAGTAATTTGGTTGTTCTGCAAAACATCTGCCTTTCAGGCCTGGTTTATTGACAAAATGTATCAATCCGATATCCAAGGAAGCTTCAGATAAAATTCACCACGGTGGTATCTGTATCAAATTTGAAAGCAAAAATCTCGTTGGAAATGTTTATCTAAAGCTTCCTTGGATATCGGATGGATAAATTTTGTCACTAAGGCCCGGTTTATTGACAAAATTTATCAATCCGATATCCAAGGAAGCTTCGGATAAAATTCACCTCGGTGTTATCAACATCAAATTGAAATGTAAAAATCTCGTAGGAAATGTTTATCTAAAGCTTCCTTGGATATCGGATGGATAAATTTTTTCAATAAACCGGGCCTAAACCGGGCCTCAATGACAAATGCGTTTTTCTCCTGTGATTGAATGTTCCATTTTGCGATTTCCTTATCAACAGGTATGGTCGAATAAAACGTGGCAACCTTTGAAAACGTTGTCCGGCCATGACGGCAAAGTCATGTCGGTTGACATCACTCCCGATTCTAAATTCATAGCCACGGCCTCTTACGACCGGACGTTCAAACTCTGGGCGCCCGAAGAAGTCACCGTCAATTGAAGGGAGTGATTCTGCATTGTACATAGTACGTTTTTTACCTATTGATGTTTGTGATATGAAAATGTTCAAGGTAATTTGGTATTTATGTGCTTTCTTGATTTCCCGTTAATTATAAAGTAGTGTTTATAAAAGTGAACAGGCGATGTCATGGCGTCAGTTTGCTTGCCACTTATTCGATGGACGCGTTGAATGGTTGAAGGATACATCGAATTAAAAGCCCTTCCGGATAAAAACACGTTTAAAGAGGTTTATTCCGTAGAAAAAACACGGGCATTGGTAATGATTAAAATTTTCAAAGTTCGAATCCAGCTTCAACAAAAGCGGTTGATGAAGATGCGCTATCTTGGATTATTTTGGGCCATTCGGACGTTGTCAACTATCCAGTCCGTGTATTTACTGACCCTCGTGTAAACTCCTGGAAAGCCTTCTTCGGCGCACTTGTAGCCCAATGACACGACTCCAATCAGATAGAAGCGACCATCATTATCGGGGTACATCAATGGGCCACCTGAATCCCCCTGAAACCGAAACAATGTGAAATTGAACGATCTCAGTTGTCTGTGGATGGAGGGAGTTTTCAAGACTATTGGTTCCAATAATAGGGATCGTGATTTGGGTTTTCCAAAAGTTGGCTACATCTATTGTTTTCAATAAGCACAAAAAAGGGTGAATAGATTTCGTTGTGAAGAAAAAGATATGTAGCAATACACGCTATTTCCATCTCAAGCTACTTTGCTGCTTATTTCTTGGTAGCAATGCCAATAATTCTGTACACGCCAATGGTGTAACCCTCCATGGATTCTAAATTTTCAAATTTAATTTAAAACTCGATGATTGTGATTCCGATCTTTTCCTTGATTTTTTTCAATCTTAGGAAGGTCCTGGGAGCATGCAGGAATTTTTCAAGTTTTTTCAAAGAGATGAAATTTTAATTTTTTTCCAAATTGAGAATTGACAGTTATTTGGGAATTAAACTTATATCGTTCTGTCTAGCATTACCTGGCAAGTGTCTTTGCCGTTGCCTCCTGCGCATATTTGGCTGCTCGTTATGTTGACTTCCTCAAATTGTCTGTACGAGTTAGCGCACTTGTCGTTGGACACAACAAGAACTTGAGCTTCTCTCAATGCGAACGGTTGGGGGCCCTCTGAAAAAAATCGAAGACATTTTACAGCAATTAATGATAAGTCTTTGCTTAAGTTTGAAAAAACGATTTTTTACTTCCATATTTACAGAGTAAATGGAAGTATTGTGATCGTCCTAAAATCGAGAATCGGAACGGAGCTTCAGAAAAAACTTTTTCTTATACACATTTACTCAGAATCACTTCCTGAACAAGTGTCTGTGTGTCCGTCTGTCCGTCTGTGGTCATTTACAAAAATGGCCATAACTCCCTCATTTCTCAACCTTTTTTCAAATTTCTTGAACTGAAATGTTTGTCTCGTCAAGACCTAACTCCCTGTTTAATCGGAATTTGGATAACGCACAGTACTTCCGATATATTTGCATTTTTAGTGTTTTCTATTTTATTTTTTTCCGGCCACAAAAATGAACCGATTTGAGCGTTCTTGGTCTTAAAATCTTTGTTTTACCTTGCAGAATGTGTGGATATTTTTTACATTCCGAAAATGTAGCGTTTTTTCATTTTGGGCGAATTTTAAAATTTTAATAGTGCATTTTTCGATATTTTTGGCCTAAACACCCTTAAAAGCAGTCAAAATATGATAAAATTGTGTCACAATTTTACGTTTCAAAATATGGAAGTATAGTGTGTTATCTACACACCACTGGTTTACTCTTCAAGGTTTGGTTGAGAAGTTTCCTCACGGATTCAAACAAATAAAAAACGACAAAATTGTGCAAAAACATTTCACTTTTGGTCGGGGATTCATAACGGTTTTTGGGATATAAGTGTTAGAGCGGGTACGGGTTCAACTTTACTTGACATTCTACTATAATGGTACTGAACGCTAAAGAAAATGGTTACTTACTGTATCGAAGCGCTCCCCATCCAGCGATAAATGGAAATTTGCCCTCGAAATTTCTATTCTGGAGAGGACCTTTGCGAGGGAGGCAAATTGGCTTGATCAGTTCTGAAAATAAACCATAGGTACTTGAATACTTTGTCGATATCTATAGTAATTTTAAGCTCCGGTTTATCAACTTAATAAGAATGAAATAATTAACTAATTTCCAAGAAATTTTTGGTAAGACAGTCAATATGTCCTAGGGGAATTTACTCCAAGCGTCCTTGGATAATTCTAGCTTTAAATTAATTGATAAACCATCCCTAATACTTGTAAACGTGACTGGCCGTTCCAAAACGACGATAGCGATATCGTCTGGAAAGGCGTCCGACGCTGCGTAGCCCGGATGTACTATCGTTTTGGACACTCGTATGTCCTCAGGGGTTGCACCGTCGTCGTTGTTCGGGTCCAAATTGAGCTCACCCAACCGGACGATTTCCCTGGAAATTGCGAAAGTCTCACCTCGTGTTTCACAACTACAATAACAGAGTGAATGGAAACATCGTTCGAAATATGAAAACCGGTCTTTCAGAAAGACATTTTCAGGTGGACATTTTTTTAACGTTTTGCTCTTCTCGATGTAATTTTTTGAAAAAATTATTCAGGAACTTTTTTGAAAAAATTATTTTTTTTTAAATTAAAAATTATTTAAAGAATTTTTTGAAAAAATTATTCAGGAACTTACCTATTAAGCAATGTCGTTTTTGGCAAATAAGTACCTAAACATTTGAAAAAGACTTGGAGTATGGGGGAGCTCCAGCTTCCTGGTCTCACCGAAAACTCTAAGGTCTCCTATGTCAATATCCTCAAAATGGCGAAAATGTAGGTAATAATAGCGTAGTAATGATAGGCAACTATAATAATGATTCTCACAGAGTGCTGCCCGTTTCTTCGAGACAGTGCGCGGCTGTCACGACGTGGCGGTTCGTGATGAGTGTGCCGCCGCACTCCCAATGGATACCATCGGTGGGGCTAGACTTGAATCCCAAAACCGCCATCCACGGCCATGCACCTGATGTATAGGAGCACCGAATCATTCTTGTAATCATTAAAAATTAAAACCGGCAGGAATAATACATATTAAAGATTTGCAAAAATTTAACGTACCTATTAAAAATTCGCTAATTTTGCGAAAATCAAAGTCAATTTTCTGCAAGTGTTTTAATGTTTCAAAGCTCTCACGACTAAGAGACATTGTGAACCCCCCCCCCCCCCGTTTGGGAGGACACTTTTTTGAGATACACTTTGAGATTGTTGGAAATCGTCAATTACAATTTATCATAAATTCAAATCCGTTTGGCATATCCAACTAAATCAAGCGCGCCTAAATCAAATTACCTATATTTAATTATGTGTTAAGTAATTTATTAAAATCCCTTTTTGGGAAAACGATGTCGATAAAACTACAAATAGACGCCACTTTGATGGCCCAGAAGAAAAACCGATGATGTTCTGACCTGGAAATCATCAGGTTAATGTCAATTTCAATTTTTTACTTCCATATTTACAGAGTAAATGGAAGTATTGTGATCGTCCTAAAATCGAGAATCGGAACGGAGCTTCAGAAAAAACTTTTTCTTATACACATTTACTCAGAATCACTTCCTGAACAAGTGTCTGTGTGTCCGTCTGTCCGTGTGTCCGTCTGTGGTCATTTACAAAAATGGCCATAACTCCCTCATTTCTCAACCTTTTTTCAAATTTCTTGAACTGAAATGTTTGTCTCGGCAAGACCTAACACCCTGTTGAATCGGAATTTAGATAACGCACAGTACTTCCGAGATATTTGCATTTTTAGTGTTTTCTATTTTATTTTTTTCCGGCCGCAAAAATGAACCGATTTGAGCGTTCTTGGTCTCAAAATCTTCGTTTTACCTTGCAGAATATGTGGATATTTTTTACATTTCGAAAATGTCACGTTTTTTCATTTTGGGCAAATTTTAAAATTTTAATACTGAATTTTTTGATATTTTTGACCTAAACCCTTTCAAAAGCAGTCAAAATATGATCAAATTGTGTCACAATTTTACGTTTCAAAATATGGAAGTATTGTGTGTTATCTACGCACCACTGGTTTCTACTTATCTTTCCGTATTCTGTAACAGGGAAGAAAGTAAATCAGACTCTCTAACGATAAAAATGGTAATTCCTCGTCTTTAAAATATTCACTTTTTGTTGAAATGCTTATGACAGAAATTTCCATTAATTCCGTCCTCGCACTGACGAGAAAATGTTAATTGAACAAAATTCTGCTTCACCCAGAACAGAAGCGACGCCGTTGACGATTCTGTTGATCGAACCTCCGGACACTCCGCAATCGTCGGGGAGATCTGAGTTGCCGGGCGAATTTCGGGCGATTTCCGTCGAATTTACACCATCCCTGGCAGGTTTTGAGATTTCGAACGAATTTCGGTCGATATTCAACTCTCCCGATTCGGGACAGCAGACAGTTGGACCAGATTTGTCCCTTCCGCATTGCGAGCTGGAAAATTCGGTACCTACTTAAAACACAGTACTTCCGCGGCTCGACAATTTTTCTCATTATTTATTATCATTTTTATTTCTCAAGAAAAAAAAATGTTCCGCGCACACATTGGTCCGTCTGTATATCCGAAAATGGCCGTATCTCCCTCAATCGGCAACCTTTTTTCGGATTTCTTGAACTTGGAATGTTCGTCTCTGCGAGACCCACCATCCTGAATTTAAATAACCTATTTATAGCACTTCCAATATGTTGGCTCTTTGAGGGGTTTCAATTTTATTTTTCATCTCCACAAAAATGAACCGATTTGAGCTTATTTAGCCTCAAAATCTTTGTTTTGCCTTGCGTGGATATTTTTTTGCAAAAATCTGCCTTTTTCACCCAAAAATTTTTTCGACGGATTTTCCTCAAGAAAGGATTCTTGATTTGGATCACCTTTTGAGAAAGTTGATTGCGTTTTCGTTCCTGCCCTCTTTTATGCTTCTGAGCAGTTCGTGCAGAGGAGGGCAACTGCGGATACCCACGCAATTGCCATTGTTTCCATCTGGAGTCGTGCAAATTGCTAAACAATATAATTTTACGTTATAATAATAATAATCCGATGATGGTAGAAATCATGTGAAAGAAATTGTCATCGAAAGCCACTCACGATCGGGGCCTTGTGCCGCTGCTGAGGCAAGAAACGCCAACATGAAAAGGAACTCCATTCCTGTTCCAAAAATGAAAAAATATCATGGAAGGAAAACCAGAAATAAGGTCGTAGGTTCGGAAAAATTTATCTCAGAATCACTTTCTGAACTAATTTCAGTCGGCTCGCGTTGTACGACTTCACAAAAACTGCCATTTATCTCCCTCGATAATGCTCGCCAACTGTTCCAATTTATTGAACAAAATTTTACGGTCGCTATGTGGAAATTCGTCAGTAGGAGAAAAAGGGGGATTTGGCGTATCAGTTCTTATCACTGACGTCATCCCCCGCCCCTCCCGTCAATGGGTCTTGAAAGTGACGTCATCCCCTGCCCCTCCCGCCTATTGATTCCAGACCAGCCCTACCGTTCTGATAAAAACGGTGGTAAAAATCAATATATGTACACCATGGCTAATGATAAGGACTGAAACGTACAACAAAGCTAATACAAGAGGAGGGGTTGGCAGCACTGCGTCATCAGCTCTAACCTGTTGGCAACATTGTCCTAGAAGGAAGGTTACCCCAACGGTCTGGAGGGGGGTCGAGGTAACATCCTCTGACGTCACAACAGAACGTTAGGGCTGGTCAGGAATCAACTGGCGGGAGGGGCAGGGGGTGACGTCAGTGATAAGAACTGATACGCCAAATCCCCATTTTTCTCCTACTTTCGTCCGGCTGTATGTGCTCTGCGAACCACTGGTTTCCGTTACATTACACTAGTCGGTGGGTACCTATCTATAGATATAGATTAAGTGGTAAATAAGGTACTTGCTAAAATTGATTGACAGTTTGATTTAAAAAATTGAATTTTCTTACTTCTGGCCTTCTTGTCATGGAATCATGTTTGATACATCTCAGAGAGAAAATTAAAGTCCACGCACAAGTTCAGCTCAAGAAGGGTCTGATTTTTATTTAAAACCTATTGGTACAGCTACCAAAGTTGGTATATTTTAATTTTTCGAGCTAAACATTCATGAAATTAATCAATAATCGTATGTTTTTAATTAATTAAAATAATTTATCTGTACAATGCCTATTGATGATCGGTTAGTGAATTTCGCACGTCGTTTTCCCCGTGAAATTCGATAACTCTGTCGAAATAAACTAACAAATATCGACGAGATGGCAGGAATTAATTTGCCATGTTTATATGGTACCTATTTCATCCACTCACCTTTTTCGACACGGTAGATTTATACCAAATTCACCGATTTCTTGCGATCCTAAGCGCGCACTGACGGTCTCGCCGAACGAATGAATCGCTCGAAGGCCGAACTGGATGCAGATTTCCTCAATCCCAGAAGGCATAGAATGGATGATTGCTAACTTTACTCGGAAGACCTAGCTATCTTATGATCTAGAAGATTCAGGGTCGAATCTTTAATCGAGAGTAAGGCTCGCGTGAATTATTTCCCACGAAATGTTTGGCCTGATTTACGTCTATCCCCAACCAGTGGTGCGTAGATAACACACAATACTTCCATATTTTGAAACGTAAAAGTTTGACAGATTTTGATCATATTTTGAATGATTTTGAGGGAGTTTAGGTCAAAAATATCGAAAAACTCACTTTGCAAATTTTAAAAAATCGCCTAAATTAAAAATACGCCAAGTTGTAGGAATATAAAAAATATCCACATATTCTGCAAGATAATACAAAGATTTTAAGACCAAGTACTCTCGAATCGGTTCATTTTTGCGGCCAAAAAAAAAAAAAAAAAAAAAAAAAAAACAGAAAACGCTAAAAAATGCAAATATATCGGAAGTACTGTGAGTTATTCAAATTCCGATTAAACAGGGTGTTAGGCCTTGCCGAGACAAACATTTCAGTTCAAGAAATTTGAAAAAAGGTTGGGAATTGAGGGAGTAATGGCCATTTTTGTGAGTACAGCTCCGAACGGGTAGCAAGTAGGAAGGTAATAATTCAATACAAAACGTTCAATTTCTTAGTTTTCATAGAAAAACACGTTCATTAAAATGTTCAAAATTCGTATCCGACTATGACACAACAAGTTGCCGAGGGTCTGATAATTGAGCTGGATTCTGCTGTCGGATGTTGTCGACAATCCAGTCAACGTATTTCGTGACCCGCGTGTAAACACCTGGGAAGCCTTCTTCGGCGCAATGGTATCCCGACGAGACGATACCGATCAAATAGTAATGGCCGTCCTTAGGGAACATAAGTGGACCTCCTGAATCTCCCTGGACAACAGAAAATAGATTAGAGTGAGAAAATTCGCTATGAAGCGAAAAAAAAACAGTTTTAGCCGTATCACTCCCCCAAAATTCTTGAAAAAACGCCAAATTTCATGTTTTTCAGTCACAATCAAAAGATTCGCGCCAAAAAATTAGCCTTTAAACCAGCTTTCAAAACCCTGAAATCCTACCAATCTTGACTTACTGGGAGTGAAAACTGTGTAGAAACCTTCAGGAATCCAAAAAATCCAAAATCGGTGCTGTAGGACTCCCCCAAATTGGCAAAAACGTGAGAAAGGAGAAATCGCATTAAGAAATTGCAAGATTCCAAACCGATTTAAAAACAAAATTTCCAAAAATTTTTGGAAAAAAACCCCTATCCTATGGTAAATTAAGCGAGAAACTCGGGAAAAATACTTAAAAAAATTCTAAACCCACGGTATTTCGCTTTGTTTTTCCGCTGCTCCAACATGGAAAAAAGTCGGTTCACAAACACTTGCTTTGGTTTCTTAGAAATGACAACATTTTGACAGCGATTTTTCCTCGTTTAAGGTTGCCTATCGGAGGAGATAGTAGTTAAGCGATTTCGGAATTTTCCGTTTCGAAGTATCCCTCAGAAGAGTTGGCACATCTCAAAAGTCAAAATTGACCTGTTGTTGTCAAGACAGTGCTGAGAATTGTACCTGACAAGTGTCTTTGCCGTTGCCTCCCGCGCAGATCTGCCGGCTGGTGATATCGATTTCTTGAAATTGCCTGTACGAATCTGCGCACTTGTCGTTCGACACGACCAGAACTTGAGCCTCTCTCAAGGCGTACGGTTTGGGGCCCTCTGCGTGAAAATAGAGTGAAATTCGTCACATTAGTATTTTGTGTACGGAATTCCGGCCATTAAAAGAGGCGCGAATTTGCTCGATCTTAGGCCCAGCGCACACAGTGCAACTGTTTCAAAACAAACGTTGCAAACCAGTTGCGTCTGCAAGTTTATAATTGTACAAAATTTCGTGTTTCTCAACTTCTCCCACCAATTTCGCATTAAATTCCTGGGGGCCAATTCTGTAAAATTTAAGCAATATGTCTTGGCAGTCGCTATCGACTCATTAAAAAAATTGTCATATGTAGTCATTAGATTTGCCATGGCAAATCGATATTGACTTTCAAAGACATATTGCTTTCAGTTAACAGAATAGGCCCCCTGGTCACTCATATTCAGGTAAAGTCATGGTAAAGCTAAAAACGAAAAGTCTCGAACAGTCCGTTGCTACTCTCTCAAGCCGCTTGAGTCAAGCGTCTCGAGCAACGCACACATGCGTTGCTAGCAACCGGGATCAAACATGTTTCTTAAACAATGAGTCGGTGGCTGACACCCCAAGTCCAATGTCGTCGACGCAACGCAACTGCGACGGCGGGGCCAGGTTGCATACAACCAATTTCCAACTAATTGCAAATCAGTTTGAAACCGGTCGCGTTGTGGGCAGACATCCATTTAAATACACAGCTGGAGTCAAGGAACAGTCGTAATCTAGTTTGGTTTGCAACCTGTGTCCCCAAACAGTTGCACCGTGTGCGCTCAATCTTATTGGAAGGTCAAGTTAGATAGCATTGTTCAGTTGTATTATGTTATAGAGACGTAAACAAAATCCCATGTTTACGGGATGGTGCACACAGAAATTCTCAATTCTCTTCCTCGCATTTAGGTAGCTAGAACAATTTGTCAACTTACTGTATCGTAGTGCTCCCCATCCAGCAATGAAAGGAAATTTACCCTCAAAATTAGCATTGCGGAGAGAGTCGTCCAACGGTAGACATATTGGCTTAATCAGTTCTGAAAATTGGCAATATCACTTTTAAAAATTTCACAAAAATAAACTGGTCGCTTAAATGTCGTCTAATAAATATTATTTGTTTTTCTTTTGAATATCTACGTAATTATTTTTTAGATATTTACCTTCCTACTGCTCGAATAAGTAACAAAAAGTACAAAATTTTGGTCAAATCATTTTCTTTTTTCGATAAGTAGGAACAAAATGAATGTAATATATCGAGAGGAAAATACTACCCACCTCCTTATTCCATGCACTTTCGAGCAGCTATAATTCTATACGAATATTTATTAAAATTTATAAGATTATTCAACGTTTTGACCTTTTTTTTGAATTTTTTGTTGTTGGTGAATGATAATTGACTTATTTAAATAAATATATCGTCAAATGCCTGTTGATTTATTTTTCCTAGAGGGCTAAAATATCCAAGGTTGCCAAAAGGGCGCGTATGAATTGAAAATCTGTCGATGATAATGACGTTTTAAATACTTGTAAACGCGACGGATCGTTCCAAAACAATGATAGCGATGTCGTCCGGATGAGATCCCGCTGCTGTGTAGCCCGAATGTATTATCGCTTTGGACACCCGTATGTCCACAGGGGTAGCACCGTCTTCTGACATTGGGTCCAAATTCAGTTCCCCCAATCGGACAAGTTCTCTGAAAATTTTGGAAAATAATTGAAAAACAATCGAGAATGTAGGAAGTTATGGCCATTTTAGTAAAAAGTGATTCCGGGTGAAACTTGCTGAACCTCACTACCGATTTTCTACATAATGACTATCGCGATATGTCCATTTTTTACAGATTTCTCTACACTTTTGATACTTATGTACAATTCAAGTAGATAACAGTCCTTACAAAGTTATGCCCGGATGTTTGACGCAGTGCGCGGCGGTCACGACGTGCCGATTCGTGATGAGTGTGCCGCCGCACTCCCAAAGTATCTCATCAGTGAGGCGGGACTTGAATCCCAAAACCGCCATCCAAGGCCAAGCGCCTAAAAATTGCCGGCACTCAAATTACAGATGGTAATGTTTGTTTTTCAGTACCTGAGTCATGGCAAAAAAGAGAAAACCATCAGGTGTGTTCATATCATGACTTTCCTATACTCATTTTACAATGAATCTGTACTCATACGGACGTCGATTAGGTACAGGTAATTCACCAATTTTTCCGGGTGTTTTTGGTATCATTTCCAGAAATGGGGCTAAACGACCAAGTAGGTAATACATAAAACTGATGAGGGGTTTGGAACATTTCGCAGGTAATGCGGTTCTATCTTACTTATACGATTTTTTCAAGGATGGTTTTCAAGCCGTAATGCCGGAGTAAAGTAGGATTAAGTGTAACTTTCATTTTTCGGGAAAAAATCGCTCATTTTCAAAGAGCCCAATTACTCGGTAACAAGTTGAGAGCGTTAGCCGCAAAAATGTCTTTGGACCCAAATTTTTCTCTAACGTTAGCGCTCTTCAAAAATGTACGCAGTTGTTTCTGACGAAAAATCAAAGTTTAAGTCTTTTTTGAACGAGTTTTTGAGTTCTACAGTTGTTTTTTCACTTCCTTTTTTTGAAATTCCTAGTTCTAAATTACCCTATAGGATCATTCTCCCAGAAAGGGTCATATCGTGGTACAAGCTACTACCGACTTCCCATTTATGGTTAGGGGCGGGGAAAAAAATTCTCCATACGCTATCAAACTCGCTCAACCATAGGCAATCGCTAAAAATTCAAAATTATGGCTAGAAAATATAGAAATTTAATTCCAAACATCGAAATGTCCAGTAACCTGCCTGTCACAACCCCTAGGTTGCCAACTTTCCATGAGCACAGATGACCACTGCGGGAAGTACCAATCGACCAAGTTTTTCTGATTGCATGCATCTAAAGATAAATTAAAATGGGTCCAAGGATTTTTCGGAGGCTTATAATATGAGCAGGATAGTAAAATGCGCTTGTCACAAGATTTTTGTCTTCCCTCTGCCAGCGGTTTCTTTCACCTGCCGATGACATTTCTTGATTTATTAATAAAAAAAACTATTAAAGCACTCCATAGTAGAGCCTTCCGCTAAAATGTAATCAATATGGTGTAGGAATAATCCTCGATTTTTGCCAGAACCAAATTCGAATTTTTTTTTTTCTGAAATCGCCGGGTCTGAATTGGCTCTTTCTGGGAGGATGACCCTATACCTACATACCGTACAATTTTATATAAAAATAACTGACCTAAACAATGTAAATAGTTACTCGAAATATCAATCAATCAAAATATATCTAAATCAATAAAATTGTCCTTACCCAGTACAGAAGCAACGCCGTTGACGATCCTGTTTTTCGAATCTCCGGTCACTCCGCACTCGTCTAGCGACGGCATGTCAGTCGTATAATTTTGAGCCGGAATTTGAGCGGTTTCCGTCGAAATTTCGTCGCTGACGGGGTCCGAAGTCGAGAATAAATTTCGGTTGAAATTCACCTCGCCCGAAAAAGGACAGCAGACCGTAGGACCTGATTTGTCCCTTCCGCATTGTGAACTAAGTAGAAATTCGAGCAAATTTTAAAGATTTTCCCTATCGTAGATTATTATTTATCGAGTATTATCACATTCTACCAGGTAGGCCGATCTGCAATCGCCATTCTGTAATTTGGTTGGTAGGACTTGAAAAAACTTGACGAAAAACTTTGGCCTAAATTACTCGTTTTATATTGACAGATTAAGGAGCATTAAATTTTTCTTCATTCATCAATTAGTTGTAGTGCTTCTAACCTTTTGAGAAAGTTGACCGCATTTTCGTTTCGGTCATCTTTCAGTCGTCTGAGAAGGGCGTATAGCGGTACGCAACTTCGTATGCCCACGCACATACCTTGATTTCCATCCGGAGTCGTGCAAAAAGCTAGAAAAGCAACCTTTTCTAAATGAATACGAATAATACCTTAAATTTTAATATTGGTACATTATTTCCAATAATAGAGTAAAGTAAACCGCCGTTCCAGGCGTTGGCTTTTCGCCCGATAACCGAAGTTGTCCCGGGCGTGCCCTGCCGCCCTCAAGGAGAGGGTCGGAACTGTTCAGGACATGTCGCTCTTGTCTCACAGCACTTATGTACTGTGACACACGGCTACTCATTGCCTCACCCCCTTGAGTTGAGAGGGACCGGATCCAACGCGTTGAACCTATTTGGTTAGAATAGGTTCAGAGTTCGTTGAACAAGCCAATCGGGCTTAGCCTGGGATTGTCAGCTCATGCCGAAGATTTTTTGCCTCGACAGTGGAGCTGGCCGTGAAAATTGAACTCAAGACGCCCCTCTGTCTGTGCCCCTCTGTCTGTGCCCTCGCAAACACAGAAAGTCACACACCTCGGCCACCCCGACTCCTCCAATAATAGAGGTACTGATGTAATCGGTCAGGAAAAATTTTTTTACAACACCCCCTGAAAATGAAAAAATTTTCAAATTTGAATGAAAGAAAAATTTCACGTTTCAGAGGTTTTGTATCACGAATATACATAAAAAAAAAAAATTGTTTGCCCGTCCGCCGTACGCCGTCTGCAGTAAAACACATGAAAGAAGTGGTCCGATTTCAAAAAAAAACCAAAATTTAGCAAATTTATTCTAGTTGAACACCTTGGGTAAGAGGATCCGCTAAATTCACTCTAAAGTTTTCAAAAACGTTCAAATTTTAAAAAAGTCGTAATTTCAAAAACAGTTATTTTTGGGTTTTGGACCCCTTAACCTTTTCCGATCAGATTGCCCGGACAATATGCATCAAGTTGGAGCAAACCACAACTTTTAGGACCAACCGCGCCAAAATCGGATCAGCGGTTCAATACGAAGTGGCTTGACGAAATTTTGGCCTATAATTTCGTCCAGCCACTTCGTATTGAACTACTGATCCGATTTTGACGCGGTTGGTCCTAAAAGTTATGGTTTGCTCCAACTTGGTGCATATTGTCCGGGCAATCCGATCGGAAATTGTTAAGGGGTCCAATTTGGCATAATTGGGATATATTTTTGAAAAAACGCAAAAACTCAATTTTGAAGCAAGGTACCGTGGGTTTTTTCAATAAATCCAGTAAGTTTTGGATAACGGAGAATACCTATAATGAGGGGTAGTGTACGAAAAGCACGTACTCACAGTAATTCGTGCTTTGGGCCGCTGCTGAGGCGAGGAACGCCAATATCAGAAGAGATTTCATGCCTTTTCAAGTCGGTGAAACAGAGATGATGATTGTTCTCTGTAACAATTGACTTCTGATTCAATACTCTGTATAAATGATCAAAAAGTGACTTTTTTATAAAAATTTTTATGAATTTTTTTAAATAAAAAAATGAAATTTTATAAAAATTTTACATGTTTTTCATATACCTAATAGGTAGGTATATGAAAAATGGGCATATTATGCCTAAGCTAATTTTTCTTTTCCGATCTACAATTTTCGGACGACTACTTACTTACATGCTTTTATTTACTCCGCAATTATGGAAAATTGAAGAAAAGAGTGCAAATTATTGTTTTTCGCCGAGGCTACCAAGTAAGTTGGCACATTCTTCTATTTTGGTGATTTGGTGGTGGGTCGCCTGCTAATTGATACCAGTTAGGACTCGGTTGAGACTTTCTTGGCTAAGTAAGTGGAAATCCCCGAGGAGAAACCGGCTACTTACCTATTCATCGGTTAGGAAGTCATTTGCCTCCGAGGGCTAAGTTCATCCAAAAACAAAAACACTTCCAATCAGATTGTGCACACAATTATTGTGCGTTATTACCTATTATAGGTAATTAATTCCATATTTTGGTGCATATTTTCAGCGAACTGGGGACAAAAATGATTTTCAAAAACCAACATTTTAATTTTAATGCTGGAAAAATCCGCTATTTTATTTAAATTTTAAAATTAAATAAAATGGTGCCTAATTAGTTTGTTTTTCTAGTTTTAAAACACAAATTTTCTAGTTCAAAAACAAAAATTATTTTCAAAAACCAACATTATAATTTTAATGCTGAAAAAATCCGCTATTTTATTCAAATTTTGAAAATTAAATAAAATGGTACCTAATTAGTTTGTTTTTCTAGTTTTGTGCGCATCTCATTAGTTGCAACTGGGGAAAAGCCAAATCTATTAGAAATCCAAAACCGTAAAAATTCGTGGGCTAGGATTATTTTCTTTTAGTTGACTGCTGTGTGAGCCCTCTTCGATACAGAAACAGACACGCAGTCAGAAAGTGATTCTGTGTAAAACCAGTGGTGCGTAGATAACACACAATACTTCCATATTTTGAAACGTACATATTTGAAAAAATTTGATCATATTTTGACTGTTGTGTTGTTGGTGACTTGTGTTGTGTGAAAATGTCAAAAAATTCGCTATGCAAATTTTAAAATTCGCAACAAAAAAATTCGCTACATTTTTGGAATATAAAAAATATCCACATATTCTGCGAGGTAAAACGAAGATTTTGAGACCAAGAACGCTCAAATCGGTTCATTTTTGTGGCCGGAAAAAAATGAAATAGAAAACACTAAAAATGCAAATATATCGGAAGTACTGTGCGTTATCCAAATTCCGATAAAACAGGGTGTTAGGTCTTGCCGAGACAAACATTTCAGTTCAAGAAATTTGAAAAAAGGTTGAGAATTGAGGGAGCTTCGGTCATTTTTATAAATGACCACAGACGGACAGACAGACAGACGGACGTAACGGACGTAACGGACACACAGACACTTCGACAGTATACCTGCAAAACCTCGTAAGTCCGATTTTTTCCCAAAATGAGGTTTTGACCTCTGTGGACGTAGGAGAAGGATACCGATCGTCTGTAAAAGTTTGACATTGATCTGATAAAAAATGTCTTATCTGTGTTCGTTTTTTAAAACTTGTAAGTCCAGAGCCTTCCAGGAGGGTGGTAAAACCTCGTAAGTCCCAGCATTTGGCTCGTCCCGGCCGATTTTTCAATTTTCCGGTAATTTCTTTAATGTTGCTCTCGATCTTTACGGCTAAATGGATTCATTAGATGATACTCGAAATCGTGAAGAACAACCAGGCTCTAAATTCGGTTTGAATCCATCGTCGGTAATAAAATTCGGCCCGTATTCTGGGTTCCGATATGGGTAATATTTTTGCAGAGTCGATTCTCAACTGTTCTGAAGAACTCTAATAACAAGAGAACAACTACGAGGAATAGCAACAATGTGTTTATCCATCTAGAACAAAACAATGGTTCCAAAAGTAACAATAAAAGCCTGCGAACATTTCTGCTATTTTCAATAATTCAGACGTTTTTTGATAAAAATTCCAAAATCTCAGTTTTTTCCTATTTCAAGTTTTATAAAAAAAGTTTTTTAAATATTTTTTTATTAAGGTATCTATTATTAAATTAAATTTATAAATACGCTGAGAATCGTAATAACCTATTTGAAAGTGGTAAGTTGTAAAACTGAGAGTTGAAACACGAACTGAAACTCAAACAATCTATAAACAATCCCGTACGATAAAACGGTTGTGATTCTTCGAGTCGAGATTGTAAATTTCAAGAGAACTAAGTCAATACCCTCCCAAGATGACAATACTTTAAATTTTGAAGAGAACAATGTCGGTACCTTCCTAAGATGTGATTTTTTAGTTTTCTTTCCATAGTAGGTATTTAAAATAAGGTTAACTTTTATCAGTTGGTATTCACATTCTCAAGCCATCGTTATCACGTTCAAGTCATGTACCTTTTTTTAAAACCCTTCTATGGAAAGAAAACTAAAACATCACGTCTTAGGACGGTACCGACATTGTACTCTTCAAAATTTAAAGTAATTAACATCTCAGGAGGGTATTGACTTAGTGCTCTTGAAATTTACAATCTCAACTCGAATCACAGCCGTTTCAATAGTAACGACCAATTATTGGTCATCACAGACCAATTATAGGTCAGCTTAGTGAAGTTAGCAACGATTTAGCAACGGTCAACTGCCTGTTACTTTTCTAACTAATTGGTCTCTAGGGACGTCTTGGAACACATTTATGGCTGTACATGAATTGTGCCGCCAGTCACATAGTACGCCTTAGGATTAAACACCTTGGTGTATCCAACACCTTTTCGGATAAGTAGGTAGGCTATAAAATATCTTGCTTGATTAGCGTTTGACTGATGAGTATGTCGAATTGGACTGATGGGGGATGTTTTTCTGCTTTGGAGATGCGACCAGTTCACCTGATCTGTATAAGGAATGTGTGAAGGAACAGTTAGCAACGAGCTGTACGGACTGTATGACTAGTGGCACAATTTTAAAATTGCCATAAATGTGTTCCTAGACGTCCCTGGAGTCCGAAAATTTAGAAAAGAAACGCACAGTTAACCGTTGCTGAACTGTTGCTCACTTCACTCTGGTAATCGGCCAATCTTAGAAACAAAATCAGGTAAATACCAACAAAAAAGTTGGTTGAATATTTTGGCATAAAGAAACTTGTTTATTTACCAAACAATGATGAGAAAGAGCACATGTTGTGATCTCAAGTGAAATTATTCTAGTATTTGAAATAAAGACAACGTTATTGGAAGTTCGATTGAACTGTGTAAAACCTTGTAAGTCCGAGTAAGGTCTTGAATAAATCCTCGTAAGTCCAAATATTGCTTCAAAACGTTCATTTCTTTTAATTTTTGTTCAATCTTATTATTATGTCGTGTGTACATGTGGTAAAAATGCAACGGATGTGGTTTTTTTAAACGGATGATGCCTCAAGTCGTTTTGGACAGTTTTTTGTGCCTCCTGTAAAATTCTCGAATCGGAACATACGAGGTTTTGCAGGTATACTGTCGACTTGTTCAGGAAGTGATTCTGAGTAAATGTGTATAAAAAAAAGTTTTTTCTGAAGCTCCATTGCGATTCTCGATTTTAGGACGATCACAATACTTCCATTTACTCTGTAAATATGGAAGTAAAAAGGTTGTGGGTACCTATTTTTCCACTCACCCAATTTGGCGCTGTTGTAAAAATAATGATAACAAAATTTTTTTTCGCTCGTGAACCGGCAGCCCACAAAGCGCGGACCGACTGTCCGCCTTCCGTACGACTGAATTGCTGACTGATCCAAGGCGATCGAAGGCCAAACTGGATGCAGATTTTGCCTTGGATGCCTCGATCCCACTTCGCTACTCGGAAGTCCCCACTAACTGGTCTCTACTTCTGAAGAACGGGTCTTAGCGAAATTCCCCAAGGGATACCCGCCTCGAAATATCCCTACGGTGGAGAAATCCGTGCTGGGGCATTTTGAGTTTTTGTTGCAGACAGGTAGGTTCAGATAGGTAGGACAGAAGTTCAGGTAGGTATTTCCAAGTTGCAGTCGTTTTTTTCCCGTTCACCGTCGAGGGTTTCCCCACGGGGATTTTCACTATCCTACTCGCAGTGGGTTGGCTTTTTTCAAAGATCGCTAAGCATTCATTAGATGCGCTCACGTCGATGTAAAAAGAGGAAACCGACGATTTCGAAGCGCAGTCACGGCCAGAGGACTCTTGCGGGCATCATAGACCGCTCGCTATTGTCAAAATTGTAGAGGGTCGGTCGTGTTATTTATTTGGTACATTATTTTGATGAAACTGGCCCTAAAAGTTGTGGTTTGCTCCAACTTGGTGCATATTGTCCGGGCAATCCGACCGGAAAAGGTTAAGGGGTCCCATTTGGCATAATTAGGGTATATTTTTGAAAAAAAAAACACAAAAACTCAATTTTGAAGGTGATCCCGTGGGTTTAGAATTTTTAGAGTATTTTTCCCGGTTTTCCCGCTTGATTAACCATAGGATAGGAGGTTTTTCCGAAATTTTTTGAAAATTTTGTTTTTTAATTGGTTTGGCTTGAGATTTCTTACCGCGATTTCTCCTTTTTCGCGTTTTTGGCAATTTGAGGGAGTTCTACTGAACCGATTTTGAGCTTGTTGGATTCCTTGTAGGTTTCCGCATCTTTTTCACTCCCTGTAAGTCAAAATTGGTTGGGTTTTAGTGATCAAAAACTGGTTTAAAGACTAATTTTTGGCCTAAAAAAAATATATTTTCTTGACCCTTTAAAAAAAAATTCTTTCAATTCAAAAAAAAAAAAATGTTTTGAGTAGGATTTGGCTGGGTACATGACACAGAAAAATTACAATTTTCTACGACTCTTCAGAACTGAGAAAAATGCAAAAAACCGATTCCAGCTGGAAAATCCAAGGGATTAGCTTACGAAAAATTTCAAAAAAATGATGAATTCGACTTCGGGGTTCTTTGGCACAAATCTTTAGATATAGTGGATTTTTTGGCCTAAACACCCTTGAAAGCAGTCAAAATATGGTCAAAAATGTGCGTATCAAAATATGGAAGTATTGTGTGTTATCTACGCACCACTGGTTTCGATGTATGTTCGTCGTTTCATCGACGTTACGGGTGGGAATGAATGATAATATCCTTCATATAATATTATTATCATCATCATATTATATTATAATATTGTGATCTTCATATAATATCATCTTCCTTTCAATATTTTCAACTTCAGTCCGAGCAATTTCGACCTTCTAATTTTTCTAACAGGCTGTCTTGCCTCGCGTCAGCATAGTGGAGGGAGGATGCCAAATTGAATTTTTCTCAAAGATGCATTTTTTTAGATAGCAATTTTTTAAAAAATAGTAATCCCCACTGGGGGATTCCCCAGCAACTTGGGTTGATACCCGACGAATAGTTCACAGCGACGGATGAGTAAGGTGCGCGAATGAAAAATTCGTAAATAAATAAATTTATACTTACGACCGAATAAAATTCTGCACAGAAATAAAAATCCGTTCGCACCAGGTAATAATATTTACATTAAATGGTCTGTATACGGGGCTTTTATAATACAATAAATCTGAATTAAACGGTAGAAACAATTTAAAAACAACGACAAAATCACACTAAAAATGGTGGTAGGTATCAAACGCAAAAATCCCAACGAAACTAATCTCTCGTATTTTAAGGCGGCTTCGCACAAATTGCGACCCAAATCGTTAAAGTCCGTTTTGTCCAAGGCCCGCACCTGCAAATAAATGCTTGAAAATGATCAACGGTGTCAGCAGTAAATCGATTAATAGCAAATTGTATCAGCTTGAAAAAAAAAGGTGAATTAGGTAGGTATACTAACAGGGTGTTCATACTTATGACAGTCGGCCTTCATAAGGTCAGTTTTCCAGCTCATGTGCTACAATAATTGTACAATTATTGTTGTTCCACAACATTTTTTTGTGTGTCCAAGAAAAAGTGCACTTGAAGATTTTTTCGCGTTTTTGACATCGTTTCAGTAAATTGGCAGCAAGTCCCTAATACATTGGAGTAATAATTACTTCAATTGTTGTAATAATTGTAATTATTACAATAATTGTAATTATTACAAGGATATGTTAAAATTAATAATTAAAAACGAGGATACCGCTGGAAAGGTCCCAAAATCTGCGTCATTATTTCACGCTGTCATCGATTTTAAGTGGCACAAAATTTGGCCGAAGTCAAAGATTGTTGTTCAATGCTTAAAAGTTAACATTTTTTCGACGTGCGAACGGTACTAGTAAAAATGGAAAATTCCAAATTTTGAAAATGATCGTGAACTGAGCAAATACATACTGAAAATCATCAGGGACGTGTCGCCATGAACATGGAGAAGGTGCCAACTTCACCGTTGAAACCCGCTTGAATGTGGCGCAGGTGGACCTGAAAAGACATTTTAAATGCAAAAATAACAATTGGAAAAATTCGAATACCTAGTTCACTATGTAAGCATTAGAAAGAAAAACATACTTCCACGGCGCTTTCGAAGACCCGCTTGTTGGCAGGAGACAACTTCCGTTTTATGGCATCCATGGACCTTGAAAGGACCTCAACTTCGTAATTGTTCCTGTCATTTTCCGATAAACTCTGTGGAACAAATACACCCAATGCATCATAAAATAATCGGTCAAAGATTTCAGCAAATTTCCGGTTCGTTATTCAACAATGAAAAATTCGACAGGAAAGAAAACGTCAGACAACCGGAAAACCCGCCATTGCTGACCACCTTTCTTATGAACTAGGTCAGAATTTTTAGTCGCATCTTCAAAACGGCTGATAGCATAGAACATGCCGAAACACAGCATACAGCATAATACCATATTATGGTACCTTAATTTGAATGAGGAGAGCGGTTAGCTCGGTGACTAGATCAAGTAGCGCTGGGTCGGTCGACTCGCTCTTCAAAACGTTGACTTTCTCCTTGGCCTCTTCCAGGCTTTGATTCCTCAGGAAAGACGGCAGGTAAGCGGCCATGCTCATGTCTGGCATGAACTGGAACATGAAACATCCATTGAACATTGTAAAACGGCGAGTGAGGAGCTGAGATTGACGAGGTCAACTTATCGATATAGGTTCACGAGGAATATCGATTTATCTATAACATCGATCGAATGAGAAAGCGATATGTCAATGATGTCAAGTTATCGATATCACCTTGGATATCAATTTATTATTTCCCAGCAACTTGATGATAATATCAATAATAGCGATTCATCAATTATATTGATAGTATCAATAGAATTTATAACGCCGGTTTATGAATAACATCGATTCAATAACAACTTCCAGCGAATTGGATTCATCGAATAGCCCATTATCAATTTATGGACCATACAATCAATTTATGGGCTCTTCACGCAACTGCGAGTAGCTTTTTTTCTGCGTGTAGCCCTTTGAGTACCTTTGGAAAATCACGACGAAATCGTTAACAAATATAACTGAAAATAAGATGCGGAATCGATGAAACTGCTCACGTTTTGACATTGGGATTGCACAGTGCCCAGGACTTGTCTGAGAGTCGAATTGATGTGTTCCAGTTCGACAATACAGGAGGCGTACTTCCTTACGAAGTCGTTCGTCAGGTCCTGCGAATAGCTTCGTTTCCTTTCGGCCTCAGTGTTCATCTCCCTAAGGATGTTGACTTTGTTCCTTTTGATTTCGAGAATTTTGTTGAACAAGACCTGAAATTTCCCATTGGCGATTTACTTACAAAAGCGCGAAAATCCATTTGAAATTGAAAATAAAAATCTTCCATCGATTTATACGTACGAAATTTTCCAAAACAGAAGTGGGTAACGTGTCTTTAGGAGGTTCTGGGAGTGCAGGCTCGTCTTTGAAATCGTGCATCGGGTAACTGTTGTAGTAGCCGTCGGGCCCCATAGCGTTGGAGTGCCTGTGTGGTCGCAGGGCGTGGATCATCGACACAACAGAAATCGTCTCGACCGGTTCATTCGACTGGAAAATGACGAGAAATTTATTCAGAGAATCAACTGTTTGGCACTTGCATACTTTCAAGGTAAACCTAAGTTTAGGTATAAATCAAAAAGGTATCACCAGATTGGGGGAAACCTTTTTTATCAGAGTAAAAAAGTACTTACGAGCACTTCATAGTCAGGTATAGAATGGGTACCCAGTCCTTGCCTTTCGAAGGTAATACGGTAAGTATTGTTCGAAGTATCGAACGCGTCAACCGATCCTATGAAAAGCCCATCCTGAGGCGACCGAAGTCGGGCTGTCACCTGCGAATGTTCGAATATTCGTTGAGTTTCCACGAAGAGAAGAAGAATGAAAAGGAGGAAAGTTAGACGGAAGAAAGCAGAGTGACTGAGATGGAGGTGGAAAAATACGAAGAGGCTGAAAGACGGTGGGATGAGGAGGAGAAGGACCGAGCTGAGGAAGGGGATACATTTAGTATTGAGACAAGATTTCTATCATCATCGCTAATGCCTCGCAACATAAAATAGCAAATGAACGGTAATTCATTGGAAAATAAGCGAAAAATAATGTTATATTTATAGGGCTTACTTTGGTGCCAATGACTAATTGCAGCGGTATTTCAGCAGGGAGGTCTTTACAGCTGTTGAGATCGGTGGGTTTGCGCTGCTGAAGCTGCCGAATTTTCGACCGCTTTCGCTCCAGTTCTCGTCGCTCTTCTTCGAAGAATGCCTGAAACGTGAAAACGCTTACATGATTTGAACGTTTAGGAGTGAACACATCATAAACCAGACGTTAAAGTTGAATTATAGACACGCAGCAGCAGCAAAAGTCGAGATTTACAGAAAATTCACTTACTTGGGAGCAACGTCTTGGTTTGCCCATCATTCTTCGCATTTTGCACCACTCGACCCTCGTCAATAGGTAAGTTTTCAGTTGTGGGAAGGATTCTTTCAAACAGACGGTAAAATCGTTTTCCCCGCCGAACAGCGTTCTAGATTTCGAACAGAGTTTTGTAAATTTCTAAAAATCGAGGAGCGTTTTCCAAATTTTTAGAGTCGATTATCGTGACGCTCACTTGTCAATATTGCTGTAGAACATCTCATAACAGATCCATTTCTGGGCCTTGGGAAGTTTGAGGAGGTTGCGAAAAGTGAATGCAATCTTTTGAGTGAGTTTTCGATCGCCTCTGAAAATGAAAGGAAACGTTTATATTTTGCACGATTGTTTTGAATTACTGCTCATATTTACTGAAGCATGTCAAGAATAGTGGAATGAATGAGAAGTGGTGAGTGGTAAACGAAGAGAATTGAATGCAGCGAGCAGAGGAATGAGTAAAAGTGGTGAGCGGAGGAGTGAGGAGCAGCAGTGGCGAGTATTGAAGTGAGCAGGAGTGGTGAGTATTGGAGTGAGCGAAAGTGCTGAGCGTTGGAGTGAGCGAAAGCGCTGAGCGTTGGAGAGAAATGAGCATTCGCGATTTATGAGTGATTATTACACTTACACTACGGATTCGGTCTTTATGGGCGGCGGTGGCGGGTCAGGGGTCTCTTTTTTGTCTTTTTTCAATTTTTTAACGCCAGTCTTGACTCGAGGAGTTTTCAACATTGAGCGGGGCACGACGATATTTTCACTTTCTGCCGTATAGTCGTCATCGTCGTAGAAAAGTTTGTTCTTCTTCCTGATGCGTGCCGGCTGAAAAAATCACGTACATCACCACTAACGGTTCTGTTGTCACACAAAGAACTGGAATACAAGTAGAACTAGGCATTCAAGTACGAGTTGTCGTGTAGAATGAAACGTGGAATAGGTAACTACTCAAAACAAGCCTTGGCGTAAACTACGTGGAGCCGTTGAATGGGTGAGAACGTTGATCGACTTGTCAGAGTAGCAGTAACCATGTACCACTAGATTTGATATAACAAATCGACACGAAGAAATAAGAGACCACAGACCGTTAGAACAAGGCATAGGGCAATATTTTCGCGCCTACTCGAGCTGCACATTCAACGTGCCGAAAACCACGAAACGTTGGGCACGAGTCCCGAAAAACTTCTGGGGCGCCCCAGCTGCAGATAAAATTCAACGGCTCAGTAAATAGAAAAATTCAACGAGGCTAACCGAAAAATCCAGCAAAAATTCGTAACTGGACGGTTGACATTTTAACGTCAATGATAAGAGAGTACAAGTCAAGGCCAACAAGGATCGTACACCAGAAAAAATCGTAAACAATCGACCAAGAAAAGATGACAACATTATTTACCGATTCTCGAATGGAAAACGCGACAAAAAATACATATTTGGAAACTCACAGTTCCGCGTCGATTCAACGGCTGGGTCGTTTGATTTTGGTGAATTTTCGACGGCATCGACCCAACCCTCTGCAAGCCCATTGTTGCTGGGCCGAATTCCTCGTCCATTGGCTCCTCTTTGACGGCCGCTTTCATGGTGAATCCGTTTTTGAAGGAAAGCAGCGCCTCCGAAGCGTCTGCAAAAAACAAGAGACGACGTCGTCAAAATCGGCGACCCAAACCGCTCCGACCCACAAACACAAAAAAGTCAGAAAATGGTGAAATCGTTTCAAAAACGCACATTTGATCCGCTCTTCTTCGTCCTGCAATTGGGAAAAATTCTGCATTTTGAAAGGGGAGCCATAAAATGGAGAAAATCGTACGAAGGACGTGCGGGTGTCTTGTCAAAGCCAAACAACCGATAAGAGTCGCTGGCTGCCCAGGGGGAGGGAAACGAGGCCCAATTTGAAATGAAATTATGGAGACGTCGAGAAATTCGGACGACCCACCAGATGTCGGGTGAGAACAGAAAATCGAGCTCGTCTGAGGTGCGAATTCAAAAATTGAGAGGGAAACGGCGGAAAATCGAGGAAAATCTTCTAAACCTTTCAACACCGTTCCCTACCACTGAAGAAAAAGCAAAAAACAGCGCCCAAACGCGAATAAAATTGAATGCTTGCGGCACGAACGGCAACAAGTAATGAGGCAGTAATAGCATGTAATTTAACCCAGAAATAAAGTTTATAATCCGTAAAGTCCCGCCTAGAAATGGGTCCACGACTTTTTCAAATTTGCAAAATGATATTACGAACCTCTCTTTTTGAAATCGGCCTTCGGACGTTAAATTGTTAATGGGTTAAATCCCGCAGAAAATTGACGAAATTGCATGCACAGGCAAACACGAACTGTCGAATTGGTTAATAAAAAAACTTCCGTCGAAAAATCGACGGATAAAATGAACGAATTCAACAAAATCGTAACGATGATTTCAAATACTTGCCTTCCACTTCGTCCGCCATGTTGACGTACAAAAAAAGAAACATGAAGCGTCAAACACTTGAGCGTTGTCACGTGAAAATGACGATTTATGAAGAAAATTCGAGACGCTCATTGTTTTTATAATGAAGGAATAAAAATATCGGAGTTAGTTCTTCGAGTAGCTTCAAATTTTTGTCGAAATTTAAAACGAGTTTGAGATTATTTTATTTCCGCGCCAGGCTAAGCTTAGATCGCTATGGCACTGGCCTGCGAGCCGGATTAATTACCAAATTAGCCGTTGGGAGCGTTAAAGTATGCTAGTGAAGGATGAAATCCATGGAAGAAGAATGAAATCCTTACAAATGAATTGGCTCCTTCAACTCTTTTTTTTCAAATGTCTTGGACAGAAATGTTAGTCTCGGTAAGGCCCATCACCCAATTTAACCGGAATATAAACTACTCACAGTACTTCAGATATATAATCACTTTTTATCATCCGCCCAATCTTAAACTAGAAACTGGACGAATTTCGATTTTCGGGGGGTTTTAAAAGTTGCATAGGTTGTTGACATTTTAGATCATTGTAGCCACCGAATTTGTCAAAATCAAATTGCTTGGGGCAAAATCATGGAACCAATCTGTACCAGTTTGTATCCAAACTGTAGGAAATCAGGCAACCAAATTCGAAACCTATGTCTACCAAACCATGTTGGACCCGTATTCGGAAGTTGAAAAGGGAAAGATCATGTAGTTCTTGTTTCTTCTGTTTTGTTGAGGTTAGATCTTGAAGTCTCTTTTCATGTGCGGTGCGTGAATTTCGTGGCTTATTTTCAAGATTCCTCCATCTGAATCAAGTAAGAAATCCAAATCCATCCGTTATTACAATGGACCAATTCAAATTCCTCCATCTTCCTGCCGTTCTTGACAGTTTTATTCGTGATGAAATTTACGAATGGCTTATGATTTCGTTTGATTATTACCCGAAAGAATGAAGTGTAAACAATCGGTCTCGGTTCACTGTGGTCCGAACTGAGGCCTAAATTTCGCGATATTGTGTGGCAAACAGCCTTCAAAGTTTGTCTGTCTGTGTTAGAATTATTTCGTCTGTTATGAAAAACAAGGAGAGCAATAATTGTTCCTTAATGATGTCAAATGGGCCTCCCAGACTGTCTTGTCTGGACGCAGGCTCTTCGTTGCCGAAGGGTAAAGGCGTGCGCCTTGAGCATTAGGCGCCTGGTTCGAATCCCTTCGGAGAGTGACAGTTTATGATTTGCCCACTTAAGCAAGGTTATGCTGAGCAGGGTTTGGGGGCCAATAACACATAAAATGAAGGAGTTGATAGATTTATTTAAGATAGGTTTCAAGGTAAGATTTAAGTTACGTTTGTACAAAAAAAGATTGTTTATCTAAAGTTGGTATTTTGCATTAATCCGGTTGAAAATTTCGTTCCGAGTTTTCGATGAATTCGCACGTATGCATCCTTGAACACGTACCTATGTTCATTGATTAAGCCGGTGTACCTACTTATTTATGTTTTGTTGTGTGTACGCCGTTGTAGTTTATTGATTGCTTTCAATCGCTAGTAACTCGGAATTTATGCTTTCCCCATGTAAATTCATTCAACTGGGCTATCTAGTTATCAAATTTTTCCTCTGCAGGATGTTGATTTCGAAGAAAAACCGTCATTCCATCTACGAAACTCTGTTCAAAGAGGGCGTCATGGTGGCCAAAAAGGACTACCACGCCCTCAAGCATACGGATCTTGAGCCGATTGCAAATCTGGAGGTCATCAAAACCATGCAGGTGAGATATTGGGAATATTCGAGGCGACTTTACCCCTCAATTTGAGTTTCTAATTCGAACTATGGGGTTCCACAACCTCTTCCCAAATGATTTGATTCATACCCAGGTCCATTTTCTGGAGAAAACTGTAATTTAACACAAATTTCCGTACTTCATGTTTTTGTGATTGTAATCCTGTCCGTTTTCCAACAGAGTTTGAAATCGAGGGGCTACGTGAAGGAACAGTTTGCCTGGAGGCACTTCTACTGGTATCTGACCAATGAAGGAATCACCTACCTCCGCAATTACCTCCATCTGCCACCCGAGGTAGGTTTAGTGATTTTTTCCTCCTCATCCTCTTCACCAATGGTTGGGTACAAATTTTGTGCAATTCGGTCCGTATTTTGGTAACAAATTTTTCTTAAAACTCGATTTTTCTTATAATTGTTATCATTTTGTCCAGATCGTCCCTGCTACATTGAAGAGGCCAGGTAGGACCGAGACCGCTAGACCGAGGGCGCCGACCGCTCGTGCGGACACGTCGCGCGGTGAAGAAGACCGCTCTGTTTACAGGCGTAACCCAACGCAACAGCCCGACAAAAAGGCTGACGTTGGTCCTGGTGCAGCCGATCTAGAATTTCACGTAAGTTCCCTCAATTCACCAATGCTGCCCTTCAAAGGAAACAAGTATAGTGTATCCCTGTGGAACCATTTTGGATTTTGAGAAGCTCTTCCTCATTGACTCCTACAACAGTTAGGTTTCATGTTTATTTGCGTTCGTTGAAGGATGTTTGAGCTGGTGCGGATAGGGCGAGGTAGGTGAGGGGGGGAGGCAAAAGTCAATTTTTGGGGAAAGTACCGTGAGGTGCGGGTCCTTTCAAGTGAGAAGACATCGAGATGTTTCTCTTGGAAACGTTAGGGCTTACTAATACCTTAGTTTAATCTGCATCCACCCTACGGGTGGCCACGGTCAACCAGAATTGCAGAAATCTCTTGTAGGGTTCAAGCAAGTAAACAATTTTATAAGTTGATGAAAAACTGGAAATTTTATTTTGTAAATCGATTGAAAATTCACATTTTGTCTGTTGCAGAAAGGGGGTTACGGAAGAGGACGCGCTCCGCCGCAATAAGTTTTATAAATTAAATAAAAAACGTTTTAAAAAAGGCTCGTGTTTTATGTGCATCCTGCCACAAACATAGCCAAAGCCAAAATGGATCGAGTCGATCTTCATTTCTTCCTTATGGATTTCTGCCGAAGTTTTACGTTCTTTTTCGATTTTGCATCCTGCGATAGATTCTCGTCGTCGATGAGCAGTTCGAATTGCCCGAGGGCTTCCGGGCTCGGATTTTTACTCCATTTAGCGCTGTAAAATGGACAGTCGAGTTTTGGATATTCGGGTCATAAGGAATCGTGCGTATTGTTTGGTGGTGGCTGAAAATGTTTAAAATTACTCAGGTATTCCGTTGGGTGGCAGCACAAGCGACAATATGTTGTCGACCAATTTGTTCTTCAATATTCTGTCGTTCACCGTTGTAGATGTTAGTGAGGGTGAAGCGTTAACCTGTAGAACGTGCCAATAAAAAAAATACCGATAGTTATGGCGTCGTAACAGAATATTTGGGAGTCACTGGCAAATCAATGATGAATTAAGATTGACCGAGAAAAGTGTGATGCCATCACGGAATTAGGGAGGCTGTGGACATTCAACCCGACTTGGGCAACCGCAAGATTAACTTGACTTATGCTGTTTTCAAGGTCTGAAAGCTTTAAATCCAACTCAAGTCTAGTTAGGAAATTTAGATACTGAGGCGTTACCTCGATAAGCCATGGCTTCAGGCTGTTGTCGATGATGATATCGTAGCCGTAACATTCAAAGCAATGCTTGTCATTGGCCATAATGTAGCTGACCGATTTCAACGAATGTATTATCAACCAGTTAATAGTTTCGAACAATTTGTCCGTCACTGATTTACCCCTCGTGCTCTCCAAATATAGGCGTAAATTGTCCACGCTAAGTTTGCCACCATGCAAACTATTGTAGTCGCCCTGGATTTGGAAACCAAATTATAGTTACGGACATTCATTCTTAATCATAACATGGATTGTGTATTCTTTTTGTGATTATGATAGTCATCGTAATCATAACTTGAGATTAACCCCGATGAATTTGATTGACCCTATGAATATAATCGTCATCTTAATCTCAAATTAAATGTTTGTGATTTTGATCTTATTCATAATTTTGATTATGATTGCGCTTAACTCTGATTGCCAATAATGGGTAACACGGGTTCCGAACTTACCCCGTGCCGTTGTACGGACACGTTAGTCAAATGCACGAAAATATTATCCAATTCTTGAATACTCGTGTCATACTTGACCGTGCAGAATCGGCAGAACCCCAATTTGAAAAGGTACGCTTTCAAGGGGCGAAATGTCGTCACCAAAACGTAAAGGCGCATATCGAACTTCTTACCGCCGATCAGAAGTGGATTATCTATGTATCTGTGCGAGGAAAAAAGTAGATTAGTGACATGGGTACATTATTTGTCTGGGTATCTCGGAAAATGAAGTTCAAATAGTTGGAGTAGGTCGGTTTATCATCATAATAATATATCATCATATTATGATGATAAACCGACCTACTCCAACTATTTGAACTTTATTTTCTGATGATATTATAATTTATGGAGTAATGGTCCAAGGTGAGCTCAATGGATTTCCGGGATTCAACCCTCACCAGCGATAGGCATCCCTACCCCTCCCAACCACCCTTACAGCATCCGTCCCTCCCATTCCCCGTAATTTCTGTCTACGAAACGTTCTCTTTCCAAGAACCGAATCACAGTTTCCAGGAATCCCAGTTCCGGGGTTAAAGACCTTGGATATTCCATGTGAAATCGGTTTTTTTGCCTTTTTCTCAGTCCGGGAGAGTCGTCGAAAATTTCAATTTTTTTGTGTCATGTACCTACCCAAAACCTACTCAAAAATATTTCCAACGTTATTTTTCCATTACCTGGAGATGACGTAAGTCTCTTTCACTATCGAAGGGTTGAACGGAGCTTTCGACTCTCTCGACCACCTTTTCAATTTCGACAGCTTATTGATGAGAAATATTCCGGCTCCTTGGCTTTTTCCCACAGGCTTCATTATCCAGGTGCTTTGCGGATTCTTTCTGTATTCTTCGACGAACATGTTGTAGTCTGGAGAACGGCAATTAGAGTGACAAATTGGCTCTTAAGGGGTGTAAATTATTGACATTCCAGGCGGTACCTAGTTAAGGTCGGTTTATATAGATTGCCATAAATCTAGTTTCAAAGTAGGTACCTATTGACATGGAAGAAATGCTAGGTGAAAATAAATCTACTTCGTAAGTAGCTTCAAGTGCATCGATAAACCGGCCCTTACCTATCGCCCATGGTTCTTGGGTATGTCCCCGAGGCACACATAGGGTCTTTTCGATCAGGCCAGTTTTGGGACAGCCCCGGACCATTAACAGTGACGCCAAATTCGAGCCATGTGATTGGGTGAATTTGCTTGGCGTCGTTAGTAACTAGTTTGGGACTGCCTGATTGAGCAGACCCATAATGAACTGAGAAGAAATTTATGATGGAAAAAGTTTCACAAAAACCATACTTCGGCAAGGAATGGAAAGTTTTCGGATCCCAGGCAGAAATTCGGTGGCCAAACCATCTAGTCTACAAGATACCTAACTCCTTGTTCGAGCAAATGGTAAATTACGTTTCAAATTTGGCAGTGGAGAATCCGCAAAAACTGAATCTACAACAATTGATACAGTCGTAAAGTGTACCTGCCGGTAATACGAAAGTGACCGGAATGAAATCCAAGTAAACATATTTGCCATTCTGCTTTTGGCCCAATGGATTCCCTTCTCGTTCAAGTTCTTTCCTGTAACGTTTTATGTTTTTGACTAGAAGATCCTTCCTCGTCAGTTCGTAGTGATTCGGAAAATGGTTGATGGTTCTGCGGACAAATGTTCGGAATCTCAATTTCCAATCTAGATGCTCCCAATTTTCGAATTGAAATGTTACCCTAAAACTGACTGGTGATCTCCCATGCGGTATCCGCTGTCCAGACTGAAGAGTGTCCTGCACGTTTGGATACCAGCCCTGCAATGATGTCAAGGCTATTTTGTTGGATTTTTATTTTATCGCTCAATTACCTATATCAATTGAACTGCATTGAGTCCTAGGAGTTGTTTGTCAAATCGGTTCCGAAATTCACAGAAAATGTAATGGCAAGTCATGTATCAAGATCGGGGTGCTACTAGGATCCATTTCAGCACCTAAACCTCTACATGGACACACAATCATGTCATCATGCTACGTATGCGAGGGCAAAGGACAGAATGCTTACCAATAGAAATTCCAGTCATCTTCTGGCGTCACTTGCTGCCAACCTCTTTTCTCAAAATTATTGGTCAACACAGATTTCTCCAAATCAGAACAGAATGTCACCTTTATTTTACTTGGCGTGTTATTTGAAAGTCTGAAACGATAGTGCAACAATATTAGATGTTGAATTACACGACTCTGCTGCTCGCTTTCGCCTGGATTGACCTCTTCTCGGAACCCTTCAGAATGTGATTCGTCAGCGACAAAATATTATAACTGGTATCAGGACCGCTGCTGATGTAGTCTTCGCCGATTCTGGCTATTGTCAGCCGCTTTCGCCTACTTTGGCTTTCCTTAAGAAGGCTAAGGCGATCTAGGTGGCACTGTACAGTTTTGCTGGGATCAACTGATTTTACCTTGACTTTTTCGACGTCTTCCTCTTGGTTTTTGATTTTACCATGTTATGATTGCAGGAAGGCACCTGAATCACGATTTTTACTACCTAGGTACTTTGGTACTGAATATAGGGTAGAGCGGGCTAGGGAGATTTCGTTAGCACCTCAGGAACGTGAAGCGATTGGCTTGAAAGTTTGTGTGAATGTAAAATCTTTAAAATTCAGACATCCCTCAGTCCGAAAAACATGTTTTGCTCAGTTTTTGTCGGTACCTTAAAATCTGTTATGAGCCCAGCATGGAAAGTATGTACATTTTTTTTTTCGAAGACCTGTTTGGGTTTCCGACTTGAGATGGTAATTTTGTAATTTGAGCAACTCTTGAATGTGGTTCAATTTTTTGATTCTTCAACTCAGTGTTAAAAAGCCGTAAGATAATTGGAAATTTTTCGGTAATTACTCCAAAATGTACGTAATTTATTGTCAAAAACACGAAAAAATCGTTAATTAGGTATCAGCCCTTAAAAAGATTCTAGATTTTGGGAAAAGCTGAGATTCAACTCTCGGTGGTCGGCACCGCTGGTTCAAGCTGACTGGTGATCTATTGCGGCGTTTCTCACTCCAAAGCTGGAGATGGGTACATGCCGGTGCAGATAGATAAACTCCACAATTCCCCCCACCACCGGCCCTAATGGAGTGAACTTTGTTTTGCATAATTACCGGCCGTAAAGGAGGTCATTAGACAGTACGCTTTTTGCCCTTTCCATCCTCTTCTTGCACGGGTCGCCGCAGAATTCCTACTGCCGACCTACGGGTATCCAGGTCGGTCGCCATGGCGACTAGTCAACCCCTTCGATCAGATATGGTACCTACCTTTCGACCGACAAGAATTCCAATTTGGAACAGTTAACGATGATGTGGTAGGGAAGTGGCGTCGAAACACAAGTACCTTACTTACCTAACAACCAGTAATATCTGCTTATAATCATGATAATATTAGTCTTTTGTTTGCCTAGGGCTATGGACAATGCTCTTGAAGGGGTTGGTCAAAACGTTATTTTTGGGAAACCATACGTTTTTTGGTTTCTAATTGAACCAAACGATTTCGACGGTGATCCGCGAAAAAATTGCAATCAATTGAAAAATAACCTACTCACCTAGGCAGTAAGTGTATCAAGGAATTTCGATTTTTTACGGCCGCTCAAGTTTGGGGGAAAATTTGTTAGAGCGACGTGTCCTGGCTAGTTCTTGCCCCCTCTTCGTGAGCGGCAGGGTACGCTCGGGACAACTTCGGTGATTTCCAAGCGAAAAGCAACGCCTGGAACGCTGGTGTAGCTAAATTTAGTTACTTAGGTCATCTGTTTTTGGACATCTTACTTTTTCAACTGTTTATCAGACATGTCTCTAGCAACTT
Source organism: Nesidiocoris tenuis (assembly GCA_036186465.1). Classification (NCBI taxonomy): domain Eukaryota; kingdom Metazoa; phylum Arthropoda; class Insecta; order Hemiptera; family Miridae; genus Nesidiocoris; species Nesidiocoris tenuis. The sequence goes on from AP028918.1 coordinate 509,002, forward strand.
GAAGAGGGAATCCGATAGATAATTCCCCTCTTTTTCGACAAATCCTGAATTTCCAACGGGTCTGGAAGTGATGTTTTGATGAGCTCTCATGTTCTCTAATGATTGTTTAATGTTTATTCGATACGAAGATACCGAATTTACCTTCGTTATACGTGCTATGGTACAGTAGGTAGGGGAAGGTAATGGGAAGAATTTAGGTACAGGCATAATATTTTTATTTCGAGACATCATTAAATTAACTAGGAGGATTTTGTCAAAAAATATATCATATCACTAAGTCTTAGATACCTATCTACTTATTTCAGACTTGAGCTAAAGTCGTATACCAAGGTGGAAAACATTAATTTGAGGAACAATCGACGATAAATGAGGATTGAAAATCGATAAGAGAGCAGATAAAGTTGATAAACCCAAAAAAAATCAGGCGTCTGTAGACAATCATACCTACGTATTTTCAAAATGAGACTAATCTCGCATTGACTCCAACTGTATCCTCCTGTCTAACTAATCAACCGATTTTGACGTTCTTGACGTCAGATTTTTGAAAATGCTATACTTTTAATAAAACCCAATGATTTGAAAATTATAAATCCGTCGTTGTAGAGTTGTAAGCAATGGAAGGTGTTCACTCTTCAATAACGGCTATGACCTCAATGCAAAGACTAAAAACGGGGAAACAGTAAATAATTTGAGTCCTGAGGTAAAGAATGACCCAAAACAAAAAACGCGACTCCAATTCTTCGACTTATTCTTATTTTTGGCCTCGGTACCGCGTGTTATGGCATAAATATATGAAATGTGGTACATACCTTACGATACATCCAATTCGACAGGATGTTTATCAGAATATTTGAATGTAAAGACCTTCAACAGTCCCTGCAGGGCGTGTGAAAGTCTAAAAAATGAGTCTTCAAAGCTTTGGAAAGGATTGATTTCCTGTCATCAACTCGCGTGTCTCGGCTTGAGAGCGTTGACGACGCCTTGGAGCCAATCCATGTGATCGGTGACGTTGGTGTATGCCGCGAACGCGTTCATATTCAATGGTTTTATGCTGACGATGCCGTAGAGGAAATGGAGGCCGTTGAGGCGTACGAATGTGATACCTCCACCGCTATCGCCTTGCTGCACGCTGGTACCTAAAGATTGCAAAGGAAATACTTTAATAAATAAAAAACTATCAAAAAACCCTCTGGCGGCAGATTTTAGGAACAGTATGAATGTAAATATCTTCCTATTGTTTCTCACCGTTTGAGGCTCCAGCGCAGAACTTGTCGTAGGTGATGAACCGTAGGAAAGCGTCGGGGGCTTGTCGACGACAAGTGTCATAATCTATGTAAGATAGTTTCGCCGCTTTGAGCTCTTCGCTGGCTTTGTCGTTCTCATCGAGCCCCCAACCCACGACCTGGATCGACAAGAGTGAATGTTGGGGAAATTCGAAATTCCGCTCGTGCTGAGCAGTTATTGCTGAAAAACTCAAAGTTTGCACTGACCGTCCCAATCATTCCCATGTGGAATGTACCTTCCGAAGTCCAGTCGATGCATGCCGGCAAAACAACGTTGCTGAGAACGATGCTCCGGACCAGATCCATGGCGGCAATATCTTGCTCGTAGCTGTTGCTCCTTCCACGGTATGCTCTTTGGGGTATGATCTCTTTGACCTGGAAAGTCCGAAAAGAGCGCCTAGAATGGTCCTCGGTAGTCGATGCGAATCAACCTCGTAGCGAAAATATTACGGTTTTTTTATGACTTGTGTACAATAACTGGTGTACACACCCCAATCCGCTGCTCGTTTGGGTCCGTTATTTCCCAGGAGCGTGTGTATTTGCCCACAGCCACCTGAATGGAGTCGACGTCGATCACTTTGCCATTGACATCGTCGTAAACGCAATGTGCGGCTGCAAGAAGAATTACGTAGCGTACACTATGTTAATGCACTCATTTTCGCCTATGGAAAAGTTCAATAACGGGCCGTTTGAAACTGCCACCTGGAGCCATCCTGCAGTTTTTCCACCCACCTACCACCTAAATCCCCATCTGCCACCCGGGGTCTTGCTCTGCCGTAGTCAACTGCCACCCAAACCATTACTAGCCATTAATAAATACGTCCGCAGCAACACCAGCCATAAACAAGACCAATACGAATGTTATAAGAACAAGTATCAATCTTTATTTCATCGATGGCAACAAAATGGGAGTTCATTGAATCTTTAATAAGTGTCATTTCTCTATACAAACCTACTTTTTTTATCGTATAATATTTTATTCAACTTACCAGTGATGATGATGTGAGGGTTGATAATCGTGCCACCACACGAGTGGGTGAATGCTCCATTTTTCCTCAAGTAGAGTCCTGCATGCCAAGGATATTCGCCGGTGACGGTTTTCGTACCGAATGTTATCAGAGGTTTACCGGAATTGTAACTCGGTTTACCGCAGTCTGCAATGGATTTTCTACTGTTAAACCCGCTCCGGATTTTCTCACTCCCACTCCAACCCTTTGGAAGGAACCGGATGAAAAAACAACCAAAAATATGATTTCCTTCGAAAGCACTTTATTTTTCTTTCTATGTACACAAAATCACAACTTCAATACTGGAATTCCTGTTCTAAACCCAATTTAGCTCTTCGATTTAAAAAGCAGCTCTTACATTATTTATAATGTGTCTACCCTTACAAATAGAGGATCTCAACAAACGTACCGTTTTCAATTGAGAAAATTCAGCACCAAAAAGTCAAGTGTCGAAAAGTTCATGCAAATTCAAATTTCTAACCAATTTTTTGCCAATATTTGATCTAGAGTCATATATTAGAGAAAATATTTTAAATTTCACAATAATTTGGAAGCCCAAAAAATCCATCTTCAGGTTTACTTGGCGAAATAATTTTAAAATTTGTGGAATCACTTAATGCTGGATGATATTGGAATACTAGGTACCTAATTATTTTAGTTAATTTTAACAATATTGTAAAATGATTAGCCCATTTTCAGCAGAAACTTGGACAATCTCGATTAATACGGAAAATTATTTGTCTATTAGGTACGCAACTAATATGTTAAGTATTTTCTACTTAAGCTGGGTTAATTTATTCGCTGTATCCCTTAATCGAGATTATCAAAATTGTCGAAAATGCCGAAAAAAAAATCCGGAACCACCACAATTGAATCATATTTTTGTTGCATTTTCATCAGGTTCGGTCAAATTGAAGAAGGAGCGCAAAATTTCCACGGGTAAAATGAAATAATATTTGTGCACATGCACGACAACGGGAAGACTGCTGTTTTGGGTCGGGTTGTCGTTACCTGCGACGCATTTGAACACCGGTTGGTCCCAAAGCCCGTCTTCGCGACATTCGGTTTCCTTGAAGGCGGTCGAGGGGTCCACAATGTGGTACGACGCCTTGCATTTCGGCCTCAATTTGGTCCCAGGCCGAGCCGGGAGGTCGCAAGGCACCGCCTGGCCTCCGAACGAACATACGAGATCCACCGACTCGGAGAACAGCGGTTTGCACATTTCTGAAACAGATAGGTACGTAAGTGTCGGGTCTGGAATTTGATCGAGATTCAAATCGTGCATGAAGACTGATTCTCGATTAAGTCACGCGATCAGGGCTGAGGTCATACGGAAACACGTCGTCTCCTTCGCCGAGCTATGGGCAAATTTATTGCCCTTTCAGGGCTTGGAGACGAGGTTAAGCGGTCATAATATGATGGTCATATTATGACCGGTTAACCTCGTCTCCAAGCCCTGAAGAAGGCAATAAATTTGCCGAAAGCTTGGCGAAGGAGACGACATCTGTATGACCCTAGCCCTGATCGCGTGACTACAACATACTAATACAGGTCGATCATTCATCATCGATTCTCGATTTAAGTTGAAATAGGGCATACATTTTGATTCGATGAACAATTTTTCGAATAAAATTTATTTAAAATCGATCACTATTTCTAGTTTGTACAGGTGGCATTGTCCTTTTTTATCGATTGAAGCTAATCGATTATTTTGCGCATTGACCGCCATTCGGTGACCCTGCTGCCTACCGAGGAGGGTTAACTTGTTCAGGTTCAGGCCTGTATTCTTGGAGGAAGTCACTGAGGACCCGACCCTGAGGACAACTTCTTCGGTCATGAAAAACACTAAAATGATGGCTTGAGCCAGCTACTTCAATTATCCACAAAACAGACGATTCCAAGGTACCTATTGCCATGTCTTAAAATATAATGTACATTTAACGTAAATGGAGTCTTACTCTGACAATTGAGCAGCTGCGGCCGCCAGGTTCCGTTGAGGCAGAAAATGTTGTTGTTTTGAGGCAGCGCGTATCCTTGATCGCACGAATAAGTGACAACGGCAAGATCCGGAACCCACGTTCCTGGGATTGCGAGGCATTTGTCGGATCGGTCGTCGCTTGAACACCCTTCAACCTTGAAACTCGTTCCTTCCGCCTTCTCAGGCAAGAGACATCCTCCGCTGAAAATCAACCGGACGTTTGAATGGTTGAATTACTTGATTGTCAGGTCATGGGTACGACTGAGGCACCAGGTATCCATTTTTATTGATATCTCTAGCGCTTTCGCCGAAATCGACTTCTTGAGATTGGACGATTGAACGAAGGAAGGCGACTTTATACTTTAAAGCCTTTAAACTTATTCACATCTTTTCATTTGTACTGGTATTGAGTAAATCTGAAGGTGCCAATGTCCGCAAAAGCGCCTGAAACACCACCCTCGAGCAAACCTTTGGAACGACGCCAAAGAATTTTGGATTATCTGTTGTTATTTAAATAGCAACCTTGGTCTCGTCGCCGGCCGTCTGGAAGGCTTAACCGTAGTCGTCGTCCGTGACGTCGGCCGAACTTCAGGGACGTTACCGCTGACGATGTTCGTACTGTACTCGCAAAGTTCCTCGTCCTCGTCCGAACCGTCGCTGCAGTCTTTCACTCCGTTGCATTTCTTCTCCAGATCGATGCAGGCCCCGTAGGCGCATTGAAAGCTGAAGGAGGGGCATCTGCAAATGGAATTCCCGGTTATAAGGGATCATAAAAAATTCATGTAAGATTGTTCATGTAATAAATATTGAGATTTTGAAAAGGTTCTGGCAAAAAATAATAACAATTCAATACAATCCCAAACCCAAGGACTTGAAAAACAGTTAGGTCTACCTATTTCTATTTGGAATTTGTCAATTGCATATTAGGATAATACCTGATGTTCACACATTGCGTTATAGTTTCATCGCTGCCATCACGGCAGTCTCGAACGCCGTCGCAGACGGAGAATTCGTTGATGCACTGCCCGGAATAGCAAGCAAATTCGTTTTTCCTGAAAATGAATAAAACATTGAGATAGGTACATTTTTCGGAGAAATGTTTGATAACTTCATCGGGCATTAAATGCACAAATTTTGTGCGGAAATGGTACAATCATCTACGAAATATCTTACCACTAGATTTTCAGGTTTTCTATGAAAAATTGAATTTTTTCAAAACACGAAAATACTTTTTGGATAGAAGAGCTTACTTGCACTTGGACGATCGCGCTGGTTTCTTGATGTTCGTCAAGCATTCGGGCAAAAGTTCATCCGAATTATCTGCGCAATCTTGCCGCCCATTGCAAGTGGAACTTTTGTCGACGCATGCGCCGTACGCGCAACGGAACGCGAACGGCGGACACCTGCGTATTAAAGGCGAGATAAATAAATAACGCAAAACCACGAAAAACCATTCTTCTGAGGTGCGAGTTGAAGGCAGGTACCTACCTACATTGGCAATAAGCATGTTTTAATAATGATTAACCACTAAAATCGGTGATTACGAACTTACGTGAGACCAACTTTCGAGCAAACTGCCTGAGTTTCATCGGTGCCGTCGTGACAATCCTTAGCACCGTCACAGACTTGGTAGGACCCGACGCATTGGCCGTTGGAACATGTAAATTCATTTCTTCTAAAAAAAAAAAAATAGGGTTTCCAGTTAGGTTTTAAATTTATGGCGCTGGTCACACATGATTTGGCAATGTGAGCAAAGCTGGGGTTTTTTAAATTGTTTTTCAACGAATTCGATTTAGGTATATGGGTCATTCTCACAGAAAGGGCAGAAGTGATGTCCAGAAGGTTTGTGGGGGCCCTCTTATGAATTTGAAGTTGGGCAAAATTTTAAATTGTACTATTTCACTTTTCGCAAAATGCGATTTTTTTTTGTTACGATCAATTAAGTCTTTCACTAAGAAAAAAAATTAAATGCGTCGATTTGTCACGGCCCTGTCCTGTCCAGGCACGAGGTTCCCAACTTCAAGCTTCTTTCCTATGTCTTTCCGATGCTACCAAATACCCGGCGCTTCTAGAATAGGTCAAAATTGGTCTCAAGATACCTAAATGACAGTTTTTATAATTTTAGAACGGAAAGATTACGGTACTGAGATGAAAATAGGGGTGTCCAGAGGTTTGCAGTCACGGCCCTGTCCTGTCAAAGAATTCGAATTTTCGCGGTCCTCTCAGGGTTTTTTCCGGATTTTCTTCCCTCCATCATTTTGGCACGAGTCTCAACGGTCCAGAACACCGGCTAGCTTTGGATTTTTGTCGAGATTTAACCCAGTGACGAGATAGAACGTCGGCCGGAACCTTGTTGGTCGGACACAACTGTCACGGCCCTGTCCTGTTTCTCAAAGTAGGTATTCAAACTTAATTTTTTTTACTTCTCAGTACCTCGTACGCAGCGTGGAGCAGTTTCGATTACGATAATAATTTTTGGAAAAAAAATTACTGTGTGGACAGGAGCGTCAAAAAACCTATGTTTTGTCACGGCCCTGTCCATCACGGCCCTGTCCACATCTCTGAATTCGAGGACAGGGAAGGGATGAGGAGGACAGGACCGTGACAGTTCCAGCACTCTGCAGGACAAAATAGTTCCATTCTTCCCTCTTTTAGCTAGAATTTCGCCATTTTTAATCGGAATTTGAATAACTCAAAGTACTTCCGACATATTTACATTTTTAGAGTTTTCAATTTTATTTTTTTTCCGGCCTCAAAAATGAACCGATTTGAGCGTTCTTGGTCTTAAAATTTATTTTTTTCCGGCCTAAATAAGGCAGCCACTGTTTGGATAGTTTTTGAATTTCACTTAGAACATTCAAGAGAGGGTTTCCAAATTTTTTGCGCAGAATTGGAGGAAAATTTTTATTTTGAAAACTCCAACCCGAAACTGCCCCTTTCTGTGAGAATGACCCATATATGACTTGAGAAAAATCAAGGGCTCATAGCACAAGTATTTAGTGTTATCAAAATTCGAGCGGCCCCCTGGCAGTAATATTACAATGCATTTTAACGTATTCGAACATGAAATCAGATGTCTGTGCAATCAGTGCAACCTAACCCTACTCTAAATTTTCAAGGATTCGGAAATTGATTTAATATAATATGAATAATATATTAGTGAAATTTCACTCACGTGCATTCGGATTGACGTGTCCTCCTGATGAGCAATGAAATTAAAGAGTCTTCCGCTGCACCTGAATCAGAAGTATGGACTGTTGTAAATAAGGGATGCTGAGTAAGGGTAAAAATAAATTGTTTTCAGTACAGTCAATCAGATTTCAGAGAAATCAAAATTTACTCTGTGATAAGCGGTGCCTACCTAATAAAACTCCAAGTAGGTATTACTTGGACAAACATCCCAGTTTAAGAAATTTGAAAAAAGGTTAAGAATTGGGGGAGCTATGTAAATTTTTTGTAAATGACCACAGACGGACACACAGACACTTCTTCAGGAAGTGACTCCGAGTGAAAGTGTATAGGTTAAAGTTGTTACAGAAGCTCTGATCCTATTTTCGACTTTAGGGCGATATAAATACTTCCATTTACTCCGTAAATATGGAAGTGAAAAGGAAATCAAGACTCGAATTGTGTTTTTAAAAACGGACAATGATACGGAACAATTAAAACGATTATACCGCCAGTATCTTCAGCAGGAAACACGCGAAGAGGATAATTGGATGCGAAATTATATCTATAAAAAAAGAACCAACGTTGAGGGGAATCCCGGTTCAAAAACCAGAGAAACCAGATTGAGAATGTCGTCACGTCGATGGAAAAGGATTACCATCGCTTCAACTAAAACACGCTAGTCAGTTTGACTCTAATATTTGCGTTTCCCATGGATAAACTTCGCTGTCAGTTTTGTTTGACCGCTAGTTTTTTTTGGGGCATGTTTTATGGCGTTTTTAAGCCAGAATCGTCGGTAAGTAGAATAAAAAATGTTAGTCAACGCTAATCAGCGGACCTTCCCTTCCTATAAATCATAATTGTGAGTGATCTTTGATGAGCTAGGTAGGTATTTTTCAAATTCGCCGCAGCGAAGGAAAGTGAAGGAGTCGGTAATAATGTTTGGCCGAAAAACCTATGAGAAATTAGGTAATGTAAGGTAAGGTAATAGTTATAATAATTTTTTGATAATGCATGTACCTACTTATTACACCTACATCAACTTTGAATTACATCGAAGCTTTTTTGTATATTTTGTAGGATTATTGATGAATAGATGTTTCAGTCGTGAACCGAGTTTTCCAGATAGGTGAAATCCGTCCCCGCATGTCCCAGATCCGAAACGGCCAATGATAACGAACAGCTAATGAATGCATTAGGGTGTGATGACAATCGCTATCGAACTATCCTAGACCCTTCAATGTCATTATAATTCCATTTATGATTGGTGAAAAATAGCATTGAACATTTTAAATGAATTTTAAAAATAAAATTGAAAATTTTAATAGACGCATTCAAATACGTATCTACGCAGATGACGCATTACGAAAATGAAGGTACCTAACTCAGATTTAATTAATCGCTAATACCTAGTAAAAACCATAAGGTATAACAAATAAAAAAAATTAACATAAATACAATAAATAAATATAATTATAAAAAATATATACATATACTTATTCATAAACAGCAAATAATTTAAAATCGTATCGGTTAGCTATACCTAACTATTCCTTTGAGGCGACTTCCTCAAACTTGATTAGCTAATTGATGAGAACTTCTCGCTCCGAAGGTCAGCTGTCCCCTAAGCGAACCCAAGTCTTGAAACCCCGTAATCGGTTGTTAGTCCATAAATATTCTAGCTTTCCTTTAAAAGCAAATTCTACCAACAAAACCAAGAACAAAAACCAGTTCTAGTCACATTGGGATCAATGTACTTCCACGTGTAGGTACTACTTTTTGCCAAAAATGGTGGGAAATTGAAAAAATTCAAAAATAGTTGGAAAATTAGGTGCATTGATGCCTTTATGCAAAAAACGCTTTTGTTTAGGAAAAGAAAACATTTTATTTCTTGCGCATATAAATACCTAGGTTTTCAACTTTCAGGCCCTGAATGAGGGGATCTTTGTTTTTCTAGGCGTTCTTTTTAACGATAACCGTTGGTCGGTACGGGGGATCATTAGACCTGTCCGTATGAGTTACAGATTCCATCAAGTGGGAGATCTAACGAATCGGGCTCTGGCCACTTCATCTACGAGGCAGTAACTCGATCGTGAAATCTAACAGGCAACAAGTTAATGAACCAGGATATAAAATAATTTGACTGACTCGCAGGTCCAACTGCTGTTTACCGAGTGAAAAAATTGTTGTTTTATGTTGAGTTACGTAATTGAAAAAAGAATCTGATATCTTACATACACTATTTATGGAAGGCATCGGTACTCAAATTGAAATAAATTAAATTAAAAACCTATTGAATAAATTTCAAAATGTATTTCTTTCTTAAATGGGTTTTACTTACAGGTAAGTATCAACACCGGCCAAATGTAGTGAACTGCAGATCGCATTCTGCGTCTTCACGATACGAATTGCCCGGATAGGTATATTTGAAACGCAGGATGGTAAAACGCGAAAATTTCACTCGGCTCCGTTTCATTTGACCTCCTACGGCAGAAACGTCTGCCTCAGACTGTCTTAGAGGCACTGGTTTGAAGGTTCAGGATTCGCTAGAGGCTAGTCGGAGGAAATAAGAGGGGTTCACAGTACAGGATGATAGCTAGAACGCGAATCGATCGTAGCGCCATAATCGATAGTTCAGATCGAATACAGTCGATGTTACTACTTGAGTATTTTCAAACCCAACCTACAAACGCCATTCTCAAACTCAATCTACTAACTCGATTTACAAACACAACTCAACCTCAATTCACTAACCCAATTAACACGCTCATCTTACAAACGCAACTCACAATACTACTCTCAAACTCAACTTACTTCAACTCACTCTCGCGTGTTGTTAGTGATTCGAGTTTGAGAATTGGGTTTAATTTTGGTATGTAGCTCGAGTTTGTATGTTGAGATTGAGTTCAGAATGTGAGTTTGAGAATCGCGTTTGTAAGTATGAAAGTTGAGAAAGTGAATTGGGGTTGAGGAATCAGATTGGATTTTCCTAGGTTTCCAATCTTGAGTTAGCCGTGCGGAATGCGGTATTATTTTTACCGTATCATCAACATTAGCTGAGGCAGATCGCTGTCACCCGTTCCTCCTGTAAAGTAGACAGGAGGCTCAAGGGGACGACCTGTACCTCTACAAAAATCCCATAGCATGAATTTGGTTATGCTCGAGCCAAGCATCACCAAGGCTCAATATTTTCCTTACTCATTAGTTTAAGGCACAAAACTTACTGTGTTACTCGTATGTATTAATAAGGATTGAAGCGAATCACTAGCTTGAGAACGTTCCTGCTAAGACGGGATAGCCTGAGCTAGCGTTACCTTATCAGCCGCTGGTATAACTAACGTTACCTTCCCAACTATGGACGATCTCACTAGATCGCGGTATCGGCTACTTGTTGAGTCGCAGTAAAAGGGGAGATTCAGAACCGTCGGTTCGTGGGGAAATTTTCCCTTTTGGGGGGAAGTTTTCCAGTAGAAACTTGTTTACGCGGCATAGCGTCTACGAGGCATTGGCCGAAATTTTGATCAGCGCGTGACTCAAATGAACAAAATTTGCATTTGGCACTCAGGAGGAATTGGAAATTATAATTAAATTACCTGTCATCAAGAGTTTTGGTTGATAATGATTTCCACAGAGTAGGTAATTTGGAAGTTAGTAATCTTCCGAAAATGCCCCCATATTCGCAACTTTTTCAAAATATTTCTACATCCCCGTTGACGTTTTGAGTTTTTTTATTTTTCCACTTACCACAAGTGGTAAGTTTACTTAGTAAGTTTACTAAGTAGGTAAGTTTACTTAACGGAACCAATACGAACCATTGTAGTAGGTACCCACTCAAATTAGAAGTGCCAGGACATCAAAAGAGGAAAGAAGAAGAAGAAGAAGAAGACACGTACATTATTGAATATTTCAGAGCCGAGCGGTTCTAACTAAATTTAGCTGGCTTTTTCGAAACACAATTTCACTCTGAAAATATTGAGAAATTTCGTTGTTGACCGTAGGGGAAAAATGAAACAATACCAACCTGCCTACAAGCCGGTCTGTCTCAGCGGGCGGGTATTTCTCCCTCCATGAACATGAACTTCTCCGGTTTCTCCAGATTCCAGTTTTGTTTTCAGTGCCGAGCAATCTGTTCTCGCGTAAGTTCGTCTGTTGGACGGAGGTTTCCCGGTTTCGTGTCGTAAACGTGTACCGCCGTTTCCTCGAAGATATTGCAGATTTTCTTCGCCAAGGATTATTCCGGTGTGAAAGGTAAGAGTTCTTTCATAAATCGGGCGAATTCTCAATTGTGTTGCTGTCACTTTGTTGTGTTAAGTAAAAGTACTTCTAGAACAGTTCCTGCTTTTGGAACTGACTCTGGACATTTCTGCTGCTTCTGACCTTTTTAGGAAATAGTCCGTATTAAGAATTATTCTTAAAATAATACTCCTCGAGGTCAGCACGGGTTTATAAAAAATAGGTTTCTATTTCATGGTTTTAACTTCCATATTCACTGAGTAAGTAAATGAAAGTACCTATTCTAATCGTTCTAAAAAAGAAAATCGAAACGAAGGCTCAGAAAAAACGTTTACCTATTTAGGTAAGGGGGTAAAAACTAGGAGAAAAGTGCAACCCCAACCGAAGCTGAATTTAGGGTGTCCAGGACGAGTAAATAATGATACAGGTATCATGTAGGTCTACATCACCAGGATATTTTACTTTGCTCGACATTTTCCTGGAAATTTTGTGCTTTGGCAACTCAAGCAATGCAGACGGTAATCGATTCGATAGATGGCACTAAAATAGATTACCTACCGAGGAGGCGATTTTTCGGCCCAGGACACTCCAGCATTAGCTAAATTTGGACTGGAACTGTTCGAATGATAGGAAGAAGACTCTTCTCTGTTGGCTATTTTCAGCCTTTCAGATGGCTCTTCAACCAGCTGAGCCCAACGATGCGACGCTTTGATTATTGAGCACCTCATGCTCCGAAGTACATGGACGGTACATATGTACCTATTTTCTCAAGCATTCGACCTTGCAGATTCTGCTCATGAATTCCAGAGCTCTACAGACAAATTCTTTTGATTTGTAGGTACCCCTCGAAAATTCTGGCATTTTGGTAGGGCCTTACCGACATGGCATTGACAGGGCAGATAGATACGCCTGGGTACTGAGTTGGACGAAACCCCGACAAGAATAATATTCTGTGTTTACACAGATTGAAGCGAAAAATATTCTGTGTTCACACAGATTGAAGTGGGAAACGAGGATACGTTTTGGCGGGCCAAGACTAATTTTCACTGATTTGGAGGATTAAATCGTGTACAAATCGGACAAATTTTGATTAAGCCTTTTTCGGGCAAGGCCATTCTCAAAACGTTTCCTGGATTTTTGGGCTTGGGGCATTTCTCCGTGTTACGTGGCCATTGCATTTTTTGTATAAATAGGTACATAAAACTACAATTTTGTTCTTTGCGCTGAACGAGTTCGAAAAGTTTTAAAATTGATCTGGAACAGTCAGGCCAGCTGCAGTTACATATTGAAATCGAAAGCGGATATTGTTAGTAGAACCTAGATGAACCTACGAACTGAACCTCGTGGCTGCCATCCGAGGGGCCAGTGAACCTCACCTGGCACTAGACCTTATAGAACCTATATTACCTATTATAATACCGAACATCAGACTCTAATCTTGACTTGAAATATGAGGAAATTAATTTTTCCATTTTTCACATCTCGCGTTCCATAACCAATACCGATACCACGTTCCATAAGTATTTTTTGAAGGTGAAGCGTAAGCAACTTTCATGCGAGCGGTGGCAAACATAGATCCCATGCAACTTCTCAAGTTGTTCCGTTAGCTCATGAAATGCGGTCATGCAGAGTCACGATGATCCTGGCGTCCAATTGGAATGCCCCTGTGCGAGATGAAGGAAGCATTTTTCTTTGATGCAACATTCTTCTCTTTTCAAAAATGAGTTGTGCCAGAGCAAAGGCCCAAACATGTCATGTGTAACTGACGATATAGGTACGTGAATAACTTCGACTTTGTTTGGTCAGGACATAACGAAAGTCACCAGAGAACTGGTCAAACAAAAATATTGTTTTCGGAAACGAATCATCGCAAACCGCGGTGAAATCACCCGGAATCGTGATCACGTTTTGGGTCCATAAGTCCACGGAGCAATTTTCCAAAATCGATCCGACACGCAGTGGTACAGCCGATTTTGAGTAATGTGAAAGCCAATCGGTAAAAGGTTGCGGCCGTGAGTTGATTCTTCTTCCTCGACTTCGGGTTTGGAAGAACTTTCTCCCTCTCGAGATTTATGGATTTCCTGACAACTGCTGTCCTCTTTAAGGTAAAACTGACCTCGAAAAAAAGCGACCCGATAGGATTTTAGTTACTTTTTACTTTCATAGTATGAATTATTGAATAGTATTGAAGTTTTCTGATATTTTTTTACCTAAACTGCCTCAAAAGTAGTCAAAATATAATAAAATTGAGTCCAAAATTTACGTATCAAAATATGGAAGTATTGTATGTTACCTTTAGTTCATTCTTGAAGGGAAACTTTAATATCCACCCATACCGTGTCAATGGTCTTGCATAAAAAATCAACTTTTTGACCCGATCCCTCAACCTTCATTGATTAATTTGTCTTACTAGTGTTACAATTACAGAAACCATGGGTTTTCGTCTTGAACTTACTTATAGCCCATTTCCGTTTACCCCTCTAAAACGCTGAACTTTTCAAGCTTCGCGATCGTGACAGTGGCTGATCGTGTGATCTGCGATCGTGTGATCGCCTGTCCGCTCGTGACAGGTGTAGCCTCGTCCGTCGAGCTGTTACTTGACCGACTCAGAGACCGGCACCTTCCGTTACACTCCCGTTCCATTTTTTACCATCCAAGGTTCGTCCTTATCGGTCTTGGAAGCATTTAAAGGAGCCGTTTACAGGTTTTCAAATTTTTGACTCGGGTTTGTCGAAATTCTTATTCTTTTGAAAATCGAAATTGATGTTGATTATATGCAAATTGGTACAGCTGACGTTATTCTACTGCTAGATTTTGACGGAATCGAATAAGTTGCACCACAATATCAAACTGGGTGTTATTTACGGTCAATATTATAGTTTATCGAGGAATGACCAATTATGCATTCATCGCTCGGTCCTCATGTTCGCAAATTGATAGTATGCCTGTCACTGCTATGATGTACCACTGTTCTTGAAAGAAGAAGAGGAAGAAGAACTCCCCCGTTCCCTGCTGTCGCGCGTTTCTCGTCGCTTTTCAGTGCGCGTTTTGTCCGGAAATTGAAAATCGGATAGGAGCAGTGTCGACGAAGATACCAGTTTTTTTTATCTAGATATAGATAGGATATTTTGCTATAAAAATATCTAGATCGGATACAGATACCTACAAAGTATCTGTATCTGAGATACAGATACTGGCAATATATCTAACTTAGATACAGATACCGATAAATTTTGGACGTATATTTTCTATCTAAATTACGTTGTGTGAGTTGTGGCTATAGAAGATGGTAATTCTCGACGGTTGCGCGCCTAGCGGCCGATGGCGCATAATCGTCCTATAGATCCAGCTGTCTCCTGTGTGTTCCTAATGGGGGCCTGGCTTGTCCAACAAAAACTATTTTTGGCTCGAAAACTGTTGGGTTATCGGCATTTTCTCACATTATCTCATTTATTCTCGATTAAATTTTGTATCGATTGGTGGCTGCCGGAAAATTATCGGTTGATCCGTTCAAAAGCTATGGATGATTGAAACGGTAGTGTTGTAGATTCTTCTCGATTCGACTCGGGAGGGGGATTTTCTTCAGCAATAGGCCTGGGGTAGGCTCTGTTCGATACGAATTTAATGATAAAGGCAGTATGTAAAAATACCGTAAGTTTCTCACCTCAGATTCGATGCGAGGGGGAGGGGCTAAAACTGTCAATATGGCCTTTTTTGTTGCAACGGCAATTTTTGTAAATGACCACAGACGGACGCGCGGACACTTGTTCAGAATGTTATCCCGTGTAAAAGTGAATAAGTAAAACTTCTTTCTGAAGCTCCGTTACAATTGTCGATTCTAGTACGATCCCAAAACTTCCATTTACACTGTGAATGTGGAAGTAAAAGCGTAAGAGAATTGATATCAAGTTAGAAAACACTGTCAACAAAACCACCGACGGCGAGCCCGGGATAAGAACAAAATCCCAACGCGGCGACATTCTATTCCGCGCTGTCCTGAGCCCCTGAACAGCTATTGAACCGGACCGTAAGGGCCAGACCCGACCGTTAGGCCGCAGTCTCCACGCTGCCCTTCACTTCCAAGGCCGGAGAGGCGACCGCGGAAAACTGTCCGTCTGTGGTCATTTACAAAAATGGCCATAACTCCCTCAATTCTCAACCTTTTTTCAAATTTCTTGAACTGAAATGTTTGTCTCGGCAAGATCTAACACCCTGTTTAATCGAAATTTGGATAACGCACAGTACTTCCGATATATTTGCATTTCTAGTGTTTTCTATTTTATTTTTTCCGGCCACAAAAATGAACCGATTCGAGCGTTTTTGGTCTTAAAACCTTTTTTTTTTTATCTTGCAGAATACGTGGATATTTTTTATAAACCGATAATGTGGCGTACTTTTATTCTGGGCGAATTTTAAAATTTGAATAGTGAATTGTTTGATATTTTTGACCTAAACACCCTTAAAAGCAGTCAAAATATGATCAAAGTGTGTCACACTTTTACGTTTCAAAATATAGAAGTATTGTGTGTGATCTACGCACCACTGGTTTAAATCTATAATATAGATTTTAAGTGCCGTGTCATCTGATTGCAGTAGGGAATATTTTAAGAACACTTGTAACTGTATTGTAGTTGCGACATTTGACAAATTTTAAGCGTTCTGCTACATAGAATTGAGTTTTTCCGGGTTATAATTATCGGTTTTATAGTGATCTAGGGTAGGCGATAAATGAAATGAAAAAATGCTATAACTGTTGATATTTTTTCAAATTATCATTAAAATATGGCATTTATTGTTTGGTAGGTCATTCAATTGGAGATAATTTTGCGTGTCTCGACGGTTCTTGAACGTGAACCTTTTATTTCAATTTACAGCCGCGCAGTATAGAAAATGTTATCTAAGTTAGATAAAAATTAGATACAGATACCCACTTTTTATATCTAGATAGGATACAGATACGTGGGACGCAATTTTATCTAGATACAGATACAGATACGAAATTGTCAGTATCTATATCTATTTTAGATACAATTTAGATACAATATCTAGATACCGTCGACACTGGATAGGAGGTTTACAAACTCATACACTCCGCACATTTTGAACTCACCGCTGGAATATGTTAGAAAAATTTTCCTGAACCTCGGATCCGATTTTTCCGAGGATACAATGATTTCGTTTACTTACTTCGTGAACGTGTAACAATAAAGCCTATCAATGTTGGGGTGGTTTTCGAAATTTTTCATATGTCTCCAACTTCCTAGTTCAACCTGTTGTACATGTGCACCCGGTACCTACTTACAAGGAAATGAGAAACTCTGCTACGTGATAAGTCCAGTGCCAGGATGGCGCGTAACGCCGTCTTCCTGAAAGCATCAACTTGTCTAGATAAGTCCCGGCCGAAGCTCAGAGTGCATTCGAACTACTATAATTACTATACCTTCTCGGTATCGGACCGACTGGATAGGTTTAGTACCGAGGTACGCCACCAGTACCTAGTACATGCCTAGCCACGCCTTCGGTGTTTCCAGCGCATTGCGCAACGGTATGTGACATTCACCTTCCGCTCAGCAGATCCTATTCAGACTCGGTGGAAACCTCAGATTTTGTAACAGTGAATGAAGATTTTTGTGGTATTGTTGAATAGTTTTTTTACTTTCATATTCACGAAGTAAATCGAAGTATAGGAATCGTCCCATAATCGAGAACGGCCTGATCTGAGAACAGTGTTTTCTATTTTATTTTTTCCTGGTCACAAAAATGAACCGATTTTATGAACCGTTCTTGGTCTCCGAATCTTTGTTTTACCTCTCACAATACGTGGATATTTTGATTTTAAAATCTGCATAGTGTGTTTTTTGGTATTTTTGACCTATAAAGCCTCAAAAGTAGTCGAAATATAATCAAATTGCGTCCAAAATTCACGTACCAACATATGAAAGAATTGTGTGTTATCTACGCATCACTGGTTTAAGATTGGGCGGCAAGGAGATCAAGGTTCTTAAAAATTGTTTTTGGCCTAGCACAACCCCTTATTAATTTATTATCTTATCTATAATACCGAGTTTACCTACATGAGCGCTTTCGGCTAAATGGCCACCTTCGACAGTTCGTTAAAGCTTAGGCTCTGTATAGCTAGAAAAATGATGCTTTTATATCTCGTTGTACCTACCTAGGTACTTATATTTCAGTTTTTGATCCTACCATCCTAACAGTGCGTTTATCATGAATTCGAACCAAATTTTACGTTGGTACCAAACACGGAAGCATTAGGTCTGTTATCTACGCACTGCTGGTCACAAATGGGATACAAACACTACAGAGTAGAATTCTACAGGAATTGCTCTCTCGACTATTGCTGATCCGTCGACTTCGAGAAGACAAACCGCGGTTTTCACCTGATTTCTTCAACCTCCTCAGACCTGACCGCTCATTTCCGTTAACGGGGCCTTCGGTTTGCCTCCATCGGCATTCGCATCGCGTCCAGGTCAGCGAGAGTTCTCCTCGGGTAAGGGACTCCCCCTTAAGTGTGAGACTTGGCTCTGTCTGGGGCTAGCCTCCTTACAATCGGCCATCAGATTAGGCGGCTGCGGAGAAAGTCAATAGCCTTGGACATTCTTGAACAATTATTAACGTATTGATCCAAATTTGTAAGGAAATCGCTCGCAGGACTCCGTTCTGGGAGTCTGAATGACTGAAAAACGTGGTTCCAGAAACCAGTGGTGCGTAGGTAACACAATACTTAAATATTATGATACGTGCATTTTGGACACAATTTGATTATAATTCAACTATTTTTTAGGCTTTTTAGATCGAAAATATCAAAAAGCTCGCTACTCAAATTTTAAAACTCGCCCATAATCAAAATACGTTAAGTTATTGGAACATGAAAAATAACCGCGTATTTTGCTAGGTGAAACAAAGGTTTGGAGACCAAGAACGCTCAAATCGGTTCATTTTTTTGGCCAGGAAAAAATAAAATAGAAAGCACTAAAGTGCAATTGTATCCGAAGTACCGTGAGTAATCCAGATTTCGGTTAATCAGTACGATTTTTTATGCCCATTTTTGTGAATGACCATAGAGTCTATGGCATAGACGGACGTTCAGACCGACAGACGGACATCGGGACTCAGAGTAAAGTTTTTCTGAACCTCCGTTTCGATTGTTGATTTTAACTCGATTCCATTTATTCGGTAAATATGGAAGTAATATTATCGGTATCTACGTAGTATAAAATACTACTCCGAATATATAATGCTACGATTCAGTGAATACACTATTAATGCGGTGAAATAATGCGCAATGTTAAAGCCCAAATGATATAAAGTTCGTCTCTATGGTAATAACAAATTGCCTAGAAGTTTTATGTCATTATAAGAAGAGGAGCGCTGGAAAGTCGTTTGGAGTCAGGAAAGTGGCAATAATGAAAGTCATTAGACTTCACACTTGACCGACCCCCGTGTGAAACGACTTGAGTAAGTCAAAGCACTTATATTCAACACATTCATTTCTTCTTGGGGTTCAGCCGGTATGGATAAGTTCGACAAAGCTTAACTACCTACTGCATCATCGATTTCTAGGAAAATACTGGGTGCAGTATCCTCTGCGATTGACTCAACTCAGTCATATTGTCGTATACGTTAAGGTTTTGGAGCCATTGAAACACCGAACATAATAATTATTATTAAAATCGATTAACTTAAACGAAGGATATTCGTTCAAAAATTCAGAATCTGGCCAAACTATCTTCATAATTCCGTAGGTAACAATTCACTTTTCGAACGATTTGTTATTTTAACAATAAAGATACCTCCTGATAAGCTACGTATACCAAAATATCGGCAGGCTCAAGATGTTTTCGCTTGGCTGGGTTTTCCCAACTACTTCGGCCGACAGATGGTCCGGTTTTTCTCTTTTATTGTTTAGGTCCTTTAATAGCTTGGCCGAGCAAAACCTTTTTGAAAACGATCTCGAATTGGTACCGGTGCAGCACTTTACGCCATGTATGGAAAGATCTATCTTTCGTTGATGTATTTCCTTGGGACCTTATCCACATCATCGAAATGGTATAGCCAAAATGGATGTTCCAAATATGGTAGAAATTTATGTTTCGACAATAACGTCACAATCGGTTCAGTGGTTCAGAAGATCTTGCTTTTGGGAGAGGTCAATGTCCGATTTATCAGGTACCTACACTGTGAAAACTGTGGGAAGGATAGTTGTGATGCTGAATGTGTACGAGTCTGGATGTAGGCCGTATTGATATTCGAATACTGTTGTGGGTGCCAATGCTAACAAAAATGGACAGATTCAGACAGTGAAACAAATAACAAAATGTATAGCCGGTCGGAGGTTGCAATATAACGTGGCACTAATTAGCGTGAGCTGATTACCGCGTTCTTCTTTTTTGGTTAGTTGCGATCTTTCTGTGCACATGTGCCATATATTTTACACCTGTGATTTTTCCTAAATGAAACACTTTTCCCTCGTCGAATACGGCCCCAACGTTTTTATTTCCTTTACTGTCCATTTCCTTGTGAGTATAACGAAGGCGTCCCACTGTAGTCGGAATGCCCTTTGTGGCCCAGAAACTAACGGGTTCTTTTCAAATAACAGGAAGACGTCTGGCGCAAGGGCCCCTCGTTCAAGGGCCATGGGCCTGTGGTACAAGGCGTTGGAACAGCCCAACATCGATTTTCATTCAGTACGTCGATATTTTGTAACTCGTCGCCATTACACTAGTGTTGACTCGTCATCGAGCATTGGCATCGTATCGACACAGTACCGAGAATCGACTTATCGAAATTCCATAAATGTGTTTACATTCTTCTGAGTTCGACTACTTGAGAGTTGTTGAGACTTGTTGAACCCAAAAGGACAACGGTATCCGGCTGATAACCTCGTTCACTCGACTCTACTTCAAAGTTCAACTTCACTCATTCGAAATTTTCAATGCTAAATCGACCTGAAAATTTCTCGGGGCTTAAGAGGCGTTGATGAAAAGATCGTCAAACCTGCTTCTCGTAAGCATCTCAAGTGCGATTCGTTATTTGAACAGACCCAATCCACAAATTGCACCATTACTGGAACCGTCATTCGTCGTAATTCGAGTATCTCGAACGTCAATCTCGACACGCCCTATGTCGGACGATTTAATTTTTTCCACTGATCTCTCGGATGAATCTGAATGCTGCAGATTATCTTCGCTCAGATATTCACATAATGCAACCTAAATGCCTTGATTTTGCAATTGAATGTGATTTGATTGGTGCGCTCTAATTTTCTAGTGATCATCTCACATTCGATGGGGAAGGGAGACTTCTTTTTTACATCCATATTTGCAGAGTGTCAAATAGGTTCAACGCGTTGAATCCGGTCCCTCTCCACTCAAGGGGGTGAGCCAATGAGTAACCGTGTGTCACAATACATAAGTGCTGTGAGAGTAGAGCGACATGTCCTAAATAGTTCCGACCCTCTCCTTGAGGGCGGCAGGGCACGCCCGGGGCAACTTCGGTTATCGGGCGAAAAACCAACGCTTGGAACGGCGGTTTACTTTAGGTACATATTGGCAGAGTGAAGGAAATTATTGACAGTGGGTAACTGTATGTTCATTTTAGGACCAAGCACATAAATGCCCATGCCTCCCTCAATTCTCAACCTTTTTTTTAACTTTCTTGAACTGCAATGTTCGTCTCTCCCTGCCCATCGTCCTGTTTGACTGGGATTTGGAGTACTCCCAATTCTTCCAAGATATTGAGGTTTGTGTGTACCTATTTTATTTTTTCTAGTCACTAAAATGAACCGGTTTTTAGCTTTCCTGGCCTTTAAATCTTTGTTTTGCCTTGCAAAATACGGGGCAATTTTTTTACTCCGGTAACTTGATTTGAAAAATCAAAGTATTGTGTGTTATTGCCGACCACTGGTTTGTTTTCTATAATGTTTAACTTATGCATGATGATCGGCTGCTCGAATATCAAGAGAAGTTGGAAAATATTTTGCGGTTTACAGCTTCACAAGATAGATTTGAGCGCCATTCATGTTCACTGGACGGAAGAGATAACGCTTTTCCTTCTCATCTCGTATAGGATTGACGGTTCGTTAGTAGACGTTTGTTACCTTCCCCTCGGTTTTATGTTCAAGTTTTTCTATTAAGATAGTCGACGACCGCAGGAAATGAAATGACTTTTTGGGGTCTCTGTAGGAAATAAGTTCTCTCAGGCTGCTGAACCGGAACACTGATATCAGAAGTGAGGGAGATATGGTGGTATATACATGGTGGGGTTGTTGCCCGACCTTTTTGAATGATGCGGTTGCTGCCATCAGGTGCGTTCCTTAATTTGATTTAACTTCGTTATTATTGAAGTGAAACGTGATTTTGGCCGGATTCGTACCTCGCATATCGCCCCTGTTGATCAAATCGCCGAAAAATGCTTGACAAAATTAGGTCCCAAAAGATTTTTCTCTTTTCGTTTGATTCTGGGGATTTCCGAATCTTTTATTCGGCTTGAAATTCTTCGGAGGTTTTGTTCGTCTCACCTTTCTTCATTAGAGGGTAATAGAAGATCGCTGATTATTTTCTTAAATCTGTGAACCCGAAGGCCATAGGTGTACAACAATTTTCAGGACAATGACGGCATGTTATTGAACGGACAAAATGCAAAATATTTTGTCAAATTTTCCAGATTTTATTCTGGTTCGGATTTTCCTCACCTTGTGAAACGTGAGAGTTCAAAGAGTTTTCGATTGCTTCGGTCCTATCTAGAATTAATGTACCCAAGACTGTTTCAGAATGGAGAATTTCAAAGATTCAATCTTCACCGCAGCCATTTCTCGTCCAAATCTTTGTAAACAGTACTTTCGTGGAAAAAGAAGCGAATAGCAGGCAGATTGTGTACAAATTGACGTTTACACAACTCATACAGCTGCTATCTCTGATCATGAGGGGCCCACGAAGGCCATCATTGCGGTAGTTGGACATTGGAGGTGTATGCGTTGTGCATTAAGGTGTTTTCCCACATACACATTACATACGAGGATGTGTTGCGTCTTGGCCGAACGAATGTTTTCACTTGGGACCGCCGCCCAACCGAAAAGTTACGTCAACGGATCATCAGTCAACCTTCGCGCATGCGCGGATTCGTTTTTTATCGAATTTCAACCTCAGTTCCGGAACTTAAAAGGCAAACCACCTTACATAATGGTTAATAACTGTCGATTAAAAAGCAATTCTAATCTTCGACCTACTGCAGTCGAGTTATGAGCAGGGTTGGAACGAAAGTCCGGTTCGGTATTTTTTCACCGGCCTGCTATGTATGGCCTCGATTTCAGCTCAAACTGGACTAGATAACAGGGCTACTGAATCGATTATCGGTGATTTCTTCCGCTCTTTTCCTGAAAAAATAGGGTAATCTTCCTTTTCCCATAATTTTATAAAATTGGCTCACCCTGTCCGACGGGCTCCTTTTTGTTGGATTTTGAACTTACGAGGTTTTGCAGGTTCACTGGCGATATGATAAGGGGTTTTTGCGATTGCGTACAAATCTTGTTAAAAACCTTTCAAAGCAAAGAGGGTGGTGCGTTGTTAACTTTTTCATCTAAAGGTTCGGCTACAATCTTGACACACATCTTAAACGAATGGAAATCGATGTGTGAAAAATCGCCGTGAAATCGGCCTCAAAACGTTTTGATCGGCACCTTGCATAACGGAAACCGTCACCACCGCGAACCGATTGAACACCAAAGAGAACCAACCAACCATGCGTGCTGCAGTGCACAACAAACGGTTTATCCTCAGTTGGTAGAGAACCGGTTCTGCCCCGATAACCAATCTATTATTTAAATCTCGGTGCCAAAATTGGGGAGACAGAATACGTGCGAAAGTCGACAAAAATCGACGGACCTTCCTCGTGTTTTGGTTGCTACGTGAAGCGTTGGTATCGCTGTTATTTGAGAAAAAAGTTCTTGAAGAACAAGCTTTTTCTATTTCTTATGAGGCCAAATCGAGCGAAAGTTAATGAATCGATAGGTACCTACTAGAAGATGGACTCCCTCAACCACACACTCAATTTTAATTATTAAAAATATAATGTTGGATCGTAGTTCGCTTTGGCAGACTGAGAAGTTGAAGAGATTCACTTTTACATTTCAAGTTCACCTCCGGGCTGCTTGTTTTGTATGGACGATGTAGAACAATAATGTGGGGTCGTTCGATGTTGGGGATCGGTCAAGTTCCACTGGGCAAATAGTGCGAAATCACGTACCTCTACCGTTCAATCGGGTAGCAAACTGGTCGAGCCGTTAGGGCGAGCAAATAGCAGCCACGACTACGGAGAGCAAGTTGACCTCAACTCTGACCTCCCTCGAACGGTAGTGTAAAATTGTCCAGCGTTGAGTCAGGACCTCTTCTTGGCTTGAAAAGATGATTTATCGAAAATGAGAGATTGAGTAGGTAAACATAATATTATGTCGAAGTGACGAATAACAATATTATTTAATATAATAATTTACTGCAACAATTTAATATTATTGAACTAACTCAAACTCATAATCGAAATCGAAGTCAAACCCACAATGAAACCGAAACTCAAACTCATTATCGAAGTCAAACTCACAGTGAAACAAAAACTCAAACTCATTATCGAAACCGAAGTCAAAGTCACAGTAAAACAGAAACTCAAACTCGTAATCGAAATCGAAGTCAAACTCACGATGAAACAGAAGCGTCAACTCATAATCGAAATAGAAGTCAAACTGACAATGAAACAGGAACGTCAACTCATAATCGAAATCGAAGTCAAACTCACAATGAAACAGAAACGTAAACTCATAATCGAAATCGAAGTCAAACTGACAATGAAAGAAAAACTCAAACTCATAATCGAAGTCAAAATCACAATAAAACAGAAACTCAAACTCACAATCGAAATCGAAGTCAAATTGACAATAAAAGAAAAACTTAAACTCATCGTCAATTTGAAGTCAAACTCACGATGAAACCAAAACTCAAACTCATAATCGAAGTCAAACTCACAATGAAACAGAAACGTAAACTCATAATCAATCTCGAAACCAAACTCAGTATGAAACAGAAACTTAAACTCATGATCAAACTCGAAATCGAACTCACAATGAAACAGAAACGTAAACTCATAATCGAAATCGAAGTCAAACTGACAATGAAAAAGAAACTCAAACTCATAATCGAAATCGAAGTCAAACTCACAATGAAACAGAAACTCAAACTCATAATCGAAATCGAAGTCAAACTGACAATGAAAAAGAAACTCAAACTCATAATCGAAATCGAAGTCAAACTCACAATGAAACAGAAACGTAAACTCATAATCGAAATCGAAGTCAAACTGACAATGAAAAAGAAACTCAAACTCATATTCGAAATCGAAGTCAAACTCAAAATGAAACAGAAACTCAAACTCATAATCGAAATCGAAGTCAAACTGACAATGAAAAAGAAACTCAAACTCATAATCGAAATCGAAGTCAAACGCACAATGAAACCAAAACTCAAACTCATTATCGAAGTCAAACTCACAATGAAACAGAAACGTAAACTCATAATCAAAATCTTAGTCAAACTCACAATGAAACAGAAACTCAAACTCATAATCGGAATCGAAGTCAAACTCACGATGAAACAGAAACGTAAACTCATAATCGAAATCGAAGTCAAACTGACAATGAAAAAGAAACTCAAACTCATATTCGAAATCGAAGTCAAACTCAAAATGAAACAGAAACTCAAACTCATAATCGAAATCGAAGTCAAATTCACAATGAAACAGAAACTCAAACTCATAATCGAAATCGAAGTCAAACTCACAGTGAAACCTTTGAAACAATGAAAGTTGACAGTTTGACTTCGATTTCGATTATGAGTTTGAGTTTCTGTTTCATTGTGAGTTTGACTTCGATTTCGATAATGAGTTTGAGTTTCGGTTGCATTGTGAGTTTGACTTCGATTTCGATAATGAGTTTGAGTTTCGGTTGCATTGTGAGTTTGACTTCGATTTCGATTATGAGTTTGAGTTTCTGTTTCATTGTGGGTTTGACTTCAATTTCGATAATGAGTTGACGTTTCTGTTTTATTGTGGGTTTGACTTCGATTTCGATTATGAGTTTGTCTCCGATTTCGATTATGAGTTTGAGTTTTTGTTTCATTGTGAGTTTGACTTCGATTTCGATTATGAGTTTGAGTTTCTGTTTCATTGTGGGTTTGACTTCAATTTCGATTATGAGTTTGAGTTTCTGTTTCATTGTGAGTTTGATTCCGATTTTGATTATGAGTTTGTCTTCGATTTCGATTATGAGTTTGAGTTTTTGTTTCATTGTGAGTTTGACTTCGATTTCGATTATGAGTTTGAGTTTCTGTTTCATTGTGGGTTTGACTTCAATTTCGATAATGAGTTGACGTTTCTGTTTTATTGTGGGTTTGACTTCGATTTCAATTGTGGGTTTGAGTATCGGTTGCATTGTGAGTTTGACTTCAATTTGGATTATGAGTTGACGTTTCGGTTGCATTGTGAGTTTGACTTCGATTTCGATTATGAGTTTGAGTTTCTGTTTCATTGTCCGTTTGACTTCGATTTCGATTGTGAGTTTGAGTTTCGGTTGCATTGTGAGTTTGACTTCGATTTCGATTATGAGTTTGAGTTTCTGTTTCATTGTGAGTTTGACTTCAATTTCGATAATGAGTTGACGTTTCTGTTTTATTGTGAGTTTGACTTCGATTTCGAATGAGTTTGAGTTTCGGTTGCATTGTGAGTTTGACTTCGATTTCGATTATGAGTTTGAGTTTCTGTTTCATTGTGGGTTTGACTTCAATTTCGATAATGAGTTGACGTTTCTGTTTTATTGTGGGTTTGACTTCGATTTCGATTATGAGTTTGTCTCCGATTTCGATTATGAGTTTGAGTTTCTGTTTCATTGTGAGTTTGACTTCGATTTTGATTATGAGTGTGTCTCCGATTTCGATTATGAGTTTGAGTTTTTGTTTCATTGTGAGTTTGACTTCGATTTCGATTATGAGTTTGAGTTTCTGTTTCATTGTGAGTTTGACTTCAATTTGGATTATGAGTTGACGTTTCGGTTTCATTGTGAGTTTGACTTCGATTTCGATTATGAGTTTGTGTTTCTGTTTTATTGTGAGTTTGACTTCGATTTCGTTTGTGAGTTCGAGTTTCTGTTTCATTGTGGGCTAGACTTTAATTTCAATTGTGAGTTTGAGTTTCTGTTTCATTATAGGTTTGACTTCAATTTCGATTATGAGTTGACGTTTCTGTTTCATTGTGAGTTTGACTTTTTGATACCAATTTTTCTACGTCAGTGCAGAACCGTCATCAATTAGGTGAGAAAATACATAAAAACTAGATTTTTTGTTAGAATTTGTCAGGGAATCAGTCGATATATTTAAAATTTCACTCATTCTTGGTCTCAGATTTCGGGATCTCCGGGATCTCCTTAATTCTTGAGATCTCACGCACGTTGTAGGTACACTGAATTTCTACCCCTTTCACAAAACTCAAAAATCTTCCTCCTTTGAGAATTTTTGAAAGGGGAAATTTCATCGGATTGAAAACCATCTGGACGACGTAGTTTGTCAAACGGCAGCTTTCGAAATGTCCGGTGGCGGGTCCAGTTTTTCGATATTCGTAATTAACGGCCTTATCAGCTTTTTTGCCGCTTTTTCAACCGGTCGGCCGACGGGTTCGGAACTTTCGAAATAGAAAAAATCCATGGACGACTGCTTGTGTAACGAATTCGTAAGTCAGGAGTACCGATAAAAAACAATTGTTGCCAGTCCTGTCGAGGGTTGGGCGCATACTGGGAATAATGATTTTCCAAATCGACGATGAAACAGAGACTTCTTATAACTCACAATTTGGCATTTTCGTTTTTTTTTCATTTATGACGTCTTCTGGTTGTCATTTACCGAAATAAACGCTCACAACGATGAAAATCCTAACTAAAATGGAAAAACAATGAATTCAAAGTTTCCGATAATATCGATAAGATAATCTCAGAATGGGGAAGAAGAAGAAGTGATAAGCCTTTTTCGCTCTCCTGAAAAGTTGCTGTTTTTGAGGAACTCTGTTCCATCGTCGAAATAACGTGCGAGAAAATCTCATGTGTTGTTAGTTTTCAGGTTTTTACAGCACTTCTAGTCGTTTCAATACGACTGGACGGATTTGAATATTACCTACCTAGTACCTTCTTTGGTACATTTTTCTGATTTCAATCGTAAGGAAGGTACATTCTACCTACCTAGTATTCGATGAAATTTGTTCCCCGTAATTTCAATGAGTAAGATCTTGAATTTTATCCATTAACATATTTGGTTGCGATCGTTATTATGAAAGAGTCGCTGCCGCGTTTTAAAAACCCATCATGGCGTCATACGCTCTCACCGCCTTACCGATATTACCCAGATATTATTCGGGTAAAAGCGAAAATCCAGTCACGCGCTGGGTGTGATGATCTGCAGAAGTCATTGTACCTCACATTTTGTTTTGGACTGAAAATTCCCACGTTTTCACTTTCCGGCTCGTGTATGGAACGGGAGCACGCCACTGGAAAGTGCTCAATGATCCGCCATATTCTCCGATTGCCGTGGGACAAAATCTTTCCGAGGAATTCGTTTATTTGCCGAAACAAACTGAATGAATCAAATCCTGAATGAAATTATTGGATAAGATCAGGATTTAACTTGTTCTTCGTTTCACCTAGGTTATGAATGGGTTGAGGGAAAGAGGGCAGTGACGATTGCCTCTTGACGTTATTGATTGGAGCTCGAGCGCTTTCGGCCGGACGGCCCTCTCCAGGAGCTATCCACATTTTCAATCCGGTACATGTGAGGAACTTAGCAACCGCAAATGTTTTTAAAGCTTCAAGCAAAACATAGGGACAAGCATACTTCAGAGGCGATATCTCTCGTTCCGAAGGTTGAAGGATGGACAACTTTTCGATAATTTAGCGTGCCGCAGGTGGCCTGCCGTCTCTCTCCGGTAGGATCGGGCACAATTTTGTTCAACGAAGCTTTTTTACCTGGCAATCTGGCGCCCTCGTGAATTTCAACTTCCAACAGGCTGCCGCCTTGTTGATTTTTTTTTGTTCCCGTTTTTGCTCAGGCTGTCTCGTACACCCTATACGATACGGTCCATGGCTCAAACAACGGGTTAACGCTTCACTTTTTTCCAATTTTCTACCGCAAATGACAACTTTTCTAGGCCACTCGGAATGCAGTATAAGAAATTAACCCAGCCGAGCGAAAATTCGGTACTGCCTTCTGTACGGAATCCGACTTCTCATTCGCGTCGCGGTAGAATGGTAGTCAAACCTTTTTTGAGCTCAGGTAGTTCTAAATACTATCTAGCTGCTGATGCACAAAAAAAATAAGAGCCCAAGCAAAGAAAAAATGTTTTGGCAACATACATGAAAAACGTTCTGAAGAAAATCTGAATGAAACCAGTGGTGCGTAGATAACACACAATACTTCCATATTTTGAAACGTAAAATTGTGATACAATTTGATCATATTTTGACTGCTTTTCAGGGTGTTTATGCCAAAATTATCAAAAAATTCACTATTAAAATTTTAAAATTCGCCCAAAATAAAAATACAATACATTTTTGGAATATAAAAAATATCCACATATTCTGCAAGGTAAAACAAAGATTTTGAGACCAAGAACGCTCAAATCGGTCTATTTTTGTGGCCGAAAAAAAATAAAATAGAAAACACTAAAAATGCAAATATATCGGAAGTACTGTGCGTAATCCGAATTCCGATAAAACAGGGTGTTAGGTCTTGCCGAGACAAACATTTCAGTTCAAGAAATTTGAAAAAAGGTTGAGAAATGAGGGAGTTATGGCCATTTTTGTAAATGACCACAGACGGACACACGGACAGACGGACACACGGACACACAGACACTTGTTCAGGAAGTGATTCTGAGTAAATGTGTATAAGAAAAAGTTTTTTCTGAAGCTCCGTTCCGATTCTCGATTTTAGGACGATCACAATACTTCCATTTACTCTGTAAATATGGAAGTAAAAATTGCAGTTCGGCAGTAAAAATCAGTATTAATGGAACCGGTTTTGAGGTGTGGCTTCGGTTTATTCATCTCATGCACCTGATTTCACTTCTGAACGAAATGTCAAAGCGTGCGCGAAAAACGTTCCGGTTCAACCTGGCGGCCTTGATTGAACCGCATAAAAAAACGTTCGATTTTTTCTCTTTTTGCCCATTTGCCTTCTTTGTATGAGATTTAGTTCTTCACAGACCACAAAAATGAACCGATTTGTTGGTTTGAAGTGTTTAAAAATGTTGGAAATTCAAATGGAAGTATTGTAATAGCGATTTTGAAAAACTTCTATTAATAGCACTCAGAATCACTTTCTGAAAAAGTGTCTGTGTGTCCGGCATTGGTGATTTACAGAATGGCGATATCTCCTCCCTCAACTCCCAAACTTTTTTCAAATTTCAGAATTTGAATAACGCACAGTACTTCCGATACATTTAATTTTTATGTGTTTTCTATTTTATTTTTTTCCGCCCACAAAAATGAACCGATTTGAGCGTTCTTGGTCTTGAAATCTTTGTTTTGCCTTGCAGAATATGTGGATATTTTTTATATTCCGATAATGTGGCGTACTTTTATTTAGGGCGAATTTTAAAATTTGAATAGTGAATTTTTTGATATTTTTGACTTAAATACCCTTAAAAGCAGTCAAAATATGATCAAATGGTGCCATTTTTTTACGTTTCAAAATATGGAAGTATTTTTTGTTATCTACGCATCACTGGTTTTTCTATCGAACCCTGAATAATTAGTTAGCCCTAATTAAAAAGACAAATCACTCGAAGGAGAAAGCAAGGGAGTGTAAATGGAATAAGAAAGGCACTTGATCTGAGCCAATATTTCTTTAGCTCCCGTCTGTTTTTGAGCCACCCCATTGTTCGACTCCAGACCCTTCGGTAGGGGTACAACCCTCCAAATATTGGGAAAGGGCCTTGGCAGGCATGAAAGATCGTGTCCGGGGTACGGAAATAGTACGGGATAGGCTTATTCTCGACAATAGTTTCAACGCTCGAGTTAAAAGGGGAGCCCGAAATCGAGTTTGGGAAGGTCGGGTTGGCGCCTTATGGAAAATTAGGGTTCACTGCTTCTGACACTGTTGGAGGAGGGATCCGGATGAATAGGGTGGCTCTTTGTTTACAAAGTTGCCAAAAAGGGGGAGAAACGTGTTGAAAATTCGAATAATTTTATCGCAATGCGTCGACCTGCCTTATTCATAGGTGGTCTGGCCTCCAACATTTTACGAACGTTTTTTTGACGCTCCGAGCCGATTTTTGATTTTAGGACGGTTACAATACTTCCATTTGCTTCGTAGGTCTGAAGGTAATAAAATATAATATATTTTAATATTTTAATATAAAATAATATTTTAATATAATATATTTTATTAGCATATTATGGCACTAAAAGTAGGTAACAGCAAAAGCGCAATCACATTCAGCGTCTTTCCATAACCATAAATTCTGTGAAACATTTTTAAAAAGGTGGGGAATTGGGGGAAGTTTGGCTATTTTTGTAAATTCGCCCAGGTGGACGTAAGGACGAATGACACATAGAAGAGACTTGTTCGAAAACTGATTCTGGCTAAAACTACAAGTTACAAGTAAATCTTCCATCCGAACCTCCTATTCGATTTTCAGTTTTTGGCCGATCGAAAAAAATCATATTGCACTTTTCCGAAGGAATTTCATGTACATCTGTAGAATTCCCGTACATACACGAGTTTCAACATTCGGCAGATGCCAATGAAATGTCACCATGAAAAGAGCTCATGCCACTCAAGAAATCATGATGCATGGGACACCAGAAGACCTTGGCAGGATCCTGGATCGCGAGTCCTTTTCGGACTATAAGCACACACTTTACCGTAACGAGAAACCTTACGCAACTCGACGGCGAAGGTAAACATTTCAGACGCACAATCACACGCAATCTTTTAAATCGGACCAGCCGTTTGTAATACTGCTATGGAATTGACATAACGATTCAGCCCAACCCCTAACATGATTATACCTTGAATAACTCCTCAATGAAAGGGGTTAAATTCATATTTGGCGAAGAATATTTATAATGAGGTCGGGTATGGCATTTTTGTGCCAGATTTCCAACTTAATTTTCAGCTCATTTGTGGATTAAAAAATTTATATGTACCTAAGGCGAAAATTCATTTTTGAATTTCAAGCAAATTTAAGTCTACTCGGAACAAAACAATGAATTGAATAACAATTATAATCAGTGACGAGGAAATCAGTAATGAGCAAAACAACACACAGGATAGAGCGAAAGAAAAGATACAAGTACTTTCCCACCATCGACCCTCATTCTTTCTTGGTGGGCCTCAAGGTACCGAACAAAGATCCCGGTCTTATCTATCATTTTTTATCAACCGTACTTTACGTCTGCGCGATAAGACGGCAGATAAGACGTTCGTTAGGTTTAGCTCTTGAGGTTCCGAACTTCATCTGGTGATTATCCCTAGGAAGCAATTAACGATCTGCTTCGGATCATTGCTACATCCTTGATGTAAAAACAGATAAGTAGGTACCTACCATACTCCGGGTGGTGGGAGGGGGGGGTTGTAGATATGGCTCAAAAATCTTATTTCAGCTTGACCAAGTTTTCGGGAAACCGATGCTTCTATAGTTTGGTAAGAGAAATTCTGAATTGATTTTGTTTTGACTATTTAGGAGGCTTTAAGAGTATAAAAAATTGTCAAAAGCCTCATTACCCATATTTTAAAACCCCCTCAAATCACATGTCATATTACCTACCTGAACAAAACAATTCCCTGCTTTAGCTCAGTTTAAACAAGTCCTGAGCTTTGAGACCACTAGAAAACTAGTCTATTTCTTATCAGTGGCGGCTCCTGGCAGGAGCAGAGGAGCATGTGCACCCCCTGACCAAAATGAGAAAGAAAAAAACAGTGACCTACCTTAATAATAACATTATTACTGCCACACAACTCTTCACTATTAATCCTCTCTGAAAAACAACAACAACGTCATTGGCAAAGCCTCAGGATCACCGACGGATAGGACTAGCGCTACACTGTATGGGGCGGCTCGTGCACGAACTAGTAACACACTACATCGGTCTTAGTAGTCGTGTATTTGTGGAAGTGTATGAGTGAGCCAGCCAATGCCTAACCGTACCGTCCAGGTGCAAATTTTCTGTCTGCTCCGGCGGTCGAATGCGATCGAATCTGCGGTCGAATGCGGTCTAATCGAGGTTATCTTATCTTATCAGTTCGAAAACTGATATGATTTAGTAAAAATCGCGGTGTTTTCTTCTGTGGTTCAATAAAAATGAGTGATGTGAAGGTAGTTCAATTGAATTTTTCTTTGGAGGAGTTTATTGGAGTTCTTTGGAGTTTATTGGAGTTCTTTGGAGTTTACTTTGGAGGAGAAAATAGCAATCCGGGAACCCGGCCGCTACTCACCTGCACTGGAAGGACTTTTACTGAAGGTAAAAGCTAAAAATCGCTCCACGACTCGGAAATACAACCGACAATACTTAGGTACTTCAATTTCAACTTTTACAAAGTAGGGTTTCTGAAAATTGATAGATGGTAATCATCTTAAAATTCCTCTGTTATCACTAGTGAACGTTTTTTGGTGTTCATTTTATAATAATGAGACGTGAAAACTTTCCTATTAATTTGCATTTACTTAGTTGAAATTGATATTTGGCTGAGACCAACTGACTGTTTATGATAACATATTCCCTTCGCGATTGTTCCATAATATAATATATTATTATCTATATTATAGATCTAGATAATATTATTATCTTATGGCCCAAGTGCACCCCCTGGGTTTAAGGGCAGGAGCCGCCACTGTTTCTTATCGCATTAATTTCAAATGAGCGGCGGAGAAAACGGACGTTTCTCCGGCCCCAACAGAACCGGCTTTCTCCTTCTTCTGGCCGCCAATTCGATCAACCGAGAAAATATTTAAATCGAAACAAACCGGACAACGCAATGCCACTCAGGTAGGCATCAGTAGCAGACCAAGCTACTGATGAGATAGTTTCGTAACCGTTGATCCCTGACGAGCATTCATCTAATAGTTTAACTAAACAGTGTAGTAACTACATAAGTAACTGGTATTACAAGTAAACACTTAGGTAGTACCTACTGTAAACTGAGCATTAAAAAGAAATCCGTCTTTCTGGTACCCAGAGACCGAAGTAACGCCGAGCTCACGCCTCATGCCAGTTGTGCGCTTCTGATTCTGGGCCAATCGCTCGAAACGAAAATTTTCCAATTAACGAAATCTGAATGCGTTTTGAATGTGCATGAATTGGACGATTTAATTATGCGTTTTGAAATTCGAGATCCACAATGTTACGGGTTTTCCCTCTGGTAGCCCTGCTACTCACTAGCGCTAGACGTAGGTGTGGGCACTGGGCGAACCTGGCGGAACCTTCCAGTCTTCAACTTCCTCGTTATCGAGTCGAGTCAAATTATTTTGGACGCGAATATTTTCCCCCCAAATATAGTGAATCGTTCGCCTTTTAATACTTATTTCTTCCCCGCATTAATCTGCTAAAACACAATGCTCCCGACTGGACTGCATTTTTCTTTTATCAATCTCATCTAGCAGGATTGTCTTGAAAGCAGCTGCCTAGAGTCCACTGATCCGTAAACATTACGGCAATCGGCATGCCGTTCACACATGCGATTTTTTCTGTCTTACAAAATGATGTCAGAAATGGCTCGTGAAGAGGGCCGTACGGCAGAAAGCGCTCGAGCTATAATGGACAATGTCAACGAGAAAGTCTTCACCGTTCTATCGGCCTTAGCTCATACAAACATGAGTGAAACTAGGCACTACTATGCCAAAAAATGTCTCTCAAAAACGATATTGTGAAAAAAGGGTCGTAGTTTGAGCATTAATGGAAGAATTTTGAAGGAAAGTGTTCAGAATTGAGGTATGGCGTACGGTGGCTATGATGCGCTATTATTTATTTTTTATTATTCTGATATGATGTATCATTTTCAATAGGTATATTTTCTGATGTAGGGATTATATTTTAGTTATTTCTATATATTTCTCATGCATACCTGTTAACCAGTAAATCATAGGCAGGTAGTGTTTTATTGCCGTTATCGATAATTGTAGCTACTTGGTCTTTCCTCATCGGACGCCTTCGTACTTGTGATTGAGACTTTTGATGGGTCGCTATGAAAGAAAACAAAAGACAACCTCGTCACAGGCATAACAGCCATTCCTAGAACTATTTTCTCTGTCGCTTCTCATACTGATGCTGTACATAAGAGAAGCACGTAATGACATCGAAATGTGCTGCAAAGGTTAACGATGATGCGTAGAAGTTCTCCATTTTTGACGGCATAAAACATTGAAGAAGTCGTTCGTGTGTTTTTTGAAGTTGAGAATTTGATTTAATAGTTAGGTTATTGCATGAAATCGCTACCTATATAGTTCTGCAGGTCCCTTGTTTTGATATATAAATCGCATACCTATACTCGAAGTTAGTTCGTAACTTTTTTACGGTTTTGGGGATTGTGTTGTGGATGTATGGCCGATGGCCTGTTATTGATGAGCAGAGCACACACCTTGAAATTTAAAAGTAGGTATTCAAATCTAAGCATATTGTTATTATTTGGAACGTTTCTGACGTAGAATGTGGGGGTACAAAAAAAAATTGTCTCGGCATTAGTTATGTAGGTACCTACCCCCTGATCTAAAATTAATCGTGACTGCATTGCATCACTTTATCGATTGTATCGTGATCGTCGTATCATTCCATTGTTGTATTATTGTATTTGCACGAAATATAATTATTATAATCCTAGTTTGGTAGCAGTGTTATTTTATTAGGTTACCTAATCCATATAATATAATATTACTCATTGGTAGATTTTTATGATTTTTGCATTCGATCGACCATCCTGCACCTACCCGTGAGAAAAAAGGTTGCATTCGCCGTTTTGAAAATCCTGGAATTGATTACAGCTCCCAATTGCTAGAAAGGCCTATGTGGCCATTCTGCGTTTTGTCGGGGCTCCATGAGAATTTCGCTAGTGGGTTACTCAATAATTTAGTGCTCCTCGTTGTACAATCCAACAAGTAGTTTGTTGCCCAGTTCTCACGAGATCCTCGTCTCCTTTTTCAAACCGATTGATAATTCTTCTCATTTAGATGACTCTATCAAAAAATGTTGTATCTATTAATTTGGATGCTGTGAGGTAATTTCAGAAATATGGCCTGCCTTCCTTCGATTTTCTCGTTGTATTGTAGTTCTTGGAATTCCTCACCCTTTTTGGCTCGAAATCAGCCTGAAAATGAATTTTTTTTTTCAAAATGTGGAAACATTTTATCTGCGCACCCCTAGTTTCGAAAATATTGTAGCTTGCTGTAGACTTCAAACTGGAGGCCTTCTAAAAGCTTGAATCTTTCTGTGTCCTATTTCTTCGTGCGATGGGAACTCGGAGAGAAATGTGTCGGCCGCCTATGACCTCATCAATAATATTACCTATCCTCTGAGAAATAACTGTATTCCACGCAAAAATTGCTCGAAGCAATGAGCTGTATTGGGAATCGTATAGTTGATTAAACCTTGTTCGACGAAAAATTTGAGGATTTTTAAGAAAATAGTTTGTGTGGAGGTACCTACATACGAAAGTATTAAGTAGGCAGCGATTGTATTTAATTTTTTATTTTCTTTTTCGCATTATTTCATATTTCTTAAACTTAACCTTCAAAAACTAACAGAATTGTCTATTTGTTACAGGACACCTGTGCCAAAAATGTAGCAGATCAGCTCTTCATCCGGTAAGAAACTAATCCAATATTTGTAATCTATCTAGTTGGATATGGATGTGTTTTGGTTTCAGCGTTGTGCCGTTTAGATTTGGGGCTTTTTCTGAAATTCAAAAGAAAAAAGTTTTCGAGTTTTTGAGTCAGGTTTTTGAAAAAAATCGTTAACACTAAATCCCCGAAAATATAATTTTCCAAATTCTCGCCAATAGTAAATTCTCACTACCTATTTGACGTAAATTTACCGCGGTTGGATAAAGTTTCACTGAATAATTCATTACGTGGAAGCAGAAGAATGGTAAATGCATATTAGCAATGCTAACGCTTGTTTGCCGTTTCACTTTCGACAAATGTCAATAAACCGAGAGGTCGTGTACGGTTTCAGGAAGATCCCGTTGGATTCTTGAGATGTCACGACGTCGTATATCACGACGTAGTTTCTAGATGTCCGTATCGCGACGGGATGTTTATGTGTATTATAAATGTAATTATATATCCTCAGTTTCAAAGTCTCGAGACGTCCGAACAGTAACGAAAACTGAGATTAAAAAAAATTGTTTTCAGAATTTCTCCTTAAAATCAAAATACGTCTAGTTACCGGATTATAAAAAATATCCACGTATTCTGCCAGGTAAAACAAAGATTTTAAGAGCAAGAACGATTAAATCATTTTTCTGGCTAGAAAAAGTAAAATAAAAAAACACTAAAAATGAGAATATTTTGGAAGTACTGTGAGTTATTCAAATTCCGATTAAACAGAGTATTAGGTCTTGCCGAGACAAACATTTCAGTCCAAGAAATTTGAAAAAACGTTGAAATTTGAGCGAGCTATGGCAATTTTTGTAAATGACCACAGACGGGCACACGGACACACAGACACTTGTTCAGGGATTAATTCTGAGTCAAAGTGTTTAAGTGAATGTTTTTTCTAAAGTTTCGAGTTTTAAAATTTGCAAACTGAGTATGACGACTTTTTTTTTCACGGTACCGATTTCCAAATGTCCGAGATACCTACATAGCTCAAAAAGGCGAACTCCCATGATACGTTTGAAGATTTTCGTAGTACGCAGATCTCCTCAGACCCGATCCAAATCAGACGGTGATTGTTTTCAGTTCATTTCGCCTCCGGAAGGCAAATTGCTCGCATGGAAGATTCCTAGGTGTTCCGCTACGAGGGCACGAAAGATGAACCGATTTCACGTTACTTCAACGTTTCCCACGACTGACATACAACGGAATCCCCTTTTTGTATTATCCAAGTATGCACTACTTGGGAATTGAGTTATCTCCCATCTCTAGAAATTGCCTGTTATTAAATTACGCCACGGTATAATAACGGGTTTACGTTAGGTGAAATGTGCCAAGTTTCGCTTCAAAATAGTGTAGAAAAAAATGTCGAAAAAATCTCTCAAAAATAATTTTGGTCGATTTTTTTTTTCAATTTCTTGAAATATCAAATTCAAATTTTGATTTTGTTCCCCGGCCAAGGCTCGTGGTATTTTACTATGTATTCGAATAGTACCTGAAGATTTTTGTTAGAATCCCATGTGTTGCATAAGAAAGATCCTGGCGCGCGCCTTGTGGTTACAAAATGGTACTGCCGTCCTCGACAATCGAGAAAAAACCTAGACAGCAGAAAGATGACAGCTGTTCCAGTTGTGCGGTTGAAACTTGACGAAAACATTTTTTTTCACGGTTATCTGCTTACCTGTCTTTGTTCGAAAGATGTCCGATTCCGGGTAAACCGATGAGTCCTATTGAGGTTTGTGGTAGACGTGGAACATTATTACTTACTTGTCTCTATTTGTAACGAAATACCATCTTGGCCATCTCCTTCATGATATATAAAATGGCCAAAGGTGTCTTGGGCGTGCCCTGCTGTCCGGCGTATCGCTGACGACCCTTGGCCCTGAGATGATGAGAATTCATTCTTTTTACTTCCATATTTACAGAGTAAATGGAAGTTTTGGAATCGTCCAAAAATCGAGAATCGGAACGGAGCTTCAGAAAAAACTTTTTCTTACACACATTTACTCAGAATCGCTTCACTCAGGGTTTTATTTCGTCAAGTGTATTTATCAAGTTCCTACGAACCTCTATGGTTAAATTTGTGAGTATAAAGTCATACCTGACTGATTTGAAAAGTTAATTGATTGAAAGGTAGATAGATAATCTTGCAACGTTTAAGAATTCTCATTACCGCTTGCGCTTCTCATTACCACCACCGTATCAATTTTATAAATTCCAGTTTGAAGGCCTAAGATTGAAATTGAGTTGAGCGTCTTGAGTTGATAATTCTTTTTTATGATCCCACAAAGCTCCGTGAAATTTTTTGTGGAAGGTTCACTTTTTCAGAATTCAGGCCTTCGGGATTGCGTTTTTTTTTTTTTTTTTTTTTTTTTTTTTGAGAATCACCCATATGCTTAGAATTTCTGGTCAAATTTGACTAGGTAAATTTTGAACATTTCGGAGGCTGATAATGAAAAATTACAGCGAACGAGTGATTTTGCCGTGAACCTACGATCCGATTTTCAAATTTTACGATTACAATAATCAGCGGACGCCTGCGATCCCTCTTTCCATTTACCCTGCGAATATGGAAGCGAAGATTTATTCATTTTGTTCCTAGGAAAGTAATTGCCGATTTATTATCAGCAGTTCCCACAGCAGAAACGCGATCTGATCAAAAATCAAGGTGAGAAACTCGAGTCAACTACCCCTGAAAATTCATTGAGAGCTTTCGCACGTTCGGTCCATGGTAAAGTCACGAAATCCGGTGTGAAACTAAACAGAGAAAACAGCTATCCGATTGTTTAAAACAGTTAAGTCAGTTGCCAAAGAAAGCGCATCTCCTCCCGTCGGAAATCGTTTCGCCAAAAAAAAATCCTGCTTGGTGTGTAAAATACGGGATAGGTGCCAACCTACTATACTTTTCTGCTGATTGTCATTTTCTCAATTATTCGATCTTTCGAATGATTAAATTTTGATTGATCAGGCACCTTCCCATTGCCTTAAAATGATTGAGTCCGGTTCAGCCATGCGGTTCAAGGCGCTGACCGGACCATAGCAAAGGACTCTATGGTTCCATGGATGCTCGATGGTTGAACGAATTGCAGCAGTTCTTATGGTAAAACCTAGTGGGTTTCGAAGGGACGAAAAATAACAAATTTTCCCTAAGGACGAGCCCGATGGTTAACGAAAAAGTCTGAATATCATAAATAACTCAATGTCAATCTCTAGGTAGGGGAGACTCTTTGACTGTTAGTTTAGAGATTTACCGCGCCCCAGATGTTCCATGTCCCACGAATTCACCCCTTATTTCCTACCCTCCGAAATCCTGTTATTAGTGGATATACCGAAAAAGATCAACGTTCCCTAAAAGAGACTTGACTTGAGAAGGCATCCCTAATTTCTTTGGAAGCTATTTCCTATGTGACGTATTGTTTATTACTTCCGTTTATTTAACTGTATATTCGAATAAATTTAAACAAGAAACTCAACATTTATTGTAAAGCGATAAAGACAGTCCAAATTCGAATAAATTTATGCCGTCCGCTAAAAAAGAACTGCAAATTCTCAGGTTCACGGCGGACGGACGGATTTTTGTTATTGCGGATTCGAATTTTTCACCGTTTGAAAAGTAAACCAAAAAGGTTTAGGTTAGAAAAACTTCTTTTAGGCGATTAGGTACGATTTTTGAATAATGAACCAATATTATTGCATGATAAACCAACATGAAAATCTGGTCGGAGGTTCGATGCAACTGTTTTTCATTTCTCTGAATCCGTTCCTGAACCAATGTTCGTAATATTAATCCCCTACCCTCCAGGCTTACCAGTGGCGCGCAGGTAACACACAATACTTCCATATTTTCGTTCGAACGTTCTGACAGCCACCCTGCAAAAGCCTGTACGTGCAAAAACTGAAAATGTTCAGGAGACTTAAAAACTGCTGGATTTTACTTCTTTATCGGAGGTTCCAAACTTGCAGGTTATTACAAATGGTCACAGAGAAGGAATGGCAAGTCGATGGACGCTGTGGTTGACATGAGCATGTGCGCGAAGATAAACTTTGCCGGAAATGCTCAAAACCTTATTTTTGAAAAAAATTGTACTTACAGGCTGTCGATTTTATTTACAAATTGACTAATTTCTTACTTAGCATTTCGTCCAATTTGAATTTCCTATGTTTTTGTGAGCCTCCGTTTCGATTTTTGATTTTAGAACGACTTCAGTAGGTACCTACTTCCATTTTTACTCAGCAAATATGGAAGTGAAAAACCAAAATATTTTTTAAGCTTCTTTCACTATGATAATTTGGTCCCAGGCTGAAAAATGAATTTTGATCAATTCTTCAAATTGGTGACATCATCCAATCCCCAGGATTTTATCCGAGTGAGATTTTTGGGGGTTTCCCAACCCCTGTAATACTTGGGTTGGTTTACGCGGCTCCTTTCCTAAAAAAAAATGGAGCCGTGCGAAAATATGATGTTCCTTTACATAACATGTGTGTAAGCTGCAAAAATGAGATTATAATTTGACGTAACGCAGTGGGTTCAGAGAATTGTATTGTTATACAAACAGTCCGATCCCAGCCTTTCAGCATTCCTACGATTAGAATTTCCTGCTGTGAAATCAAATTTCAATACGGCCTCTAATTTTTGACTGGCATCGTCAATGGCTGATTAACCAAGGACGCCTTGATTAACCATTTTCCAAGTGACTTTATGCTGAAAAATCATGCGTGTCTTTGGATATTCAGTTGATTAGGTGAATTGATAAAGCAGCCCGTAGGCTGATAATACTTGCCACTCGGTAATATAATTTCATTTCCTGAGGTTCTCCTGAATATGTTGTAATTATTTGTCACATTCCCTAATGTTTTGGGTAGAGGTCTTTTTGGAGTATCAAATATGTTT
This sequence comes from Nesidiocoris tenuis, assembly GCA_036186465.1. NCBI lineage: Eukaryota > Metazoa > Arthropoda > Insecta > Hemiptera > Miridae > Nesidiocoris > Nesidiocoris tenuis. Next base: position 550,468 of record AP028918.1, read on the forward strand.
TCAGCTATTCTGAAAATCAGCTGATAATTATGTCGTGTTCTCTCAAAACTAATTTCTCGTTTAATTTATTTTCCCAATAATTCGTGTCTGAGACGTTTGTTTACTAGGTATGCTCAGACGCTTGACTGACCCGGATATTGACGATAATCGTCTTCTATTAGAACGTGATGGCTGCATCCGATATTGGGGCCAGCGAGTTGTTCTTTGTCGTGCGTGGGATTGGGGTTCAAACAGTCACAGGCGATCAAACAGTCTGAGCGATGTTTTACCTACTCTTGTACAGTTTTTGGTACATTATTTCCAAAAATAATGTGCCTATGTAATCGGTCGGAAAAACGTGTTTTACAACACTCCCTGAAATTTTTTTTTCACGTTTCAGAGGTTCTAGAACACAGATCTGCAATAAAAATTTTCCCCGGCCACGACATCGTTTCGAACCACTGATCCGATATTGATGAAACTAGTCCTAAAAGTTGTGGTTTGCTCCAACTTGTTGCATATTGTCCGGGCGATCCGATCGGAAAAGGTTAAGTGGTCCATTTTGGCATAATTAGTGTATATTTTTGAAAAAAATTCAAAAACTCAATTTTGAAGGTGATGCCGTGGGTTTAGAATTTTTTGAGTATTTTTCCCGGCTTTCTCGCTTGATTTACCGTATGATTGGGGGTTTTTTCCGAAAAATTTTCTTTTTTCATTGGTTTGGCTTGAGATTTCTTACCGCGATTTCTCCTTGTTCGCGTTTTTGCAGATTTGAGGGAGTTCTACTGAACAGATTTTGAATTTTTTGAGCTTGTTGGATTCCCTGAAGGTTTTCACACCTTTTTCACTCCCTACAAGCCAAAATTAGTAGGGGTTTAGTGATCGAAAACTGGTTTAAAGACTAATTTTTGACCTAAAAAAAAATATATTTTTTGACACTTTAAAAAAATTTAAAATTCCAAAAAAAAATATTTTTGAGTAGGTTTTGGGTAGGTAAAAGACAAAAAAAAATGTGCAATTTCCTACGACTCTCCCAGACTGAGAAAAACGCAAAAAACCGATTCCAGCTAGGCTATCTCCTGAAAACTTTTCCCAGAAAATCCTAGTAAAAATTTCAAATAAATGATTGATTCAACTTCGGGTTTTTAATCTTCAAATATTGACTAAAAACATGAAATTTGGCGTTTTTCGGGATTTTGGTCAACCTGGTCAATTTTGAGGGAGTGATAAGGCCAAAATCGCGTTTTTTTCGCAGTTTTCTTGGTTTTATGGCCTATGTACCTATGGGTTTAAGGCAAAAACGTACCATTTCGGCATCATTGAATCCTCCATTGACCATTACTCTACAAATGATATGATAAACCGACCTACTTACTCCAACTATTTGAACTTCATTTTCTGAGATACCCAGACAAATAATGTACCCATGTCACCAATCTACTTAGCCGCGTTTTCTTCGTTCTGGTAACTTGACGTAATGGTTTTGGTTTCGGGTGGGTTTCGAAATTGGGTAGTGCGCGTTTTGACATTTTTTATCCTTCCGAAGTAGTCGAAATAAGTATATGTCGGCGGCCGATCCGCCTCCGCCCAAAAATCCAAATCCTACGTAAATCCCCACGGAGATACTCTACGATGTTCTGGACTTCCGAAGTGGCTACACTGCGCAATTCGGAGAACGGTCTGCGCGGATGATGGATTTGGTACAGTTCGATGTGTTGAGTTCAATAAGGGAAATCGTGTACCTACGTTGCGAATAAACCGCGTTTCAATTTTCAATTTGATTTCAAAGTTTTTCCCAATTTCCCATTTATCAAACCCAGCTTTTCCTCTAGCATTCTACATCAGAAGTGGTCAGTGATCCGCGTCGTGAGTTCAGTTCGTGTAATTTCGGTCCAACAAGTTTCGGTCCCCGACGCCATGGATTCGTCGCCAAATTTGGACGAAGATTTTTCTCCTATCTCCCGCGATGAGTCGATTTTGACCGATTCCCTGCGTTTGATAATCGAGAATCAAAATCAAAATTTTGCAGAACTGTTGGTCATTTGTTTAAAAATGTTAGTCATTTTGTTTCCAAAGCTGGCGCAGCAAAATATGGAAGTATCGTGAAAACTGGAGGGTAATTGGAAAATTACAGTGATCTCATCCGATCAATTTGCATCTGTTGGCATCACTTTTCTCGAGTATCGAGTTGTCACTTTCAGCTTTCGATAATTTCACTTTCGTAAGTGGCGGCAACTTCGCGTCAGAACAACAATCAAGAAGATCCTACTTTCAAAAAGGCTTCTTTCCAAGCTCATGTACCCTACTTCTTTCATATAAGTATGTACTTCGGATCGGTGGTTCAGTCAGAAAATCCATTAGCCCTCTTTTGCTCAGAATCACTTCATGTGCTTGGGTCCCTGTCTGAAAGTCATCGAAATTCCAGTTTACATGATAGCAGGTCTTATCAAAAATTTTCGATTCCGGCCGTCGTGGTATCACGAATTTTCTCCTGAATTTAACCAACGTATCAAATAGGCATAGAAAAGTATATTTCCTCTCTCTCCAGAGCCAAGTCCATAAACGGTAGTGCCTAATGGCTATCCTAGAGAATCAACGGTACTATCTCGTTCGTGTTCTTTTTTCTGCCCTTTAGTTGGACGAGAAAATGCTTTACCCGGCCTCCTGACCCAGATAATAGATACGTATCACAAATTACCTCATTTCTACGTTCTTGTCTCGTATGTGGGATTTTTACGTCCGACTGAAGAAAAACGTGAAAACTGAGCCAACCGACCGTGTAGCCTATTATATCAAGCTGCCTGCTTTTCACGAGTGAAACACTAGTGCGCAGGCCCACTTCAATATTTTGGTAGGTTTATTTTTGAAAGGAATTGATCAGGTACTTTGTCACCATTTATGAGATGGATAATTTTGAATGATCATTTTTGTTGGCAGAAAAAAAATGAAAATTGGAACGAAGCTTTTACTATTTTACTTCCAAATTTACAAAGAAAATTAAAGTATTGTAGCCGTCCTAAAATCGAAAATCGGAACGGAGCATCAGAAAAACGTTTTTATAAAATTTCCAATTTCGTCTTCGGAATCCGATGAGTCAGAGCCAACCAGACGATCACCGGCCGTGTCCTTTTGTTGAACATTTGAACTGCCTACTAAATATTCATGGCAGTCTGACTTGCCAAGTTTGGAAAGGTGTCCGGTCCTAGAGATCGGGTCAGTCTGCCATCCTTTCGGGACTCAAGGACGTCATGTTAGACCAACATAGCCAGTCAGCTGTCCTACGGGTGCAATCTGAAGCTCATCGTTACTTGAGAAGCACCAGGTACCATCTAAATTTTGGGAACTTTTTAGGCGAAGAAAAAACCTGGTTTGGATAAAAATATCCCAATGTGCTTTTTAGGCATGAGGGGAGCGAGTATCTTAAAATTGGAAGAAGCTGGAAGAGGAGATCCACATTCGTGATGCTCTCTTCAAAGACCAAGTTTTACATTCGAGTTTCAGCAGTTTTATGGCAAATAAAATCTCTCTCTCGGCCAGGAAACGGCCGAATAAATTATGCTGAAAACACTAGTCGAAAATCTTTTTTAGAGACGAAAAAATCGTTTTAAACCTTTAAAAAGGTCTTTTGGTGATGAAAAAATTTGAATTTCACGGCCGGCCTCGAAGCACCAAAACGAAACCTGATTTACAATGGGCGGGTCACGCATTTCTCCTCGACCGGTTCTTCGACTTACGGACGGGACGATTTTCTAGATCGGGAAGGTTTTTAAAACAAGGAAGGTACCTGTTGGGAAAGGAGCACGAAAGAGAGAGGTTCGCATTCCTTGTTTTGATACAAAAAACTTGACGCTGTCGATTACTGAAGATGGTCTGTGGTTCGAGAACAAATTTGACGGGGGAAAAAAACTTGAGAAGAGCTAAGGATCCAGTTTTAACCACCTAACCTAATCCTCGGTCATCTGGACGAAATATTGTTCCCCGGTTTGAGGAAGTGAATGTCAAACATTATATTTAATGGTGTTTTCAATAGGAACCTATCACATTTTATTGTTGTTTTCAGTTTTTAATTTTATTCCTGTTCCTCTACTAGGCAGGCATTATTTGTCTCATTTTATTTTTATTTGTTAGTATTATTTTTTATACAAATATTTTATAAAAATGTTATATTTTAATAATCTTTTTATTTCCATATTTTTTGGTTCATTATTTCCAAGAATAATGCACCTATGTAACCTATGGTCGGGTTTTATTTAAATATAATTTTATAACTTATAATAATTTATGGAGAACTTTTCCATAATTTTCTCCCAGTTTCCAGCCAACGTCGTGCTGCCCGTTATGGGATTCAACAATTTTCGATTACCCAATCGCGTATTGTCGAGCTGCGCAAGTCGTAACGCGCAGGTTTTACGCGAGCCTTCTCCGTTTTACGACTCGTTCGTTCGGCTTTTACGTGAGAAAAACTCTGGAAATTACTTCCAGTAAATTACAGTCTAGACGTGCCGAAAAGGAGCGTCCCTTTCGGGTATTCAGACAACTGACCTCCTCAAACCGACATTTTTTTGCCAGGTCCGCCAACCGCTGCAGGGCTGATCGCCAAAAGTTTTGGTTTCTACTCAAGAAAACGTTCGACCAAAATTTAATCGATATCATTTGATGATTTTCGGATTTAATATTATTACTGATTTGTACGCTACTAACAAGAAATTCCAAAAATGAACTCCGCTTATCGTAAAACCTACCCGAAATACGATTAGGTACGCTTAGTTACACGAGGGATAAAAAATATCAGATATTTAGAGTAGACTCTACCCACTAAAGCAAACATTCCAGTGTCGAAAACTTCCATAATGTGGGAATATATCGATAGTAAAAGTGAAAATCCTAGTAAGTCCAAATTCAGAAATTTGTACCAAAAAACCGTGCTAGTTTTTGCAACACCTCAGGAAGGTTTTGGCTTACAGGTTATTGAACATCGCCACAGAGAAGAAATGAGACGAAAACGGAGGAATCCGGCTTAACTTGATGGATCTACGGCTCGAATACTACCCATAGAGCTCAAATCCTTATTTTTATCAAAAATTGAGACGAGGTTTTTCACTTTAACTATCGATATTATATTCTCATTTTTGTGGTTTTTGAAAGACAAGACAGGAAGAATTGAAAGTGAATAATCTAAAGAACTCACAACATAGAATCTGTGTTGAGTTGCTCTGATATTTCTACCAACATTCATTCATCAAGGTCAAGTTGGCCAAGGGGACTAGAAAAGGGAAATTCCGTCCTCAATTACGTCTCCGTCCTCAGGTCACTTGGATGAAAACTAATGTCAACTTTGACGATCATTAGAGTCCGTGGAAAGTTGGCTGGGCCTGTAGTTTTTCTACAGCGAATCATCCAAAAGCATTGAAAACATGAACATGTTTTTCAGACGTGAAAATTTCAACTTGACGCTTTCGCGCATGGTTGCTGGCGGCCTCGATTCACTTCTTCATGCATTGTCGCAGGTGGTCTGATTGCAATCGATTCTGTACAATATGGCAATCGAACTTTCATCTTTCGACTCACCTGTTGCCGCTGTGCCTTTCAAAATCTATTGTCCGGCTACATGGCTATCGATTCTGAAGTCCAATGGCTCAGATATTGACCAATATCTACCGAAACCGAAACCCTTTTAGTTACCGGAATTTGAAAATTCTGATGGGCTATGAAATATTTTGGTTTCAGGCGAGTTTTAAAATTTGCTTAGTGAGTTTTTTATATTTTTGACCTAAAAAGCCTCGAAAGCAGCCAAAATAATTGTGGCGAAAATTGGCGTTACTGAATATGGAAGTATTGTGTGTTATGTACGCACCACTGGTTCATTATTTGATGTTTCTAATCCTTGGCAAGAGGAATTCTGGGAGTTTTTTAGCGCAGTAGTATATTAGGAGAAAGTCTCCTGACTAATCGCCCGCCCAGCCGGCATCCGACAGACAGACAATGGAGGACCAGAAGCTGGGGACCCGCGTGATTCATTAGAATCTTCCCATGGTCCTTTCGGTATGAAAAACTGGATCTGCGATTACGATGATTACCGATGCCACTATTTTCCCTACTACATCACGACTGTGATCTTGGCCTTCGTCGGACTTTCGTTTTCGCTCGGAAGATAGGTACCTAATTAAACGAGTCTCTCTGTGACGGCGAGAATAAACAGGTGTGTACAAGTCGCTATTTTCTTTCCCTCATGGCGAGATGAGTACTGCAATAGTACTTGCAGTGTTGCCAACTCGTCGCCTTGCTTCCCCTCTATCGAACACCGAAAAAACCTCTGAATTCGACTAAAAACCTCTGACTTTCGAAAAGTTGTGCTCTAAACTCCGACATGAAAAAATACGAATATAAAATGATCAAAGTCAACTTCGAGATCAAAGTCAACTTCGAGATGAAAGTCAACTTCGAGATCAAACTCAACATCGAGATCAAACTCAACTTCGAGGTCAAACTCAACTTCGACATCAAACTCAACTTCGAGATCAAAGTCATTCGAGATCAAAGTCAACATCGAGATCAAAATGAACTTCGAGATCAAAGTCAACTTCGAGATCAAAGTCAACTTCGAGATCAAAGTCAACTTCGACATCAAACTCAACTTCGAGATCAAAGTCATTCGAGATCAAAGTCAACTTTGAGATCAAAGTCAACTTCGAGATCAAACTCAACTTCGAGATCAAAGTCAACTTCGAGATCAAACTCAACTTCGAGATCAAACTCAACTTCGAGATCAAAGTCAACTTTGAGATCAAAGTCAACTTTGAGATCAAAGTCAACTTCGAGATCAAAGTCAACTTTGAGATCAAAGTCAACTTCGAGATCAAACTCAACTTCGAGATCAAAGTCAACTTCGAGATCAAACTCAACTTCGAGATCAAACTCAACTTCGAGATCAAAGTCAACTTCGAGGTCAAAGTCAACTTCGAGATCAAACTCAACTTCGAGATCAAAGTCAACTTCGAGATCAAACTCAACTTCGAGATCAAAGTCAACTTCGAGATCAAACTCAACTTCGAGATCAAAGTCAACTTCGAGATCAAACTCAACTTCGAGATCAAAGTCAACTTCGAGAATTCTCAGAATCAAATTATAAATTTTCCAAACCAAATTGAGAATTTTCCTAACCAACTCCGGAAAATTCTTAAATTGGTTTTACGTATTCTCAGTTCGACTTAAAAATGCTATACATTGTGAAACCACCATACGTTTTGAGTTGGGTATTTTGCGATTTGAGACTATTATTGGCTTTATTGCCAAGCTTCTTGAATGTATTGACAAGCTGCTTTCAAACGTAGCTGGAAGTGTTGCATGTCCTTCCAATGATTCCCTCTTCAGTTCCGATGGATTTTCAAAAAGATTTCGTAATGGGACGCATTCCGAACAGTTGAACGGGATGAGCCTGACTTTTTGTGTCACTTTTTCCGACGTTGAATTTCCAGTTCGACTAATGAGACGGTTTGTACTTTCAGTCGCTGTTAGTGGGATTCGTTTTGTCCCTCGCAGGCACAACTTGACAAAATATTTGAGGCAGAGGCGTCACTCGAGCAGCGGGGGCGATTTTTCGAGGATTTTAAGGAGTTGGCCTATTTTTGATTTTTTCTGTTACTTCAGAAATTCCCTTGGTTCAGTGTCTTAATTTTCATAATCGAAAAGTCTGAAAACCAGTGATGAAAAGTTACCTAATTCTCTGGTGCCACTTCATCTTCAACTAGGTACGAGCATAGTTTTTTATCCGAGCGAAATTCTATAACTCAAAATTCTGTAAGTTTCAAAAATACATCACCATCTTCCAAGGCAAAGGATTGGTAAACCGTGATGATAGTGGAAGTCGTATTTAGGGCGTACCATATTTGCGGTGTGATACGACAGCTGCTTCCTATACTGAGCGCAGAGAACAGAGGGTCATTTGGAGGAATGACAGATGTCTGATGTATCTCTATTGTCCGATTTTCCTTTATTCAGTACAAAGCAAACGTCATCTGGCGAGTCAGATGAAAATTATAGTTAAATTGTCCAATTTCAGGGATTGGATTTTTATGTCTTGAAATTCTTTCGAAAATTATATTATAAGGTTAATTCCCAAATAACTGTCAATTTTCAATTTGGAAAAAAATTAAAATTTCACCTCTTTGAAAAATCTTGAAAAAATTCCTGCATGCTCCCAGGACCTTCCTAAGATTGAAAAAATCAAGAAAAAGATCGGAATCACAATCTTCGAGTTTTTAATTGAATTTGAAAATTTAGAATCCATGGAGGGTTACACCATTGGCGTGTACAGAATTATTGGCATTGCTACCAAGAAATAAGCAGTAAATATAATAATCCTAACCTTCAAAAGAGTCTAAAGAGTCTTTGTAACCCTCCATGGAAAGCTGGTAACGTTCCATGGTCGGTTTATGGTCAACTGTAACCCTCCGTGGTCAATTGTAACCCTCCATGGGTATAAACTAAAATGTGGAGGTTACAGGTTTTGCAGCATGGAGGGTTACATTTTTAAGTTAGAAAATCGTGGGCTGGGATAGCCAGGGAGCGTTACCCAATTAGTATGTTTGCGTTGGGTTTCACCTCTGAACCAACAGGCAGCGTTCTTATTTCATGTTAACTCAACAGAACCCACCTATTATTTACTGGAAAAAATTGGGAAAAAATTCAAACATGTCTGAGTAGGGTGTTACTGCCCCGGGATAAGAAATTGACAGTTATTTGGGAATCAACCATAATAATCAGAATCTGATTATTATATGATTTCTATCTGATAGTTATATGATTTCATAATTTCTCTTTGAAATTTGTTTCGAATTCGTGCAGTTTTTTTCCAAGGATAGGTATCATTTTTACTTTTTTCGTCATTACCTACCTATCCAAACTGATTACGTCGAGAAGAAGGTGATTTGGCCACTTGTCTCTTGAAACCCGAGTCCTTCCACTTGATGGAACCACATGTCCGCCACATCTAGGCCAAACCACATGTTGTCCTCCGTTAGGCATCTGTAGCTAAAGTGTGTCAATAATGCCTTCGAAGGAATAGTCATTCTTCATCATTGGACGGCGTTGGGATACGAACAAAGAGGTCGAGCCGTTTCCGCAATTTTTTCCGAAATTTTTTTCCAAATCTCTCATTCAAAATTTCTCGGAAAAATTCACTTATGTTTCGCAATTCTATCGCTTTCCGTACTATTAACATATTGATAACTTACCAATAGTAGACCACAAATTCAAAATGCTCGAATTTCTCGGAATATTCCTCGGAGCTTGCAATCGCGTAAAAAATTGAGGTCAAATTTTGGTGAATATTTGGACATTTTTCGAGTCGCTTTTGAGCTAACATACGTTTTTTTTCTTTAGTACGATAAAAACTAAAAATAACGACAAGGTCGTCGTCATGATCGGATTATCCTGTCTTTATAAGGATGCTCTGATCCGTTTACCTGTTTCGCCACCTGTCTGACCTCGTCCGGAGGTTTCACGGCTATAGTTTTCTTCCTGACTTTTCCCCATGCGCAACATCATTTTTCGCAATTACACAATTTTTCATACCGCAGCAAGAGCGAATTTTATTATTTATCATTTACAATACTAGGTACCTAATCTGATTTTATAATTAAGACTGTTAGGTATCAATATTGATTTGTAGTAGCCATATGTAATTATTATGAAAGAACCTATTCATATACTAAAATGGGGTGAAGAAAATTGCCCCTCAAATGTTCCGCAATATGTTTGTACCACCAAGTAATATAATAGGTAATATACCATGTTTAGCTAGCCCTAGAGATATAGGTCATCATTATCCTCTATGATTGTAAAAATCGAAGGCCATGTGCCGAAAGACGCAACCCAAGAAACCGGCCCAAATTCCAAAAGAGGTGGAATGTCGTCATCGCTCCTCATAAAAGCATTAAAAGCTTTTTTTTAAATTAAAAATTATTTTAAAAAACATTTGTCAAAAATAATTAATAAAAATTTATTTTAAAACAAATGTTTATTAAAAATTATTTTAATTTTATTAAAATTTTTATTTCATTTTTTATTTTTTTATTGGTATCAAGTGAGAGGTATGCTTTTCATTTTTGAAGTAAAAGTTAAAGCTCTCAGATTTAAATATTCAGAAAATTTGAATACACCATCTATCATGTGCGTTACCGAACAATACTCATGCACACCGGTATATCCATTTGTCACTCCCACGTCCAAGATAGCAGACATAACAGTCATATTTCACAATCTGTTGTATAAATCATCTAATAAATCTTCAATGTATCCAGTTTTCATGTCTGGATACCTTTCACGTGCAGGTACCTGTAGATATAATACAATATTAATATTTTTCCAATAATATGTACAAGTACATATTAGGCAAGTTTGCATTAAATGCTCTTAAATTTTGCCCGTATGCCCGTCTCATCTATTTTTTCACTTTCATATTTACAGAGTAAATGGAAGTATTGGAATCGTCCTAAAATCGAGATTCGGAACGCAGCTTCTGAAAAAACTTTTTCTTATACACATTTACCCAGAATCACTTCCTGAACAAATGTCCGTGTGTCTGTGTTTCCGTGTGTCCGTTAGTCCATCCGTCCGTCTGTGGTCATTTACAAAAATGACAATAACTCCCTCAATTCTGAACCTTTTTTCAAATTTCTTGGACCGAAATGTTCGTCTCGGCAAGACCTAACACCCTGTTTAATCGGAATTTGAATTACTCTCAGTACTTCTGATATATTTGCATTTTTAGTGTTTTCTATTATATTTTTTTCCGGCCGCAAAAATGAACCGATTTGAGCGTTCTTGGTCTTAAAATCTTCGTTTTACCTTGCAGAACATGTGGATATTTTTTATATTCGGATAACGTGGCGTACTTTTATTTTGGGCGAATTTAAAAATTTGAATAGTGAATTTTTTGATATTTTTGACCTAAACACCCTTAAAAGCAGTCAAAACATGATCAAATTGTGTCACAATTTTACGTTTTTAAATATGGAAGTATTGTGTGTTATCTACGCACTACTGGTTAGCAATATTGTGATCGTTAGCGCAAAATAATAATTATTAATTATTAACGCAGATTTGCAGGACTTGCCGCGCGCCGTGAGAGTCTTGAGGTATACTATTTTGCACGACTAGGAGAATCGCGGGTTTAGTATGCTCTGCGCTCTCCAGGCGCCACTGTACCGGACTTCGCCGCCGCTCTGAGATTATTCATTTTAACCGCTGAAACTTCATCAACCTTTAATAGCTACTGGGGAAAATGTCCAAAATATTTTTTTGCTTTGAAATGTTCACATTTTAAACCCCCGCCCAACCAAAGTACCAACTTCAATAAACAATTTTATATTTAAAAAAAAGAAAAAAGCTATAATTATTTTTTTAAACGAGATTTTGTTCAAAGAAGTACCTACCTAGTTCCACATTAGGCTAATTCTGGTCTGAAAAGTGGAAAAATTCCAATTTCTGGAAGTTGGAAATTTATGAATGCTTGAGAACGGATTAAAACAGAGAGAAATTTTAGAAAATTCCTATATTTTTTCATTGAATTCTTTCCAGCTTTCTTTTTGCTAGGAATGATTATTTTCTGGGAACGCACAAGTGTTGAGTTACAAGCAAAAATATGAAAAAGGGCCGACATTTTTCGCTGTTCTGATAAACATGCCTCAACAGGAATTGTTAATTCTTAGAATTTAATTTAAATTGATTTTCGCTCCAAATAATGCGAAAAATTAGGTATCTGCACGCATTTATGTAACGTCTTTCACCACTCGGCTACCGTAGAAAATTGTTCAACCCCCGTGCCGTACATGATCGTCGGGTTATTTACCTTTCGTAACGTGTGTTCTCGTTTGTTTCAGAACAGCCATCATGGGACTGGATATGAAAATAGAGCCAACATCCTCGTAGACCCTGGCGACCAAGAAGAACGAGGTAATTTTCCAATTGCGCAACGATCGTGATCGACGGTTTCTTTTTCGTGATCCGATGATACAGTTCGAATGTTTGGAACAATATAGCGATTTTTCGCTTCCGTTTTTCCCGAAAATCGCTTACGAATCGACTGTAGGACTTCCTGTTCCGCGATGGCCGTCTTGGCATTGGTTTTAGCGCAGGTTTTTTTCAGCTGGAGATCCAAATTTTCGTCCCAATTTTCGAGTGAGGAACCTCACTTTAACAGCTGTTTTGCAGGCCTTAATTAGGGATGAGCATCGATGGTCGATACTATCGAACTATCGATGTTTTGCATCCGATAGTCAATGTTTTTACCATCGATGGTTTAGAACTGATGTTTCACCACTATCGATTATTGAGGTATTTCGATATTGAGTTGAATCTGAATCCCACTTTTGAGCCTATTTTTAAATGGAAAATTCGTCATTGCATTTTTTGTTCATTTTTGGTTGATTTTGATTGACTTAACTGACCAGTGGTTTCACTGAAATTTGTATAATGCAAATTGCAAAGATAGATACTTGAATTATCCTAGGCATCTATTCAATTTTAAAACTTCTTCGCCTGAACAAAGTATCGATACTATCGATGTCGTAAAAATGTGACAATATCATCATAATATGATAAAAATAAATATTAAAAGAGAGAAAATATTATTTTGACTGCTTTTGAAGGTGTTTAGGTCAAAAATATCAAAAAAAAAATCACTATTCAATTTTTAAAATTCCCACAAAATGAAAACACAAAACATTATCGGAATGTAAAAAATATCCACATATTCTGGAAGGTAAAGCAAAGATTTTTAGACCAAGAACGCTCAAATCGGTTCATTTTTGGGGCCGGAAAAAAATAAAATAGAAAACACTAATATGTGGATATTTTTTTATTCAGAAAATGCGGCGTATCGTTTTTTAAGGCAAATTTAAGGCAGGTTTGTTGATATTTTTGACCTAAACACCGCTAAAAGCAGTCAAAATACGATCAAATTGTGTCAAACTTTTACCTTTCAAAATATAGATGTATTGTGTGTTATCTCAGGAATATTGAAAAAAGTCCAACACACTGCTTCAAGTCAGAACACACATTCACCTGCTGAGATCAGCCTTGTTTTTTACCTGTGGTGGGGGGGGGGGTCAGTTGATTTTCATCGCGCCCTACATTACCATCATCCATACGCAGCGGAGGCCTGACGGCCGGTTAACGGAGCGTGAACGCCGAGTGTAGCCGAGGTCACAACATGAACCCGGTTCTCGGCCATCTGCATCTTCAGGCAATTGAGCATTCTACGGCTTTTTCCCCGTCTTCACGGTCACTTTTCTCGATTGGTGGGGCCCATTGTCGTTCCAATTACGCCGGTCAGGGATGAGACCGGGGTGTACCGTTTTGTCCGGAACCGGTCCCGTCAACTGGGCAGTTTTCTACCATTTTCTTAACCCGGTAATTGAAGAAATGTCTCCAGACGATTTTTTCCCCATTCGGGTTACCAACTCGGCAGACTAGGGATGACCATCGATGTTCCGGAGTTACCAAATAATTAGTCGGCCTTTTCGCCTTCGAATAAATATTAATTGTTTTTTTATAAATATTTATTTTCCACCTCAAGCGGTGCACTTGTGAATTTTATCCTCTAGTTTTCTGTAGAATAATAAATTAGCTTTTTCATTTTTCGAGAAAATTACGACATCGAGCGCTTAGGTTATTGTCAAATTTTTCATGGACTCGGCTGGTTCACTTTTCAGGGAACAATGATGTCTTGAGAGGAATTCCCGACGAATTTCGTGGAAAAATGAGTTTGGAAAAATTGGAAATTGCCCAAGAAGCGGCGACTGTGCCGGATCAGGTAAAATTGGCGCATGGCGTGTTTCTCGATTTGGGCATGAAACACTTTCCAGCATGATCATGCGTTTTGCATGTTTGTCGACGACAACGCTCTTCTCCGAGTGATTGATTGACTGTGCTGACTTTTACTTTCTTCTGGGTGTGAGTTTTGTTCGGATTTATGTTCGATTTCTAAACTTATCTGTTCCGCATGTTCGTTCGTATTTTCGCATGTTCTGTGCATCTTCATTGTTTCATTCTTGAGTCAATGCGACGCGGATTTTATGAACGGAACCGAGTCGTCACCTCGGAATTTTGGTTAGTTTCGATTCGCGGAAGGCGACTAAAAATTGAGATTTTTCATTCCTTATGTTGTGCAGAGAATATTATTTACGAAAATATTGAGAATGAATATAATGTACCTAAAAATATTGCTTCATTCCCTATAAATATTGAGAATCAATTTCCGATATAAGCCTACCTAATCCCATTATTTCGTAAAATATAGTTTCTCGAAAATCAACAATATTTGTTACTAAGTTTGTTTCAAGCAAGCAAGCAAGGCAGCAGGAATTAGTTCAAGGCATCGATTTGAATTAATAACTTGAAAATTTAGAAAGTGTAACAACACTTTTGAATAGTTCAAATTATTCATTATTTATTATTCATTATTTATTATTCATTATTTATTATTCATTATTTATTATTCATTATTCATATTCATTATTCCTTATTCATATTCATTATTCATTACCTATTCATTATTCATATTCATTATTCATATTCAATATTCATATTCATTATTCATAATCATTATTCTTCATATTCATTATTCATATTCATTATTCATATTCATTATTCATATTCATTATTCATATTCATTATTCATATTCATTATTCATATTCATTATTCATTATTCATATTCATTATTCATATTCATTATTCATATTCATTATTCATATTCATTATTCATATTCATTATTCATATTCATTATTCATATTCATTATTCATATTCATATTCATTATTCATATTCATTATTCATATTCATTATTCATTACCTATTCATTGTTCATTATTTATTATTTATTATTAATTATTTATTATTTATTATTCATTATTCATTACCTATTCATTATTCATTATTCATTATTTATTATTTATTATTCATTATTCATTATTCATTATTCATTATTCATTATTCATTATTCATGATTAATCATTCATTATTCATTATTAATCATTCATTATTCATTATTAATCATTCATTATTCATTATTCATTATTCATTATTCATTATTCATTATTCATTATTCATTATTCATTATTCATTATTCATTATTCATTATTCATTATTCATTATTCATTATTCATTATTCATTATTCATTATTCATTATTCATTATTCATTATTCATTATTCATTATTCATTATTCATTATTCATTATTCATTATTCATTATTCATTATTCATTATTCATTATTCATTATTCATTATTCATTATTCATTATTCATTATTCATTATTCATTATTCATTATTCATTATTCATTATTCATTATTCATTATTCATTATTCATTATTCATTATTCATTATTCATTATTCATTATTCATTATTCATTATTCATTATTCATTATTCATTATTCATTATTCATTACCTATTCATTATGCATTATTCATCATAAAAAAATTATTAATAATTGATATTACCTAATTAATTTATTATTATTATTAAATATTTAATTAATTATCGAATTATTAATTATCAAATCATTATTAATTATTACTATCATTTGTCATGGTCGCAAAGAATGCGTAGGCGCAAAATCCGTCAAAATTCGAAATTTTGTGAATTATGATGGACCAAATGAAAAATATGGAAGTACACAATTGCCTGGTATCTCATCCTCAATGAAAATTATATAATGAAACCCGTATTATTGTCCAATTGAAGAGCTGTGAGGTTTACTTCCTGCTGTGGTCTTGTTTGCTCGTTGTGTTGTGACTTGAAGTGGCGCTTATCTGTTATCTGTCACACGTGGTTCTACACGTGTCACGTAATCGGTTCCTGACTTTTCTTAGGTACATCAGTTCCTCGAATCGATTTCTTTGGCATTTCCTACGTCTATTAAAATAAATTGACCTTTTTGTTGAGCGGATAAATTAGCTGCATTATTGGTGTAAATTTATCACTGAAATATGTTGGTATACGGTTGTAGTCGGTGCTCTGTCGAATTATAGCCGTTGTCAAATCGGGCAGCTTCAAGTATGTAAAACTCAAAACTGCTCAAGTATCATTTTTGAAATTACAAAAATGCTAAGGGATTAAAATCGGTTTAGTATTCAATGAGGTAACCGGGGGTGTAATCCGTTTTCACACTAAACGCTTTCGGGGAGAAGGCGGAAATCGGGCAAAGCGACGACTCGGTTCCCACAAGATGTTACAACTCCAATTTCGTACTGGGAGGAGATTCGATCTAAATAGCAGGCGAAAATGAGAACAGCGAGCTCAATTTTCCAGTAGGTAACGAGTTATTACGGTACCTACCTGCTCGTCTAGGAAGGATTATAGTTCGGCACAATTAGGCCTGCAACTTACTGCCCTGGAAGGAATGGTCGGCTGGATAAGATGGTGTAATTAGCGATCCTCCGATGACCAGGCGCCTTGGTCCGAATTTTTTTTGATATCGGATGAAAAATGATAATTCCTCAGTCGAATCATCCTCGAAACTAAGGTGATCCGTGTTGGACTATAAGTTGGACGTTTCCGAACTTTGGGGGTCCTTCAAGATTGCTCTGGGGTTTTAAATTTAAAAATGTTTAAAAATCTCCATTTCGTGACAAAAACGTCAAAACCGTTTTATCAGTTTGGAAGATAGGCTAGCGCTTCTGAATCATCATGATTAATAACTGACCACCGAGGAAAGGAAAGTTGTGTATACTGATCAAGTTTTTGGCTCAGATGAAGACGTTTGTCATTTTCTCACTGTCGTGATCGCAATAATTCAAAACGTCCTTGAGCCTTGAATGATACGAATGTGTATAGGGGCCGTGAACAACAAACCGCGACCTACATCATCGCGATTGGGCAAATCGGTTGATGACCTCAGGTGATCATGGGGTTTAACCGAATCTTGGAGAGTGTCCGTCATAGGGAATCCTCAAAAAGCGATCCTTACCCATATTTTGGAGCTGGTTTTTGATGGAAAAATTCATTATAATCCTGAGCCAAATGATCAAATTATAGAAAATTTCCATTTAATGTTCCATGAAAATCTTATTTAATGTTCCATTTTTGATCGATTCATGAAATTTTTTCGTCGTTCTTGACAATTTTCGATAAAATTGCATTTCGTGAATTTCAGTTGTCGCTCCATTGTTGCAGGACATGTCGGGCTGTCAGCGGTTCAAGCAAAATGCTTGGAAGAAGGAGCTGTGCAGCAATTGCTACAGGCCGAAGGAAGAGCACAAATCGAAAAAGACCCAGCGTCAACCGCCTGCTGCGATCACGCTCAAACCCGCCGCTCAGGTGATTTTAATATACCTAACATAAAAGTAGATGTGATTTAAATTTATGAATAAAAAAATTTCTGGCATAGGTAACATAATATCCTACAGTTTTCCTCCAAAACTGCATTCATCCACTATCGAGTTTTTTCGATTTCGTTTTTTTGATTGCTCATCATGCCAAAAGCTACTATGAAACGATATCGAAAATCGAAAAAACGAAATCGAAAAACTCTAAAGTGGATGAATGCAGTTTTGGAGGAAAACTCTTAAAATAATTATTTAAAGTTGAAAATATTATTATTATACATATTATTGAAGACGTATTGAAATTAATTAATAGTAATTTAATATTATTATCTGAGAAGAAATACGAATTTAAAAACGCGCACGGAAATTCATCCCCAAAAATTGTAGTCCGTTGGCTTATCCGCTGTTCCACGAATTGGTTAATGAGTGGCCTTTCGGTTTTTGTTATCCCATTATATCCCGCATTATATAATGTATCTTACCTACAATTTTCTTGGCACGGTAGGTATTCTAATATTTCTATTCGTTATTTTAATTTATAATTCAATTTATTTTTCATACTTGAAGCTTAATGTTCATGAACATGAACATGAATGCGCTCAAATTTTGCTGTTAAATTGACTTCGTCGGCCAAGCGATCGATAAAAACCTGATTTTTTCATTCTTGACCGGGTTTTCCTGCTTTTGGCCCTGCTAAAGTTTGCATGCAAATACTTCTCACGCTACATGATTTTCCACTGAACTTGGCTTGTTGACACAGTTCGAGCTGGTAAAAAATTCATGATGTGTACCGAAGTGTTCCTGTGAAGGTCTCTGCCCTGATACCGACAAAAAATTTTTGAGAGACAAAATTTATAGCAAATAATGTGTTTATTTCTCAATTCAAAGTTATATAGTACCTACTAATAAAAGTGTTTCATTCTTTAAATTAAACTGTGGAATAAGTAACTTTGTTTATTTTTCGGGCGTTACATTTATATTCGTTTTTCCGCTAATTAGGTAGGTATTTAGAGTCCGAAAAAATGTTTTCAATTTTGAGTAAAAATCACTCAATTATTGCTATTATTTATTATTAGTACTATTACTTATATTAGTATTTATTATTGAGTAATTATTACTAATTACTCAATTATTACTCATTACTAATTATTATTAATGACTCATTACCCTGCGTGTGTTCATCCCCCCCCTGTTCATCTGCAGCAAGTCTCAGCTGTCAGAAATCGATTCAATTATCGACTAATGTCGTTTCGATTGTCGTTGACGGTCGAAATCGGCTCGACCGTCGGCGCGGATTATGCGCCTTCATTCCACGCACTGTTTACTATATGAACCGAAAGAACAAGGAGGAGAAAAACTTTGACTTCAAGCTTCGCAGAGTTTCTGCTCTTTTGCGCTTGCGCCACACGGTGAAAGTCCCTATAGGACGATTTGTTGCCAAAAACCAGCGGTGCTTAGATAATACACAATACTTCCATATTTTGATACGTACAATTTGGCCACAATTATATGAAGTTTTGACTGCTTTTGAGGGTGTTTGGGTCAAAAATATCAAAACAACTCACTATGCAAAATTTAAAACGATTTAGGACGATTCCAATACTTCCCATTCACTGTGTTAATATGGAAGTGAAACTACGCTTCTGGTATAGACTCTCGAGGAGGATCCCTGTCCTTCTCAAGGAGGCTCCTTGTCCCTCCCGTGGACGCTCCCTATCTCTCCCTAGGGCGCTCACTATCGCTCCCTCGGACGGTCTCCATCGCTTCCTCGGACGGTCTCTATCGCTCCCTCGGACGGTCTCTATCGCTCCCTCGGACGGTCTCTATCGCTCCCTCGGATGGTCTCTATCGCTCCCAATTACGGTCTCTATCGCTCCCAATTACGGTCTCTATCGCTCCCAATTACGGTCTCTATCGCTCCCAACGACGCTCCCGTGTATGCTGCCTATCGCTCCCTCGGACGCTGCCTATCGCTCCCTCTGACGCTCCCTATCACTCCCTCAGACGCTCCCTCGGACGCTCACCATCGCTCCCTCGGACGGTCTCCATCGCTCCCTCGGACGCTGCCTATCGCTCCCTCGGACGGTCTCTATTGCTCCCAACGACGGTCTCTATCGCTCCCTCGGACGCTGCCTATCGCTCCCTCGGACGCTCCCTATCGCTCCCTCGGACGCTCCCTATCGCTCCCTTGGACGCTCCCTATCGCTCCCGTTTGCGCTTTTAGCGTTTTCTATTTT
Source organism: Nesidiocoris tenuis (assembly GCA_036186465.1). Lineage (NCBI taxonomy): Eukaryota > Metazoa > Arthropoda > Insecta > Hemiptera > Miridae > Nesidiocoris > Nesidiocoris tenuis. The sequence continues at coordinate 570,014 of AP028918.1, forward strand.
ATTTTTTCCGGCCACAAAAATGAACCAATTTGAGCGTTCTTGGCCTTAAAATCTTTGTTTTACCTTGCAGAAAATGTGGATATTTTTTATATTCCGATAATGTGGTGTACTTTTATTTTGTGCGAATTTTAAAATTTGAATAGTGAATTTTTTATATTGGTGACCTAAAAACCCTTAAAAGCAGTCAAAATATGATCAAATTGTGTCACAATTTTACGCTTCAAAATATGGAAGTACCTATTGTGCGTTATCTACGCACCACTGGTTGTAAATGACCACAAACGGACTTGTTCTATGGTAATCGATAAAAAGGAAGTGAACCGATCAGATAGGTACAGTTCCTGAAGGATATCCTGCCTTAGCAAACGAAAAAAGGAAACGGAGATGCCGAATAAACAGGCACAAGGAGCTTTGAAATGATCTGGCAGCTATAACTTACACTTACCTTCATGGCAGGTCAGGATATACCTTTCTAACTTGGCGGATATTTCCAACAGTACCACAATGACGCATGAGTTACCGCTGATGAACATTTGAAAGCCACGTCCTGCAAAACCGGTTCGCCCCAGGTTGTTGACCGAATTTGAAGTATAGGCCTATCGACCAAAATTGGCCATGATTTCGGCCATTTGTCCCTGAGCCTCAGGCTTGAGGAATCACGAAAAACAGTGTGCGTGTGTAGCACACAATACTTCCATATTTTGATTCGTTAATTTGATATACGAATCGATTACATTTTGACGACTTTGGAGGCTGTATGGCTCAAAAATTTCTATATAGCTCAGAAATGCCGAAAAACTCATTATGCGAATTTCAAAACCCGCATAAAAACAAATACGTCCAGTTAATAAAATACAAAAAATATCCGCGTGTTCTGCAAAAAAAAAAAAGATTCCTAGAACGCTCAAATTCGATCTTGTTTCGGATTTGTTTTTATCATTTGGGGGATTTGGTGTTTTTCTGACGTTGTCTCAGGGGTGTTTGACGTCCGCACCTTGGCAACACTGCGCTCTTCGGTGTACTGTTTTTTTCGGTTCGAAGATTATGTACTTTATTAATCGGGATGTTCAGATTGAACAATTTTTGAACGGTAATTCATTTACGGAAGCGTAAATAAATAATACTTCATTCGTTCAATTGGTGATTGCGATCTTTGGTGACGGATTTTTCCTAATTACAGTCCTACTATTTTTTCATCACACAATCGGACCGAAGGCATTCTACAAAAACTATTCCCGGCAGTTCTCGTAAATTGTGAAATGAAAATCATATCAACATCTCACATTAACTTTGTCAATTGGCTATTTCGGTGTTGTCAATCGTTCCCGAGGTAAGGTACCTGTTACGCAGGGGGTGGCATCGTGAGGCAGGTGGTGGCATCGTCTTCAGGCAGGTGATGCCCCCACAACTGGTGCCAGTTCTTGCAGGTGGCAGACCTGCCAGTTCTTTACTGACGTTCGTCGGTGCCGTTCTGCCGATGGTGTAACAAGTTTGGCAGAAGTTTCGCGCGCGCGCGTTGCCGCGTGGAAAATTTGAATTTTTCGAGTTCGCATTTTTCCGTTTGTGAGTGCTGTGTCCGAGTCGGTAAATCGGGCTCGTTTTAATTTCGGAGATATTCGTCAGCCGTTGTAGACACTGCTACAAAACGTTTTTTTGCAAACCTGTGGGTTGGTAGCAGAATCGTTTTGAAACTAATTTCAGAGTAAATGCAAAAAAATCATTGGAAAATGAAAATGCCTCAAATGTCTTCAGCTATTTCACCATGACAATGTCATCCCATGATATTAAAATTGTTGATCTCAAAATAAATTGAGTTTTGATGCGAATTTTAAATCAGAAGGTTTTGTGGAAACAGGAAAACTCCATTTTTCCAGAAAATTAGTTGAAGGGACGTCAAATTTGATACCTTGTACGGCGTTTGATCCTACAACTTGAATATCTAATGAAACTAAATTATAATTCTTTTATAAATAGTAATTTACCAGACTGCGATGATAAATTGTAACAGATCGCGTAGTAGTAAAATAATGAATTGGTAACTCTTATTTGAAAAGATTTGGTTGAGGCAGGGATGGGTTACACATCATGGGTACCAATTAATCCCCTGATCTCACCTACGTCGGTATAATTAGATTTTCTACCCTATATTATGAGAATAATTGAAATTGATAAAACTCATACAGTTTTATGATCACGAAAATTCCTAGTGATTCATAAATTCATTATTCAGCATGATAAAAATCATCTAAAAAATTCAGGGTGAAAATACTTGGTATTTTAGCTCAAATTCTGTCCTTAAAAGCTTTTAATATGGAAAAATGTATTGATTTAAAATAGCTGAAACTGTTCCCCGGAAATGAAGCGTTTCGTTTTTTAAAAACGGTCACGAATGGTCGATGTCGTTTTATGGCACTTTCTAGACCCATAAACTAAACAGGTGCTTTCGCAATTAGGTACCATCAAGACCCGAATAAGGCCAACATAAATATCAGGTTACATAACCCCATCGAAACGATGATTACGCAAATTGGAAATATGTATCGAAAAAAAGTAATCGTTTGTGAAGAACTCGAGATTCACCGAGTTCAAGTCATGATGTCCACTAGGACCGTAAACCTTTTTACCGACGTTATGAAAACGCTTTCGACACACGCTCGTTCGACTACGAGCACGCAACGTCACGATCGTTACGACGGTCATGTCGTGGAAAAATAACAATTATTTAGAATCGCGAATTACCGAATGCCGCAACACTATTATAATATGGGTGAAAGGGAATCTTTATGAAAAGCACCTCCGTTGCCATAGGTGTTATTTAAGGATGAAGGTTTTTTTCGTGTAGGTATCTACTTAATTTTTGAGGGGTGTGATGAAAATGCCAAAAATGGAGGCTCCCTTTCTATAAATATGCTGGAAAAAACAGTTTTGTACTAATCACTTTCTTAGAAAAACTCGCATTTTATAAGAAGAGGCTTTTTTAATTAAATTTCAGGCTTTTTAATCCGACAATATTGGCAGAAAATCGTCGAATTTCAGATTTCTCCACACTTTCTATTCATTGTCAAAACCCACAAGTTTTCATATGAAACGGAAAACTGAAAAACTCTCAGGTGAACAACATTAGCGCGGTCACATAGCATAAAAACAATGCTGAGCATGCTAGAAGGCTTTCGTAAGCCGAAGAAAAAACCCACGAAAAAACGAGCGCCATCTTTTCGAGTCTACAGAGAAACGAGCGTGGCTCCTCCTCCGATACACCACTACAGCAACAGTTACAACAAACAGTTGCAACAATCGACGGCCAACAACTACAACAAACGCTCGGCGGCGGCTCGGGCGCTGCGCGAATTGCACATCCGGGCGCGCAAAGCTCGGGCGCTCAGCAGGCCGTCGGCAAGTTTTTTCGATTTTGAATCAGTTTTCTGGAATGATATGATGATGATATATCGATACGAAACGATCGATACCAAAAATATCGGTTTGTATTACAGCATATCGATGCTAAAACAAAATATCGATACGTGATACATCTATACAAAAACAAAACTATCGATTCACAAATATCGGTTTTTATAATATCGATACCTCCAAGCACAAAGGGCATAATATGCCCTGTTTTTGATCAATTTACAAAAATAAAGATTTCTCCCATAGTTTTCAATCCCATAAAAAAATTCGCTAAATGAAAAATGTTTGTCAGGCCAAGATCTACAACCTCGTTTAACCAGTAATTTGGTAGAACTTGAAACTTCCAAGATAAACACTCTTTGAATAGGAATCTTTAAAACCTTTTATCTACTTTTGGGGCCTAAAAACGATAAAATAGAAATATGACAAATTTTGTCATATTTCTATTTTATCGTTTTTTTGGCCCCAAAAGTAGATAAAAGGTTCATGATTCTTGGAGCGATCGATAGTTCCTGATGATTAGATTCTTTCGGTACCGAAATCTCAAAATCGATATTTTGGGACATATGCCCTTTGTGCTTTAAGGTATCGATGTATTGCTGCTGAATCCTAGTATCGATACCCATGTTAAATCGATACCAAAACAAAAATCGATTCAGAAATATCGAATAAATAGGATATTAACGATTCTTATCGATTCTAAGTCGTAATATCGATAGACTGTATAATATATCGATGTAAAAACCAAACCATTGATAGGTATAATAGAATATATTGTGCAATATAATATATATAATGTATTATATTGCAGTATATCGATCCCTAATCATAATATCGATATATGGTATGATAGATCGATTCAAAGGCAGAAACTATCGATACCGAAATACCTGTTTATTATTCGGTTCTAAATCAAATTTCGATATATTGGGTGTTATGTTGCCAAGCGATAATTTGATTTATCGACGTATGATCAAGTCAAATTTAAAATTGTCCCGATCGCTCGTCAATTGATGAGGAAGAGAAGTCGAGAATGAGGGCAGTGTAATATAAGTTGAAGAAATTGGTATTTCATTCCGCACTTCGCTATACTCGGAGAGATAGTAGCCGATTATACAACCATTATTAACTATATACTTGGTTTTTGATAATGCTATATAATTAATGTTGTCATCTCCCAGCAACTAGACTCATGGATTTCTAAATTCATGCAGCTTCACAATTCACTCGGATGTAGGAAGCTCATGTAGTCGGATACTTTCTCCAATTTCCATTCCAGAATCAAGTTAATCTCGTCCAAATTAAGCGGAGATTGGTCTTCGCGGTTTTCTGCGGATTTGCTCAATTAATGGTCACTCTACACTCGGCTAGTCAGCAATGCAAAGCGTGGAATATATTCTGAATTTCAAGGCTTTGATTAAAGGAGAGAAAGTGCGAAACCGCAAAAAGTAAATTAAAACCTACTCAAGCGATGCGACGTAATCGAGTTAGAAAAAAACAATTTGCTAGTTTAACCACGTGTTAACCTTTCGTGAACTACAATCCAGGCCATTAGGACAACTTGAACTTGTTACGGTTGGTACTGACCAGTTATTGGAAGGTGTTAAATTCATCACGGGTAAGGGAAAAGCACCAATAGCGGACATGACAACAGTAGTGGACACTTGGGTTAAAAATCGATAAAATAAGGGTTTGAGACAACTTGGGGGGTTCTTCTTTGTTGTGCCTAATCTTGAATAGTTGTGGCACAAAAAAAAAAGAACCCCCCAAGTTGTCTCAAACCCTTATTTTATCGATTTTTAACCCAAGTGTCCACTACTGTTGTCATGTCCGCTATTGGTGCTTTTCCCTTATGTGCCCCTTCGATGATCAACTAGGTGATCTAATATGTGTCCCTGCGAAAAATTACTCACGGTACTTCCTTTTTTGGAGTAGGTCGGTTTATCATCGGAAAAACGCCATATTTCATGTTTCTTAGTCAATATCTACAGATTCGTGCCAAAAAACCCCGAATTTGAGTCCATAATTTTTTTGACATTTTTCCTAGACCTTAGATTTTTCATGTGAAATCGGGTTTTTGCGTTTTTCTCAGTCCGGGAAATTCTTCGAAAATTGAAAATTTCTCGTGTCATGTAGGTACCTACCCAAAATCTACTCAAAAATTTTTTTTTGAAATTTTAAAATTTTTTTTAAAAATTAAAAAAATATTTTTTTAGGTCATAAATTAGTTTTTAAACTAGTTTTCGACCACTAAAATCCAAACAAATTTGACTTACAGGGAGTGAAAACGGTGTAGAAACCTTCAAGGAATCCAACAAGCTTAAAAATTCAAAATCGGTTCGGTAGAGCTCCCTCGAATCAGCAAAAACGCGAAAAAGGAATTTTGCCTTGAAAAATTTCAAGCCAGACCGATTAACTAACAAAATTTTTCGGAAAAAACCCTCTATTTTATGGTAATTGAATCGAGAAACCCGGGAAAAATACTCAAAAAATTCCAAGCCTACGAGATCACCTTCAAAATTGAGTTTTTGTGTTTTTTCAAAAATATACCCTGATTATGCCAAATTGAACCCCTTCACCTTTTCTGATCGGATTGCCCGGACAATATATTGGAGCTTTTAGAACTAGTTTCGTCAAAATCGGTTCAGTAGTTCAATACAAAGTGGCTGGACGAAATTTTTGGCCGAAATTTCGTCCGTCCACTTCGTACCGAACCGCTGATCCGATTTTGGCGCGGTTGGTCCTAAAAGTTGTGGTTTGCTCCGACTTGAGGCACATTGTCAGTGGGATCCGATCAAAAAATGTTAAGGGGTCGAAAACCCAATAAAACTGTTTTTGAGATCATGACTTTTTTGACATTTGAACGTTTTTGAGTACTCTAGAGTTAATTCAGAGGATTCCCTTAATGAAGGCACGTCACAGGAAAATTTGCTAATTTTTTTTTTTAAATCGGACCCCCCTTTTTATGCGTTTTGGTGCTGACGGCGGACGGACAAAAAATGTTTATTGCATATTTGTGTTCTAGAACCTCTGAAACGTGAAAGAAAACATTTTCAGGGGGTGTTGTTTTTTTTTCAGGGGGTGTTGTAAAAAAATTTTGCGTGACCGATTACATAGGTGCATTATTGGAAATAATGTACCAAAAACAAATGTTTTACCCAATGTTAAATTTCAGGGTTTACCTACTCTACACGTAGATCTACGTGTAGATTTGTATGAAAATTATACCCTTACCTATCCTTTTTAGGTATACCTCCCCCTTGCATTTAAAATGTAATACTCTCTTGGACGGAATCCGTGAAATCCAAGCCCGTACGTATGAAAAGCTGAGCGGAGCCGAGGCGAAAATAAAATTTCTCTTGTCCCTGGAATCGGTTCACTTCTCATGCGCGACGGGAGTCGGCTAATTGCGCGAAAATTAATAACGAGAAACTGGATTGCGAGTGTTCACCGGTCCGAAGTATTTTAGACACAGTGCCAAACGCAGGCGATCATTGACGACCCGACAACGGGACGGAAAATCGTCTCCATTTCCAGTCGGTTTTTGCCGCTCTGTTGATCATCTGGGCGAACTATTAGTTTGTGTTCTTGGAACGGAAAATGTCGCTATGGTATAAAAAATTTCACAGTTAGAAATGCGAGAGGAAAGATAGGCAGAGATGGCCGGCGGGGAGCCAGATATTATTTATCGGAACGTACCAATATTGTTTCCGTGAGAAAATTTTGACCTCTACTTGTTACGGCCTTTTTTTGAAAAATCTAATCATTTTTCAGGGTATCCTGAGCTTGGGCAAGAGCAAAAATGGCAGCAAACGGAAAAAGAAATGCGTCCGCTTCACTAAAGAAGAAAGCGAAGTCATTGGGTACGGAGGTGTTGACGTTGCCACCGATTCGGACGACGACGACGATTTCGAATTTGAAAGAAGCGAACAGCCTACGCCGATGGAAAGAGAGGTAGAATTTTCCGAAAAACATTTTTAGGCTCAATTTCGAGTTTTTATATATTTAACGTATTTTTATATGTATTTATGTATAATCTTCGAAATTGTCAGATCGCTGGCGAGGACGAAAGAGCCCTGGAAAAACTGACGAGAAACAACACCGATTTTAATTCGTCGCTGAAAAATCTCAACGGAGTCGGCGGCAATCCGCCTAAAAATACAGCGCCCCCTGTTCACTCCAGTAAGTCTAAATTAAGTTTATTTTATGTCATAAGTAATTCCAATCTTTTTTTTTTATCGTAAATATACCACAAGATAACCTATTTCTAGAAAATCCGACCAAAATCTCGATAAAACGCAATTTGCAGTTTTTCTCTTTTTTCATCATAAAACGCCCAATTGTTGAGCTTTGTTTCTCTCCAATTGTAAACTATGCATTTCCTTAATGTGTTTTGCTCTCGTATCGCTTTGTCATTTCATTTGTCAAGCTCTAAACTATTAGACCTTGGAGTTCGACTTGTTTTTCAAACCTCGCTCACGTCCGCACGTGAAACTAATTGCCTTCTGGTCAGTCGTATGCGAACCTGTCGAAGGATCAAGTTATCTTTTCGCGTGTTGCAGAACTTTTGATTTTCATATCGTAATTTATGAATTGTCTCTTTATTAGTTTTGTGCAATTTGATAAACAAAGAAACACAAAGAAGAAAACACTAAGATTGTTCGTTTGTTCCGCGAAAAAGTATTTAAATTTTTCCTTATTCCGAATCTGCCGTTTTTCTGAAGGTCTGCAATGATTTAACTGCATAAGGTAACGCCAGACTTGACTAAAGATCAAATCTAAAGATTATTTCACGTATTTTCCTTATAATGATCTTCTCCCACGGTAAAATTTCAAAATTAATGTAATTAACGTCACCTCAAAGGGGATCTTCAGAATACGAGCTTATTCATCTATTAGAAATTATTATTTCATTCAAATTTTGCATTTTGTAGAAAAACGCAAATTTTAAAACGGATATCGTGCTTGAAAAATAAACCCCCGAAATAGACGTCTAATAAATTATTATTGTTTCAGGTAAACCTCAAAAACAAACGGTGCAAGTTTCGATACAGCCATTCTCCTCAACTTCGATAGCTGCCAGCCGTAAATCGCATCTCAACAAACTTTTGGAAGACGAAGATCCCAAACCCGTCGTCAACGGATCGATCGCCAAGGAAAACATTAAAAAATCCGCTCAAAAACTAGAAATGGACAGCAAACCTGTTAGGAACGAAGTGAAGTGTATGGGCAAGGAAGTGCTTGTCCGGGGGTTGACGGAGACCGAGGAATTTTGCATGCCGAACATCAAAACGATCGTGATTGAAACGAAGAGGGAGGAAAGGGGAACCCCTGAAGGAAGGAAAACCCACATACAGAGGGGCAGTATAGTGACCAAGGCGCACGAACAGGTCAAAAATAAATTGATCGTCCAAAAAAACGACAAAAGGGGCGCCGTCGATGGGAAGAACGACGAAAACGACGCCAAAACTATCATCATCAGCGTCGAAGACAAAAACGAGAAGAACATTCTCGAAACGAAAAAAATCGATTGTGCCGATAAAATCGAAACCCAGCCCGAAGAAGTGACCGTCAAAGTGTTGAAATTGCTGAACGGCCAGAACGGGCCACCGGAAAGTCGGGAAATGGCGGGCGAGCCCGACGGCAAAGCTGATTCGGACGAACACGAGCAGGAGCTGACGATAACGCCACCGCCACGGTCGTCGTTCCTTCACAAGACTGATATTGTAAGTACAATCTCGGTTTCTTACAGTTTCAATGAAGTGAAAATAGGTACTATTGAATTTACTTAGTAGGTGCCAACTCCCCACTCACCACTACCCCCGCTCACCGCTACCCCCACTCACCACTACCCCTACTCAAAACTACCCCCACTGAGCACTACCCCCCGCTCACCGCTGCCCCCACTCACCACTACCCCCACTCACCACTACCCCCACTCACCACTACCCCCACTCACCACTACCCCCCGCTCACCGCTACCCCCACTCACCAATACCCCCGCTCACCACTACCCTCACTCACCACTTCCCCCACTCACCGATTTCCCCACTCACCACTTACCCCACTCACCACTACCCCCCACTCACCACTAACCCCACTCACCCCTACCCTCACTCACCACTTCCCCACTCACCACTTCCCCCACTCACAACAACCCCCACTCACCACTTACCCCACTCACCACTACCCCCGCTCACCGCTACCCCCACTCACCATACCCCTACTCACAACTACCCCCACTCACCACTTACCCCACTCACCACTTACCCCACTCACCACTTACCCCACTCACCACTTACCCCGCTCACCACTACCCCCACTCACCACTACCCCCCGCTCACCGCTACCCCCACTCACCACTACCCCCACTCACCACTACCCCCCGCTCACCGCTACCCTCACTCACCACTTCCCCCACTCACCGATTTCCCCACTCACCACTTACCCCACTCACCACTACTCCCCACTCACCACTACCCCCCACTCACCACTTCCCCCACTCACCACTTCCCCACTCACCACTTCCCTCACTCACCACTTCCCCACTCACCACTTCCCCCACTCACAACTACCCCACTCACCACTTACCCCACTCACCACTACCCCCACTCACCACTTACTGCGGTCTCTTTGTTTCTCATTCCCCATTGAATTTCTCACAGTTGCAGATTTCAACGATGGAGAAGCCGCCAAAACCGTTGCCCGCATTCGCTTCGACGCCAGAACCAAAGAACAAACCGCCCCCACCTCCGCCGTACCAGTCCGAACTTAAACCGCCGCCCAGGCCTACGTCGCTGTTAGGCTTAACCAAAAACGCGCCTGAAGCTAAAGCAGATGTCAAAACGACGCCCGAAGTCAAAATATCGTCCGACGTCAGGAAATCGCCTGATATCAAGATGTCACCCAAGGTCAGGACCGCTTTTGATGTCAGAACCTCCCCAGAGCTCAGGACAACGCCAGAAGTCAGAGCATCGCCCCAGCCGAGGACATCACCCAACAGCAAAATCGAATCGCCGACGATCGAATCCAAGAAAATCACCCGCCAAAACGGAACTCCCCCCGACGCCAAAAAACAATTCAGTTTTGCTGGATCCTCACCGGTCGAAAACAAGAAAAACAATTCGATTTCGCCCGAAGTCAAAAAATCTATAATCAGTAGGTCGTCGCCTGTCGCCATCAAGAAAATGGAAATCGTCAACGGCGAGGTGAAAAATACGTGGACCCCAAAAGCCAAACTTTGGACCCCGACCGACCCCATAAGCACTTGGAGTCCGCCGCAGCCCAAAATTACCCGAACTCCTGAAGTCAAAATCGTCGAGGCTCCTGCCAAAAATTCCGTTGACGTTTCTCAAACTCAAGCGGACGACACCAAGCCCCAAAACGACTCCAAAAGTCCGCCTGAACGGAAGTTTAGCCCTGTAAAATGGACTCCCGAGCCAAAGAATGTAGATGAGCCAAAAACTGCGCAGAATCCTACAGAATCCAAAAATTCTTGGAGTCCCTCGGGATTGAAGAGTTCCTCCGATTCAAAAAATTCGGGATCGTTACCTGAAATTGTCAATTCGGCCGGGACTGACGTGAATTCCTCAACTTACGAGCCGATCGAATGCCAAGCGGACAAGAACGGCGAAACGTCGCAGTTCTACGACGAAATCGACATGTCGGCCGAGGATTCAAAAAACCATGAATACGATCCCGTCGAGACGAAAAACGAAGTCAAAAATTCGTCGACGGTGCCGCTCAACGGCTCTATGCCTGACGTTTTAACGATCCCCGACAAGCCGAAATTGTCATCGTTCGACGCGAAGCCGAAAGTATCGTCGATTTTCTCCGCGTCCTGTCCCGACGTGAAAAACGCCAAAAACGGCTCGCTCGAAGCAGCGAAGACGTCAAGAGCGTCGGCCGTCTTCAATTCTATATCGTCCGAATTCAAGTCGTTCAAATCATTTTTGTCGTCGTCCGGCGACAGCAAGAAAGGTTTGCACGGATTGCCGCCGACACCGTTGACCTTGGCCAGAGGTGCATCCCCTGCGCCAGCGTTGCCGTCGACGCCTCCGCCGTCGTCCACGACGTCCGGATCGTCCCCCGGGCAGTCTCCTACTTCGGAGATGTCGTCGGTAACGAAAAATTTTTTTAAAACAAAATGAAGGGTACAGGGGAAGAAGGCGCAATGTCAAGCTCAGGGCGAAAATGAGATAGTAGCGCCATCTAGTGGAGGTTGATCAGATCTACAACTCTGTATCATCGTTTTGGGGAAGAGAGCGCTAGGTTCGGAGAAAGAGGGGTGAAAAGTTTTGGGGCACTGGGGAAGAAGGCGCTAACTTTGAACGAAAAAGCTAATTTCCCAAAATTTTCCTCTGACTGACAATGCGCCTTCTTCCCCTGTACCCTTCAAACATCGTACATAATTTATCCAACAATTTTTCACCCGTTTTTCTCCTAATCCGCAGTTTGTGCCTCCATCATCGTCGCCGCCGTCGTCATTGTCGAGTTCACCGTCGTCGTTGGAATCGTCGCCACCTCCTCAGCCCAACAGCCCGGCGCCGTCGTTGGTTCTTCGCAGCTCCGTTTCTCTGCCGGCGTCGGCGGTTTCGCTTCCAACATTGGGGCCCCTGCAGATCAACACCGCGCAACTGGGACCCCCGCTGACACCGTCGGACGACGTCCCCGTGTTGGAAGTCTATGCCAGGTGAATTCCTTTCGTGAAAATAATAGTTGCATATATTTCCCAACTTTATCACACGAGCTGCAGAATTTTAAGAAAGTTTAAAAAAATGTATTAGTTACTATTTTCACATAATGCGTAACATTTTTGCAATTTGGAAGCAACTGATACTGAAATTTTATGAAATTACTTTCACCTTACCTACTTAGTGGAAACTAACAAATTCGTCGGAATTCACGAACTTCTTCATTAAAAAAAAGTTGTTCCATCAAAAGTTTCTACCTTTTTCATAGGAAGCGACCCGCACCGAAGCCGCCAGTCGAATCGACGCCGCCCGAGCCGCTGCCGCGGCGGCGGAATTCGGGCGAAACCTCGAGCGGCCACGGGACGGAGAAAAAGAAAACTCGCGTCCGGCAGACGCTCAGGAAACTCTTGCGGTTCGGCAGCCGCGAGGAGGACGGCAACCAAGTGCCGCCCGCGGTGCCGTCCAAGGGCAGCGTTGACGAGCCGCCGCCGACCGTCCCCCGACCGCGGCCGCACATAATTCACCCGCTGGACCTGAATAAATCGGCTGTTCAAGTCCTCCCTGCATCGGTATTTGGAAATTTTGAAAAAAAATTATAGAAAATTTTAAACAAGGAAATTCCGATAAAAACTCAAAAATCTTTTTTCTCGCATTTTTAGGGCGAAAAGTCGTCACCCGACTCGTCGACGTGTTCTTCGTCGTCGATTTACGCCAATTCGTCGATAGTCTCGTCAGTCATATCGTCGTCTTCGGTGTCGAGCCGCCCATCGAAGCCGCCGCCTCCGCCTCGGAGCGAATCGTTGAATTTGATGGAACGTCTGCGGCCCAGAGACTCGCCGAACCCAGCAGACACCGTCTACGTTAACCTTGGTAAGATTTTCGGTTTAAATATTGACAATCTCCCGATGACAAATCAAATTTTAGAGAAAACCAGTGGTGCGTAGATAACACACAATACTTCCATATTTTGAAACGTACATATTTGAAAAAATTTGATCATATTTTGACTGTTTTTAAGAGTGTTTAGGTCAAAAATGTCAAAAAATTCGCTATGCAAATTTTAAAATTCGCCAAAAAAAGTAATTCGCTACATTTTTGGAATATAAAAAATATCCACATATTCTGCAAGGTGAAACAAAGATTTTGAGACCAAGAACGCTCAAATCGGTCCATTTTTGTGGCCGGAAAAAAATAAAATAGAAAACACTAAAAATGCAAATATCTCGGAAGTACTGTGCGTTATCCAAATTTCGATTAAACAGGGTGTTAGGGCTTGCCGAGACAAACATTTCAGTTCAAGAAATTTGAAAAAAGGTTGAAAAATGAGGGAGTTACGGCCATTTTTGTAAATGACCACAGACGGACACACCCACAGACGGACACACGAACACACAGACACTTGTTCGGGAAGTGATTCTGAGTAAATGTGTATAAGAAAAAGTTTTTTCTGAAGCTCCATTGCGATTCTCGATTTTAGGACGATCGCAATACTTCCATTAACTCTGTAAATATGGAAGTAAAAACCGGTAAAACTATTTCAGAAATTGTACTTATTTGAAGAGTTTTCCTCCGAAACTGCATTCATCCACTTTCAAGTTTTGTCGATATCGATTTCGTTTTTTCGATTGCTGATAGGTACCAAAGCTGCTGTGAATCAAAATCGAAATCGATATCGACAAACTCGCAGTTTTGGAGGAAAACTCTTCATTTATTCGCATTGTTGACGATTTTTCCAGGCGAAGGAAGATGCGGCATAACGCCTGTCAAACCGCAGCGAACGGGCAGTTTACGCGGCGAGTCGGCGGCTGCGCAGAAATCGCCAAAAATGACGATGACTTTCCAGGATTCGGAACACGTCTACGAGGCGGTCGGCGTCAGTTCGGCGCCCGAGAAGCCGCCGAAGACGAAAGCGCATCAACAATCGATTAATGCCGAATCGATATACGAAGATACGGAAATTTACTATCCCTACGTCACTTTTCAGGTGTGCATACAGGATAAATTCGTGTAAATTGATGGTAATATACTGAATCGAAATCCATGTTGTGACAAAGGGTTCGTTTGGGCAAAATGGGAATGTTGAGGAAAAAAAGGACACATTCGGCTAAAAATTCGCCTTCTGCACTAAGCGTTAGGTACTATTAGACCAATTATCCAGGTTTAAAGGTAATAAATACATCTGGTCAAATTGAACAAATTTAGTAAACATTTCTAATTTTTTGCAGTCTGTTTCTGTTCGACAAATTACCCAGGTTCAAACAAAATAAACACGTTTGAGCCCAAAATGTTTTTGAAATTTGTTTCAAAATTCAAGTTTCCTACTATTGAGTATTGCACCAATTACCCAAGTATAAACAAAATTAACACATTTGAATATACATTTTTGCGCTGGGCGTTACTGTCGGATAAATAATACCAAATGGACAAATACGTATGGATAAATTTTGAATACGCATATGAACTAATTTTTAACAGTTATATTATCAATCGTATTATTATTTATCCGGTTAAATACCGCAGAACGGAGAGTGCAAGACGATTATGAAAAAGCGAGGGGTCATCACCCAGTCGCTTGAGGAGAACTACAGCGCCGTCGTTATCGCCAATTTGGAAGCGCTGGCTCATCTGCTGAAACAAGTAAGCTCGGAGCTGATATCGGAGTGATTAATTTTGTCAATAAACCAGCCCTAATAGTTCTAATATAATAATTCGAATTAATAATATTCTTTTTCAACTTTCACCTTTTCTTAGAAACTCGGAATTTCCCGCCTTTTCTATCACTTTATTTCTGTCCTAAATTTTTTCGTTCAGTTGACTGCCAAAAAATTGGAGGTGCCGACTGCGATCCGATCGGCTTCCCTCGACTGGAGCAGTTTCCGAATTCCCGAGGGGAGCGACCGCTTCGAATTGAACGGCTTGACGTTCGTCGACGGGTCGTTCGACGGTTCTGACGTCACCCTCGTCGTTTCCGACGACGACGTCCCTTTGCCGACGGATCTGCCGAATTTCTGGACCAAATTCGACTCCGTGGTTCCTTCGGGCGATGAAACGGACGATCGATCTCGTAGGTGTTTTGTTGGACAATTTTTTTTGCATTGAAAAAGTAAATTTTTTTTCAATATTTGGGAAAAAATTCGATTTTCTAATTTTTTTGCAGGTGAAGTTGTTGTTTTGAAACGCTCCACCGTGGAAAGGTTCGTCTGTTTCGCTCGGAATTTGGAAAAAACCGTCGACGGCGTCCGAGAAGGAGTTCTCGTCCTCCTGCAGATCGTCAGGTCTCTGGCCGAGCTGCAATCGTCAGCGCCTGGCGAAGGGTCCGTCCACGGCGATGATTTCGTCGTCTTCACCACCCGGGGATCTTCCGGAAACCACAGAACAGCGGTCTACTTAGCCCGGGCGATACAGGTGATTTCGAATGTCAAAATTCCAAATTTCATTGTGTTTTGAAATATAAGAATTCAAGAAAAATTCGTCAACTGGTTTGAATTCCCTCAGTTTAACCTTTTGTTAACTTTTCAATTTTGTAGCTAATTTTTTTTAAACAGAAATTACCATTTATTTTTTCAGGATAAGGAATTCCTCGGCTACGAAGAGGCGGCCAAATCGCTCTCGGCCCGGCTGCTGGCCGATTTGGCTCTCGGGCGCGTCCTCGGACGCAACTGCCACAATTTGGCCGACATGGCCAACGTCCTGCAGGTTTGGCTCTGGGGGCCGGCGTCGCCGCTGCCGCCGCAAGCGACGAAACGCTGGCTCGACCTGGAGCGGGCCAATTTGCTCCAGTCGATGGTCCGCGCCACGCCGTCGGAGAATCTCGACTTGGACCATTTGGCCTTCCTCGTCCACACGACGGCGGCGCAAATTTGCCGCGCTCACGATATCATACATTCGTGAATTTTCCCGAGGAGAAATTTGAAATTTTCGAAAATTTGAAATATTCTATTTTGGGATTTTTTCCGGAAAATCGACAGTTGCAGTAGATTTTCGGAAAATATTTTTCCGAAGAATTACCGTTTTTGGAAATTTCAAATATTTGTTCCGGCAAATCTATGGTGTGCAATAATGTATTTAGATCATTTTAAATATTACGACATGATATTGAGAACTGAACAATAATCACCTTTCAAGACTTGTGTGCCATTTGTGATTCTGTACGTAAAATACAATGTTTTTGTATCTCTTGTCTTTTTTACGCGATTTTGTATATTATATTTTTTGATTTTTTCAAGCATCAGTTAAGCAGCGGTGTAGAAAGTTATTGAATAAACGAGGTTTCATAATTTTTTCATTTTTCTTCCTCCTTCACGAACTAATTCGGTGAAAAATTAAAAAATAAATACATCAGTGGAATTGTTTTAAAAAATTGACAATTTCAAAAACGAAATCCAAATTTAAACTTCCAGGAACACAAAATTAGAATACCCGTGGACGGTGGAGGGGTCACATTCGGATTCAACATAGAAATGTTTGATACACTTGAACATTGCCCAAAAACTGATATTTCAAGCGAAAAAATCACGTTTTTCTGCATTCAAACGTCGGTTTCTCCTGTCATAAGCATCGGCCTTTTTTTATAAGCAGCGGGACTTATCCTTTTTTCTGGTGCTCAACGCACACGGCCATTTTTCAAGATCAACAATCAGATCAAAACTTCTCGATTTATGGCCTCATTTTGTTCTTTAATGAATCGATGCTTAAGAGCAGCAAATACCTCGGAGTCATAGGAAATTTAACGGCCTTTCAAACAGTATTCTCATTTTTGTAATAATTACAATTATTGCTCCAAATTTGAGAGACCTGCGGTCGTTTTAGTAAGACCAAGTCGAAAACGCGAAAAAATCAAACGACAAACCAAAAACCGAAAAAGTGTCCTTTTTCTGGGCGGTCGTATGATCCATAAAAACCAAAGCTACTATAAAAAGATGTCATGCCCCCTCCACCATATGAATTGCACAGGGAGATGGTCAATAAGTAAAATCGTTTGCAATAGTCGATTATTATTTTCACCGTTCGTTCAATGTATATTATTTTTCTTTTTTTTTTTTTGAAAAATTGTCGAACAAACACAGTTTACAACGTTTTATTTTTAAAATATAACAATTATTCGCATCATGCTCACACGGTGTTGAATATAGGGTCACCTTTTCATTTTATTGTTTTTCATAAAATATAAAATATTCTTCGAGGATGAATTTCCAAAGCGGCGGGAGCAGTTACGGCGAAATCGCCGATCACAGTTCGGAGGCTCCTGTTGTTTTGAAAATCTCCAACGACATTCTAGCTTAAAAATACGCTTAAAAAAAACTCGGATTAATTTCGTGGATGGGAGATTATTCGAAGAAGTTTTTGATATTTCGGAAATTCTTAACGGTCTAAGAATAAAATCGAAACTGCTTCAATTCAGGTAACTATCGACGGGAATTTTCCAGTTTTTTAAAAATGTATTGACTTTTCGTTTTTGCATCTTCTGCTAAATAGTTAACGGTTGGGGTTAAGAGACTCTTTCTTCCGATAGACATCATTTTTTTCGCTCGGCGCTTTACACTAGAAGGGCCATTTTTTTTGCAGCAATATTGCCCCAACCGTGGATTTTCAAATGACTGAAATCTGGTGTTTTCACCCAGAGTCCTCGACCAAACTGGAATGTTTGAAAGAATAAACTTCATATAAGACACCAAAATAAAATAAATTCGAGATTATTGAAAAAAAAAAAAAAACATTGGTGCCACTATAGGAACGAATCGCTAAAATTTCACCCACGAAAAGTTCGCATTAATTACTGTTATTCATAAATCAAGGAATTTTCCTCACTCCATAGTATTAAAAATATTTATCAATTTTTTTTTATGGTTCGTCGACGCCCGACGCAATTTTGGCTCAACCCTTTTTTTTCGGCAGTGATCGATCAACAAATGCGGACCAACATTCGTTTTTTTTCGAAAAACAGTCTCTCTAGTAGAATATTTAGCAAAAATGAAAAAATGTCATCGAGCCGAATTTCGGCCTTCAGTTCGAAAATTTCAAAAAAACAAATTTTCAAGAGGTTCAATTTACATTTTTGAGAATATATTGTTTCCAAAGAAAATGTGATCTTTCTTCACAAAAAATAATTTTCGTCTAAAATTTTTACTATTAATTTTAGCATTTTTGGTTTAGGAGTTCAAAAAACGAATTTTGACTCAAATATTCACTTTGCAGTAATAGTGGAAAAGTCTGAAAATTGGAAAGCACGAAATTTCCAGCAAAACATAGATTAGAAAGTAAAATGTTGACTTTCTGCCATAAAATTCAGATTTTTATCTTTTGAGAGGTACGTAATGCATAGGCTGCATTATGATTTGAAAATTCAGTTAACCGGATAATAGTTCAAACGCTGCGAAAATTAAAATATTGCCAAAAAAATGAAAATTAGAAATTAAACTGAACAGGTACCAAATCAAATCGCAAGAAAAAATTTTGAAAAAGATTTTTTGCATTTTGATAATATTTAAAAATTGATAAAAACAGTTCAAACAATTTTGCCTTGAATACTCAAATTGTTCTATCTTTTCCATCTCAAGAATATAAAAAAGTGAAATATTGACGCGATTTTGACAATGTCAAAATAATTCCTCATACTTGAAGTTGATTTGAATAGGTATTGACCATTTTGACGAAACTTCCGTTTTACTTAATTCAGGCAACCGAAAAAAATTTCACTTTTTTCAGTCGACATTAGTGATAAAAATAGGCGGACAAAAAAATTCAATTTTTGAAAACGGAGCACAGCCATCGAGAAACAGAAAACTGTCCTGGTTTCGAGTAGGAGGTATTCGGAAGGATTTTCGGGAATGGTGTAAGCCAAAAACCAAAAGTCCTCGAGGTGTAAAAAAATTCATAAAAACTATTTCTATCAGAAAAATACCTCAATTTCCGAGTTAATTATTTCTTTCGAAATTGGAAATGTGCACACGGATTTACTGAGAAATCTCCCCCAGAAAATATTTCGATATTTTCCGAAATTTCAACATAGGTATACCCATGCGAAAGAAATTTGTTTAAAATCTTCATTCGTTCGAAAATCGGAATTTGATAAAAAATAAAAATTTCTTAACGAAATAGGATTCTTGCGGGACTAATGGAAATTCAGGAAATGGCCGCCATATTGGAATCGTCGGTGAGGGCGCCCTCGACGACAGCGAGTTCTGGATTCGTCGCCGACGCTTCGCTCGTCGCCTGTCGTATCGCTTCCTTGTAGCCGGCCGATTTTTTCCTTTTATTGTAACGCACCTGCGGAAATTCGACGGATATTATCGAGAAAACATACGAACGAATATTAATTTTTATTCGACATTTCATGATTCACGGTAAAAATAATGATATTTAGACCATTTGAAAATGTTATATTTGAAATATAACTAGGGCACCGACCTATTGTATTCAGTATATTTTATAACTGCAACGCCAGAATCAAACTCCGAAATTTGCTAATTTATGGTCGTACGTACTTTGAAAGTCTGCAGAAATGGCGAAAGCTGGTCGCACGGCATCATTGACGACGTCGTCGATCCGTACCACGACACGTGAGCGTGCCAACTGTTGTTCTCAGACGTGATCAAAATATTCAGGATCTGCAAGGAAGGATACATAAGGAATTCTTCAAAAGACCGAAATAGAATCGGGTCAATTTTGGAGGCCAGTGAAAAATAAAACAGAAAACACTGAATATATTAACATCTCGGAACAGAATTATGGGTTTTGACGAACATTCCAAGTTAAAAAAAGTTTTTAAACCGATTGAAAATTGATATTTCTGAGAAAATAAATTTCTATTTTCCCCGTCAATATGAAATTGAAAATTTTACTACCTTCCCCGGCCACCATGGACAGCCTTGGATTTTGCCCCAGACGACATCGCCGACGGCGACGACGGAACCGTCCGTCGTTTTACACGAACTGACGTCACTCGTTCCTTCGAGTTGGGCCGATGGCGGAGCGGCCGGAAAATCAGGCACTTTTTCCAAAGAGGAACTCGGCGATTCGCTTTCGCTGCTCGACTCTGCGGAAAATTGAAAACCAGCGGTGCATGGGTGTCACAGTATCCTTCCATATTGAGAGTTAAGTTTTGAACTATTGAAGCCCAAGTTTGGGTTAAAGTTTGGCTTAGCTGAAATAATATCGATCAATTTAACCTCGGTTTAGTCTATTTATTCCATTGAGCTTGATTCACTTGAACTTGGTCGAGTAGAACTAGATGATTAAGCTTGATTTATGCGAACCTCGTTTCACAGAACACGGTTATCATCGACCACGTTACCTTCGCCCGAATTGCTGTCCGCCTTTTCATATGTGTTGGGCGTGACTCGTTTCAAATTTATGGACAGCTTCTGCTTGAGGCATCTCTCTTTCAATTCTTCTTGGTCGAACTTCTCCGCTTTGTGCTTCTTCTTGTGCTTCATCTTGTGCCTGCGAGAAAACATGCGTCAAATATGCAGGAATGTGCAGTTGAAACATGTTCAATTGGTCCATGCTCCACGCTTGATAACAGGAAAACTACAATGGAGTCGAGTTTCGAACTATGCGCTATTCAGTCTCTATTGATAAAATTAGCTCTATAATCACCTATGTTTGCGGTATTGCGTTTCCTCGGTATCCTGTTCAGGCGTGGCGCTCCTTCTCGTTCGCATGGGTGATCTCACGGAACCCGTCTTCTTCTTCGCTTCCTTCTTCGCCTTTTTCATCGCCTTCTTCGCCGCTTTCGCCTCGACGTTCGACTTGGGCTTCTCGTCGGCTTCGCTTTCGCTGTTCTGCTGCACCTTGGGCGGTATTTTCAACACCGTACCCTCGCCTTGGGTGCCGAATGAAATTTTTATGACGGGCGTCGTCTTGGCTTTTTTGCTCGCCTCTTCAAACACCGTTTCGTCCCAAAGATCCTCCATGGAGCCGACGCTTCGCTTTTTCCTCAGTACCATTTTCTTCTCCTCGTCGTCGTCATCCTCGCCCTCTTCCAGAACATCGTCGTCCTCTCTCTTGATCCAATCGATTTTGTCAACATTGCCATTCCCATTGCTTATGGGACTCGTCGCTTCGCCGTTTTCCGGCTTCCGTTGCCGCAGTCGAGGCAATCGGGGGATGAAAGATGGACACAGTTTGGCCGGGGAACTGTTTGGAAGCTGGGCAGCGGGAGGCGAAGAAGGGATGCAGAGGTTTCGACGGTTTTCTGCCAAAAGGGAGCGGGTCACAGGTTTGTCAGAATTTTCGTCGGGCGGGGGGTCGGGATTCTTTAAATTCTTATTACTGCTACTTCGGGTCATGTGGGAATTAACGTTTTCCGAATTCTCGTTGCAAATCGACTTGCATTTCGAGCAGAGGACTTGTCGCGGTCTCAGTCTTACGGTCATTTTTTGGTTTTTCGCTTTCGCCGACGTGACTTTCTTCTGAACGTGGATGTGGTTAACGTGTTTCTCTTGGAAATACGTAAACCGCTGACGGATGCTGAAATATAATTGGTCGGTTTCGCTAAGCTCGGTCCCTGGCGGTTTGGGGTCGGTCGACGCCGCCTGCGATGGCGCAGTCGCGGCAGCATCGTTCCCCTTGCACGGGAGGTATCTGCAAAAAAACCAAAAAAGATTCGTGAGTTGATTTCTGAAAGCATTCTCAATTCTGAAGACCTAGAACTCGAAATTGGGTCTTCCACGTGATGCCTAACAATCGATTTTTCGATTTTTTAAAAAATTGACTAGGTACGTGATATGTGGACAAAACAGATGAAGCAATTTTTACTGTTCAATTCAGATGGTAAATCGGTCGCTTCTCGCAATATTTTTAACAAAAATTCCGATTCAGTCACATTCATAATTTTCTCTTTCAGCCAACAACCAACAAACCGAGAGGAACCAGAAATTCGTGAAACCGTTCAGGGATGTCAAGGGAGAGACGTTGGTCCCATAAAATAAAAAGTCAAAGATGTGTTTGGAAGATATTTTTTAACACTGACGGTCTAGACGTCTTAAATAACTTGGAAGCAAACAGTAATTTTTATCACAAAATGAAAAAATTTTCACATAAGTTTTCCCACAGGTTAGAGTAAAAACTTAAGTAGGCCTATCTAATTCGCAGATAAGTGGATTGTAATAACTTGTGATAACTTTGTAATAAAATAAATAAGTAAGTAAGATAAGTATGATTGTAGATAAGTAGATTGTAATAACTGTGTAATAAAATTAATAACGTGTAATAAATTGTAATAACTGTGATTTGTAGATAAGTAGAGAGAACTTATCAAATTTGTAGCATTGGCTGTATTTTATTTTTCCCAAATCCCTTGTAACAATTAAAAATTAAGGTACCACGGATGAAAAATGTGAACATTTCCGAAATATATTTTCACATCATTTTAGTAAAATGGATGGTAGCCGAGGAGCAATCGAATGTGGCTGACTTTGGCTTATCACGTAACTGGATAGTGGACTATTGTCACAATAAATAACCAATCCAATGGGATCCTCCATAGTCCCCTGATGGTGCGATATTTGAGAATAATTTTCCGACAGAAATCAGCGACGTAAAATTTGCAATTCAGTCGAAAATTCGAAAAATCTCGAGTGCTGTTTAGGTGTGACCCTGCGGACAGGACGATTTTCGAACAGGAAATTCAACACTTTCTCACCTTTTGTTCGAGTTGAGGAGCACTCCTTGGAAAAGTTTACTTTCGAAAGCGTACGAAACGACGATTATATCCGGCAGAGCTTCGTCCACAGTCACTAAAATTTTCGAATTTGTTGTCAACATTACCGCCGTTGTGTCTATTTGTGATTCAGCCATATTGGCTGATGGGATTTTCTCATTAGGAACGAATCGATTCGATGTATCGTTGTGTCGTACGGTGTCATAACAGACGAATTGAGGGAGAAAATGTATAACTTTTTCGTTTTTACGACAATTTTTCAAAATTGAGGAAGATTTGTGTCTCTATAGGCCTTATGCCTACAGAGTTCAGGGTTCAAACAGTGAGAGACAACAGACAGACAAATGAAATCGAATCGTGCGAGTTCATGAATTCTTCATTCCATCTGGCCCGTTCTAAAGACGAATCAGTATGGCTTATTTATAATAGGGTTGTAAAAAAATGAAATTAAAATTAGTGCTTCGTAAAATATTGTAAAACATTCAATCAAACATGTCCAACACGTCTGATGAGCATCATGGCTACGACTATCGATATTTTATAATCGAAAGGTGATGATAGGTTGTTACAATCGACCATACTTCATTATTTTGTAAATTTGAAAACCAGTCTGGCAAAATTATCCTTTCTCTACTACGGTGGTTTCAGATCACACATATACTACTGTTGGGTCGGATCCGACCATCCCCCTTTTTTTTAATCTCTGTTGCCCAAAAAACGCTTGAAACCCCTAGAAAATGTCTATTAATGACTCTCCAAAGGAAGAAGATAACAAAATACAAACAAACGTTTTAACGAAATTTATTACTTTAATTTACTTATATATTATATTGCGTATTTCACAAAATGAAAGCTCTTGCGTTGGATGGCAGATAGATTTTGAAAGGGCAGCGTCCTCGGAACCCAAGTAGTGTCTCATCGATTGTTACGTATTGAGTGGGAACGAAATACCGAGAACAGTTCGCCTTGAATATATTCCATATTTCTCGAAAGGCTGCAAACTTATCCAGTTTTTTGCGTTCTTCCCTGGTGGCTTTGTCATCGAATCGGCAATGCTGAAGAAGGAACTGAAACCTTGCGAGAGTCATGGTGGCTCGAAAAATCAGAAGACCGTACGTTTTCGAAAACATCTCAACTGTATTTAGAGTCGAATTTTTCAAAGCTCCACTCATATATAGAAGGCCGACAAGTGCTCTGAATTCGAAATCATTAGTGTGGCCAATAAACGAACAGTCTCCTTTGTATCTACCATGTACGCGATCTATCTCTTCATTTGTGTGGGTAACGATTTTTTGGATAACTTCGTCTGTGATGAAAAGGGAAAACAGTTCGAGGATATTGGTTTTTCCAACGGCATGTTTGTCCAAATACTTCCTCCATCTTTTCCCAACTCAAATTGCCTTTCGTCTGAGTTACCAAGATCGTCTTCTGAACTCCTCTCATTTTCATCCTCCACAACGTCAAATTCATCTTGAACTCGTAAGTCAGGCAGGATTTCATTGTCAGATTCAGAGGCAACTTCATTGTCAGTCGTAAGATAGTTTCCTTCGAGATCATCTTCTTCAAGGGATTGTCGCTGAAATTCTTGTAAAATCTCTTCAGGCGTCGAAAAAATCTTGTTGAATGCCATTTTCTGAAACCAAAAATGTATGATCATATAAGGTACCTATTGCATACACAATGGAACCCCCAATAAAGAAGAAATAAATTGTAGAAAGAGGTTGAATTACAAACAGTAATACACAATTATTAGAGCATAAACGCTACAGTAGGGTCGAATCCGACCTATTCAAATCTACTATGGTTGGGTCGAATCCGACCAAAGTGGGGATAGGCGAAAAATGGTACGTACCAAATCGATGTGACCAAGCCAACAGCTTCCAAACAACTGGGTAGAAGGTGCCCTTGAACGATAGCTTCAAGCGCCATCTACGTTGACCTTGACAAGTAACACAAATTTCACGAGGGGTCGAATCCGACCCACCGTAGTAGAGAAAGGTTATGAAAACTTCTATGCACGCACATACAAACGCACAAAGGGTGGGGTGCAGGAAAAGATTCTGAATTAAAGAAAACAAAAAAAAAGTTCACATCAAAGACCTTGATTGCAAATTTTTGAACTCGCCTAAAATCAAAATACGCCTAGTTACCAGAATTGAAATATATCAACGTATTCTGCATGGTAAAACAAAAATTTTAATACCAAGAACGCTCAAATTGGTTCATTTCTGAGGTCAGGAAAAAATAAAATAGAAAACACTAATATAGAAAAGTGCTAATATTCGGAAGTAGGAACTGTGAGATTATGTTTTTAATTAACATTATTAATGTTTCGAAGATTTTACAGCCATGGAAGTTTGACGTTCTTGGCGTCAGTGACGATTTTAAGAAAAGTGAAAAACTTCCAAAATTCTTCAAAATATGTGCAAACCTACTGCATCGACATTGGACACTACACTTCAAAAATCGATTTTTAGTGATAACAACTGATAACATTATTTTAATGCGTTTTTGTCTTCAGTGTTGATGTTTTGCAATTGTTGAGTTTGGTACCAACTTTGGCTAGTGTTTTGTTGTCATCAATCAAAATATAATTTGCCACAGGATTTAAACGTCTCGTAAACTAATATCATCAGCAAGACGGCGTTGGAAGAATGGTTTACCTACATTTGCCCCCGAATTTCAGCGAGGAAGAAATTATGTTGCAGAACAAGTACGAAAAACTGAAAAGAAAGGTACTCAAACAAGACTGTTTTGGTACGAGGTCGTGAACATGCGTTCCTGGTACGAGGAGTTGAAGTACTTAGGTGTGCTAAGTTAGCGTTAACGCTGGATAGCCAATCGTGGGTAGTCTAGAGTCTAGTGTTGACTCAGGAATCGTTGACGTTTTGACGCAGGGTCAAATCAGATGGGCAGGTCGTAAAGTTTTCTAGTTCTTAACTATCCAATTGCAGGTGGTGGAGGGAAAAATGCGCTGCTGCGATTGTCCGAGGTGATTCAGTAAACATAAAAAGGTTCATTTCTTAAGAAAAATGAACCAAAATTTCAATTGCGTTTCCAAGCCACGGACCAACTTATATCACGGTCTTCACTATCCCTAGCTTTTATATTAGGGATGACCGTGGAGACATGCCCGGCTCCACCTCGACCAATCATTTTCTTTCCCCCAACATCTACCATTAGTACCTAACGGAATCATCAAGAGCATCAGAGAGCTCACAGCACTCAATTACAAACTCAGCTTTTAAGTCAATCCTCGAACTCAACTCTCAAACCAAACTTTCAAACTAGACTCAACTTACAAACACAACCCACAAAATCAGCCCAACTCCGCCACCTACTCTAAAACTTAAGCCACAACGTCAAATTTCAAACTCAACCCACAAACTTAGTTCTCGAACTCAACTGTCAAACTCAGTCCACCAACTTAACTGTTAAACTCAACTCACAAAGTCAACCCAAATCTGCAACTGTTCCCTCGAACTCGACCCACAAACGCGACTTACAAACTCAACCCGCAAACTCAAACTACGAAGTAAACTTTGAAACTCAACCCACGGGCTCAACCCATATACTCAACCCATACACTCAACCCTTGTAGTCAGACTCGACGCAAAAACTCACTCTCAAACTCAACCTGGAAACTCAACACACAGAATCAACCCACAAAGTCAACTTACAAGCTCAACTCACAAACGAATCTAACGAGCTCAACCAGCAAACTCAACTCACCAACTCAACCCTCAAAATCAAACTCAACCCAGAAACTCAACTTACTAACTCAACTCATAAACTGAACTCACAAAGTAAGCTCACTAACTCAACTCTCTGACTCAACCCACAGCCTCATTTTCACTCAACTTGGACAGTCAACACACGAACTAAACTCTCAAGCTCAAACTCAACCCACACAGCCAACTCTCAAACTCTAATCTCACGCTAAACTCAAATTCATCTCTTGAACTAAACTTACAAACTCAACTCACCCACTCCACTCACGTACTCAACTCTCAAACTCTTCTCCCAATCTCAACTCAACTTACCAAGCTCGCTCACAAACTCTTCTCTTGTACTCAACCCACAAACTCTGAGTTGGTTAGATATTCTTAATAGTTGAGTTTCAGAGTTCTGACTTGAGTTTGTGGTCTAAGCTCATCAGTTGATTTTGTGCGTTGAATTTATAAATTGCGTATGTGAGTGTATGAAAGTTGAGTTTGTAAATTGTGTTTGTTGTGAGCGTGTTCGCAAGTTGGGTTTGTAAGTTGTGTTTGTGAGTGTTTGAAGAGTTTTCCTCCAAAACTGCATTCATCCACTTTCGAGTTAGCCTCAACAATAGCCTCAAAATAATTGCGAGTTTTGTCGATATCAATTTCGTTTTTCGATTTCGATTCATAGCAGCTTTGGTACCTTTGAGCAATCGAAAATCGAAAAAACGAAATCGATATCGACAAAACTCGAAAATGGACGAATGCAGTTTTGGAGGAAAACTCTTCGTTTGTAAGTTGAGTTCGACAGTTGTTGTTGAGAGTTCAGTTAAAGAGTTGAGTTTGCGGACTGACTTTGTAGTCTGAAAATTGTGTTTGTTCTTGTTGAGTTCATGGGTTGGGTTAATCGAGAGTTTGTAAGTTGGGTTTGGGATGAGTTTTTAAGGTAAAAATTTATTATGATTACGTTCAACTCTGGTACATACTGCTCTAAATACGTTTTAGTTTTTCTGGACTTTTTATTGAAATACTGAACCGATTTTGGCATTTTGAGGCTTCTCATCGATCTCCTCTATACTTTGATATTATTAGCGACAATTCGACGGTGATTTTGCAACATGTCTTAAGAAGTTTTGAGCAACTTTACAGGAGAGCAAAAAAACGTGTCTGCAGTTAATAAACATAATGCGATTTTGCGATTTTCTCCTATTTCAAGGCTACCAACGTAAAAAATAAGTACACTAATCGATTCGGCATGAAATTTTACATCGATATAGCCCCTTAACTCAATATACCCAAATATGGTCATACGACTTGTTGCCAAATCACCCTCAAATTGTAAAATGGTATTACTAGTGTTCCTTATCATGTTTTCAAATCAATTTGCCTCAAATTTTTCAGAAAAAAGCTTTGCAAAGTTTGAAAGCGCCTAGGCAAGAACCGGAGCGTACGACTCCAGTAAAGCGACCGCAGATTGAAGGCCGCGACGCTCGCGAATACGCAAAAAAACTGATAAGGAGCGGGGCGATACCTGCCATCAAAAAGGCGCCAAAACGCGAAGAATTGTCCGGCTTCAAGCGACCGCGCGGTCTGGAGAGGCGGTCAGTTACCTACCTTGTTTGAATAGGTCTCCATTAGCAGATAGCAGAAAATTTGAACAATTTTCAGGACGATTACAGTTCAAATATGGAAGTAGCAATTGGCTTATTTTGAGGTTATGTTTACACCGACTTCCTCCACCCTCAAGTTTTGTATGCGACATGAAATGAACGTTACATAAATCTTACTTCCAGTCTGGAAAGGAACACTGTGAGTGGTTACCAGCCCTTCAGTGGTAACAATGATCAAGAGCCAATCAAACCCAAGTCGAAAGTGAGTCGCGATAATATTACTTCGATCGATTATTGATACATTAGAAATTCGATCACCTTCTAGCCAGAGTCGACTGCTGTTTTTTGGACAGTCTATCCTTCAATTCAACTTTTGACCATTTTCGGATTTTTCTGGCCCAGCCCGTGTACGACATGATGCCCAAAATGGACGAAGAGCCGCCAGCGCCGAAGCCCCAGCCCGAGAAAACGGTCGGGAACACCGTTTGCATTCAAGGCAACAACATCAACGACCTAATGTTGAGGAAAACTTTCGCCGACCTGGGGAATATTGTCAACATTACCATGGAATCCGAGAAAGGGTGAGTTGATGGGAAAGTAACCAGCAGATGACTAGGTTTGAACTGTCTAAAACACCTGATATTTCTGCTTGTTTCAGTCGAGGCTTCGTTACGTTTGAAGACCTTCAATCGGCGGCTGCTGCGATCTCAAACGTGAGCAATTGTTTTTGCGCTAAATTGGTAAAATGGGGAAGTCTCTTTTATCGAAATAAGTAAATTCGAATTTTTTCCAGTTCAACGGCACCGTCGTCGGCAATTCGGAACTTTCGGTACAGTACGCGCGACGGCAGCCGCAGTACAATCTCAACAATGATCTCACGAAAAATTCGAAAATGTGGAGCAACGAAGGTAACAATGTAATGTTTTCGAATAACAAAAATGTTTTCGAATTTTAAAAAACACCCTAAAAAACTGCTAACCTACCAGGAAACCTAGAAAAAAAGTGAATAATAATAATGGTATAAATGATAAATCTCAAAAACACAGAATTTTGGCGAAAATCGCTGTTTCTAGATGGTTCACTCATAATGCAAGATACTTTTGAAATTGCTTATAAAACAAAATGTTCGAAAAAAATTGTCTTCAATACTATGATCTTAACGTGTGCTCTATGATCCAAAGACCAAAGGACCGAGAGAGGAGGAAGATTAGTTATTTTAGCAAAACAATGCCAAATAACGATTAATTTTTGAATTTGATGTTTTTCAGCAACCAGGACCGGAGACAAAAGGGGCAATCAGGACCGAGAGGTCGTTCAATACGATACCTGTTTCGATTGAAATAATCGATCGTCTTGTCACTTATTCAAGTATTTTCTTCCTGTACAGATTTTTTATGCTTATATTTTTTCCGCCACATTTTCGGTTACCTGAATATAAACAATATGGAACTGATGAGAGTTTTTCATTTTTCAAAGGTAAAATAGAGATATCCGATTTTTATTCATTTGTGTAACAGCTGTTGAGTCACTGGGACGGATGTAAAAAATAAAATACAATAATTGTATTTTGGTAATTATTACCATCGAATTTGGACCATAAACCCAATATAGCCAACAGTAGGAAACCTGTAAATATAAGTTTTTTGTGCACACAATTTTAAATTGTTTTTCTTTTAACTGGAAAAATTGGACAGTTTTCTAGGAAAATTTTCCAAGTGATTTTATGATAAACACAATTCAGTTCAATTTGAGATACGAAACGTCCAAATTGGATGAGTGCCAAAAATTCGAACGTCCGAAGCTGAAGCGTGAATCTAGAAACGTTTGAAGAAAAACGTTACAATAAATTCCAAAAATGTTCCGAATTGCTGACAAAAACTTACCGTTCCCAATAAAGATGTGCGAGTATGTTGATGGGAGCAAGCCGAATAAAAATCGATCGTAAAGAGATTTTCTTTATTTTTCTATCTTCTATGTTTAAGGAATGAAAATCAATACATTATTTTGGCTTATGATTTAGCGGA
The DNA here is from genome assembly GCA_036186465.1 of Nesidiocoris tenuis. NCBI lineage: Eukaryota > Metazoa > Arthropoda > Insecta > Hemiptera > Miridae > Nesidiocoris > Nesidiocoris tenuis. Next base: position 600,116 of record AP028918.1, read on the forward strand.
AAATTACAAGGATTGATTCATTGAAAAATCGTCCCGTCCAAACACGGGATCGGAATCGGTTGTGATTTCCTACAGAATGGAAAAAAAACCCAAATCCAATGACGAGAGACGATCGCGTTCCGATTGGAACATTGTGTTTCAAAACACTGGAGGAACACAAAATTGGCCGGTCGAAAATCAGCCGCTACCCGGAAAACAAATTATCGCTAAGAAAATTCGATTGCTCGGCCTTTTTTGAGAAATGTCCAACATTCCGGAGGCTTTTCGGCAAAAGGGCGAGAAAGAATTTTCAAAAGTGAGCTCCTGCTGTCGGATATTCGAATTTCACGAACAAATGCCTGAGCCTGATTTTAATTCTGTTAGAATCTGAGGGTAAATCGATATACAGCAATATTAGCGTTATCTATCAAAACATATATATTTGTGTGCACTTGTTGCTAAATCCAGGAAAATATTGTAAATAAACGGTTTAAGGTTAATCGTCAATTTTATACAGCTAAAAATAAATTTTTCCATAAAAAAGTTTTTTTAGGATAATAAATACTAAAAAAATGCGCAATTTAGAAACGTTTGCCAACTAAGTGGATGGATCTCTTGAGTTTTCCCGGTTTTTAGTTTTTATGGCCAATGTTTTATTCGATTGGTTAGGCTAACCTTTTGGCATTTTGATTTTTTTTTACGTAACCTTTGAGAAATTGTTACGAGAAAAAATTCGCTGGAAATGAAACGACGCTCAATTTGATCAATTTTAACTGATAAATTCAAACCCTCAGGCATTTCTTCGCTATTAACAAATAATCTTGTAAGTACCTACCTAAGTACATAAATTGGACAGAACTTCCGACAGCAGATCGTGAACAGGAATGGCGAACAATTTTGAGCTCTAGCATTTCAGTTTGCGGCAACAATAATCTCATACTGAAATATCCAAGGGCCAGATACGAGCGGATTTCAATTTTCCGAAAATAATTCCTAAAAACAGTTCGTCGCAATGAAATTTAAAAAAACCGTCGAAAATGTCAATCTCATCGGAACCGGCTCTCGGATTTAATACGAGCGAAATTCGCAGTTTTCAGCTCGAAATGTTGATTGTACAAATTCTCTCCCCCTCGTCATCATTACATAGTAATACTCCAGAGCGGCTATTTGTGCGACAGAATGTCCGATAATTTTGAACATTGAACAGGGCGTAGAACATTCTCAATTTTTAACGTCGATTAACGTCAGACAACTGTCGTTTCAAATCGTGGGCCTTCCCGAGGAGGTAAATCAACCAAGAGAAAACCAAGGTGAAGGCTAACGTTCGTTAACATGATACCTATTTAATTTATCTTCATTCGATTTTTAATTTTTTAATTAATACTGGTTTTATTCCCAACAGTACTAAAAAAGTTAAATTGTAAATCAACAAAATCGAATATCTTTATTCAGGAATGATTTCATTCATGAACAGAGAGATGTCATGAACTTGTTGAAATTTGTCAAACACCCATTAAAGTCCACCGAGATCGTTCTAATTTGGCAAAATCTCAACAAAATAAATTTTTAGACGGTTGCAGCCGAAATTCCCCGATTTTCAGATTTGTCTCAATGCGTTAGCATCTACCTTGGCTATCCCTAGCATTATTTGCACACGCTGATTGTACCACATGTCAAATCCTAATTTCCCAAAATTTTCCTGTTTGTATTGTCAAAGTTCCCCCTTTGGAAAGGTCAAATTTCTGAATTTTTTCAACGACGCGACAGGGTGGTCATGGTCAGAAAGATTCAACAATTGAATCTTTTAAGCTGGCGTCTTGAAAAATACAGAAATTATTTTTTGACACTATCAGGAAGGCGCACGATTCGTTTTCAAAATTCTCAAGTGCCCTAAACGTTTGTGGACGTTATCTAGAATTTTTCGATGTTTTTCTAAGAGAATTTTCCGATTTAGCGTCTGATTTTTTCAAAATTTTTCGTTTTTCTAAAAAAAAAAAAAAACAAAGAAAAACCGAATGCTCACAGCGTCGAATGTGATCGACCATTTTTGAAACGTCTTTCAAAAAGAAATCCTATTTTACACCATTTTCATCTTCGTCATTTTTTTTTTCATTTAAATATTATTTTACAAACATGACTTGTGTCGCTCACACCGCCGGCTTATCACATTGCAAAAATCAGACCACTCGAATTTTCGCTCTACGAGTTCGTTCGTCGTTTAAAATTTTCCTTTTTTTCCCTTCTCATCTTTTTTTAAATAATTTTCTTGTGATGCTCATTGTACTACACTACCAGTTATACATTATAGAATAAATATACAGTAAGGAAAAAATTCACATACAGTATAGTAACGTCCACTACGCTAAAAATTAGCTTTTTAACAGTGTTTCTCAAATATTTATATATTTATATATAGTGGTTTTCTTGCTTTTTGGGGGGAAATACTGATTCTGCACGGTTTTTCCTTGCGTTTTTATACAAGTTATCAAAATAACATTAAGAGTAATTAAGTAATTACGTTACGAATCAAAGAATTGCACATTCATTCAAATAGGACAATTTGTTGTATTTTTTTGTGTTTTTTTTTCTTCGTTTTTCTTCTGTACAATCAAAGACGGAAAATGGGGTTTGTCTGTTGAAAACACTGTTTACGCAACGAGTTTATCCGCGGGGGTTTTTCCTTCGTGTTACGTATTTACTCGCAATTCAACTTTTTTCTTCATTCAAAAAACAAAAAGGAAAAAAAATTCATTTAGGAGGGAAGAGGTGATTTTTGTACAAGTCAGGGGAACGAGGGGGGTGTCTAGTGAGAACAATTTTCCATTGTTGCTATTGTTGTTAGACCGTTGCGCGCACTCACACAAGTTCCTCTGTCTAAGGGTAGCCCCCCGCTGGTCACACATTTTTGCACACGCCATTGTTCAGAGCACTCGCGCCCGTGTTCGACTGGTCGAAAAACTGCAAAAAAAAAGATTAGGTTTAATATGTAGGTGATGAGACAGGTACTTACTCTAAATAAATCTATAACCTATATTTAAAAGTATAATATGAGGCCGGCGTAAAAAAGCACGCAGCGATGCAGAAAATATTTGAACAAAATTATCCATCTTTTTGTCCAGTACAAATTGAGGATGTTATTTCCAAAAGGTACTAAACGCCATTTTTTTCGAAATCAAGATGAGACTTTCCTGGGGGTTTTGGGGGGGAGTTTTACGCAAAAATAAACCCATTTCCAAGATAAAATCACTCTATCCTCATTAAAATGGGGAGTGAAATCTCATTTTCATTTCAAAAGGTACTATATCCAGGCCCTTGGGGCTGCTACAAAATGTTCATTTCAAAAAGTACTTTATCCAGTATTAAACAGTCTTCGCGATGGACGTTTAAAACCAAAAAGTACTATATCCACAAAATACACCTATATACAGCTCTGCCTTCACTTTTTCAGAGATTTTAGTTGTTTTTCAATAGTATTGTGGTTTTGCTGCCATCGTTGACACATATTCGATGTTTGGGGAAGTAGAAAAACTTGTTAAAACCCTCGCAAAGGCCCGGGTAACCAGTATTTTAAGTTTTCAAGCTTACGTATTCCGCGTCCGCCGAAGCCACTAGTTTTTCCAGTTTTTCACTTTTTCATCGAGTCTACCGGGAATTTTTTTTACTTAAACTTTTTCCTGAAACATGTTTCAACCACCCGAGGTGGGTTCCGAGCCGGAAGGAAGTGGCGGCGATCGCTGGCGACCGTCCAATGTCGACGAGCTCCCCGCTCAAAAAGTACCATATCCCGGCATGTTAATTTCAAAAAGTACTGATGGGGAATGAAGTCGAAATAAACGATTTCGGAAATGAATTTTATATTTCGCTCGAGAAGCAGAGAGAGATCAAATTAGGATATTATCCACGTGAATACCGAATGAAAAGAAAAAAAGTTATCTTCTGATAAGGCTGAGGCAAAGCAGCAGGTGTACAAAGGAAATAGGGAATTCTCCCCGCCAAATCCCTACATTTGCACATTACTCAAATGAGCAGTGCTGCCCCACAAAGAGGGAAAAATACCTGAAAAGGGAAATAAGGTTCACGAAATCCCAACAAGTACTTGAACCAGTTTTCATTTCAAAAAGTACTATATCCCGGCATGTTAATTTCAAAAAGTACTATAAACCAGTTTTCATTTCAAAAAGTACTATATCCAAAAATTCCAATTTTCAGATTGCTGTAAAAATTATTCCCTGCAGTTAATAATTTCCAAACTTTTCCCAACAATTTTGAAGATGATTTACTAATATTTGGCAAAAAAATCTAGACCGGAAACGTGTTCTGAAAGGTACTAGCAGTTTTCCTCGTTTTTCTCAAAACTTGTCAGAGTGGATATAGTACCTTTTGGAATTAATATCCTCAATTATAAAAATTCAGGATTTCAAAAAATCATCGAAAGTACCTAATTATGCAAATTTTATTTTAAAATACTCCACAATATTGATGTTTAACGAATATATTAAATAAATTAATTAATATTAAATTTATTAAATACTTACAGCGGGTGATTTTTTATCCGAGTCCTGGCTCGTAGGCGTATTGCCCTGTTGTTGGGGCTGTCCGCCCGGAGGGCCCGGGGGCGGTCGATCTCCGGGGCCGCCCCCTGGTCCGCCCCCCGGACCCCCTGGGCCGCCCCCGCCCCCTGGGCCGCCCCACGAGCCCCCCGGTCCGCTACCTGGGCCGCCGGGGCCGCCTCCGGTCAGCGGCGAATCGCTGAACGAATGCGGGTCGTGCTCTAACGAATTGCTCGCGTCGTATTGCGTATTTTCCAGCCGCGTGATCAGCCGCTCGTCCTCGTCGCCGAATTCGCCGCCCATCAGCGACGGTTCGCCGACGACCATGACGTCCTGCAACAGGGGGACAGGCGGTTGAGAGGTGTGCGCACTGCGCTACTTTCATAATTTAGGATTTTTAGGATTAATTTTAGGCGTTTTAGGATTTTTTGCCATTACTGGAATACTTTCATTCCGATTTGGGTAAGATTTAAATCGCGAATTGGAATAACAGGTCTACAATCGTGTTTTTCAAGAAGATATTACCAGATAAATAAGGTAGGGACTAATCAAAATAATTTTTCTCATCCAGCATTTACCTACTATTATGGTAGGATGGAAATTGGTGCTCACCTGAGACGCTAAGGAGAAGTTTGGCCCTGGAGACCGTTTCTTGTTCGGCGCAGGCGGCGCACTATTGGCTGCTCCGCCTGATTGCGAACCTTTCCGTTTCCGCCGTTTGTTCGCAGGCCGTTGCGACTCTGCAAAAATGTCAAATTACATTCATTAACAAGTAGGTAGGTATAAAATTAAAAAATATAAGATTTGAAACCATAATTGAAAAAGAAGAATAAAAAAAATTGGAAAAATTATTTCAAAATCGTTATCACCGGCAATAAACCCCACCAGCCGGTAGACAATAGAGTTTCCTAAATAGTTGGCTCAAAATTGGAAGTACCGAAAAGCAATACCAGAAACGGCTTTCCCACGTAACAACCCTCTGGAAAAATGGAATTGTACCCTCTGCACTTGAACTTCCGAGACAATTTTTGAGAAAGTTGACCAAAAACGAGATTTGTACAGTTATTTCAATTTCGTCTTCGTTCAGGAAACGCAGCCCAAAGACTCCCAGCAATCAGACAGCCATGAACTTTCTCCAAAGCTAATTCCAACAGGACAAGTTATGGTATAGGGTTAGTCCATGACCCAAGCACTCCCACGAAATTACCAATCCGACGAAAAATATAACCACGGCACAAATCTCGATCCTGGACAAATTTCTCATAAATATCAAGGAGTTCAAGTACAGGGCCCGTAAGTATGCGTACCCAATTTTTCTGTGAGTTCACGCTTACCAGGTGGCGCCACCATCCGTTGCCATTTTTGAAACAGTGTCGTCTTGAGACAATCCCGAGGCGACAGTGCGTAGGCCTTATGTCTCGACATTAGTTCCTGCATCGGTTCTAATATCACACAAAGCTGTAACAACAGGAAGAAAAATTCAGGTTTTTTGCAAGACTAATAGAAGAAATAATCATTGATGAGATTAGAAGAGACACGATTGTGTTGCTGTATTGCTATAATGAGAGATATTCAAGAACAGCAATTATTAATGAGTTTGTGCCGTTATATCAGAAAACAGGCGCAAAATAAGTACTTTTTTGAAAAATTTAGCGTCTCCCAGTTTCAGTTATTGATATCAGAAAAATAACTGATATAGCTCTCGCTATCTGTTGATGATTTATTAGAAATTGAGAAAATCGTCGCTTTTGCGGCAACACCAGATATCTCATTTTTCACGATTTTTCAGGAGAGCCTAAAAACCATCTTTTATTCATGATGAGAGGGGTACCGGCTTGTTCAAGACTCCCTAGTTTTACAAAACTGTTTCGAATTGAGATATTATTGAAAATCTGGCTTCACCGATCGATTCTCCGCAGAAAATCGAGTCAGGAACCGTCCAAACCCGAAGATGAATAAAAACCGAGATATCTGGTGTTGCCGCGTAAGCGGCAGCATACATTTTCCTTACGACTACAGCAAAAATGATACCATACCCTGAGGTAGTTAAGCGTAGAATTGGTGATGCCTTGGCGGGTGATGTTTTTGCTAAGCTGTTCAAGCATGGACGGGTCTTGCTGCGATTGCATGCTGACGACAGATCTCGGTATCAGCTCTCGATGCGTCCGCACAGCCAGATGCCACGACTTGATCCGCATCAGGTCGTCGAAGGTGAATTCGAGAATGAGCCGTCCTTCGGTGCACACCTGGCAAGAACCACTGTCGTCTACAGGAGGCCGATCCGACCACTGAACAACACACAATGCCCAGAACAAAATTCCCCTGTCCAATAAACCGACTGGTCGAACAATTGTGGATACAAATCTAGAGAGAATGGATATTCATCGGTGATCTTTTATGTCCGTTTTTGGGTAAGAGGCGATCGGACAATGTCAGCTGTCTGGCATCTTGGCGAATGGGAGAAATGGATTCAAAACCCAAGAAGATGCACCAATGAGAGAAAGCAAATGAGACTTGTCACACCCACTTTTAATAATTAGCTAGAAAAAAGAGAATTTCAACTATATCGGTTTATTAGCATTCAATATCCATGGCTGGAATTTTAAAACTAACGTAAGAAAAACTATTAAGTAAGTGGACGAAAACAAAAATTATTCAAGTGCGTATCAATGGGATGAACGATAATTGATTTTGATACCGATTGTTTTAAAACAAAGTGTTTTTGCAGATCCCATAATATGGGCACCCTTGCTTCAATAGTGTTACAACTCAAAAATTGACGATTTTGAGTTATTGGTACCGCTGGATTCAGAAAAAAAAGCTCTATAAATCTCAGAAACCCGTTCTAACTTTTGGAAGTTCAGGTGCCGGCAGGTAGCAGTTAAATCGGTGTAGACGATTCATTTGGTATCCCTACCACTCGTCTACAGAGTCACATTTTTAGCTGTGACATAAATCTCGATGAGATATTTGCTCGGTTGACGTGTTATTTTGAGTTGTAACGTTCTTGATGAGTAAAGTTCCAAATTTTTGATGCGTTATTTCTAATTGTAACTCTATTGGTGATTGAAAAAGCCATCAATACCGTATCAACTCAAAATATTCAAGCGTCCGTTGCATGGATTATTCATGAAAACCGTTATAACTTGGAAAATTGGCTTATTTTCACGATTACGAATTATTAATTAGGGAAGGATACTAAATAACGACTGAAATTCGATTTTGAAGGACTATCTCACATTTTTTCAAGACTTTCAAGCCCAGAATAATTATATCAACGGCAGAAACAGTTTTTCCTGAAAAAAAATGGATTTTTGAGTTGTGACACTATTGAAGCAAGGGTTAGAACATATTATGTTCTAAGAGGGGACGAATCGATGATAGGGCCAGCAAGAGATGCTAACTGTATGACCCTATCATGGCGCCATCTCCAAAACGATTTCAGGTGACACATTGACTTTGAGGTGCAGCCAATCCGAATATAATCAGCGGCTCTCCTAAATCTCCAATAATAGACAGATCAATCTTCAGAATCGGATCATCTGAAAAGGCAGGAACTGTCAAGGTTGTTCCTCGAAGGCAATGTGTCGCCAGAGTGCGCCACCCAGACTTTTTGAACCCAGGCTCTCCATGGATCGGGAGGTGCTAGGTTCGAATCCTGCCAAAGATTTTTTTACCATCTTGATCTCATAACGCATTGGGGGTTGTATCCGATTAAAAGGTTTATGAGGGTTCGCCGTTTCTTAAAATGTTGTCAGCACCGTGAATTCCAACGCAAAATTTTTTTTTCCATAAATAGGGGCAGCAAAAGATCTTAACGTCTCTACAAAGGTTTTCCGAAGGCGTGATAATCCACGAAATGCCACTATCGGTGCTTAGAATTCGAGATACTCACCTTGGTGAACATGGGCCGGCCATGGTGCGTCACCATGGTGCACTGATCGCAGTCTAACGTGATGCTCGTGTTATGGAACGATTCTTTGGGATGTTTCAAGTTGTAGTACAACTCCGTCACACCGCCTTCGAATATACTTCGGAAGTATCGTGGTATTAACGTTCTGCCGATCGCTGAAATAGAAAATTAATTTTGATTACGTACAGAAGGGTGGAAATACTGAATCGAATGAACGGTAACGAGGTAAAAACATCGAATTTCCTTATTTTGTGCGAGTCGATTTAATGAAATTATCCATAAACTCACTGTATCTCTTTGGTCCGTCCTCAAGGCAAAACGTTAAGGTAAGGGTGGCATCGTCTTCGAAAAATTCCGTAGCGAAGGCGTCCCACCAGAGGTTATCACTTTCCTGCGAGGGAAAACCAAAAATGTAAAATCGAAGTAAAAACAATAAAATATTAGGGGGCTCGAGAATCGCGTCGGCTCCCAAGCAAGTCGGTTTTTCCGAAAAATTGTTATCAGGGTTAATTATTTTAATTAAAATTATCGTCAATTAATCGTTTCATAGGTTATTTTCCAAGGAAATCGATTGACGTGTTTGAATCCACAGGATGCCTACCTATTTATCACAAAAAAGGTACAGGGGTATCAGGGAACAACACACCACAAACGGTCAAAATCGGTTCAGCAGTTGAGATGCGATTTGAGAAGAACCGAAAACGGGATAATTTCCTCCTAACGACTGAACCGATTTTGTCTATTCAAGGTTGTGCCGTTTCCAATCAACTTGCTCTACACCTATATATAATTGACCTACCTAATATTACGTTGGCTATCGTGACATTTTCGAAAAAACCCGACTTTGATGTTGGGATTCAAAATTACTCCCGGACCCCTTGTACAAAAGCCAGTTTTAATAAATTACATCAACATTTCGACAGTGAATCCGCAAAACCATGTAGGTAAGTCATACAATTTTCGAAAGTAAGGATTTGAGCTTTTCTGGTTCATTAGGAGGCTCTCGATCCACCAAAATAGGCCGTTTTTGCCACAGGTCAATAGTCTCTTCTCTATGCTCAAATGAAAAAACCTGTAAGTCCAAAGTTTGGCTTCGAGTTTGACTACGAGTTTGAATTTTCTGTTTCATTGTGAGTTTGGCTATGAGTTTGACTTTCTGTTTCATTGTGAGTTTGACTTCGAGATGAGTTTGAGTTTCTGATTCATTTCTATTACAAACTTTTGTGGTAGGTACTATTTCAATAGTTGTCGATCGCAATTCTGTCGATTTTCAGAATTTGCCCGGAAAATTTCGATTTAGAAAAAAAAGTTTTTTTTTAATACTACCCCTACTGGTATGGGGACCATGGCAGTAACTCGCACTTAACGTTTTCTTCAACCCTCGCCTTATGTCAGAGTTTCCTTCTAATTGCAAGCCGGTTCCTTCTTCCTATTGTTCCTTAAGGTCGACCTAATTGGATCATGAGTTTCTCTACCCTCGGCTGTAGAATTTCTGTCCTTTTCGCTCCCATCAGGTTTCCAATTTGCCCCTCTTTACTCAACCATAGTCACTCTCCTTTACCCCGTATTCCCCACCCACCTTTATCGCCTTTTTTCCGACTAGGTCCCCGGTGTATCTGAACGCGCATATTACATACGCGAGGTTTCAATTTGACCGAGCCAATAAAATCAACCATAAAGTCTCTCTAGCGGGCAGAAATTTAATTTACCGAAATAAAATAAAGGAAATTTCGAAGGAATGATATTTTTAACGAATGCGTTACGCACCAAGGTAGGTATAGTTTCGTTTAGAGGAAAAATACGAATTTTTACCATTAACATAAAAAAACCTGAGCGTTATCCGACTTTTCTGAATCCGAAAGACGTGGTTTTGAAATAACCGCTGACTTCAAATTGCGAAATAACTCAAGATCGATAGGTTCCATGACTTCGAATATTAATGGAAAGAAAATTTAGAAAAATCGGTTCAGTAGTTCAGGAGATATAAAGCTATGCCGTGGTCGTCCGTTTGATTCAATTTGGAACAAAACGAGGGAGGTTGTGTTACACAAAAAATACCTATTTCGTGATTTATTAACAATTTTCGATAGCGCTCAGTCACGACGATCAGTACTCGCTAAAATTTCGATTTTTGTTTCACTTCCCAAAAAAACGGTGAAATCGGACCGCCCTTTGTTCAAATCACAACCTGTTGACGGCGTAAATAATTTCCCGGATCGGTTACATGATTGACTCTTTCCACCCAACACGTAATGACCATTACGAAGGTCGGTTGGAATTAGAATTAAAAAAAAAAGCGGAAAAAGAGCGAGAGGGAGGGGAAATAATTGACGTCCATCGACTGAATAAGCTTTGAAAACTTCGATCACGTAACGACCCGATAATTACGGCGCTTATCCGCCCCTGACGAGCGATTGCAAAACGACGTCACGTCTTCGACGTCAGGATAATCGCTTATTTACGACGCCATTAAAAACTGGAGACGGATCATAAAATTCACTTAAAGGCTACTACCGCATTCCGGCCTATATGTGTCAATTTTCTGCCGGGTCAATTTTCAATGAATGTCGATTTTTTAAATTCAAAATCATCTTGTCGCGTTATAATTGAAAATAAAATCGTAACTTTTTTGGTTTAACCCTGTTCTTTCTTATAGCATTCACAACCACAAAATTCACTAAATGCATTCATTCTGCGCATGGCGTATGCTTAAAACCACAAATTTCATGGTCCATGATTTGAATGAAATTTAAAACAAAATTGTATACTTACATCAGTCCTTTGTTGTAACCGCTTATTGAGCTCGTATATCCGGTAGTCGGGTTGACCAAAGTACGGCGTGTGCCTCCTGGGAACAGGTACACATCTACTTCAAATTAGCAGGAAGTTCAAAGCCCTGCCGGGAAATGTTGACAAAACCCGGCAAATTCTTAAATTAGAGTTTATTGTTCAAGCGAGTTGCGTCCTTGCGCAAAGGATTCGATTTTGCTATGTTGAATGCATATCTGGATCCCCGGCGTAAAATCTTTAGCATCGATAAAACTCAAATATTTAGGTATTGATATCCATAACCTCAAACAGCTACCTATAGTAAAGCCTTTGCGTTAATTTGACAAGGGTAAACCTAATCGATATTTTTTCTGACATAATAAAATCATTAACACACAATACTTCCATATTTTGAAACGTAAAATTGTGACAAAATTTGACCATATTTTGACTGCTTTTAAGGGTGTTCAGATCAAAATATCAAAAAATTCACAATTCAAAATTCATTTTAAAATTCGCCCAAAAAAAAGTACGAGACATTATCGGAATATAAAAAATATCCACATATTCTTCAAAACAAAACAAAGATTTTAAGACCAAGAACGCTCAAATCGGTTAATTTTTGTGGCCGGAAATAAATAAAATAGAAAACACTAAAAATGCAAATATATCGGAAGTACTGTGAGTTATTCAAATTCCGATTTAACAGGGTGTTAGGCCTTGCCGAGACAAACATTTGAGTTCAAGAAATTTTAAAAAAGGTTGAGAATTGAGTGAGTTATGGTCATTTTTGTAAATTAAGAAGGCGCACATTGAACTACAACTTTGATCGAAGAAAGCTATCGATCCTCGACCTTGCGATGATCTCATGTATGAATGTATTAGTTATATTGACTAATTATCAGCTCTGCAGGTACCAAATTTACTGAATTCGTTCATTTTTACCATACCAATGTATACCGAGCTTGAAAATTGATGTTCCCCCGATCTTGATTTCGAAAGCGAATAGAAACATAATCGATGAGGATGGCTAAAAAGTTTTCCCCGGGACCTGGAAGAATCTCGATTATTAATTCGAAGCGAGTCTTAAGTTAGGGTATAAAGTAGTGGGTAAAGGAGGCCTTAACTCGTCTCGTAATCAATCATTATTTCCCCTACTTTGCCTTCAAACTGGAGGGAAACTCTCTGCCCTCCCTTTCCATTGAAATAGGTGGCAGGACCCTTCATCTCGCTTCCATCATTAGGTAATTAATCAAATCAACTGGTAATCAATCATTCAACTAGTTAAGGCAAGATTTGAACATTTTCCGAAGAAATCGAACTCGAGGATTCGAATTCAGTGGGTGAGGACTCGTTCAAAAAATGTAATAGAATACTATCATATTATTACTTCCATATTTACAGAGTAAATGGAAGTATTGTAATCGTCCTAAAATCGAGAATCGGAACGGAGCTTCAGAAAAAACTTTTTCTTATACACATTTACTCAGAATCACTTCCTGAACAAGTGTCTGTGTGTCCGTCTGTCCGTTTGTGGTCTTTTACAAAAATGGCCATAACTCCCTCATTTCTCAACCTTTTTTCAAATTTCTTGAACTGAAATGTTTGTCTCGGCAAGACCTAACACCCTGTTTAATCGGAATTTGGATAACGCACAGTACTTCCGAGAGATTTGCATTTTTAGTGTTTTCTATTTTATTTTTTTCCGGCCACAAAAATGAACCGATTTGAGCGTTCTTGGTCTTAAAATCTTTGTTTTACCTTGCAGAATATGTGGATATTTTTTACATTCCGAAAATGTGGCATTTTTTTATTTTGTGCGAATTTTAAAATTTTAATAGTGAATTTTTAGATATTTTTGGCCTAAACACCCTTAAAAGCAGTCAAAATATGATCAATTTGTGTCACAATTTTACGTTTCAAAATATGGAAGTATTGTGTGTTATCTACGCACCACTGGTTTTTTATGGGATTTCTTCATGAAATTTCAGGGAAGAATGAAAACAAAACACATGGAAAACAACAAAACATGGAATCGATATTTTTTCCATCTTGGATAATACTAATGGCTGGCACAATATGAAAAGGATGCATCGTTGGTCATGATTCATGATACCCTCGATTTAAAGTTGAGGCCGAATTATTTTCAGTTAATTGGAAAGGACTCACTGTTTACAGACACCAAATTAGCGAGGAGTTGATATTTACCTGTAACAAACAAAAACATGCATATTATATAGTGATAAAGATAAATAATTATGAATGATAGATTATCAATCAATACAAAGATGCAAATCGTCATTCAAGTTCTGATACCACCTTATCCACATTTTTATCAACAATCAGTTTCAAGCCATAATCAACAGATCGCGCGCAAGCTGCAAAAATGTCAACACTGCCTTATCAGTTTTTTTGGTCAGGTGGACAATTGGTACAGACTAACCCACAAAATTTTCTCAATTTCAATAAATTGAGTATCGTTCACGGTTTCATTTTGGAACGAAGCCATAATGATACCTACTAACTTTTCAGAAAGAATCGCGAGATAATTTCGGAAATAAACATTTCTTTGTCTTTCCTGAAAAATGAGTCTATGTGGATTAGGTGGTATCAGAACTTGAGTGACAGAATTTTTTCTGTTTGGTTCTCAGAATTATTTTTCTTAGTTTTCAGCATCAGAACGGAAGTACTCCTCAGCTTAATTACCTAGGTAAACCTAGGAGGTATCAACAAACGACTGCGCTCACGCTCCTTGAACAAACCCATTGTAATTAGTTAAGAAAGTAACATGCCGAAGCAACTGTTCAGTTTTTTGTTACTCTCAAAATTTCAAGAGCCATCCTTTTTTCCCCCAGCGGAAACCCCGGATTTGAAATTTGGATTAAAATTCGTCCAACGATTAAATTTAATTGAAACGCTTTATGTTATTACTGACTAGAGAAGCAACAGGGTCCTGTGTAAACCATGCAGCCGATGTTAAACAGACCCTAGTTTACTGACAATACAACGCCTGTTTACGGGCTGCTGCTTCTGTCGTCAGAATTATACGCAAATATTTAAACAGGTCGGAAACGCAATATTATTATAACGGCGGATCTGCGAACGGGCGCGACAAGCAACAGTTGGCAACAATGTCGAGATTTCGAATAGGCAGGTAGGTCCTACCCAATTACGTACGGGTGGCGTTCGGGTCAGTTTAACCGGGAATCTCAGAGCATTTTGGCAGTTGAGCGAATTTCAATTTCATTTATGGCTGGTTTATTGACGAAATTTATCGGTCCGATATCCCGAAGATGATCTCGAAGTTGAGGTTGAACTCGAAGTTGACTTTGATCTCGAAGTTGAGTTTCATCTCGAAGTTGACTTTGATCTCGAAGTTGACTTTGATCTCGAAGTTGATTTTGATCTCGAAGTTGAGTTGAACTCGAAGTTGAGTTTCATCTCGAAGTTGATTTTGATCTCGAAGTTGAGTTTCATCTCGAAGTTGACTTTGATCTCGAAGTTGACTTTGATGTCAAAGTTGATTTTGATCTCGAAATTGAATTTGAACTCGAAGTTGAGTTGAACTCGAAGTTGAGTTTCATCTCGAAGTTGACTTTGATCTCGAAGTTGACTTTGATCTCGAAGTTGAGTTGAACTCGAAGTTGAGTTTCATCTCGAAGTTGACTTTGATGTCAAAGTTGATTTTGATCTCGAAATTGAATTTGAACTCGAAGTTGACTTTGATCTCGAAATTGAATTTGATCTCAAAGTTGATTTTGATCTCGAAGTTGATTTCGATCTCGAAGTTGAGTTTCATCTCGAAGTTGACTTTGATCTCAAAGTTGACTTCGATCTCGAAATTGAATTTGATCTCAAAGTTGATTTTGATCTCGAAGTTGATTTCGATCTCGAAGTTGAGTTTCATCTCGAAGTTGACTTTGATCTCGAAGTCGACTTTTATCGAAATTGAATTTGAACTCGAAGTTGACTTTGATCTCGAAATTGAATTTGATCTCAAAGTTGATTTTGATCT
Source organism: Nesidiocoris tenuis (assembly GCA_036186465.1). Classification (NCBI taxonomy): domain Eukaryota; kingdom Metazoa; phylum Arthropoda; class Insecta; order Hemiptera; family Miridae; genus Nesidiocoris; species Nesidiocoris tenuis. The sequence goes on from AP028918.1 coordinate 615,342, forward strand.
CGAAGTTGATTTTGATCTCGAAGTTGACTTCGATCTCGAAGTTGATTTGGGTCTCATAACGAATCATGTTTTTGCCACAACTTCGTCTACAGCAGTTAGGTAACTCGATTGTGAAATAAAATATTAATAATTACGTAATAATCTAATAATGAAATTAAATTTTTAAAATTTAAGTACCAATCGGGGTTTAAGCTGAAAGAATTATTTATAGAAGGTTAATCGACAATTATCTATTTGGGATGCCAGCCCAAATAAATAAATCAGTTTTTAATCGCGCATATTTTTTAAATTTATGACGCACCTGGCACGTTTCGCGCTGTTCCTGTGAATGAAATTATCACTAATCTGTAAATAATACCGAGTGGACGTGGGGGTCGTAAATATTTGGATCTTCGACCAGAGGGACGAGTCCACTACGGGCTGGTACAGGCCGGATGCACCAGTAATAACTCACGCGGGACGATAATTACGAATTCACGATAGCACACAGGATCATCGGTCACGCGAAAATATTACTCATACACTAATACATTTTTCGAATACAGCGCCTCACTTCCAACACTAGTCTGGCCAATGTCTGTAAGATAAACAGCTTAGCCTGCGGTGTTGACAGCTGGTACTCGACCCCCTTCTCACCTGCTAAGACTTGGCATTTCAACTAACTGATCATCTTGCCAGATTATTCGGCGGTAAATTAGCCTCCCATTATCAGCACTTTTGAGCTGTTAGCAAGTCAAAATTTACGGTGATTTTATTATACAGATAGGGTCAATAATATTGGAATCATAAAAAAAAGTGAGGATAATATCACTGGGGAGTAGGTACAAAACCTAAAGTAATCGTACCTCCTGGAGTTGAAGTAATATTGATAATTACCACAGGGGGAAGAATTTGAGGGGCATCATAAAATTACGGAGGGGGGGGGGAGAAATTTGAGGAGCTTCATAATATTACGGAGGGGGGATTTCAGGAGGGAAGTGGAAAGTTTGTAGGGCTAAAAGCTTTCAGGGGAGTTTAACAATAATTTATCAATTATTGGAGAGTCGAAATATTTGAGGGGAATTTCAGGGGGGTTCAAAATTTTGTACGAGGAGAAAACTCAGGGGATCAGACAATGTCGGGGGGTAAAAATTAGGCAGTGTTGATAGGGTTAACAATCAGCAGGTTGGAAAATTTCGGGGAGAGAAATAGGTATTGAGGGGTATGAAACCCAGGTTGGTCAACAATTTTTGTTAGCAGTCGGATTTGAACCTTCAAATCCACCCGGATTGCTTCAGAAATGTCAATGAAGCTTCTCCCATGTTTTTTTTTTAAATTTTACCCCTCCGGTTAGGGCTGAGGAGGTAAAAACGTGTTGCCAAAAACAAAATTAAATTTTGAAAATAAATACTTGAAACATTTAAGGTTATTCTTTATTTTCTATGTGAACTTTCTTTCCGTTGACCCTTCTCTGGTCATCCCTGAAATTGAATGACTCGAACGATTTTTTTCTAATAATTAAATGGCCAACGTGGGTGTGCAATCTGTTTTACAATTTTAAAATCCGAGAAACCCGTAAATCCCTGCGTTCGAGAGTGGTGTTTCTACGTGGCGAAAATGTTGAAAAAATTCGAAAATTCCTCCAGATGAAATGCGATCTTTAGCAATTCTAAAGAGGAAGAAAATCGGTCAAGAAATGAATGGACTGTTGGAGAATGTAATGAGGGAAGCCTTTTAAGATGAACACGAAGAGATTCCATTGAAACTAAAAGTGATCTTCCAACTTAGGGCACACGCAATCTTCTCCTTCTTGACAATCTTCTTTATAACTCGGAAAAGGAAGCAACGGGACACGGAATGTTTTTCTTTTCATCTTATGAATAAAACAAGGGCCGTATAAAAGCGAAAATGACCCGTTCAACAGGGTTAGTGGGGCTGGAACTCGAATTATAACATGATACGTGTTCTTGAATCGAAAGTGGTATCTTTGAGACGAATTATTCGGAGCCATTATTTACAGGTATGTAACTCAAATATACAGAAAATCGTACAGGGCTAAATTGTTGAAAATATGGTATTATCAGTGTCAATTTTTAATATGGTATTATCAGTGTCAATTTTTACCCCTACGGTTAGCCATGCAAGTCGCTACGTGTCGGTCATATGCTACATGGTTATACTGATCACAATACGCGTTTAAACTCCATTTGAATAAGGATGAGGATAATATTTATAATATACACCTTCGTAAGTTATGCATCTACACCTTGAGGCCTCAATAAAATGTCGAATGTTGTTATTCTCGCTCGGAGGTTGACCATTTTGTTCATCTCTCATTCAACTGGTCGGCGAGGATCGTAAATTATCCGACGTTATTTCGCCGACGTATCCGACGCTAAGGTTTATTTACTATTATTTGAGGCGATGAGAAGGGCCTTTGCTTCTTGGGGCATAAAACTCAAATATATTCGACACGGTTGAAAAATATTCGGGGTGATCCCACTTGAGATTATCTTCCTCGAAAGGTCAATTCTCTAGCTTATTTGGTACAATGTTTGTCCCACAAGATGTTTCGTGTTTTTTCGAATGTAGGCACTTTTCTCGCATCTAGTTTTTATTTTTCATGTTTCTGATTTTGGATCAGCGGCCATAAGTCCGTTAAATTTCGATGCAATCACAAAAACGAGGATACCGTTGGAAAGTGCGTTAAATTTGCTATAATTATACGTTATTTACAGCCTTTTAGTATTCAATGGAAATTCAAACAATTGAGTTAAGGTCGAGAATTTTTCAATCTGAAGCTTTTCCTAAAAAACTAACTTTTAAAAACTTTTACTTAAACACAATTACTCAGAATCACTTCCCGAACAAGTGTCTGTGTGTCCGTGTGTCCGTCTGTCCGTGTGTCTGTCTGTCCGTCTGTGGTCATTCACAACCAGTGGTGCGTAGATAACACACAATACTTCCATATTTTGAAACGTAAAATTTTGACACAATTTGATCATATTTTGGCTGCTTTTGAGGGGTGTTTAGGTCAGAAATATAAAAAAATTCACTATTCAAATTTTAAAAGTCGCCCAAAATAAAAAACCGCCACATTTTCGGCATATAAAAAATATCCACATATTCTGCAAGGTAAAACGAAGATTTGAAGACCAAGAACGCTCAAATCGGTTCATTTTTGTGGCCAGAAAAAAATAAAATAGAAAACACTAAAAATGCAAATATATCGGAAGTACTGTGCGTTATCCAAATTCCGATTAAACAGGGTGTTAGGTCTTGCCGAGACAAACATTCCAGTTCAAGAAATTTGAAAAAAGGTTGAGATTTGAGGGAGCTACGGTCATTTTTGTAAATGACCACAGACGGACAGACGGACAGACAGACAGACGGACGTAACGGACGTAACGGACACACAGACACTTGTTCAGGAAGTGATACTGAGTTAATGTGTATAAGAAAAAGTTTTTTCTGAAGCTCCGTTCCGATTCTCGATTTTAGGACGATCACAATACTTCCATTTACTCTGTAAATATGGAAGTAAAAATGGCCATAGCTCCCGCAATTCTCAACCTTTTTTCGAATTTCTTGAACTGAAATGTTTGTCTCGACAAGACCTACCACCCTATTTAATCAGAATTTGAATTACTCACAGTGCTTCCGATATATTTGCATTTTTAGTGTTTTCTATTTCATTTTTTTCCAGCCACAAAAATGAACCGATTTGAGCGTTCTTGGTCTCAAAATCTTTGTTTTACCTTGCAGAATATGTGGATATTTTTTATTTTCCGATATTGTTGTGTATTTTTATTTTGGGCGAATTTGAAAATTTGAAGAGAGAATGTTTTGATATTTTTGACCTTAACGCCCTTAAAAGCAGTCAAAATATGATCAAATTGTGTCACAATTTTACGTTTCAGAATATGGAAGTATTGTGTGTTATCTACGCACCACTGGTTGAGGAAGAGGATCCCATTGAGAAGGGGACATAATTTTCGGATTTATTTCGCTCATTATTGGAGATATCGACGTTTGACTGCAGAAAAACGTGGTTTTTGTTGAAATCCCGGTTTTATGGTACCTACCCAAGCCAGTGGTTATTTTGCCAATACAGGCCAAATCCGCTGTCTTGGGTTCATGGAATTTGTAGAGATCGAATGGAATAGTCTGAAAAATTACTTATTCATATTAATGATTAATATTAATTAAGAGCTAATTCGCATCGATGAGGGCGGAATACAATCGGAGTTTATTTGTTTAGCACGGAGGCGAATAGAAGTGTTGGGCAACAATAGCACCCCATAACATGTGGGGGGGTGTGTGTGTATAGGAATACCACTCGGCCCACTCACCACCCAGCTCACCACTCAAGTGTCCATTCATCAGTTTGAGAGATGGTCCTGGCCTCATCAATCAGACGAGGACGGGAGCAGATCATCAGCGGGGTGACCTTCCTGGACTTGGAAACATCAACTATTGCCAAGAAAGGCTAAGGATCGCGAACAATTGAGGACGAACAAAGTTCCAATTTGCTCGACGATTTTCGTATAGGTGTGATTTTCAAATGGGGAGAGCAGCTGTACAGGAGAAATTCCGAGGAATTCAGCATTAGATTCAGCGAAAACGATTAGAGGTTGATTAACATTAAACTCTCCTATGTTGGTGGAATAATATTCCATAATATGGAAATATGACTATAGTCATGGAATATAATATATTATATTCCATGACTATAGTCATGTGAAAGAGAGCCCTTATGAACGGAAAGCCAGAAATCATGGACAAAAAAAGTAATTGCTGCCTACTAAAATGAGAAAAATTGACAATTTAAAATTAATTTGATATCGTTTGTTATCAATCCGATAGGTATTTAAGTACAAAAACTATAAAAATTGATGCTCAAGCGATTGCGTCAAAATGGTATGTACATAATTATTGTGTAACCTCGTGAATAATGATTAAAAAAATGATAACCAGCCCACGCCATAAGGAGGAACTCAGATTTGAGGTACTGTCCACTCGAGGTAGCAAAAACGTTAGAAACCTTGACCCAGTAAGTGATTTCTACAATTTTCATCACTTTCCTCGCACTTTTCCTCTTTCCTCGAGGATTTCTACGCCAAAAAACCCTCGATGTGCGCAAAAGTAGAAAAGAAGTTCAGAGGGGAGTATCTTTATTGCAGGGACTGACTCCGTTGATTTATCGCGTCATTAAAGAGGGAGAAAAGCCATTCCGAGTTGCCACTACATAAATCGAAAATGTTACACATCTAGACTTTCCCCTATAGCTTACGCGCCAAATTGTGATCGATCGTACGAAAAAGAAAAACCGACTTGACCGAGATGTAAGTGAAAACTAGATAAACGTAGATAACACACTCTACACACAATTTGATCATATTTTGACTGCTTTTAAGGGTATTTAGGTCAAAATATAAAAAAACTCACTATTCAAATTTCAAAATTCGCCCGAAATAAAAATACGCTACATTATCGGAATATAAAAAATATCCACATATTCTGCAAAGTAAAACGAAGATTTTGAGACCAAGATCGCTAAAATCGGTCCATTTTTGACGCCGGAAAAAAATAAAATAGAAAACACTAAAAATGCAAATATATCGGAAGTAATGTGAGGAATTCAAATTCCGATTGAACAGAGTGTTAGGCCTTGCCGAGACGAACATTTCAGTTCAAGAAATTTGAAAAAAGGTTGAGAATCGAGGGAGCTATGGCCATTCTGAGTAAACGTGTATAAGAAAAAGTGTTTTCTGAAGCTCCGTTCCTATCCTCGATTTTAGGACGATTCCAATCCTTCCATTTACTCTGTAAATATGGAAAAAACGTATGGTTATCACTAATAATTAGTGATAACCATTGAACCAAGTTAGTGATTAGTGATAACCAGTGATAACCAAAATTATTTTGAAGATTTTTGTTTACTATTTGGACGATCCTGCGAAACCTGTACAGAGCTTAGCCGAACAAAAAAATCATTTTTTAAATTATTATTAATTATTTTTAACTCGTCGATTTTAATTATTTTATTTTTTTAAAGATAAGGATTTATATCATATTCAGGTAGTCCCAACTGCAGAAAAATGAACTACGACTTTTTTTTTTTGTATAATATACCATATTATGGCATTACCATATTATGGCAATAGTCTAGAATGCAGGTGGTGTCTGAGTGAAGAGCAGGTTTTTCTGGACTTGATTCTTTCTTCAATGTGCGTGTATGTGCGGGTATGTAGATCGGCTGTAGTGGAGGTTGGTGGAACTGAAGGTGGACCCTCGAGGGGGTAGGGGGCATAATTACTGTTATCAGAGGCTCGTAACTCAGGTTCTGACCTGACCCCTCACGGGCAGATGAGTTACAGCCCTCACATACACGTGAACTGTTCTGGGGAGAGCGAACGGCGGAAGCTAAAATTCAAAAACTCGCCACATTCCGAGCGTTTCACATTCCAAGATCCGATTTGGAAAATAATATCAACCAGTGGTGCGTAGATAACACACAATAACCTACTTCCATATTTTGAAAAGTAAAATTGAGACACAGTTTGATCATATTATAACTGCTTTTAATGGTGTTTTGGCCAAAAATATCAAAAAATTCACTATTAAAATTTTAAAAATCGCCCAAAATAAAAATACAATACATTATTGGAATATAAAAAATATTCACATATTCTGCAAGGTAAAACAAAGATTTTAAGACCAAGAACGCTCAAATCGGTTCATTTTTGTGGCCGGAAAAAAATAAAATTGAAAACACTAAAAATGCAAATATATCGGAAGTACTGTGCGTTATCCAAATTCCGATTAAACAGGGTGTTAGGTCTTGCCGAGACAAACATTTCAGTTCAAGAAATTTGAAAAAAGGTTGAGAAATGAGGGAGTTATGGCCATTTTTGTAAATGACCACAGACGGACAGACGGACACACAGACACTTGTTCAGGAAGTGATTCTGAGTAAATGTGTATAAGAAAAAGTTTTTTCTGAAGCTCCGTTCCGATTCTCGATTTTAGGACGATCACAATACTTCCATTTACTCTGGAAATATGGAAGTAAAAACGGATCGGATTACCTTTAAAAATAGAAAGCCACAAAAGAAAACCGAGTTTGCAACGCTTCTACTACACAATCATTCGCACGTTGAATCCGTTTGTTAATAGTTATGTATTAGATATCTATTCAGTGTAATACGCGAGTGTTATATTTCTCTACAGTTGATCGGACGGCGTGTATTACACGGTTGTTCGGTCGTGTAGCGATTTGTCACGACATGTCGTGCCCCATTGAGCTCAGACAGCTCACTATAGATAAATCTATATAAATCCTCTTGCCAGCTAAATCCATAGGTATACACCAGCAATATGTTTACGAATCGAATCGAATTTCAAGCGTCAGACTTTCCCCGATTTTCACTTTCATTGATCAAAATAATATTGCAGTAGTCGTCCAGAAATTGAAAACGGATCGGAGGTTCAGGAAAAAATCGAATAATAGGTTTTTAACACCAGGTTCATTTTTTAAATAGAAAAACCATTATTTTTACATAATTATAAATACAAAAATGCAAAATGGTTTATTCGTGCTTCCTTCAAACGCTTGATTCGCATGTTTTTGAAGATTTTGGCTCATTATTTTGACGATTTCGCAATCCTTTCAAAACGCAGCCTAACCAACAAAATTTTGCCGTACACTCGGTAAATTTCCGCGTCGAATGCGACCATCCGCACCTCAGTAAGTGCAATAGCGAATTTTTGGCGACTGTTTGAATTTCCAACCCAAATCTTTTCCCTAATTTTCAATCATCAAATTTCAAGGGGATATACATCCTTTTCTTGAGCGATTGCAAAGGTGTATCGATTGAGTAATGCATCATTAATAGGTAGTATGTATAAAAAATACATTCGCCTGCTGCACGAGAAGGGAAGAAATTGAAAAACTATAATTCGTATTATCTTTATTATTATTCGTGCGAACTCTTTGGGCCATTTGAATGACTGACCTCTGACCCATCATAGATCATTCTTGACAGGCAATTCATTATAGTAATATTGAGCTAATTTGTTCACAATTTTAACAGGCTAGACTGAAATGAGCGAGTTTTCAGTCCGGACATCGCTTCTTACTTTCAACTTCAGGCCAGTTACTGCGTAATTAATTTATTTAAAAACTTACAGCTCTCGAGCATATATCTAGGTACAGCAGTTTTTGAACTCACCTGTAACAGAGAAAATTTAGCAAATTAAAAATCCGTAAATTGCAAATCGCGCGCATGCGAAACAGAAGTGAAAAGAAATTATTACGAGAAACGCCAAATCGGCCATTCATTGGTTATTCAGACATTATTTTAATGATCGGTAAGTCGGGAATGAATCACGAATCGACGACCCCGGACCTCGGCGGTAGCTTCGAGTTCTGAGAGAGAAAAATAAGAGAGAAAACACAAGACAAGAAGAAGAAGAAGACGAAGAAGAAGGCGGAGGAGGAGGGAAAAAACAAAAAGTAAGAAGTTGAGCGCGGGAGGGACAACGACCTTGAGGAAAAAAGTTGCCCCCAACTTATCCCCGTGTACGTGTACCCGACACCGACGAACACACAATCGTGACACCGCAACGGGCACGAAAACACAGGAAGAAACCGTCGATGTTGTAATTTATGGTGAATACGGAAAAGGCGGAGGGGAAAAGTTAAGTTTGATACCGACCGAAAAAAGGAGTTTAGATGAGAAGAAAAAATTTTGAACGGAGGAGAATTTCAGGGATTGGTCGAGGTGGCACGGCACTACTTCCATAATGCGATAATCAATGCGTTAATTCGGAAAAGCGACATGTTGATGTACCTCAAACATTCAGTCGATACAAAAAAGGTATCCCGACTTTCTCCAGAGAGATTGCATATTCTGGTAAGTGAAATTTTGACCAAAATTAATTTTATCTTATTTATTTTCACTTCCATATTTACAAAAATGACCATAGCTCCTTCAATTCTCAACTTTTTGTCTAATTTCTTGAACTGAAATAATTGCCTCGGCAAGACCTAACTCCCTGTTCAATTGGAATTTGAATAACTCACAGTACTTCCGATATATTTGCATTTTTTAGTGTTTTTTATTTTATTTTTTTCTGGCCACAAAAATGAACCGATTTGAGCGTTCTTGGTCTTAAAATCTTTGTTTTACCTTGCAGAATATGTGGATATTTTTTACATTCCGAAAATGTAGCCTTTTTTCATTTTGGGCGAATTTTAAAATTTGAATAGTGAATTTTTCGATATTTTTGGCCTTAACACCCTTGAAAGCAGTCAAAATATGATCAAATTGTGTCACAATTTTACTTTTCGAAATATGGAAGTATTGTGTGTTATCTACCACTGGTAATAGGATTAATTAATGAAAAATCAAATTGGGTCATAACTTCACGCATGCGGAAGCATTTTGTGCCATAATATGGCACATCATGCATATTATGCAAACTTGTTATTGACATCAATTTACAGCTGAGAAAGCACGAAATACCTAATTCGCCAGTAAGGAGGCCCTGATTTCATTTACCCAGGCTGCGAGTGGATCTTCGGGCAGGTTATGGTCGTGATAGATAGTCAACTGATGGACACAGGTTGTACGGTGTGGGAAGAGGGATTTTTTGATTGATTATCCACCAGTAATGATGATTGATTCCCCTTGTCAGATACCCTGCCACCTCGTGCCCCATCGATCAACTTTTTTCCACTGCTCGCGACTCACTTTCTTCACGAATACGTTATTCACACTCTTTCCACCATTATTTGTCGACTCGTAGGTTATTTTTTGAAAATCCAGGGAAAAAATCGGCAAACGGTGGAAAAATGAGCTGACATTTTTATTGTGGAATTTTTTCACTTATTTACATGTAAATTTTTACGCCTAGTATAATACTGGATATAAAATAATAATTTCAAATAATAAAAAAGATATTTCGTTAAAAAAAATAATAATAAAATGCATAAAAAAATTCAAATATAAGGTTGATTCCCAAATAACTGTCAATTTCTTGTCCCTGGAGGGTTACAATTGACCACGGAGGGTTACAGTTGACCATAAACCGACTATGGAACGTTACCAGCTTTCCATGGAGGGTTACAAAGATATTCATTTTGAATCCGTCCCATAAGAATTACATTCAGTAATCTTTCAATACTGATTTGTAATTAAGGAGCAAAGTTGAAATGTAACCCTCCATGCTGCAAAACCTGTAACCTCCAGATTTTAGTTTATACCCATGGAGGGTTACAATTGACCATAAACCGACCATGCAGGAATTTTTTCAAGATTTTTCGAAGAGTTGAAATTTTAATTTTTTTCCGTATTGAAAAATGACAGTTATTTGGGAGTCAACCATAAGTAATTTAATTATAATATTCTAATCTGTCAGTGTAAAAATCCCAGCTACCCAGTGATTGCAGATTTTTGGCCAAAACCTTCAATAGGTTGACTATTTTGACCATATTTTGTTGTTCGCGGAACGTACCTGTACCATGTTCTTATGCATGTCACGTTCGCCCTATCTATCATATTCCAGCTAATCAGCAGCGGTTACGTTACCAGGAATTCAGCATTGGTGGGGGTGTTTGATATTCATTTGCATGAAATAACCCGCCGTACATTAATATTCAAAGGACCCACGTGCAGCTAATAGGTGGAAGACCAATTCGAACATGACAGATATGCGAGGCTTGTCAGCATCTCGTACCTGACCGATTTGCGCTGAATGCACATTTCCGAAAATTCAAAAAAAAAAACCGAAGAACTGGAAATTCAGTTACGCCAAGATTGGAATCGGGGTTAAACCACGCTTCAAACAGTGAATTTACAAGGTAGCAGTTATAACAGTTAGGTTGAACGCGTAGATAACACACAATACTTCCATATTATGAAGTGTGACACGATTTGATCATATTTTGACTGTTTTTTAAAGGTTATTAGGTCAAAATATCAAAAATTTTACTATTCAAATTTTAAAATTTTCCCAAAATACAAGTACCTACGCCGCTCAAACGTTAACTCGAACTTAAACTGAAACTCAAACTTGAAGAAATTGTACCGACTTAATCAAAACTCAAACTCACGTTGAATTGAGAACACAAGTTTCAGTTTGAGTTCGTGCATCAGTAGAAGTTCGAGCTTGAGTTCAAGTTAGAGTTAGAGTTTTAGTTTAAGTTCGAGTTTGAGTTTACCATGGTCGATTACCCTATCGTTAACCAGAACGAGTTGGTAAAAGTGTGAAAATTGAACTTGTCATTTATGAGACCATACGGTGAGAAGCTTCGATGTCTTTGAATAAATTTTTTAACATAGCAGTTTCAAATGGATTTGAGAATTTTTCAAATCAAATTGAGTTTTCTGAACTAAATTGAGAATTTTCTAGGCCAATTCGGACACGAAAGTTGTCGAATTTGTTCGGTTAATTTTCGAATCGAATACTCTCAATTAGGCAATGCTATTTATAGCAATTTAATAAAATTAAAATGCCCAAAATGCTTTTGATTTTTTTTTTGCAAAAACTAGCGACTTTTAGACAGTAGGTCGGACCGCGTGGTTCAGGCCTCAGTAATGTTCGGCCTGCGGGGCGGAGGGCCGGGGGCGGGGTAGGCGGTCTGAAAATAAATGGCCCGACGTTGCCGCTGCCGGGGCGGAGGGGCAGGGCCGGCGGCGTCGGGCACGTAGCGGCAACGCCGCTTTTATGTCATCCCTCCGCCCTCTCGCTCGGGCGCGCAGCTCCGGCCGGCGACCTCTCGCTCGCACCCGGTCAGGTGAGCGGAGCCTTCACCTGTTGTGTCGAGCCGGGCGGAGCGGGCGGGTCATCTTGCGGAGGAGGATTGCGAGATGAGGATTGCGCGATAGGCCGAGATGCGGCCGGTTCCGCGTTCCGCACTGCGCGAAATACGCACGACTTTCCTTATCCGGGAAATTCCCGAATCGAAAAACAAAAAAAAAGAAGAATTTTATCAAGAAAAATTTGAGTCGTGAAAAACGTGTCGCACGAGACTTGAAAAATGTGGGAATGAAATTTAGAATTTTTCGACCATTTCTGATAAATTTGAAAATATATATTTATTAGGAAGACATTAAAAACCCGACTGTTTACGAGGGAAGAATTCGAAAAATAAGCGGGAAGGGGGGCAACATTTGCGGAAAATTACCATAAATTAGCGGGCGGGGGAAAATGGGAAAAGGAAACGCGATATCAACGGCAAAGGGGAGAGGAAAACTGGGCATTTTCCCCGCTTTTCCTCCCTCGGGAAGGGAAAACGGGACCGGTTGATAACTGAATTTGCGAGCTTCCTTCATCGCCGTTTCCCCCCTCCTCCCCATTGCCGGTGACCCAGTCTCCGTCTCGCTCGCCCGCCTCTCGCTCAGACACGTGCGGCTCGCTCGCTCTCGCTTGCCCACGCGGCGGCCGCGGATCGTCCGTCTCTCTCGCGCCCGCGGGCCACTGTCGCCATGGCAACATTGTTGGATATTACAGCTTCGGCGATCCCCCGGCCCCGCTCGGCGGCAATTCGAATATTGCCGGTGCGTATAATTTGTACTACTTCCCTTATTCGACGTCGGGAGGTGGCATGTAACAAAAAGGGAGGTATCAAGCTTTTTGGATTGAAAAATTCGCAAAATAATTCAAAATATAGATTCTTAGAAGAGCAGAAATTTTATCATTAATCATACATTTTACCATAGTTATTTGATTAAACAAAAAAATTCGTAACAAACAAATATTTTTTGCATATGCCGGATCGGAAAATCGACGGATGATCCTACAGCATCGGGTAAAATGTGTCAGATTTTCAAAATCTGAATTTCAATCCGACGGGAAATTTTTGGAAAATCGAGAGGGAAAACACACGATTTTATAAAGTACTCACTATTTTAATTGATTTTTTATGTACCTGTTGTATACAGGGAACGCCGGATGCGGGAAAAATTCGTGCGGAAACGACGGCCTACGTGACGGCATCGGCGGCGGCGGAAGGTGAGCGATCGGCGGCACCAGTTTCCATAAAGCGGCGGCCTCCTCTACCATTTTTTACGTCGCGGCGTAACATTCACGTTTTTCGGAACGTTGCTGCACGGCGGAAATGCAAGAGCGCGACTCTTTTCCATCTGAACATCACTTCGTTGAAATTTCTGATCGCGCAGACTTGGATTGGAGGATTTTTTGAAAATCTGAACAATTCTCGCATTTTTTGAACAACCGGGAAAATTTTAGGACATGAAATTTTTTAGATGGATTATCAGCATTTAATAATTAATAGATTCCCTCGAATTACTGAAAAATAATCGCGAATATGAGTATAGTCGATTCGGCAATATCAATTTATTGTAATATCCTTTCAAACATTATCAAATTTAGACATAACTCCCTCACGGTTCAGTCATTATCGAAAACTCATGAAAATGCTGAACCCTTTCCCATAATTTTCGCGGCGATGTCGGGGAAAATCTGAATTTTACGGCCTAACGTCTTCGGTTACGGCCGCCGTCACGTACAGGCGTTTCTTACGTCGCCGCCCGTCCGCCCACGTGACACTGCCGCCCGAACTGGCGACCCGCGGTCAAGACCGCCACGCACTCCTACCGCCCCGCACCTTCAGGGGGTGGGAGGCGGACCTGGGGGCGGAAAGGCACGTGGTCCCGATCGGAGAAGGTTCCGCTTTGGTTATCCGGCGAAAAAACTAACACCTGATCGAAAAGAAATGCGAAAAATTGTTTTCATAATTTTATCGGGCGAAGAAAATTTTCACTTGATGAGGAATCGAAACTTAAAATTCCATGGAAAATTTCCCGAAATAAGAAATTTACCATAAAAACAAAATTGAGTAAAAAAGCCAATGCCTACAACGAAAATACTGTGAAATGCACTTGAAATTTGAAAAAAGTAGAGAATTGGAGAAGATACGGCCAACAGCAGATTCAAATGGATTTTGTCATTAGAGAAAATTTTCTAAAACGAGGAATAAACAAAAAAGGGATTTTTAAACAGTACTTGACAAGCAAAACGGAACATATCTACCTGAAATAAATATATCTTCAAAAAAAAAATCCAAACTTGAAAACAAAAATCGTTAACAGACATATTAGGGAGGTTCTGAATTAGTTGTTTATTCAGTGACTGCGTTTCCAAAAAATTATTTTTATATCCGATGGAAAACGCTATATAAACTATTTTCAACAGAAAATGGAAACAACACTTTAGCAGCCCTGGCATTTATCAAAAATTCGACCTTGGCCCGGATATTTTTACTGTCGATCGAAATCAAATCCTTGGGGTAGGTCGGCGAAGACGGGGAAGAAGTTGTTATCTATTTCCACGCCTGGATACCGGCCAAGGGTCGTAAAAATAGAATGATACCCGCCGTATAATAAAACGCTTTCTCGTACAGTCGTAAAACGTTCATTTAAATTTCCTCGGGCAGATCTGGACGAAGATGTCGGCCTTTTTTACGGCTCGGGATCGCGAATCGTGACAGTTTTCGGTTTAACGGCCGTTTAAACGCCATTATTTACTGTATCGATGTCGTTTAATAAAAAACTCGAATATGGGGCGAAATTTTGGGAAAAAACCCCAAAGCGGATTAAAAAGTGTTTCGAAATAGAGACGTTAAATGATGATGACTCCTATAAAATTTTGCGGTAAGTAAATAAACATTATTCAGCAGCAATACTTCCATATTTTGGAACGTAAAAGTGTGACACAATTTGATCATATTTTGACTGCTTTTAAGGTCAAAAATATCAAAAAATTCACTATTCAAATTTCAAATTACAAAAAAGTCAAATGTAAAAAAATAAATTATAAAATAAATTATAATCTATAATTTATAAAATTATTACAATTTTATAATATTTTTTTATAATAATTTTTATAATTTTATAAATTTTATTTTATAAATTATATAAATAAATTAGGTATACCTATACACCTATATATATTTATATACATATAAATAAATTTTTTTTAATTTCATAAATTTTATAACAATAATTTTATAAATAATTTTATAATAATAAAAATAAATTATAATTTATAAAATAAATTATAAATTATATAAAAATATTTAAAATAAATCAATATTCATAAATTTTATGAATATTGATAAATTAATAATTAAATCAAATGAATTCTTGATCATTTTATATTCATACACCACCATGGCAGTAAACGCCAAGTACCTTCCAAGTACCAACAAAAACCCTACTCAAAAATCAAACAATACACATACGTCTTACATAAAGAAAATTTACGATAATTTACGCATCAGCCCAACGATTTACACGTTAGCCCATCAGTCATCCGTCTTTACGATGTTTAGAAACTTCGTTTCTGATGTTGAAAAGGAAAACTTCCAGGTCGTATATTCAACACTACGTTTCCCTTTTATTCAGTTGCCGTGGTTAAGGACAATAAATCAAGTTACGTGCTTCGCTCGAACTTTATGAGGGGCAGGGCAAAGAAAGGAGATCGCGAGTCTAGGGCGAGCATACTTCGGGGCTGATGTACATTTTCACCGTTTCACTCGGCGGAAAATTCGGGAGGAAAATCACGGAAACCGGTGGTGCGTAGATAACACACAATACTCCCATATTTCGAAACGTAAAATTGTGACACAATTCGATCATATTTCGACTGCTTTTGAGGGTGTCTAGGTCAAAAATATCAAAAAATTCACTATTCACATTTTAAAATTCGTTTAAAATAAAAGTACGAAAAGTTATCGAAATATAAAAAATATCCGCATATTTTGCAAGGTAAAACAAAGATTTTAAGACCAAGAACGCTCAAATCGGTTCACTTTTGCGGCCGGAAAAAAATGAAAAAGAAATCACTAAAAATGCAAATATATCGGAAGTACTGTGCGTTATTAAAATTCCGATTGAACAGGGTGTTAGGCCGTGCCGAGACAAACATTTCAGTTTAAGAAATTTGAAAAAAAGGTTGAGAATTGAGGGAGCTAAGGTCATTTTTGTAAATGACCACAGAAAAAGTTTTTTCCGAAGCTCCGTTCCGATTCTCGATTTTAGGACGATTCTAATACTTCAATTTACTCTGTAAATATGGTTAATAACAACCAGCGCAGCTAAAGGTATGTCGTCAAATAAGGCGAGCAATAAATCATTTGGGAAATGGTCCAAAAATGGTTCGATATGTATTTTTGGAGGTACCAAGTCCCGCTACCACCACATTTTTTAATTCCTTTTTTCTAGATTTTTCATATGTCTTATGTCAAATGACTATGAGAACCATTAACTTCAAAATATATACTCTTAATAATGCCAAGCCAAAAAATCGCATTAAAATTTCGAGCGAAATTCCACCGAAATTTCGAAAAACTGAGGCGGAACTCGCGTTTATTTAAACCCCCGGAATTGCGCATTCCCAAGGCAACGTCTAATATTGAAAGGTTTTTAAAATTCAGAACACAGCCGCGACTTCTTCCCTTCGGTTTGGGAACAAATTGGCTCACTGGGTTTCCTAGCCAATTGGAATTCATCTGGAATGGTTTTCGTAGCAGGTGGCAGATGAAGTTAAAACAGGGACGAGCCCAGAAGTTTTTTACGATTGCATAAAAAAACTTTCTTTTCCCCGCCGTTATTACTTTTTCCGCGACGTTTAACGCTTACGTGCCCCTCGGAGACGCGAATTGGAGTTGAAATTGCGGACGTGAACCGACAATATGGTGATCGAAACTTGGAAAAAATGAAATATCGGGCAAAGCGGCCAGTTAAATACATTTTAATGTGAAAATTTTGGGGAGCTGCTAATCGATTATCTCCCGCGATCGACAAAAACCGCTACAAAATTTTGGGACGAAAAGGAGAAAAATGCGTTTACGGGATGTGCATGGTAAGTTTGCCCATGGGATGAATGGAAAAATCGTATTTTTTCAATTTTCGAGTTCAATTTTTTTGGGCGAATATGTAGCAAAAATCGAATTCTTTGCCGGAGTAGGTTCAGTTTTTAGCGTTTTCCGACTTGATGGGTTGTTGTAGGTGTTTGACTAATGGTTGATTCCCAAAAAATTGTCAATTACTGTTACACTCAAACTGTCGTCCAAATTCGAACTAAAAGTCGAGGTTGAACTCAAAACTGACCAAAAACTCGCGCAGTGTGCTGTCAGCGATCTCACAAAGTCAGGTTTTCGTTTCTGTGTAACATCCGTGGACTTTTTAGAAAGAACATTTCCCACGTCGGGATATTTTGATAGGAGTAGGGGAGAAAGGAGGTGGCAACCCTCGCAAAACTCCAAAATTGTAATTCCGATCTTTTTCTTGATTTTTTTCAATCTTAGGAGGGTCCTGGGAGCGTGCAGGAATTTTTCAAGATTTTTCAAAAAGGTGAAATTTTAAATATTTTCCAAATTGAAAATTGACAGTTATTTGGGAATCAACCATAATATGGTTCCTATATTATAGGAAAATTGCCAGGAACTCCCAGAATTTTGAACATAGAGACAGTGTTTCCACATTGAGGGAAATTTCCCTTTTCGAGAGAAAACGGCCTTTCTGAGGAAAACAGGGAAAAAATAATTTTGAGGGAAAAAACGAGGGAAAATGATTTTTCCCGCAGAAATGCGTAATTTCATTTCTGGATGAATCAAGACAGTGTTCAGCCGTTTCCTAGACTTTTTTGAAGCTGAAGAAGAAGAAGAGGTACATGTTGATGTTTACCTTCATTCTTGCTTTTTGACCCAGCATTTCGCTAGACGAACTTTTAGAGACCATGGTCTCTACAGAACTAAATTTTTATCTCACTATTTACTCAATTACCTATCGTGGTGAATGACACATATAAATATAAATAAGTACACCAAAACTAAAATTTCAGATTTTGATCCTTGATGCATGAAAAGGGTTTTGAGTTGGTTCCCGGTCGATTTTGCCGCACGTCGGAATTTCGTGACGACCCAAATTTCTTCGAAAATTCGCTTAAACGTTGGAAAAAATTGCTATCGACTTGGTGAACGAGCAGGAAAGAATCCGTTTCTCGAGGGAAATCGTTGTGGAAAACGATTGAAGTTTGGAGGGAAAAAAAAGGGAATTTTGCTCAAACTTGAGGGAAATATGTTGCGGCCGTGTGGAAACACTGCATAGAGGGCCAACTACTTTGGCGGTCCGCGGGGAAAATTGAAACCGCGGTGGAAATTTGATTGGACAATTTCCTTCGCGGCGGTGCATAGATCGCAGTTCGGCGCTAATGACTCGGCGGCTCTGTCATTACCCGCCGAGCGGGGTCATTTCCTCGGCTCCCGGCCTCGAACATCTCCGAGTCTATCTCTTCTTTTGCCTTCGATTTCCTCTTTTTGTCTCAGTTTTTCGCTCTTTTTTCTGCCTTTTTTCCCCGCTCCGAAGGGAAAAAGAGCAAGAGGCGACTGACCCCATGCGCCAGAACAATGCATTTTCGCCAAGTACGCAAACACGGCTTACATAAAAAATAAGTACGAAAATCAAATGCGAAAACTTTGAAATTCTAAAACCTAAAAAAAGTTATTATGCATCATTTCTATTTGAAAATTGGATTGAAGGTCAAAAAACGCAGCCAATAGATTTTTTCCTTTTTTTGTCCCTGTTTACTTTTCAATCTCGATAATTCGCAGTACTTCTTAAATAGGAACTTTCATTCCTTAATTTTATTGCGGGTCGTTGCTTACAGCTGGTATTAATTCGTTCATGCTCGATTTTCTCAATATGGGTACCTACTTCCCGTTTCGAATTCCGCAAAAAAAGGATCCGTTGCGAAGGCTGGAAGCCAAACAAGTGAACAAACAGGAAAAGGTCAGAGGTGACGAAGTGTTCGGTATAGGAGGGAGGGGGTCGGGCAAGGGAAGAGGGGAGGGGAAGAGGCTGTCTTGAAGGTGAATTAACCCTCTAACAGGGGAGGGCCCCCAACAAAAGACAAGATTGAAAACAAAGTAAATCTTGTTGTTTTGACTGGAGGCGAAAGTGATTCCAAAACGCCTTCTAGATTGATATTTGTTTTTCCGCTAGAAATATCGATATTACTTTTTTACGGTCACGAAAATCCGGCGTTACATTATTGCAGTCAAATAGGGCGGCGAAAAGAGCCGAGGTGGAAAAATTTGTGGAAGGCTGAAAAATAGAATCTATTTTTCATCCGATGGAAAAATTCCCGCGTATTTTCAGTTCGTTTGCCAGACAGAAAAACTAACTATATTAACCAAGGCAGAGTTACCAGTACCATTTTTTAATCATGTACAATTTTGCGTCGAGCAGGTTTGTTTTTGATACAAAAATTTCGTGTTGAAAAAATTGAAATTTTTCTCAACTCGGAAATAATGAACCAAAAGTTGATTGGTTCAGACATTTTCAAGATTTATGATGGGAGAAATTCATAATAAAGTTTTGGCAATAAATGTCAGCGACGAAGGGCTAATCAATGATTATGTTATAAACAATTTTCAAAGTAAACAATTAAATAAATAAATGAATATGTCATAAACGTAATGATGATTGGAAAATGCAATAGGTATGCGAAATTATTAATGATAATGATTAATGATTATTATTATTATTAACAATTAAAAAATAAATGAATGAATAGGTCATAAACGTAATGATGATTGGAAAATCAATTGGTATGCGAAATTATTAATGATAATGATTAATGATAATGATTAATGATAATGATTAATGATAATGATTAATGATAATGATTAATGATAATGATTAATGATAATGATTAATGATAATGATTAATGATAATGATTAATGATAATGATTAATGATAATGATTAATGATAATGATTAATGATAATGATTAATGATAATGATTAATGATAATGATTAATGATAATGATTAATGATAATGATTAATGATAATGATTAATGATAATGATTAATGATAATGATTAATGATAATGATTAATGATAATGATTAATGATAATGATTAATGATAATGATTAATGATAATGATTAATGATAATGATTAATGATAATGATTAATGATAATGATTAATGATAATGATTAATGATAATGATTAATGATAATGATTAGGGATTATCATGATAGTGATGATTAATGATATCAAGAAAAAAGTGATAATTTCAACCAGCTCGTAACTAGGATTGGTTTTTAATTCAAAGCATTGAAGTCCTGTCAATTTTTCTTATAAATATTGAAATAGACCGATACTTGGGATTTGTTCAGCTGTCACGAATTCGGCCACTTTCTGCCCGCAGGTTTCCGACGGACGAGATATCCCGAAAAACCGGTTGTTACGTAAGTTTGTGCCAGGTACCCCCGGGCTGTGGTGGCAGGTTCCAGCTACCGCTTCCAAATTTGGAAAGAAACCCTCGTACGGCCGCGGATTCTTCACGCCGAGCCCTCGACTCCTAGCGGTAACTTATGGGTGTATTGGGGATATTTTTGTGAAATTTCCAAATTGCGATTTATCATCGGCGGTAACCTAAATAACTAAAAAGAAGCGGAGCATTTGGCAATTATTGTGGCCCTCGAAATTTCTAATAGAATGGGGCTAACGAGAAGTCATTAAGGGTAGTTTTTATGTTCGCTCAACAATTTTCAAATCAACGTTGACCGAGAAATGCGATGATGATGTCGAAAAAAGTTACATTCCGGCCAGTTCGAGTGAGATTGGCTATTAAAGGCTATTAATGGCCTTAACGCGACATTTTTCACTAAATCAATATTTTCGGCTTTAGGTACACAAGCGCTCGATTATTTGATATTGCTCGTGACCGGTGAATTATTCGGTTTTAAAACGGGGGAAACATTGAATTCGGACGAATTCTTCGTCCATCGGTCATAAAACTGAATGTTAATTTGCCTCTAAGGGCAAAACGAGCCCGGATTATACGACTGGCCTTCAAAACTTTACAGTCGGAGTCTAAGGTCCGTTCTTCTCTTCGGTTTTACGACCGCGGTCATCTTCTACCGTTTATGACCCCCCCCCCCTGAACTTCACTGCAGTACATACTTGGGCGAGTACATGACTTCCAAGTTCGGAGTAGATGACCTCGAGTCATATCTGGCCGATGGGAGGATTGATTTTAAAATCGAAGGAAACCGAGGCCTGCTATTTTGATTCGGCAGTAAATCAGCATCTGGAAATGAGTTTTTCCGCTCGATAGTCATTCCAAATGAACATACAGCATTCTTGAGGAACCATAGGAAATGCAGGAAACTCCGGAATCGATCGGTTCCTTAGGTTGCCATCACCAGAGCGATACAGCAGGTCACTTCGTCTTTATGCCTCAAAATGCATGGAAATGCATTCCACCTTCGTAATGTCAATTATTGCTGGCCAAAATAATGCCAATTAATAATTGTAGTACTACTAAATTAGTACTGAGCGGTTTTAATCCTAATACAGGCTTTCATTCCAATCAATAATAGATATCGCTTAGATAATTTCGAAATTCGCCTTAATGTTTATGGTTGATTCACAAATAACTGTCAATTTCTTGTCCCTGGGCAGTAGCACCCTACTCAGGAATGTTGGAATTTTTTCCAATTTTTTTCCTGTAAATAATAGGTGTGTTCTGTTAGGTTAACATGAAATAAGAACGCTACCTGTTGGTTCAGAGGTGAAACCCAACGCAAACATACTAATTGGGTAACGCTCCATGGCTGTCTCAGCCCACGATTTTCTAACTTCAAAATTCCTGGAAATGTCCTGTGTGGCATGCTAGAAACAAAAAGGCGACTGTTTTGTTGTTTGAGATTGTGATGGAGTGTTTGATGAAATTTCAGCCCAAAAACTCGCGCAGTGTGCTGTCAGTGATCTCACAAAGTCAGTTTTTCGTATCTGTGTAACATCCGTGGACTTTTTAGAAAGAACGGTACACATTTTTTATGTCGGGATATTTTGATGGGAGTAGGGGAGAAAGGAGGTGGCAACCCTGGTCGACAGACTACCCCATCCCCTTTCCACTTCAAGCCAGTCGATTCGTGGCCTTGGATGAAGAAGGTGTGGTTCGCGTGACTGTCGGTTTTTGAGTGTAACATCCATGTGCGTATCTCATAATTTTTTCAATCAACTCTCCCCCTTCCCCTATAGAATATCAAAGTTCTCTGTCAACCTAACAATTTCATTCAGTAATCTTTCAATCCTGATTTATAATTGAGGAGCAAAGTTGAAATGTAACCCTCCATGCTGCAAAACCTGTAACCTCCACATTTTAGTTTATACCCATGGAGGGTTACAATTGACCACGGAGGGTTACAGTTGACCATAAACCGACCATGGTTACCAGCTTTCCATGGAGGGTTACAAAGAGATCAATTTTGAGTAATTTTGATCCCTTTGACCTGAAATTTTGAGGGTAGACTCTTTTGAAGTTTGGGATTATTAAATTTACTGCATATTTCTTGTTAGCAATGCCAATAATTCTGTACACGCCAATGGTGTAACCCTCCATGGATTCTAAATTTTCAAAGTCAATTAAAAACTCGAAGATTGCGATCCCGATCTTTTTCTTGATTTTTTTCTATCTTAGGATGGTCCTGGGAGCGTGCAGGAATTTTTTCAAGATTTTTCAAAGAGGAGAAATTTTAATATTTTTCCAAATTGAAAATTGACAGTTACTTGGGAACCAACCTTATACGAATGAAATTGAAAAGTAAAACAGACTCTTCAAGTGGCGAGCGGTCAGGTTGGACTATTAACTTGCTCGTCATTCTTGATAACAGGTCTTGGTCGTCGGATTATTATGATCGAACCTTAATGAGATTATAAAATCCCTACCGGTTCGGAAATGGAAATCAAGCCGACAGTTATGCCGTCCAGATTAGGACGTATATCGTTGAACGAGGAAATTACAGGCGATTATTACTCATTTAAGAGGTTTCCGAATCCGCCAAATTATCGGACAACCCTGTTTTTGCTATATTTTAGCATCCGAGCGAACGGATTGCAGTAATTTGCAATAATCGCGAATAAATTATCGTAATTTTAAATCGATAATTCGAGTCTTGTTGAAAACGATTACGAACCCTGCTTATAGCTTTTGTTAGAAATTATTTTATTGGCTTTGATTTTCGTTAAAAACCGGGTTCATCACTCTATATATCGATACCTTAAAGCACAAAGGGCATAATATGACATGGCACAAAAGACATATTATGTCCGAAAATGGCATAATGAGAACAATGCAAAATAAGTTTTGGATCAATTTACAAAAATAAAGATTTCTCCCATAGTTTTCAATCCCATAAAAAAATTCGCTAAATAAAAAATGTTTATCTGGCCAAGATCTACTACCTCGTTTAACCAGAACTTTGGTAGCACTCAACACTTTCAAGATAAACGCTCTTTAAATATTTGTCGTTTTTGGCCCCAAAAATAGATAAAAGGATCATGATTCTTGGAGCGATCGACAGGTCCTGATGAGCAGATTGATATTTTGATCCTGAGTTTGAGATTTTGATTTTGGGTTTGATATTGATCAAAATTGATATTTTGGGACATATGCCCTTCGTGCTTTAAGGTATCGATATACTGTACCCACAAAATTTGTATTCAATACACATATTACCTACTTATGTAAGGAAAAATTAAAATATCCAAAAATAATTTGCGGGATTTTCAAGAAATTACGCAAATATACGGGCAATTAATTGAAATTCCGGGGGATTCTGAGCGCCCATTCGGTTCGCAGGATTTCTAACGAGAGAAAGATAAGGAAGCAAGTGATAAGTCACATTTGAACCTCATTCAGTCGACTCCAACCCCTTTTCGCTTTTTTTCAATCGACCACTCCCGGCAATGAACTGGGGGAGCGCGGATCGATAGCTATATACAAATAGTCCGCACAAAGGGACTCATCGGTTTTCATTGGGGATATGCCCTCTCAGCTGGTACGGGTATGACTCAGAGATCTTACGCCCAACAGATGGGATTTTTCGTCACAGAAAACGCTCTCATCCACCCTCATTTGAATCTCGTCTGGAATTATAATCAATGCCGATTTCAACATTCGAAAAATTCGGTTCATATTTTTTAAAAAGGGGCCGTTCAATAATTACGTAAGGACATTTTTCGGATTTTTTTACCCCCCCCCCCCCATGTAAGGATTTAGTAAGAGTTTTCAAACCCCCCTCCCCCTCCCCCTAAATCTTACGTAAGATTTTGACTTTTGTTAAAGCGAAAAAAATACGAAATCGTTATGTTTGCTTTTAGTTTTGTGGAAAAACACGCAATAACATTCTGAAATTTTTAGAATCTCCAATGACCAAAAACATTAACACATTTCCCATCAAACTTCACAGAATAGCGATATTGCCACTTCATGGGAGTTTGACATTAAAATTTAATGTCGAACTCCCATAAAGTGACGTCAGCCTCAAAAATGTGCAAAATTTGCTTTTAATGCAGATTTTGCACATTTTTGAGGCCGATGTTGGTCCGTTTGTTAAAATAATCGTGATTTTTATCAGCCAACTTAGGATCCAAAGAAATGCTCGACATTCCGACAAACAAATTTCAAAAAGTTGAAGATACAATGTTTTCAGGAATACAGAATATTTTTCGTCTGTTTCGTTAGGATTCATAGAATACTGTAAAATACCAAATGAAAGACTCACTTGGGGCAACCAGTAGTCACAGAAGATAATTCGAAAAAGTCCACTTACCTGCAAAAAAGGAGAAAAAATTAGAAATCAAATAGGTAAATAGGTACTGAAAACACAATAACAATAATTATCCGGTACATATAGGAAAACATTGAAAGTTTACTCTGGCACTAAATAAGGAGAACTCGCATGACAATGACATCAAAGTTGAATAACAAAAACCATCAGCATTCAAGTTATTAGCTAGAAATCGAAAAAATTGGAAAATATGAAGAACAGACAAGCAAATTTTTGTTGATCGCTTCAGAGGCGTTCGAAATTGGGAGACATTTCAAACTCAAATTCGACGTTGAACGGCGGATTCGATTTTCCAAGAGGCCGATTCAATTTTTCCCTCCGATAGTTCCCTCTCAGTCGTTCCCGCGCTCCGAATCGGATCTCTCCTTCTCTCACCCGCTGATCAATATCGGGATCCCGGGGAAGGCTAGAGAGAGCACGAAGGCCAGGCACAGCCGACACACACCTACACCGCCGCACAGTACTTCCAAGTACTACCACCACGAGTACACCCTCGGAAGGTTCACGTGAATACACGCCGACACTTCTCTGTAGACCGAGTCAGCTGACGCGATTTTTCCTCCCCGACGAATGTGGCACATACTTTAATAATAATAATTATTATTATTTAATTAATAATTATTATTTGCAACTATATCTGGAAGTAGATATGATTATAACAAATTATTTAGTTGATCGAAAAACCGAAAATCGTGCAATAAATAATATATTTACGCGCATATTTTTAAAATTTAAAACCAGACGAATAGAGACTGTTCGATTCCGATCGGACTACACTCATACGCGAGGGTAGGTAGAAATGGAAAATTTCGGGAATGTACAAAAACTTGCATTAGCTTATGGTGGTGCCTAGATAACACAATCTGACCATAAACGACACAATTTGATCATATTTTGACTGTTTTCAAGGGTGTTTAGGACAAAAATATCAAATAACTCATTATCCAAATTTTAAAATTCGCCCAAAATATAAATATATATCCATATTCGTATATATTACGATAATTTATCGGAATATAAAAAATATCTACATATTCTGCAAGGTAAAACAAAGATTTTAAGACCAAGAACGCTCAAATCGGTTCATTTTTGTGGCCGGAAAAAAATAAAATAAGAAAAACGAAAAATGCGAATATATCGGAAGTACTGTGAGTGATTCAAATCCCGATTAAACAGCGTGTAAGGTCTTGCCGAGACAAACATTTTAGTTCAAGAAATTTGAGAAAAGGTTGAGAATTGAGGGAGTTATGGTCATTTTTACTTCCATATTTACAGAGTAAATGGAAGTACCTATTGGAATCGTCCTAAAATCGAGAATCGGAACGGAGCTTCAGAAAAAACTTTTTCTTATACACATTTACTCAGAATCACTTCCCGAACAAGTGTCTGTGTGTCCTTGTGTCCGTCCGTCCGTCTGTCTGTCTGTCCGTCTGTGGTCATTTACAAAAATGGCCATAACTCCCTCATTTCTCAACCTTTTTTCAAATTTCTTGAACTGAAATGTTTGTCTCGGCAAGACCTAACACCCTGTTTAATCGGAATTTGGATAACGCACAGTACTTCCGATATATTTGCATTTTTAGTGTTTTCTACTTTCTTTTTTTTTTACGGCCACAAAAATGAACCGATTTGAGCGTTCTTGGTCTTAAAATCTTTGTTCTACTTAGCAGAATATGTGGATATTTTTTATATTCCGATAATGTGGCGTATTTTTATTTTGGGTGAATTTTGAAATTTGAATAGTGAGTTTTTTTATATATTTGACCTAAACACCCTTTAAAAGCAGTCAAAATATGATCAAATTGTGTCACAATTTTACGTTTCAAAATATGGAAGTATTGTGTGTTATCTACGCACCACTGGTTGTAAATGACCAAAGACGGACCGAGGGACACACAGAAACTTGTTCAGGAAGTGATTCTGAGTAAATGTGTGTAAGAAAAAGTCTTTTCGTAAGCTCCGTTCCTATTCCCGATTTTTGGACGATTCCGATACTTTAATTTACTATGTGAATATGGAAGTAAAAATCGGCCCAGCGGTATAGCGGATATTTGTCCTCATTGGACCAAAATTTCGACTCATTGTCTGGAACTCATTGGTTTCCAATCCGGACGTTCCGCCCAAGCCGGACAAATCGCGGAAGTGAAATCCGCCGATGGAATGGGACGGGAACAGTTTTTTAACGCGAATACTACGAGCAAACAAGAATCGCCGACCTGAAACTAACAACGAGCAAACAGTGCAGCTCGAGTTTGTTCGGCTAAGTGCCATAATTTTCCCAAGGGTTCCTGCGCAGCACCTATCCGGAGCAGGGATACGAGCAGAGCTCAGGAAGCATTTAATGGAAGAAATATCGCCGTCGGATGGTACATTAATTTCGCCGGAGAAAGGAAACCGAGGTGGGAGCTGCTTGTGATGGCGTGGCCGCATATATCACGGGATGTCCCGCGGATTGTTCAGACGTCGGTCGAACGCGGCGCATCTATCGTAGATCAAGGTTAACTATGCGGGCGAAATATGCCAAAATATGAGAAAAATTATGGAAAATTTCTTCGCAGTAGCTGTAGAGTACGAATTTTGGTCTTTCGACCACTGCCACTCTCCGGAGCGGAATCTATACCTAATATTCCGTAAATAACCGAGGCTAACGACCTCTATCCTCCAAATTAGGAATTATGAAAAATTTCGAAACATTTCAAGGGCACAGATACCAGAGTTGGGCGGATTCGTAATCATAATTATGAATCATGATGCAGTTGGCTCATTGGGTATATAAAGGGTAACTATGTTTAAACGAGTTAAGAATTAAGTTGGAAAATCTGGCACATGAATGCCGCCCTAGCCGAAAATCAAACCCGGCATCTTCAGATTTCGCCTCAACCACTGACACCAAAGGACTCAATTGACAAACTCAACTGACAAACTCAAACCTCAAACTCAACTCGCAAATTCAACGTACCTATAACAAACTCAACTCACACATTCGACGTGTGCGAACCGAACGAACTCAACTCGCAAATACAAGTCGCGAACTCAACCCAAAAACTCAACTCAGAAACTAAACTTAAAACTCAACTCAAAATCTCAACTTGAAACATTCAACTCAGTCACAACCTCAACTTGAAAAACTCGATCCACACACTCGACTTGCAAATTCAACTTCCAAACTCAACCCACAAACACAACTTACAAAACTCAACCCACAATCTTCTTACAAACTCAAACCTCAAACTAAAACTCAACTTTCGAGCTCAACTTACAAACTCAACTAGTAAACTCAACTAACGAACTAAACTCACAAACTCAACCCACAAACTCGACGTACAAACTCGACTTTCAAACTCAACTTACTAACTCACAAACTCGACTAACAAACCAAACTCGCAAACTCAACTCGTGAACTCAACTAACAAACTAAACTTTCAAATTCAACCCACAAACTCGACGTACAAACTCAACTTACCAACTCAACTAACAAACCAAACTCGCAAACTCAACCATCAAACTCGACTTACACACTCAACCCACATTCCGACTTACGAACTCAACTGTCAAATTTAATTCACAAACTCAACCCAAGATTCAGTTTTAAAACTCAATTTTCAAACTCAACCCATTATCTCAATTTTCGAACTCAACCCACATAATCAACTTAGAAACTCAACTCAACAGGTCAACGTATTCCAAACTCAACTTACAAAACTCAACTTACTACTCGTAAACTCAACTAACAAATCAAACTCGACTTACACACTCTTCCCACCAACTCAAGTCACAAACTCTCAATGTAAATCGCACGCAGGGACCTGGAATTTTTTACACGGAAGCACAAAGGGGCTGGCAACAAGACCTCGAAGCCCAATTTTCGATTTTTGAATTTTGAAAAAAAAAATTTTTTTAATTTCAAAAAAGTGAAAAAAGTGAATTTTAAAAAAGTGAGTTTTTAAGTTTTAAAAAAGTGAAAAAAGTGACAACACGGGGACACGGGCGGGTACAGCAATCTAGGCGGGGGCGCTATTCACTTAACTGCATTTTCTAATTTGTTTGCACGGGCAACGCCGGGCGGGTACAGCTAGCATATATGCTAAATTTTGCAAAAAATTAAAAGATTAAATCTTTAATGGGGCAAATTTTGCCCCATCATTGGATTTGCCTAAATATGAAAGTACATCGTTCCTGCTCCCTTAGTTTTTAAACCAATTATTATTCGGGCGATGTTTCAAAATGGAACATACACGACGGGATCGCCCTTTCTCTCAAATCACCCCGAGTCACGTATCGCAAGCTCGGTGGTCTACAGAATCCAATGACTCCGTTCGCAATTCACAATGGCGCCTTCTCCGGCGTCTGTCATCTAAATTCGTTATGGTCTCTTCGGCAAACGATTTCTTACGCTGCAACGAGCGACGTTACAACCAAAATAAACAATTTCTCCGAAATTTATCTTTCTGGGACTCGATCGAATAGTTTTATTTTTCAATTTGGAAAAAATTCAACTTTAATTTAATTAGTTGCGCAGATCTAAAAAAAAATGGAAATTTCAACGTAAATTCTTTTCGGAATTTCCATTTTTGACTAGGCTCGGGAAGCGTTCTCACTCGTCCGACATTTTCTCGTGTGATTTGAGGCCGAAAATAGGGCCCCAGGTACTGCGACCTGCCTGCGGGAACCGTTATTGTCGGGTGAGCCCTTTGACGGGGACTTACCTGCCTTCCTTTTTTCCAAGCCGAGTGCCGCCGTCGGTTTTTTCGAAACCGACAAAAAAAAAAGTGTGGGTTTTCAAGAGCAAAAAACGACGATTATTCGCTCCACTCGAAAGTTTGAGAAGCTTATTACTTTCTATAGGAGACATCGAATGGCAACTTTGTCGGACGAATTGCAAATTGACCAAATTTCAGGGCATTTGATTATATTTTTTTCAATTCGGGGCTCTAAAAAAGAAAGTTACCTCCTACCTACACGATAAACTTGAAGTCCGACCGAAATTTTATAGTTCCCAAAAATAAAAGAGGTAAAATTCATTCAAACACCCCCTCCCCCCCGGTGAAATACTCCGTTTCACAGGCTATAACCAATTTGAAGCCCGCGAGTTCGCCGGTATCAAGTTATTTAATATGTAAGTTCTCGGCAAGGGCCTCAGGATTTCCTCACATTCGCAAGTTTCACGGAGTCAAGACCCGGGGACGGTAGATAACCCGACGAACCGCACCGTAAAGTTCGAACGTTCCCCAAGTTTCCGCGTGAAGTTGGACTTCGTTCCCCATCCTCAGTTATTGTGCCGGTTTCGTCTTAACATCGCTATCTATGGGCGCAACTACCTTATAATTAATAGTTATGGCTGTTCGGGAATCGAGGGAGGATTTTTGGATAATATCGAGAGAATCGAAATGCTTCGGCACCAACACTACGTGAAGTCAGGACCAAAAACTACCGTACTGAGATTTGGATGGGACAGCTGGATACGGAAATAACAGGGGAGTTCATTTTTTTTTTTTTGACCAATTACAAAGGTAGGTATAATTGAACAACAAAACAAAAAATTTCTACGTATTTTGCGAACAGAGACCAAAAGTTTCAAAATCTCATACGCTTTAAAATGCAAAGGCACCCAACAAACAGTCAAAAGGTCTCACCTTTGACTCTGAGAAATTAATTTAATCATACATTAATTCATAAATTACAATTCGAGTAAATTTATCGAAAAATCCGCCGGAGATAAAATGAAAATTCCGCAACCCTCTAGACATTAATATTTCGAAAGGGAAAAGTATGACGTCAGATGAGCGGTGGGTTGTTTACAGTTTGCAGTCCCGAGATGGGCCGGGGCGGCTACGTCATCGTCACCATGGCAACCATCCCTCTCCAAGCCGATATCTCGGCTCCACAATCGGCCCACAACCTGTGACCCGCCGACGGGCTACCCTGACGAGACCCTTGCACCCGCCAACTAACCCCCTTTCCCGGTTTGAAACTTTATATTTAGAGCCGGGGGGTTGGGGGGTTGCAACCCTGAATCTCTAGAGACACTGAGAGATGGACAATGGAACGGAGAGCGGGAGCGAGAGAGATACAGTACACGACTTCCTTTTCTACGATTTCGCATTCGTGACCAATGTTCCCCATTGATTGGGCCAGTCGGTCGTGTACGGATTGACAGGCCAATCGACCCGATGCAATTGAAGTTGCCGATAATTCACCCGGTGACTCGCAACACCAGTTTCAAACATGGGAAAAATTTCGAAGGTACAGCGAAAAATGTCAAATTGAAAATTGAGGCTCATCTACGATTAATTGCAGAGAAATATACAATATTTTCATGGTCGAACGGAGAACTTTTTGAACCGAATTGAGAATTTTCCATACTACATAGACAAATTTTCAAGTGAGTTTGGTTTCGAAAATTGTCAAAATAATTTTTGGAAACATTTCAATTAGATTTCGAAAATTGTCAGTTTGACTTGGAAATGACACTTCTTATATCCAGCGGGGAGCATCAAAATTTAAGGTTAATTATACAATATAAATAGGAATGATGCTGAGAGATAGAGTTTTCTCAGAAATCGGATATCTCAATTTGAAATTCCATACTATGGCATCGAGATTTCTGATGTATCATAATATGATAATCATTTTCAGGGGTTGATGTAAAAAAAATGTTTTTGACCGATTACACAGGTACATTATTCCTGGAAATACCTAATGTGCCAAAATCTTGTTGTTGTAGGCAATGTTAATTTTGCGCTCAAACGTTTTTTGAAAATATTTTACAAAATTTTATTTTTTATATATTTTTTTAATTTTTTTTTTGTTTTACGAAAATGAATACATATACGTTACATATTTGGCATTTTTAAAAACATAAAAATCCGATCCCTAATCATTAGTCTATTATAATTATTATTCTAAGGTTCCCGGTGCTTGGTGCGAAAAAAAATCGGTTGAAATTAAATTTTATGGTTTAAATATTTTCGTAAAATATGTGAAAAATATGTAAAAAGGTTATAGGTAATATTTTCAAACAAAAAAAAAGTTTATGTAATCGGTCAAAAAAAAATTTTTTTTACAACTTCTGAATTTTTTTTTACGTTTCAGAGGGTCTAGAACACAAAGGGGTCCAACTCGGTATTTCTATGGTCCATTTTCGAAAAAACACAAAAAACTCAATTTTGAGGGTGAGGACGTGAGTTTAGAATTTTTTGAGTATTTTCCCCAGAATTCTTGCTTAATTTACCAAAGATAGGGGTTTTTCGCGGAAAATTTTGAAAGTTTGTTTTCAAATCGGTTTGGCTCGGATTTCTTGATGCAAGTTTTCCTTTCTCACGTTTTTGCCAATTTGAGAGAAATCCTACTGAGCCGATTTTGGATTTTTTGAGGTTTCTACACCGTTTTTTACCCAATATCAAAAAAATATGCGTTTTATTGGATTAAATATTTGTAAATATGGATTTATAGCGGAATATGTCGAAATATGTGAAATGAAAGAGGGCTTAAACTGTTCAGAAAATGCAAATATGAACGTTTCTACTTGAAAAACATCAGTAGGTACATTGCCTAGAAAAGAATATGTAAACAAATATGGATACGATCCCTACTAATGATAGGTACCTATGTGATAAATGTATAATATAAATACAAGAATACCATCTAACTTCAAAGTAAAAATTGTTTACTGGACACACTCAAGTGAAAGTGGTCCAATTGTTCAACTTTTGCGACCTCTAGGTCAAAGTATTCGGAAGAATCGCCTAATCATTGTTTTGAACGGAAACAAAGAGAAAACTTTCACTCGAGATTGCGCGGGTGAAAAGTTCGACCCGAAGTTCAAACAAGCGGAAGAAACTTTTCGAAACTTCGCTTTTGGATTGCGTGCGTCGGGCGGATCGAGTTTGTTGTGCAGGATTTGTCAATATTGGACTACCATGAGTACCTAACAATACTTTGAATATTCTCCTCGGAATGTGTACAGTATCTCTAGTACGAATATCGAGGGATGCTGAACTCGAACTGAGGAAAATCGAAAATAGACTGAGAGAAATGAGCTCGAATGTTCGAAGAGGATGCTAACCAGTGGTCTGCGGATAACACACGATGCATCTATTACGCGGTACATCGATACACGATACATCGATTTGATGGATTTCGAACCGGTTCCTTAAGTTGCATAAAAGTTAGGAGCGCGAGTCTTCTCGAGCTAGCTTTAGGGGGATGGGTGCTCATTAGGGTGGAGCGAAAATCAAAATGAATTTTTTTCTTCTTCCAACGGGGCTAATTTGCTGCAATATGATCTCAATGAGACGTGTCCGAAACAATTTTTCAAAAACTCAACCCCTTCAGTTCCCACATGTGTCTATAAGATTCGGGGTTTTGTGTTTTTTTCTTAAGTGAATAACGCACATTCTACTCTTCATTCAAATCAATTTTTCAAGAAAGTATGCTTTTTGGGGTCTTTTAAGATGGCCAGCTTGAAAACAGGTCCCACGCAATGCTGAAGAAGGTCAACAAACTTGAAACCAAGAAGAATTTGAGGGAATGTCCGGTTTTGCTTGTTTTACTCCTGTATGGTGTTTTGACGTTCTCGCTTCGTATTATTAGTATTTTTTGTGGCTTTAATGAGCCTTCAAACATTTTCTAGACAGTTGTAAAACAAAGGAGATAACTTTTATATGGTTCAAAATACATTTCAGTTAGTTTCATAATTTTTTTTAAATTTAATTCCTCAAAGTTTCAAATTTGCCCCTCCTTGTACTTCAAGTCAGTTGTGGGAACTGAAGGAATTTTTTGTTGTGCCCAAAGTTTTTTGATTCTTCATCAGGAAGGCAAAACGCAACAAAAGCGCCCTGTTGGAACGTGAAAAATGAAAAAAAAAATTATTTTCTCAATTCTCGCTCCACCCTATTGCTCATGCCTGCGGGTAAGGCACTAAGCCCATATGGCTGCAACCCGAATTTTAATTTCGAATCGAATTAATTTCATTTTTTTTGTAACTCCCCAAACAGCACAGGACGCAGTATTGTGGCTTGGGACCGTCCCAATATCAGTGTGAGATCTTAATTGTACAAATTTCTCTTTTTCGGTATTAACGTTCATCTCATTCCAGACAATATACCTATCTCGTGCACGCCAACAGAGCCGATGGATTTACAACATTGGGCCAGCTCCCTCTGACAGCATCCAATATCGGTACAACCTTGGTAACGCGTCAAAGTCGGGAAAAAATATGTCCGCCGGTGCACAACTGCAGGACCACGCCTCTCGCGGAGAATTATGCAACTAATAAAACTCGACGCGGCACCGACGCGAAATAAACAGCCGAGTTTACGACGCACAGAAGGTCCGCCGTCGTCGAAGGGACGTCTCTTTTATTTTTATCGTTTCCACATTTTTCTTACTCATTTTTCCCCTCTGTGCAGGAGGCGAAAATTACTCGGGGTCAGGGCTCGTGAAAAAGAGGAGAAAAAATATTTCCAACGAATTCTGAAGCCGGTTTTTTTACGACGGTGATAATTCGAAAGGACGCACATGAGTCTCATTTTATAAGAGAAAAGGAAAGCTTGGCAATTTTTCCGTCGATCAGTTGAAGCGAAGTTCGTAAACTCGACGACGCATGATAAATTGAATTGGGTAGATCGGGACAAATCGACAGCCACACAAAAGGTAAGTACATTTTTTTCTGAAATCAAGGTTTTGGACTTTTCTGATTCAGCGCTCTCTTGCGCACATTCTGTGGTTGGAAAAAAATGCAAAAAACGCATAATCTGTTCTCCATGACCTTTTATAGTAACCTGTAACAAGGGTTCAGGAGTTCCTAATACAAAAATGAGAAGGTTTTTTTTGTCTCCCGAACACTTTTGGTTTTTGGACTTACAGACTTTTACAGTGTGGCTGTCGAAATGTTCTAGGCCACAACATAGGTGGCTAATGGCGGGGGTAAGAACATTCATTGCGGTGATCGGTCGAGGTGGCGTCGGCGTTGAATCCGGTAAATTTCATCGGCGTTTTCAAAGTTTCACGTATGCAAAAAAATATGGAGTAGGTATTGTGTGTTATCTACTCAACACTGGTTTGACGAACATTTCCATCCCCAAGTCCCATTAATGCGAGCATCGAGAAAATTTCCCTTCCCACACAACCAGACGCGGCAGTTGCTTCCAATCGATCTTATAAATGGGTACCTAGTTTTTCATTTTTGAAACTTGAAGTCAACTGATTGCACGGCACATCCTGCACTTGTGTTTTATCTTTGCCGTCCCATCTGATAATCACACAGCTCGTCCCGACTCCTAACGTGCAATTATTCCAATCGCAGATCTTCGAGGGAAGAATTTTTTCCCTCCCGTGTCGGGGTAGAAATTCAGGAGGAAAGGTATCCGAAGAATTCGTTAATGAAGCTAATGTTTGCGAATGAACAACAGAAAAATCGCTTCAAATCACAAAGTTACACTGGGAAGCGTTGATTGGTAGTAGAGTGAAAGAATATGGAGCAGGCACGATCAATTATTGATGTTTGAATATTCTCGCTGCTATATGTATAACTAAAATTATTGAACCAATCTCGACGTTTTCATTTCACTTCAATATAACAAAACCGTACAATGCGCATGCGCAAGGCACCTACAAAGGCCGACACTCAAGCTCCTGGAACAAACCTATTGAAATATCTAGGATTTAAACAGTTTTATGATTTTTTGAAGAATCGATTGCATCGCGTTCTTCTACCAATTTCGAAGACCAACCAACTACACTCATATAAAAATAAATAAATTTACAATCAAGTACCTATGGCTGAAACTATAACTATACTTTCATGATTCATGGCGTACCTTTCGAACGTGTCTTATACCCGACCATTCTTCATCAAGTTGGCAAATCATCACCGGGAAATTGTCATAAAAATCGGCACATGCGAATTATTGATTTTTCCTTTCCGACGAGTTTTTTACGACCGGCTGACTAAGCAGTTTAGATTCTTAGGAGAAACCCCTTCAAAAGTCCGCCTTAGTTGAAGGAACACGAAGTGATTTATGAACCAAAGTCTCTTTCGAGGGTTCAGGGTGATTTTTCAGACTTCCATCGGCTTCAGGACCCGTTCGCTCCCTTACGCTGACTGCAGTCCACTACACGATACATAAATGAAAAATTTTCGAAACCAGGTTCGTAGGTATCACACAATATTTCCATATTTTGATACGTAAATTTCTGATCAAACATTTCAAAAACTCGAAATGTAAATTTAAAAACCACTCCTAAAATCAAAATACGTCAAGTTACCGGAATATGAAAAAATATCCACGTATTCTGCAACAATGATTTCAAGACGAAGAACGCTCAAATCGGTTCATTTTTGTTGCCGGGAAAGCAAAAAACATTGAAAGTGCGAATGTATCGGAAGTACTGTAGGTTATTCGAGCACCGGTTAAACAGTGTAATAGGTCTTGCCGAGACGAACATTCCAGTTCAAGAAATTCGAAAAAAGGTTGAGAATTGAGAGAGATATGGCAATTTTTGCAAATGCTCATAGACGCAAACACTGATTCTTTCCTAATTCGAGAACAAGGATAAGAAAAATCGCGTACGCAAGCGCATCGAAAGAATCAATGGCTACGCAAGGAAGGCCCATTCAGAGGTATTTAAAGGCGGTTTAAATTCAAAATACACTATAACACGATTCTCTCTTGAAAATAAACGAAGATTAACGCGAGGATAAGAAGATGTTGAGCGCATAAATCGAGGCCCTCTTCGTGCTGACAGTTCCCGCAGAGTTAAACCTATTACACAGTCTTCCATCCTCACGAACGGGAAATTAATCAGTCTCAGGATCGAGTCCGAATTATTCCGAGCTATAAACAAACCGCTCAATTAGGGAATATATAAAATTTCGCACCCTCGACTTAAGGAAGAGATGATACGTTTGCTACAAACAGTGTGGAACAAATTGAACGTATTTTTCGAATTGTTCGGTCACTAAGGTCACTTCAAACGTCTTTTGAAGCCAACTGACGGACTTGAATTTAGCTAAAAAAATGTCAGGTCTAGTGTATCAAGATGGAGCGGAAAATTCGCAAGGATATCAAAATGATGTAAATCGATAAAGACCGGAGCTCAGCGGGAAAGCGAGAATGTCGTACGATAAAAGGGAGAAAGAGTACAGGAAAATTATGGTCGCAACGAAAGCTCCGAATGTCCCTGAGGAAATGGGCCGTGTAACCCCCGGACCATGAGGTTTAATAGGAATGAGTTGTTGAACACACATGGGATTATAGTAAATACACGACTTTCCCCTGTCGTATTTCTACGCTCTGCCTTTCTGCAAGTTTTGTCCGACATGGTCATTTTAATAAAATCATATTGTCCCCGATGCCAACAAGGTACTACATGAAAGGAAATCAACCGGTGCCTGCCGGCCCACGTGGGTGGAAGAATTATTAGGTTTATAATACGTTATCATTAATGTTTTACGGTTTTTACTTCCATATTTAGGGCATATGTATATGGTGGTAACATTCAAGAGCAATACTCAAGAGTAATAATTCAAGAGTAGTAATGTAATCGTCTTAAAATCGAAAAATTTTCGTGATCCTATTTAATAGGATCGGAGCTTCAGAAAATGCTTATAGTTATACACTTTTACTCAGAATCACTTCCTGAACAAGTGTCTGTGTGTCCGTTTGTGGTCATTTACGAAAATGGCCAAAGCTCCCTCAATTCCCAACCTTTTTTCAAAAATTTCTCGAACTCAAATGTTCGTGCGAGACCTATCTCTGTGCTTGACTCACAGTATCTCCAATTTATTAGCACTTTTAGTGTTTCCTATTTAATTTTTTCTGGCCACAAAAAAATGAACCGATTTCAGCGTTATTGGTCCTAAAATCTTTGTTTTGCCTTGCAGAATACATGAACATTTATTTTGATTATTCCGGCATGTCAATTTTAGGTAGGTTTTAAATTGTTTAAATAAAGTATGTTTCTTCATCTTTGTAGCCTCGAAATCATTTAAAATCAAATTGTCTCGGTTTACTTAACTCATCAAAATATGGGAGTGTCATTTACTAGCATCATTTTCTAGCACTATTCTCAACTTTTTTTCAACGTGCGTTCAGGACTGGAAAAAATTCCGTTCACGTTACGGGAAAACCTGGCCCACAATGCCAGCTTTCCAACGGCCTAATAATCATTGAAATCACTCCACAAGTGAAGGGACCTACGGCCATTTTACTAGGAAAAAGTCGAAAACACGAAAAAATCGATTGTAGGTACATGTGTACAGTTCCCCGTGGCACAAAAAAAATTTTATGCTTCCCTTCAAATGTCTCTGAACACATTATTGGTGGGTAAATCTTGAATCGAATGAGATAACCTGAAAGGTTCGCAAGCCTGGAAAAATATACGGGATGAATGGCGTTACAACGGAAGAATAACACACGATTCGTAATGGATTAGCGTACGTTGAGGCCAAGGAGCAAGAAAGAGACGAAGACGAAAGAGGAGACGAAACCTTCAACAAGTGGTCAAACACTTGGTCAGCCTCTTCTTCGAAGGAGGTGGGTCATGTCCATCAGGAGTTCCACCCCCTCGAAACAGTTTGGCCTCGGTCATTTCTCTTCACATATCAAGCCGCGGTTACACTTGCGTTGTTGGGCCCAACACCGAATATTCGTCGGCCTCTTCCCGCAAGTGTAACCGCGGGATATTCGCCCGAATGTTCGCCAATGTTGGTGCTCGGGGATGCTCGGTCAAAAGGCGGTTTTTTGTCCCGAGTCAAAGGCGGCGAGTATTGGCCAACTTGCATATTCGTGCAGCGTTTACACATGCGGCCGAGTGTTTGGCGGGTTTGCTTCCCGATGCAAGTTGAAGGCGCTGAGCTCTCGTACCCCGGAGCGTGAATCATCGGAAGGGAGTTAATCTTTCTCACCCGGGGTATCCCTCCGGTGGGTGTCTGTAGTGACATTTCGATACCCCCATATACTCGATACTCGGTATCCAATGAGTATCGAAATCTCAGTACTGATATCGATATTTTATCGAAACATAAGTACTCGATACCATGGGTATCAATCGATACTTTCTATGGGTGTTTTCCCTGACAAACGTAGAAAGAACGAAATGATTTCTCAATTAAATTGTCCCAAATGCAACCAAATGCAAATTCATTCACCAGTGGTGCGTAGATAACACGCAATACTTCCATAATTTGAAACGTAAAAGTGTGACACAATTTGATCATATTTTGACTGCTTTTGAGGGTGTTCAGGTCAAAAATATGAAAAACTCACTACCTATGCCAATTTTAAAATTCGCCCAAAATTAAAATACGCCATGGTATCGGAATATCCTCATATTCTGCAAGGTAAAACAAAGATTTTAATACCAAGAACGCCCAAATTCATTTCAAGTTCATTTTTGTGGCCGGAGAAAAAAAAGAAAACACTAAAATTGCAAATATATCGGAATTACTCTGTGTTGACTGCTAAACTTCATCGTTGGTTGACAATATTCGTCGATGCTCGGGGTCGAGCGCCAACACCGCAAGTGTGTGCGGGTTGCGCGTCAATATTCGGGATATTCCGAGTATAGACGAATGTTCGGGCGAGTATGGGCGAATATTCGGTGTTGGGCCCAACAACGCAAGTGTAACCGCGCCTTAAGATCTCAATTTGCAGGGGTGCCGAGAATTTTGCACATTGGCGCCATCAATTTTACGGAAAATTTCACGGAAAACAAAGATTTTCGAACACGTTGGGTTTTTGGGGGAAATTTTTCTCAGTGGTTTATCGTAGTTTAAAGAGAAAGTAGAAAGCCGAGAACGGTCAAATTTATTTTGACCACTTTTATTTACATTTAATGTAAGATATTTACAAAATAAATTTGACCGTTCTCGGCTTTCTACTTCCTCTCTAAACTACGATAAACCATTGAGAAACATTTCCCCCAAAAACCCAATGTCTTTGTCTAGGGACCAAAAACTAGTGCTGGTACGCTCTGAGAAGTATTTTGTCAGAATATTACACATAATCTACGCGTCTTTTATGATGTTAGTCAAAATTCACTCATATCTCGGTGAGCTTTGTTTGCCCAACCCCTTATCTTATCACGGGCGATCTCCTGAGCCAAACAGTGGTAACTAAATCGCAGTGATGACTTACGGTACCGACGTTTTCCCGCCCGGCGAACCAGTGTTGCCAAGTTGAAGGTTTTCTCCCCGAATTTGGGGTTTTTAATGCCAAAGGGGGATTTTGGGGTTTTTTTCTTGGAGGTTTTAATGGAAGTCAGTGGGACTAGGGAAAAATTAAAAAAAGAAGGAATAACTGCCAAGTACAGCAGCACCGCTATTTGATTTGAAAGATAGGTACTCAAATAAAGAACATCGGGATATGTCCTGGAATAGATACCTACTTGAGGGTGCATAATAAACAATATTAGATATTATCTAATTTGTATTGATGTTTTGGTATGTTTATTGACTGACTTTACGAGCTATACTTGTCAAAATAATTTGTCGTGTTTAAAGGTTCGATTGTATGTATAAATTGGATGATTGGTAGTCGGAAAGAACGG
This sequence comes from Nesidiocoris tenuis, assembly GCA_036186465.1. Classification (NCBI taxonomy): domain Eukaryota; kingdom Metazoa; phylum Arthropoda; class Insecta; order Hemiptera; family Miridae; genus Nesidiocoris; species Nesidiocoris tenuis. The sequence goes on from AP028918.1 coordinate 655,552, forward strand.
GAATTGAATAGTTTATAGTTTTAGGAACTATTAAAAATTGTATATGTATAATATCAAGTTAGATAATGATTTATTTGAAATTGTTAATGTTTAATTCGTCCTTAACGTACATACGTGGGTAATAGTTTTAAATTAAATTTCAATAATCGAATTCAAGATTTGTTCAAAATCGTTTTTCGGCGAAAAATACTGATTGCAGCGGTAGAAAAATTTCCGTGATTTAGACATCACTGTAGAACTGAATACCGTAGGGTTAGCATAGGAAATCTATATCATGACAAGACCAGCCACTCAACTGGTGCAGACTATAATTCATATATTATGTTCTCGGTCACGACTCGGGCTAAATATTTTACAAATTTTTGGCGATATTGTCATCCACAACGAGGAGTTATTGATTGATAATAATTAATCAGTAGGAACAGTAGGACAGAGGCTTACGTGTTCCAGGACAAGCAGTGCAAAGGGAATATGGGAAGGTCTGGGGGGAGGGGGGTAGAGCTGAATATCGATCCTCGGCAGCATGAGAGAGCGAGAGAGGGATAGGCGGAGAGAAAGAGACGGAGCGAGAGGGAAAATCATAGTGAGCGAGGGAGCGAGAGGAATAGAGATGGCGGATAGTAGAGCGAGCGAGCGAGAGCGGAGCGAAACCCTCGTCCACCTCAGCCACTGCACCATGGCCGCCGTTTCCTTCCATTTCAACCTCTACGACCTCCACCGCGGAATTCATCTTGTTCGGACTGGGAGGCGCTAAATTTTGCAGGCTTCGAAAATGGAGAAAATTTCGAAAATTCCAAAAGATGCTGCGGACTGCGGCGGTGGAAAAAATTACGCCGCTCCGTCCAAGCGTGAAGTCGCATTCACGTATGTATACCGCGGGGATCGTGTATTTGATCGTAGTTGAGTAAGAAATTCGGGTATTTTTTAAATCTATATCGAAGATCATTTATGGACCCCCGGTAAATTGACAACTCAAACGTTTTGACCAGGTGCCCGGAAAAAAATGAAAAATTATTCCAACATTTTTTCGTAGCAGTAACAATTTGAACAATGATACCGAATTGCGCTAAAGTGAAATTTAAAGAAAGCCAAGACGAATGCCAGTGATAAAGGAAAAATGCCGTTATGCTTACCTGACTCTAATTAATATTAACAATAAAATTATGGTGAAAAAGTGAAATTTCATGGTTTTAATTCAAACTGATTTGGCGTAAGAATATTTAAAAAGTCTTTTTAATATGAAAAAATTTGCAAATATTTTAAAAATATTTTTTTTTTTAATTTTTTTAAAATTAATATTTTTGAAGTTTGAATTTGTTTAGTTATGATCCATGCCGTCCAAAATTTAAGGCTCGATTTGGTCGAGATGAGAAATTCGGGTATTTTTTATCTATATCGAAGATTATTTACCTATCTTAAATTACGTTCGCATAAAAAAATCCTCATATTCTGCTAGGCAAAGCCAACATTTTAAAATCAAGAATCGGTCGACTTTTTAAGACAACTAAAATTTAAAAATAAAACACTATAGGTAAGTGACAATATATCGGAAGTACTGTGAGTAATCAAAATTTCTGTTAAACTTGGTTACCACGAAGAGCATTCCAGAATCATTTTTTTCATTTAAATAAAAGGGGAAAAAATTTGGTTTTTGAAATTTGAAAAAGTTGAAAATTTCGGGAGATATGGTAAAAAGGTGAATAACTAGCAACAATTTCAACGTAGCATATTATTATTCATTTATAAACCATTGTAAAGGCCCAAGAAAAAATATAACACCCCCTGGGCTGTTCATAGATTTTTTCGAAGGGTGTAGAAAACGAATCTGCAATTTAAAAAAATTCGCCCGCCATGAACACTTTTTCTCTCGAACGGCTAGAGATTTTTTTTTAATTTCCAGGGAAAATCAAACTTGGTTCGGAAGAGCCCCAAGTCTTCAGCGAAATCGGTCAATTTTCTGAAAAAAATGGTTGGAACTTCGGAAAATGTGAAATCTTTTCCGCCATAGGTACAAAAAAAAATGTTTCATTTCATAGCTTTTTTCTAATTTTAATAATTTAAAAATTTAAATAATTTTGGCTAATAGGATAGGTATACAATAAATAAACCCCATCCAAGCTGTGTAATACACAATGTGTATCACAAAAACCACAAAAATACCTACACGTGATATTTATACGGTGCGCGTTTTAAAAATAGCTAAAAAACGCACCAACATAATATTCGTCGTAATACGGCATTATACAACAAGTGGTGGAGACGGTGACGGATATCCTAAGAAAAATAGGTAAAAAAAATTTACTCCAATAATCGAAACATCGCGTCGATACAAATCGGTATAAATTCGAAATAAAAAATTTTGGCTCCCGAAGCGATTGTTTCAAAGGAGAAAGTTAAATGGGGTAAATTAATTTTGCTCGCCTCTGGACCAAGGGCATCTCTCAGTATTGATCTCTAGCTCTTCGACTATGGGTGAGAGGGGGTGTAGATCCAAGGGATGAATACGACTATAGGGTTAGACTGGCCCAGTGATGGAGGGACGGGGAAGTGAGTCTGTTTTAAAATGCAAATGCAAAAGTGAATATATTAGGTTATGAGTGTAGTTTTAGAACCCTCTTCCCCCCTGGCGATGGGGGAGGTTCGTTCAGGTTTCCGCTCTCCCCCATTTTTCACGACCCACCCGCTGAGCGCGAAAAGGGGTGAAAAAGAGGAAGTCCTCCTCCGAGTGGAAGTCCTGGTGGGTTGTCGGAATTTTCGACCATTCTACACCCTGCTAACATTGTTGGGCGATTTCGAAATTGGTAAAAAACGAGTCATTCGACAAGCGGGGCTCAGCATACACAATAGATACGTCACTGCTTCAATATTTTGAAACTTATCGTCTGGATTGGTTGCCAACCCGACTAATTTTGACTTATAGGTAGTGAAAAATGTAAAAAAAACCTTCAAGGAATACGACAAGCTCAAAAAATTCAAAATCGGTTCAGTAGAACCAATTTAAATTGGCAAAAACGCGAAAAAGGAAAAATCGTTCTAAGAAATCTCAAGCCAAACCAATAAAAAAAAACACAATTTTTAAGCAAACCCCCTATCCTATGGTAAATCAAGCGAGGAACCCGGGAAAAATACTCGAAAAATTCTAAACCCACGGCATCACTTTCAAAATTGAGTTTTTGCGTTTTTTTTTCAAAAATATACCCGTAGACGGGCAAAACATTTTTATTGCATATTTGCAGGTTCTAGAACCTCTGAAACGTGAAAGAAAAGATTTTCAGGGGGTATTGTAAAAAAATTTTGCTCGACCGATTCCATAGGTACATTATTTTTGGAAATAATGTACCAATACGCCAAGTTATCGGGATATAAAAAACGCTGCTAAGTAGATTAGTGACATGGGTACATTATTTGTCTGGGTATCACAGAAAATAAAGTTCAAATAGTTGGAGTAGGTAGGTTTATCATCATATCATTTGTGGAGTAATGGTCAATGGTGAGTTCAATGATGCTTAAATGGTACTTTTTCACAATGATGAATAAATAGGTATAAAAAGAAGAAAAAACACTGAGCGATTAAACAAGACCCGTTGACGAGGTCTCATCACGAGGGGACAATGCTTCTCCCCAATCCCTTCCCTTATACCTGGACTCAAACCAGGTCCCTGCGGGTCCCTCATATACGGTATTGATACCTGAGATTTCCGAGAAGGCCTGACTCGGGATCGCATCTATTCACCGCATAGCGCTTTAAATTCCCTTAATTAATCTGTCCACCCTATTAATATGCGAGACTGACTAATCCCAATAACGTTCACTTTCTAATAGCCGAATCGCAGTTTTGCAGTTCCAAGCCTATAAACCGACGCCCTCGGATAAAGCAGTCGTTATCAAGGGTGGGAATGCATCTGATAGGGAATTTATCACCCGACGTTTTCTCCTGTATCACGTTTTTGCTTAACCCCATAGGTGCTTAGGCCGTAAAACCAAGAAAATTGCGAAAAAATTGACCCTGGTGACCAAAATCTCGAAAAAATGCCAAATTTCATGTTTCTTAGTCAATATCTAAAGATTCCCGCCAAAAAACCCCGAAGTCCAATCCATCATTTTTTTGAAATTTTTCCTAGGCCTAGGACCTTGGATTTTCCAGCTGGAATCGGTTTTTTGCAATTTTCTTAGTCCTGGAGAGTTGTAGAGAATTGCAAATTTTTTGTGTCATGTACCTGCCCAAAACCTACTCAAAAATATTTTTTTTGGAATTTTAACATTTTTTTTAAAGGGTCAAAAAATATTTTTTGTTTAGGTCAAAAATTAGTTTTTAAACCAGTTTTTGATTACTAAACCCCAATCGATTTTGACTTATAGGGAGTGAAAAATGTGTAAAAACCTTCAAGGAATCCAACGAGCTCAAAAAATTCAAAATCGGTTCAGTAGGACTCCCTCAAATTGCCAAAAACGCGAAAACGCAGAAATCGCATTAAGAAATTCAAGCCAAACCGATTCAAAAACAAAATTTTCGACTTTTTTTCGGAAAAACCACCCTATCTTATGGTAAATCAAGCGAGAAACCCGGGAAAAATACTCAAAAAATTCTAAACCCACAGCATCACCTTCAAAATTGAGATTTTGTGTCTTTTCAAAAATATACCCTAATTATGCCGAATTGGACCAGTTAACCTTCTCCGATCGGATTGCCCGGACAATATGCCTCAAGTTGGAGCAAACCACAACTTTCAAGACTAATTTAGTCAAAATCGGATCAGTATTTCAATACGAAGTGGCTGGACGAAATTTTTGGCCAAAATTTCGTCCGTCCACTTCGTATCGAACCGCTGATCCGATTTTGGTGCGGTTGGTCCTAAAAGTTGTGTTTTGCTCCAACTTGAGGCATATTGTCTGGGGAATCCGATCAAAAAATTTTAAGGGGTCGAAAACCCAAAAAAACTGTTTTTGAGATCATGACTTTTTTTACATTTGATCGTTTTTGAGTAGTCTAGAGTTGATTCAGAGGATTCCCTTATAGGAGGTGCACGTCACAGGAAAATTTGCTAAACGCTCGTTTTTTTTTTTTTTTGAAATCGGACCACTCCTTCTATGCGTTTTGCTGCTGACGGCGTACGGCGTACGGCGTACGGCGGACGGACAAAAAATTTTTATTGCAGATTCGTGTTCTAAAACCTCTGAAACGTGAAAGAAAAAATTTTCAGGGGGTGTTGTAAAAAAAATTTTCTTGAACAATTACATAGGTACATTATTTCTGGAAATAATGTACCAAAATATCCACAACTTCAGCAAGGTAAAACAAAGATTTTAAAACCAAGAACGCTCAAATCCGTTGATTTTTGTCGCCGGAACACGTTTTTTGGCTCACCTGTATTAGAAATTCAGATTTTTTACTTTTTTTACCAGCATAAAATGTTTAATTTTGTTTCAACCAAACGTTAAGGTAGGTACCGCAATAAATATTCAACCGATAGCAATACTCAACCTTAGGGCACATTCTGTACCGTAGGAGAGTCAAAATTTGGAAATAAATTGCAAGACATTGGTCAAATTTACGGACAAATTATTAATTCGCTTCGGAGTAGGAAGTCGGTCGAGGAAAACTAATTTAGTTAAGTGATAACTGCGGCATCCCGCAATCCGGATCCTCTTCGGTATCCGCAAAACCGCAATTTTCGAACGACGGCAGGGGGCACCCCCACACGTCAGTCTAACGCGAATGGGGAGTCGAAGTGACGAAAGGGTCTAAACGTTAAATACCTACAGAGGCCAGGGGGCAGGTTGCAAGGTTAACCTGTTTCGGCTGCGGTTAACCGAACGAATCGAGAGGCAGAAATGAGGGGTGTTAAAAAATCACATTCCGCCCGCGAGCATTTTTCTACATAAAAACGAAAGTTATTAGAGGAACCTTGATAAGGGCATTAGAGTACTTTTATCGGGGTAATTTTGAGAAAATTGATTGCATACATCCAAATGATGGCGATTTTTAAGGATATACCTAGCATAGATCCCGATATCATTTTTCAACCAGTGGTGCGTAGATAACACACATCGCTTCCACATTTTGGTTCGTATATTTTGGAAAGAAAGGAATTAGAAAAAAGTTTGAGAATTGAGAGAGGCATGGCCATTTTCAAAAATCCGAGACACCTGTTTGAAAAATGGTACCCACAAAGAGACGATATTTTTCCAAAACCTCAGAAACCGATTTTCAATTTGCAATCAAAAAATTCAGGAGTAAAATACCAACTCAAACCTTGCTCCCAGCATAATTCGAAAATAACGATAATTGTTATAGTCGTTTTTCGAATATATTATTAACTATAGTTAAGTTATGATTAAATTATTTAATTTTTTACAAAAATAAAATTCGTTAAAAAGTGTCAAGTTTCATCTCATTTGGACTTCTTTGAAGAAGAAAAAAGTGACGGCGCTAAAACCGATCGGACGACTCCCGCTGGGCGTTTTGACGTCTGGCCGCCCGCCCGCTTGTCTGCCTGTCACCTTCTCGTGTCAAAACCGTTCCAACAATCCATTTGTCTCTGCAGATCGAAAGTTACGTCTCCGAGAGACTTAAAAGCCAACTTGTACAGCCAATTTGTACGAATATGTTGAAAAGTCAAAGAAAGTCGAAGTCAAACTCAAACTGACGTTCAAATTTGAGCTAAAAGTCGAAGTTAAACTCAAACTGACGTTCAAATTTGAGCTAAAAGTCGAAGTTAAACTCAAACTGACGTTCAAATTTGAGCTAAAAGTCGAAGTTAAACTCAAACTGACGTTCAAACTCGAACTAAAAGTCGAAGCCAAACTCAAACTGAAGTTCAAACTCAAACTCTAAGTCGAAGTTAAACTCAAACTGACGTTCAAACTCGAACTAAAAGTCGAAGTTAAACTCAAACTGACGTTCAAATTTGAGCTAAAAGTCGAAGTTAAACTCAAATAGACGTTCAAACTCGAACTAAAAGTCGAAGTTGAACTCAAACTGACGTTCAAATTCGAACTAAAAGTCGAAGTTAAACTCAAATTGACGTTCAAACTCAAACTCTAAGTCGAAGTTAAACTCAAACTGACGTTCAAATTCGAGCTAAAAGTCGAAGATAAACTCAAATTGACGTTCAAATTCGAACTAAAAGTCGAAGTTAAACTCAAATAGACGTTCAAACTCGAACTAAAAGTCGAAGTTGAACTCAAACTGACGTTCAAATTCGAACTAAAAGTCGAAGTTAAACTCAAATTGACGTTCAAACTCGAACTAAAAGTCGAAGTTAAACTCAAACTGACGTTCAAACTCGAACTAAAAGTCGAAGTAAAACTCAAATTGACGTTCAAACTCGAACTAAAAGTCGAAGTTGAACTCAAACTGACGTTCAAATTCGAACTAAAAGTCGAAGTTAAACTCAAACTGACGTTCAAATTCGAGCTAAAAGTCGAAGTTAAACTCAAACTAAAAGTCGAAGTAAAACTCAAACTGACGTTCAAATTCGAACTAAAAGTCGAAGTTAAACTCAAATTGACGTTCCAACTCGAAGTAAAAGTCGAAGTAAAACTCAAACTGACGTTCAAATTCGAGCTAAAAGTCGAAGTTAAACTCAAACTGAAGTTCAAACTCGAACTAAAAGTCGAAGTAAAACTCAAACTGACGTTCAAATTCGAGCTAAAAGTCGAAGTAAAACTCAAACTGACGTTCAAATTCGAACTAAAAGTCAAAGTTAAACTCAAACTGACGTTCAAATTCGAACTAAAAGTCGGAGTTAAACTCAAATTGACGTTCCAACTCGAAGTAAAAGTCGAAGTTAAACTCAAACTGACGTTCAAATTTGAGCTAAAAGTCGAAGTAAAACTCAAACTGACGTTCAAATTCGAGCTAAAAGTCGAAGTTAAACTCAAACTAAAAGTCGAAGTTAAACTCAAACTGACGTTCAAATTCGAGCTAAAAGTCGAAGTAAAACTCAAACTGACGTTCAAGTTCGAACTAAAAGTCGAAGTTAAACTCAAACTGACGTTCAAACTCGAACTAAAAGTCAAAGTTAAACTCAAACTGACGTTCAAATTTGAGCTAAAAGTCGAAGTTAAACTCAAATTGACGTTCAAACTCGAACTAAAAGTCGAAGTTAAACTCAAACTGACGTTCAAATTCGAGCTAAAAGTCGAAGTTAAACTCAAATTGACGTTCAAATTCGAACTGAAACTCGAAGTCAAACTCAAACTGATGTTCAAACTCGAACTAAAAGTCGAAGTCAAACTCAAATTGACGTTCAAATTCGAACTAAAACTCGAAGTCAAACTCAAACTCACGTTCAAATTCGAACTAAAAGTCAAAGTTAAACTCAAACTGACGTTCAAATTCGAACTGAAAGTCGAAGTTAATCTAAAACTGAAGCTCAAACTCGTGTTTTTAATGATCAAATATTTGTAAAATATGGATTTGTAGTGGAATATGTCAAAATATGTGAAATGAAAGTGGGCTCAAACGGTTCAGAAAACGTCAATATGAACACTCCTACTTGAAAAACATCAGTGCATTGCCTAGAAAAAAATATGTAAACAAATACGGATCCGATCCCTAGTAATGATGAATGAATAATCCAGGCATTGTGTCAAGAGGGGGCGGTATACGAATAAATGATAGATTTTCCTAGGGAAAAAATATCTTCGACGGCGTCGGATGGGGAAAATTGTTCAGTGACAAAAATAGACCAACGGGTGGCGTCATGTTCAACTTTTGAACTTCGGATAAAGCCAGGTTCATTTGAAGCGACTGTGCGAATAGATCACATACGAATATTTGGCAAGGAAAAATCGTGGAATGATTTCATGTAGCGAACGGATTAGGGGTAATGGGTATCGAAAATTGACTAAGGGATCGGAAATATCGAGGAAAATTTCGGATAAATATCGTAAAATTTAGAGTTAAATTTCCGATGCGGTCGATCGGTCGCATAAGGCATTGCAGTCTGAGACGCATCGAGCAGGCCGCCCTTCAATCGGCCCAGAGCGCTCACCTGTAAACGTAGCCATGGCAACGTAATTCCCTTGTAATGCAGGCTCCCCCTCCCTAAGCAAGCAAGCGCATATATATTGATGAAATCGGTGGCAAATTCCCAAATGAGCCTTGGCCGCTGAACAATGGCAAATTTACAAATGTTCGCTACCAAAACTATGGTAGAAATTGCGGGCCGGTAATCCAAGGCAAGGAAAATGGCAAAAACGGTATTCACGCGACACGGTAGCTAGTTTTCGAAGTTAGATTAACCGAACAGAGGCCTCAAACTCCTCATACGCTGAACCAATGAACCGATGTTGACGTTCCTCATCTTTAAAACTAGATTTCTGTTGGGCTAACCGATTTCGATGGAAAATCTGTGCAGAGCTTCAAGGCCGACAGCAATTTTGAAAAATTCGTAATAAACAACTACAAAAACAGCGCGAAACATTCTACACAAAGATCTACAAAATGAAAAAAAGCGAAACCTACTGACGACAGCAGCAGACGGACACACTCCAAGACTTTCAGCCCTAAACATCCGTGGAGTAGAAAAATGTTAAACTTTTTATCGGCTTCGTCGAATTTAAAAGTTCGCCCGAGAGGAAATAGCAAATTAACCCCAACTCCTTATCGGGCCGTAGAACTTTGCTCGGAAGGTTGCGAAGAGGTTTCTGCCGAAGGAGATAAGGTTATAATAATGTGAGAGGGAAACCTTCACTAAACTAAGTAAACAGAGTCCGGTAGATGTTATCTTTGTTGTGATGACCTTCCTTCCCGCTCCGGCTATTAGAAATCCCTACTAGGGAATTTCTAGTCAAGGATGAATGACGATAGCTGATGGGACAGTAGAGTAGTATGGAAATTTAGAGGACGACCACAATCCTTCATTGTTTGGGGCCATTTTGAAAATAATATGGGAAATTTTTGTTTTAGTTCCATATTTACAGAGTGAATTGAAGGTTTTGTAATCGTCCTAAAATAGAAAATCGGATAGGAGCTTCAGAAAAAATTTCACTCATACACTTTTACTCAGAATCACTTGTGAACAAGTGTCTTTTTGTGGTCATCTACTAAAATGGACCTAGCTCCCTCAATTCTTACTATTTATTTGAATTCCTTGAATTTCTTGAATCTTTATCAAATAAAAGAAAATCAATTTTAAATTTTAAATTTCTGGGCGGTACAAACCAGTGATTTTGTGGAATAACGTTCTATTTTACGCTCCAAAAGCAGGCAAAACGCAGGTATTCTCCTTATAGCTTGACCGCTTAACATGGGTAGCAAGCACGCAGCTGATAATGAAAGGTTTTCAAGCTAGGGAATGAGGGAAAAATAATTTTTAAAAACTCTTATCAATTATACTGATGTTTGAAACGAATCCTTCATATCGCCGGTCTCAGAGCAACAACAACAACAACTATCGTCATTTTTGCCAAAAATGAGTTATGCATATGGTTGTAAAGCTCTTTCCAGCATTCTATAAAATGTGAAGTTCCATCGCAATTCCAATAGAATGTGCGCAATTCAGACAACAACCTGTATCGTCATTGTGTCGGTAACGAGCTGTACTTTCAGCTATTTGGCATTGTTTACCGTTTCAGACGAGGTGGCCTTGCATGTGCTCCAAATTTTACCGCAAGAGCGATTTTATTAGCCTGCTTTTATCGTATTTTTTCAAAGTTTTATCCATCCTTGACAACCATGGTTTTGGCTTTCCTGAAAAGTGACCAAAATGACGATATGGGGTGCTGCTCTGGGACTTGCGATATTTCAGTCGTTAGATTTTTCTTGGGGTCCCCTAGCCTGCCCTGAGGCAAAATCGATAAGGTGCCTACCAATGACGGGAAACCGACGGTCAAAAACGTTAATCAGGGAGATATTTATTGTTAAATCTGCTTCACTGGAAACACCTACATTTTTCGAACAGCGATTTTTCCATAATTTTTCTACATTTTTTGGGACAGGTGGAATATTTATTTAATATTTATGGAACTGATGCTCGTCCATTTGACTGCCTCGGTTAATAAAGGCAGTCGGGAAAAATGATTTAGACGCGGACACCGTAAAACTTTTAAACTGAATTTACTGAAAACAATAAAACTGAACAAATCGGGTTGAGTTACATCTCAATCACAAAAAATTACAATGTCAATCTTCATTAATCGGGAGGTTCCCAACGCGCAGGTTAGCCCGCAGTCCTACCATAATTTTTTTGATAATCCCTCTATTTCCAACACCCTTCTTGACACAGGCTACCTGGCAGTCTGATTCGACTACTTTCTTGAAAACATTTCAGCCGCGCCCGGAGCGAAGTTTCAGTCCGAGTTCTGTGCGAAAAGCGAGAAACTCCCGCGAGAGCGACGTCGCCATGGTTACCGATTTTCCAATTGTAGGGAAAAGGGCCTTTATTTCCCTCCCCTCGCCCCGCATCTGGTGGCTGGCCTCCCTTCCCTCGCCGCAGACCTCCGCATCTCAACCGCGCCCTAGAAACCGACTCTCTCCCCCTTTTCTACGGCCACCAGTACAACGACGACTACTACGGTGACCACCAATACGTGCAGGGCTACCAATACGAGGGTAGAAAATAGAATGGGAGAGACGGAGCGTTTCGAGAGAGCGCGAGTGAAGAGGAGCGCCCAAGAACCCGACCGACCGACGGCGGCGCAAAATGAAAAGTCGAATTTTCTCCATGTTTCCGAAAGTGGTATACCATACCTCGACCGGCAAGATTTAATTTTGCATTTTTAATAATACCCTCGCAAAAAAAAGGGGGGGACAGTTTCAGGATATAGATTCGAAATTTGTCCATTTCAGTAGAGAATTGGAAAACCTCGTATCAACCCAAGAAAAAAAAATTTCCAAAATTTTATTTTTCAAAAATTTTTTTATTTTTCAAAACTTTTTTCATTTTTCAAAACTTTATTCAAACTGTCTCAAAATGGAAGGAAACACAATTTAAAAAAATATTCTAACGTTTAGGTACCCGAAAAGTACAAATTTGTACATGGTGTATTATAGTACACTTTGGGCTATTCAGGTAAACCAAGGCACGTCGAGAATGGTGAAATTGACGCACTATATAGGATACATTAGTAACAAATCGAAACTGCTTTGACATTTTTCATGACTCCATCTGATTTTTTCAAGTGCGACTGATTATTTATAATGTTCCTGTCGAATGTGATTTTTGTCCATTTTTTGAAACGTAAAATTGTGACACAATTTGATCATATTTTGACTGCTTTTAAGGGTGTTTAGGCCAAAAATATCAAAAAATTCACTATTAAAATTCGCCCAAAATAAAAATACAATACATTATTGGAATATAAAAAATATCCACATATTCTGCAAGGTAAAACAAAGATTTTAAGACCAAGAACGCTCAAATCGGTTCATTTTTGTGGCCGGAAAAAAATAAAATAGAAAACACTAAAAATGCAAATATATCGGAAGACCTGTGCGTTATCCAAATTCCGATTAAACAGGGTGTTATGCCTTACCGAGGCCAACGTTTCAGTTCAAGAAATTTGAAAATTTTACAGGAAATATTTCACTTATCTGTAGGAAGGATGCACAGAGCGCATTAACTTACATTAATCCAAATTCTGAAACGAAATTATAGGTATAACTAGCCTGCAGGACTTACTGGTAGGATTGATCGAATTACTCACCTGAAAAAGAAAATTCACAAAATATAATGAAACGCGAACAATGAAAATTTTAAAAATGGTGCATCGACAGTCATAGTGTAAAAACCTGTAAGTGTATTTTCGAACACTTTTCAGGAGGCCAAAAAAACCGTTTACTTCCATTTAAACGGACGATAGTTTAATGTTCTTTTTTTATTTCAAGCCAAAGACCATTACCGACAGTTTAAACGTAGTTTAGTCAGAATTTTGCTGCAAGACAGGTTTTCATACAGAAATTCATTACTTACAGGGATTTACAACGAATTCATTACTTAACGGTTATTACAAACCCCCATAGAATCAAAAATATTTGTTGCAGCTGAGTTATGACGCCACCAGACGGTGCGCAGGGTCAAAATAGCTACCAAAAAAGCTGAAAACGTAATTTTCGCCAAAAATCGTACTTACAGGTTTTTACACAATGACTGTCGATATGTCCTTAAGGTTTAGGTACTAAAAAGTAGGTAAAAGTAGTTCCGTGCTACGGATTTCAACTAGAAATTTTCAATTTACTCGGTCCAATAGGCGCGGTTTTTCATTTTCTAGGCCAGGAAAGGCGGAAAGTTGAGAAGTGTACGGAAAAGTTGGCCAACGTCCAAGGAGGGCAGCCAGGACTTCTTTACCGCCGAAGTCCCGCGGTGGGGGAAAAGCAGCGGGTGGAGAAGGGCATAAATCATGAAACTTGGTGGCGGAATGGGGAGGGGGCTGTTCCAAGTTTTCCAACCATAAATAAAACATTAGCGGGAAGGGGGAGAATTGAGGAAATTAATGAAGAAAAACGGCGTCTGGGGGAGCAAATGCAATGATGAGTAGACGACAATTTCATAAGACCTAAACTCTGGATATTCGGAAGGAAATTAAACCCCAAGGCCCAAAAGTTATCGATATTTCTGAGAAATATTTTCCCCGAAATTGCCATTATGGGGATTGAAGTGGAATTTTGACCACATTTTATACGTCAAATCCAAAATCTCATATACCTACAACTACCTACTGATAAAAAACAAAACAATTTATTTAATCGAATCTCAGGCGTTTGAACACATAGGGAAAAGCCCTTTTGCAACCCCTATTATTAAACACTTATTGAGTTTTTGGTGATTTTCTAGCGTTAATGTTGTAAAATACGTGTTTCTAAGTTTTTTCTTACCCTTGAAAAAATCGTACTAAGTGAAAGCTAAGAAATCGTTTTTTTTAAAGGGTCAAGAAAAAAATGTTTTTGTTTTAGGTCAAAAAGTAGTCTTTAAACCAGTTTTCAATCACCAAAACCCAACTAATTTTGACTTAAAGGTAGTGAAAAATGTGTAAAAACCTTCAAGGAATCCAACAAGATCAAACAATTCAAAATCGGTTCAGTAGAACTCCCTCATATCGGCAAAACGCGAAAAAGGACAAATCGCGTCAAGAAATATCAAGCCAAACCGATTAAAAAAACAAAATATTCAAACTTTTTCGGAAAAACCCTCCTATCCTATGATGAATCAAGCGAAGAACCCGGGAAAAATACTCAAAAAATTCTAAACCCATGGCATCACCTTCAAAATTGAGTTTTTGCGTTTGTTCAAAAATATACCCTAATTATGCCAAATTGGACCCCTTAACCTTTTCCGATCGGATTGCCCGGACAATATGCACCAAGTTGGACCAATATGCACCAATTTTTGTACAAGCAAGATTTTCATAAAAAATAAGCACCTAATCTGCTTAGCTCGAACATCGTTATGTATTTCGAGTCCAAAAGGCTCATATTGTATGACACTCTTGACAAAAAACTAGCAAAAAATGGTAGAAAACCAATAAAAATTATGATCGTAAATAAAATGTATCTGCGGGAGTGACAATTTTTTCCTGTACCAACCATTTTTTGAATACGAAATTGATGAATAAATAGGTAATAGGCATTTTCTCGACGAAAAAAATTCCGCATTAATTGGCATCAGCGATAGCCACCTGTTCCATCTCGGGTTCAAGGGGTTCACACTGAAGGTACAGTCAGGTTCAGTTGAGGAGAGCCACCGCCTGTCAGTCTCCTGTCAATCAATACTCAGCCCCCCGCAGTCTCCACCCCCGACCGCCAGACTGTACCAGCCCCCCCTCCCCCTCACACCCTGCCACTACACCCTCATTCGCTCCCTTTCGCTCTTCTATTTTCATTGGGCCCCGTTGTCAGGGGCAACCTCCACGTTTCCTACTTCGTAGCGAAAAAAAGGGGAAAAAAGCTAAAAAAAAATCCCTCAACACACGAGATCTTTTTTATTTTTTTTTTAGTTTCATCCCATTTTCCATCTTGCTCGTCCGCTTTCCTCGCATCTATTTCCCTCCCAGGCGCGGGAACGGCACATTTTTTCGAATTTTTTCTCCCTCCCCCTCCCCTCGAGCTTTTTCCAGAAAGGTCTTTCCATCTCTTTTCACCGTCGACAGAACTAGATCCGCCGTACGAGAGCAGAGAGCGAGGGAAATCCAAGCTCCAGGGCTCAGCATTAACGAGGGCCCAGGGAAAAGTAAACCGCGGCTTTTTTGCGTTTTTCTCAAAGGGCAAAAAATGTGGGGGGAAAAGGTGAAAATATTCTCCTCTTGTTAATATTTTTACCCCTTCAATTTATACGGTGTTTTGATTATTATTGATAATCGCAAAAAAGAATACAACGCGCACAGAGTGAATGTAAAAATTAACGTGGAGGCGAACCCGAGGCAAAAATTTTTTTCGTGTTTTCATACGGTTTTTTTTCTGCCATATTCGAGAAGAGAATTCGTTTTGGGAAAACTTTCTATAATCATAAAAATGGGGTTTCGGCTTAACGATACATTTTTTGTCACCAGGTAAGTGCATGACTGTTATCGTGAATTAAAATAAAAATGTTTTAGGCTTCATTCGTAGGTACGCGTTCCGAACGTCCCCTTGTCGTTGCCGTCAGTTCACGCTCTATTTGCCATGAATAGAACTATAGTCGGTCCTAGCGTAGACATCTGCTCTTCTCTATTTGACCCCTCAAAAGGGGTAACTTGACGTATTAGTAACTCCGACTAGGTATGGCAGAAATGTCGATATTTTCGACGTGATAAATTTTTAACCGTGGGCCTAACCCTTTTTTCAGATTTCATCCGATTTGAGAATAATTGTCGAACTTTAACGTTGATTGCGGACCAGCAGCTGAACCGATTTTAACGTTCAAGGTGGTCATCCGATCGAGAATTTTGTGCTGTTTAATTATGGATGAAATACAATTTCACGTAGGATGCGTTATTTACGAGTTATACGCAATAAACCGAAAGAGTGCCAAAAAATCGCGATTCTGAAACGTAGAAATATAACGATTAACCCGAATTCAAATTTTCGAAAAAATTGTTGGGCATTTAGGCGACGCATTCGATTGCTCACACATCGGCTACGTTTCTACACCTGCCACCCTTGACAAGACAGATGCTAATGTCCGCCATTAACATTCAATAGATGGGAAATTCGTCAGGGTCGTTGAATAGATTTTCATAAATTATCGAAATTCAAACAGCCGACACGTGCCCACTTCATAATTTGACATCGACGGCGTGATTTAAATGCTAGTCTAACAAATGGCCCAATACCGTGTTTTTACAGTCATATTTACAGAGTAAATTAAAGAAGTATTGTAATCGCCCTAGGGTTAAAAATCGGGAGGGAGCTTCAGAAAATATATAAATTGAAGACTATACTCAGAATCGCTTTCTGAACAAGAGTCTGCGCGTTCGTCTGGTGCGTGTACATATTAACAAGAGCCGGACAATCATATCAAACTATAACGGACAAAATCGGACGATATTGGACAACTTCGGACAATTCAGGACCATGACGGATAATAGCTGACCATATCGAACAATTTGTATCTGAGCGAATCTGACAATAATTGACGGCGACTGACCACTTCGGCTAATGCCGGTCAGTTTTTGACCACATTGGACGACTTCGGACAACATTGGACGACTTCGGACAACATTGGACAGCTTCGAGAATATTGGACGACTTCGGACAACATCGGACGACTTCGGACAATAACCGACTTCGGACGACTTCGGCCAACATTGGACGACTTCAACCAACATTGGACAACTTCAACCAACATTGGACGACTTCGGCCAACATCGGACGACTTCGGACATTAGACGACTTCGGACAACATCGGAAGACTTCGGCCAACATTGGACTACTTCAAACAACATTGGACGACTTCGGACAGCATTGGACGACTTCGGACAGCATTGGACGACTTCGGACATTTGACGACGTCGGCCAACATCGGCCGACTTTGGCCAACATTAGACGACTTTGGACAACATTGGACTACTTCAACCAACATTGGACGACTTCGGACAACATTGAACGACTTCGGACAGCATTGGACGACTTCGGACATTTGACGACGTCGGCCAACATCGGCCGACTTTGGCCAACATTAGACGACTTTGGACAACATTGGACTACTTCAACCAACATTGGACGACTTCGGACAACATTGAACGACTTCAGACAGCATTGGACGACTTCGGACATTTGACGACTTCGGCCAACATCGGCTGACTTTGGCCAACATTGGACAACTTCGGACAACATTGAACGACTTCGGACAGCATTGGACGACTTCGGACATTTGACGACTTCAACCAACATTGGACAACTTCAACCAACATTGGACGACTTCGGCCAACATCGGACGACTTCGGCCAACATTGGACTACTTCAACCAACATTGGACGACTTCGGACAACACTGGACGACTTCGGACATTAGACGACTTCGGCCAACATTAGACGACTTCAACCAACATTGGACGACTTCGGCCAACATCGGACGACTTCGGCCAACATCGGACGACTTCGGACAACATTGGACGACTTCAACCAACTTTAGACGACTTCGGCCAACATTGGACGACTTCGGCCAACATCGGACGACTTCGGCCAACATCGGACGACTTCGGCCAACATTGGACGACTTCGGACAACATTGGACGACTTCAACCAACATTGGACGACTTCGGCCAACATTGGACGACTTCAACCAGCATTGGACGACTTTGGCCAACATTGGACTTCAACCAGCATTGGACGACTTCGGCCAACATTGGACGACTTTGGACGACTTCAGCCAACATTGGACGACTTTGGGAATATCTCCTTCAATTCTCAACCTTTTTTCAAATTTACTGGACTGGAATCTTCGTCTTGGAATGGCCCATCCTCCTTTTTAGCCAGAATTTAGATTAGGTACTTACAATACTCCCGATATATTGGCACTTTCAGTGTTTTTATTTCATTTTTTTCTAGGCATGAAAAAATTAACAAATTCCCAATTACCAGTAAGTAGGTATTTCCAAAAATTGAAAAGAAAAATTTATAGTTAAAATGTCGAAAATTCTATGGGCTCAAATTGGACCTCGTGGCGGGAAAATAGCATTCTTCGAGCTCGCAAGGGCCGACAGCGAACATAAAAACACTTTCGAACAGTAGCATGGCCGCTTGTCAGCTTATCTGATAACGCCCACTCATTACTGTCTAATACTTTGTGAATTATTCATTTTCCCCGGTCAATCGGAGGGATTTATTAATAAATCAAAAACGTGCCGTTCTTTATGTGCCATAACAGTCACCGTAAATTCCGCGCCTCGAAAGTCACCGTGTAATTTCATTGAATATCGACCCTCGGTTAAGGAAGAACAGGACCCCTTTCGGTTTCCTTTACGAAATAATAACTCCCCCTCTGTATAAGGGTTAATTTCAAATACTTAGTGTTGCCTAGGAAAGTTGACGTGCCAAACAGCAGTTAGTCGGAAAGTTGAAAGTTTTCATGTGCATTCGACCCTTACCGATTTACCGGGTTGATAAGCGATAACGGTGAACTTTGAAAAGAAAATCTCCACTTTGCACCGTCTATTTTCCGATTAGTTGAATTTATCATGTAATCGATTGTAAGGTCTTGTAAAAAGAGAGGGTAAGAAATATTGGCCGAAAATGGGACAATTTTACACAAAAATATATGTTACTTGGACAATTGGGTTAATGGACACGCGGACTACCAGAAATGGCGGATCTTGCATGTGGGCAGAAACCAGTTGATACGGTTGAAAAAGGTGCCAAACCCGGTTTTACTCTCAAAAAGAAAGAAAATTTGATTTAACCGAATTAATAATAATTATTTAAGTAAAAAACCTGTAAAACACCAAAGATGCCAGTATTTTGTAGGTATTCCGCGCGCAATTTAAATTCAACCAGCTCCACATAAAATTTTTAAAGGGGAAACAGGCATTTTCACACATTTTGTACACTCGTATCGGACAGATTATCCCTCGCAAACTTCGAAAGAGAAGTTCACCACTTCCGAGTGAAGCATTTCAACTCCAAACGAGAGAGAACTTTCTCATCCTGTCATTCATATTTTAGTATTTCCCGAGGATTGGAAGACATCGACGAGATCATCGATGAGGGGTCCGTGGTAGACATGACGTGATTCCCGATCCATTTTCTTGTACGAAGAAGATGAATTTTGGGTGGAGAAAAATTGAAAAAGACAGAGAAATTACCTAAAATTCGGCACCGAGAATGTGCCAATGTTCGTATTTCCGCAGAATTGAAATAAAATGTGTGATATACTTCGAAAAATGGAAGTGACAACAGTTCTACTGCTTTCCAGACAGAAATTTTCAGACGGGCCCTCGCATGAGGTCCTGTTCAACGCAACGACGTCCCAGCTTGACCTGACTCGAGAGCAACAGATCCTTGAACCCGAACCACGTGGACTCTTCCGAGACCTGAGTGAGCAAGAGAGAGATCCTTGACCCCCTCGGTACTTCCCAGGATCCAGTCCCAATCTCAAGATTCAGGTATGACGCCATTGCCAGCCTGATTGTCTAACTTGGGTTAAAAATGTATCGAAAATCACGCATACCGCATACAAGTGTCGTGACGTGATGGTAGACGAAGTCTTTAGACGACTTATCCCTTCTGTATGAAATATCTGCATGAAGTTTATCGACAGCGATACTAAAGCGAGAGGTTGGCAACTACGTTACTTCGATCTCGATTTCTGCTCTCATCTCCTGCGCACTGGGTTTTGCTGTTGCGCAGTATTTGTTTCAGAAAAGTCCATAAAATGATGACGTCTACGTATGCTGGACTTCCAAGAAGCAGGTAATGGCATTTTCTGAAAATAAAAACACCTGGGAGATAAGAGCAGAGTCAAGATCGGAGTTAAGATGGATTCACATGCGCGTTTTTCTCTGCGACCCGGCACAGTCCGTAAAGTCCGTTTATGCATCCGTCAAGTCCGCCAAAACGGTTACGCTTTGGTGATGTGACGTCGAACTGCGTAAAAATTCAGTCGTCATTTTGGTTCATGTTGACAATTCCGAAAGAAGATAGACATAGAGTCTAGATAAGAATGACAAGAATAGATAAGATTGAATAGATAAGAATAGACTTCATCTCTCTTGTCATGTTGAACACCTTGTTGTCATTGAAGGAACAATATGTTATTATTCGTTAGTTATTAATGTTTACAACCGGTTCGATATTTTCCGAAACAGTTTGAAATACGTACTACTCGGGTTCGAGACGAAACACTTTTTCTTCTCCTTCTTCTTCCTCTCCGTACTCTGCGTACAATCCGCTAAAATATCTATTTTTTTTTATATTTGCGTTAAGTGCCGTCGCCGAACTCTCGCCATAGTATTGCTGAAGTGTCAAGCCCATGCTACCACCCGAAAATGGTTTATTTGCCAAAATATGAAAGCAGCACTTGTTCTCGTATCCGCTGACTTGAACGATTACCGCACGAAGAGATGTAGACATCATGCGAATCGTAGGTGCTATTTATCTTATCTATTTATCTTGTCTGTTGCTTCCGATCGAATCAATCGGCCCCATACAGAATGGAAATAGATTATCCGAAGCAACACAGCTTCGTCCGATGTAAGTGAGCCTCGATTTGTCCGTATTGGATTTTCCCCTCAAGCCGCAGATCATTTGTACGGTTGCCCTTTTGTGTAGAACATGAAGCGTGCTGAATAATCTGTATTCGTTAGACGATGGATTGATTTCAACATTACGGAAAATCATAGGAAAAATATTGGAAATTATACATGCATTATGGACCGTAAATAGTATTATAACTAAACAAGAGTGATCCACAATACTTCCATATCTTATATGAAAAATTTAGAGCTCAAATTGGTTTTATTTTGAATAATTCGGAGGCCAAAATGGCCAAAAATATACGAAAGCACTATGCTAATTCTAAATCCCGCCTAGAATAGAATGAAAAAATTGAAGTACCTAATCAAGAATAAACAACGACGGGGCAGACAAAACACTCCAAGTGCCCATACACCAAGAAGTAAGGGTGAGTAATCGAAAATTTCGGCTAAACAGGCACGTTCTATCCTACAAAAACATTCGACTACAAAAAATTTGAAAAAATATCGAAAATCTAGGAAAATATCGATAGTAAAAGTGTACCTACCTACCACAAAAACGTGCTAGTTTTTGCAACACCTCTAGGAAATTTTGACTTACAGGTTATTGCACATGGCCACAGAGAAGAAATGAGACGAAAACGGAGGAATCCTGCTTCACTTGATGGATCTACGGCTCGAATACTACCCATAGAGCTCAAATCCTTATTCTATCAAAAGTTGACATACGAGGCTTTACACTTTTACTATCGATATGGCCGTTTTTGGATCATTTTTCCCCATCGCACACAGTTCCGCAAGCATGAAAGTAAAATGCGAATTACGGCGAATAAAACGTTAATCGACGCACCAATCAGGGAGGTAGTAAGCCTGGCCATTATCTACTGTTAGCATCCGACAAATATCAACTTCCCCACAATGAATATTGGTTATGTGCCGTTTACGAGCCATCAGACTCAGTTGGCTGCCCTCGGCAATTCATTAGTAATTAAGTCATTGACCACTGTCGGCCGACAATGCAGAATGATGCGCGTAGAATAATGTACTTCCACATTTACGATATATTACAAGTTGTACACTTCAATATTTAGGTGTATAATTTAACGGTACGCGACACGTATACCTACTTCTATTTTCTGAACGATTTTGGACCAAATCGACCATATCTGGACTGATTTCTAGGCTGCTTGATTTAAAAAAATCACGGTGAGCACAGTGTGAACTTGAAAACCGACTCAGGGCCGGGTTATCAATTTTTTCAAAGCTAGATTTATCCAAGGAAGCTTGGAGTAACTAATTTCCAAAAAATTTTCAGTATGACGGTCAATAGAAATATGTCCTTAGTAGCATGAAGGACCTAGGATTTATCCTAGGATAAATTTAGCTTTAATCGAAAAACCGAACCTTAAAATTATAGGTCACCCAAGAACACGGGTCCCCCAAAGACACTCAAATTCATCCAAAGACAACAGTCACCCAAATACACCAAATGTCAACCAGAGACGCCATGAAATTTACCCAAAGACGCCAAAAGTTACCAAAGAAAACAGGGCATCCAAGTACACCAGAAGTCGGTAAGGACACTCCGGAACGCTGGTCCCTTAAAGACAGCCAAAATTCCTCAAAAAACACCAGTCACCCCAGGGACGCCAAAGACACCAAAATTCACCCAAGAACACCGGTCTCTTGAACACACCCGAATTCATCCAGACACCAGTCGCCCAAAGTCACCTGACGTCACACAGGGATGACAAAAGACACCCAAAACTACCAGTTTCCTAAAGACACCCAAATACATCCAAAGACACCAAAAGCCACCCAAGAACACCGGTCTCCTATTACGCACAAATCCATCCAAAGACACTAGTCACCCAAAGACACCAAAATTCACCGAAGGACGCCATAAAACATCGAAAGTTACACAAGTACACCAGAACCAATTACGCCGGTGACCCAAAAACAAGTCATCACCCAAGTAGGTACACCAAAAGTCACCCGAGAACACCAAAGGATTCTGGTCACTCAAAGACGACTAAAATCACCCAAGGACACCAGTAATCCAGGAATACCGAAAGTCAAGGACTCCACAGGACACTGGTCATCCAAGGAGGACCGAGGTCACCAAAGAACGCCACAGGACATAACACCGGTCTCCTGAGGACAAGTCAAGTACCGGAAGTGATCCTTGGTACAAGCATCAAAGAATTATAATTGTAATGTAGCGGATTATTAGAAATTAGCTACTACCTATTTCGCAAGCAGAATTTTCCAGTTTCTACTCCTAAAACTCCTCAGCGTAGAAAAACATTCACAGTTTCATTCTGTTTCGAAGTTCATTGAGAAAATGCCAGGGGGGAATTTGCGTCCCCGGTCAATTAGGGCGCAGATGAATGGAGCGTCTCACATGTCATTCGATTCTCGTGAGGTGTTCGCTTTCGACAAACGACGTGAAAACACAGGGGCACGAATATCAATGTCCAGTGACCGAATGACAACAGAAACGACTAATGAGTCCTCCCGCCGACAGTGGAAGAGATCGATTACCAATTTCCACTATTAGGGTCACCATACGGTGGAATGTCCAGAATAGGTAACGATCCTATTTTTACTTAGGAATCCACAAAATAGGAAGTGGAATTTTCGTCGGAAAATTGAAATTCGGAGCGGAGGTTCGGGGAATTTTTTCAAACCAGTTATTCCAATTTGATTTTTTTTTACTTCCATATTTACAGAGTAAACCTAAAATCGAGAACGTAAATACACATTTACTCAGAATCACTTCCTGAACATGCGTCCGTGTGTCCGTCTGTGGTCATTTACAAAAATGACCATAGCTCCCTCAATTCTCAACCTTTTTTCAAATTTCTTGAACTGAAATTTTTGTCTCGGCAAGACCTAACACCCTGTTTAATCGGAATTTGAATAACTCACAGTACTTCTGATAAATTTGCATTTTTGTTTTTTTTTCCATTTTATTTTTTCCGGCCACAAAAATGAACCGATTTGAGCGTTCTTGGGCTTAAAAGCTTTGTTTTACCTTGCAGAATATGTGATTATTTTTTATTTTCCAATAATGTATTGTATTTTTATTTTGGGCGAATTTTAAAATTTTAATAGTGAATTTTTTGATATTTTTGACCAAACACTCTTAAAAGCAGTCAAAATATGATCAGATTGTGTCACAAATTAACTTTTCAAAATGTGAAAGTATTTTGTGTTATCTACGCACCACTGGTTATGCTGTAGAACCATGAATAACCCCAAAAATCATAATTCGCCTTAAAATCGAAAAAATGCTGCCTTCCCTTCAAACTTCATCATCTACATTGTAGGTAGGTCAACAATATTTTATAGCTTATTCAAGCGAACATGTACAAATTAACGTACACTTCGAAAACGAAAATATTCCCCGAGTAGAAAAATAATCAAACATCAGATCCGTGTAATCGAACCCTAATGTAAGCGAACCGAAATAGACGAATAATATAAACGCTTTTAAATGGGAAAATCTATTTTTCGACCTGTCTTTCCCCTGTCGTCCGGTTGCCAAGTTGGAGATTTTTCTGGCCCGATAAGACGGAAGCTTCGCACGAGAGAGAAGGAAAAGAAACACACTCGACCCAAATCCCCGAAAGAAATGGGTATTTTTCTCGCACCGGCTATTATAAAAACGAAAAACACACACGAGATTAGATTAGGGCTGAATAGACGGCCGAAGCATTCCGACGTTACAAGAGAGAGAAAAATGTTTCGAAAAATGAATTGCAGAAATCCTCGAGGATTTCATTTGCCCGGAAATCGCAAATCGGTCCGGAGGTTCGATTTTGACGCATTTGAAAATTTGCATCGAGCGCCGAAAATTGTTTCATCTAATTCACTATTATTGATTTTTGTTATTCAATTATGAATCTAGATGTCATGTTTTTCTTCATGCAATAACATTTACCGGAAAATTTACTTTTTGCCGGGACATTTTGTAGAAAACCTCACAAATCGACAATTTTCCAAAATATTCTATGGAATAATAAATAATTTTTTTCCGAAGCCAATCAATTTTTACTTCTATATCAACGAAGCAAAATTTGCTTCCATTTAATGGAAGTATTGTAATTGCCCTAAAATCAAAAATCGGATCAAAGCTACAAAAAAAAAAAAACTTTTACTCATAGTCCACTCTCACATTTAATCACTTACTGCGACTGTGTCCGTCTCTAGTCTTTTACAACAATTTACATTTTTACAATTTTTATAGTTGTTAGAAGACTAGAACTTTCCGTTAAGATAAATAAAAATATGGAATGATTATTTTGATGAATTTGTGGGAAATTTAGTGTATTTTTTAACAGCAGCACAGCAAGTCCCTAATTTTACGCTTATAATTAGGTACCTAATTTATCTCCAAAGTAATGTCAAAAATCGCAAAATCATTAATTTTACGAGGTATTTCGATTTTAAAACTCAAAAAACACCACTAACAAGGGAAGATAAAGGCGTCTTTTTTCCGTTTTGTCAATAATTGGCCAAGGGGGCAAGGGAAGTAGTGCAGTGCCCGAACCTGCGCCGAGAATTCCACGTTTGCGGGAACCCGACCGCGCATTACCGATCGGGGGCGGCCGATGCGGGACGGCTGGTGCGGGCGGGAGGCGGCCGAGAGCCGGGGGTTGCCATGGTTACCCTGTAATTATTAGGGGTAAAAAAGAAAGAGATCCTCCTCCTCTCCGTTCCGCCGCCGCTCTCCGTTCCGTTTCCACCGGAGCTCGTATTTACACACGCACACGTGTTCGCCCGTTCCCGTGTCCCAGAAAAACGAGACGTCTGACCGGAGAGATTGAATACTGGAGAAATGGGAATGTCATTTGTTTGCGGAGTTTCTAAAAATGCCTATTTTTCAAAATGGAGAAAATTCAAGGAACTTGAAAACCGATCGGTCGAAAATTTGAGAAAAAATTACAAAAAAAATGCGAATAATTTGATGTTCACTCACCCTTGGTCAATGCGGTCAACGGGTCCCTGCATATGAGGCGGCATGCCGAGCCCTCCCCCGGGCATAGGAGGTCCGCCCATGGGCGGCCCGTGCGGTGCGAACGGCGAGCCGGGCGGTAGGCCGAACTGGTGCGAGCCGAAAGGTGACTGTCCATGACCGCCTCCGTGACCGTGGCCGCCGCCCGGCGAGGCGAAGTGAGGGTTACCGGGACCGGAGGGAGGCCCGCCCGGCGGGCCAGGAGGGCCGAACGGTGGCCCCGAGGAGCCGGGCCGGCCGACAAATCCCGGCCCAGGGCCGCCGCCCGGGCCGGACGGCGATCCGAAGCCGGCGCCCGGGCCGTTGTAGACGGAGCCGGGCGGCCCTGCCGAGTTCGGCGGGCCGGGAGGGGGAAAGCCGGAAACTTGGGGTCCGGGCGTCGACGAGCCGCTCGGCGCGGGCGAGGCTGTGTATTGCGGCGTCGTCGAGCCGGGCGGCGGGTAGGGACCGGCCGAGCCGGCGGGCGATCCTCCGCCAGGGCCGCCGCCCGGCCCTCCGCCCGGACCGCCGCCTGGGCCGCCTTGGAAGGGCGACGGGCCCGAGTAGGAGCCGCCCGGGCCCGGACCCGGCCCGCCGCCCGGCCCACCGAAATTGGGCGTTGAATTGGGAAAGTCGGCCGGGCTTCCCTTCCACGAGACGCCCGGGTCCTCCAGTGTGGCCGGTAGTGAGATCGGAGGGGCGACTCGTCGGCTACAGCCTGCAACAACAAAAAAAAATCGAAAATTTTTATCAAATTTACAAAATTATTCATTTTTTAAAATTTCAATTTTTAGAGGGTTATTTCCAGAAATTTTTATCAAATTTCCAGAAATTTTTATCAAATTTTCAAACATTTTTAACAAATTTACAAAATTGTTCAAAACTTTTTCTTATACACATTTACTCAGAATCACTTCCTGAACAAGTGTCTGTGTGTCCGTGTGTCCGTCTGTCTGTGTGTCCGTTAGTCCGTCTGTGGTCATTTACAAAAATGACCATAACTCCCTCAATTCTCAACCTTTTTTCAAATTTCTTGAACTGAAATGTTCGTCTCGGCAAGACCTAACACCCTGTTTAATCGAAATTTGGATAACGCACAGTACTTCCGATATATTTGCATTTTTAGTGTTTTCTATTTTATTTTTTTCCGACCACAAAAATGGACTGATTTGAGCGTTCTTGGTCTCAAAATCTTTGTTTTACCTTGCAGAATACATGGATATTTTTTTTATTCCGAAAATGTGGCGTTTTTTTATTTTGGGCGAATTTTAAAATTTGCATAGTGAGTTTTTTGATATTTTTGACCTAAACACCCTTAAAAGAAGTCAAAATATGATCAAATTGTGTCATAATTTTACGTTCCAAAATATGGAAGTATTGTGTGTCATCTACGCACCACTGGTTAAAGGGTTATTTCCAGAAATTTTTATCAAATTTCCAGAAATTTTATCAAATTTTCAAAATTATTCATTTTTAAAAATTTCAATTTTTAGAGGGTTATTTACTGAAATATTTCAAAATCGAAGGCGGTTCAATCGTGGTGATGTTTGTCGGAATCGTCGTCGTGTAACGATGATTTCTATTAAATTAATTACTTGCAGTATTTTAATGTTTATAATGATAGTTGTCATTGGTAGTGCATTTGTTACTTGAGAAATTAGAGCTCGTTTAGGGGAATTTGTGATTTATTATTACTTGCAACCTGGAGACTAAAACACGATTCAGAGTTACATAGTACGATCGAATTTTACGGACAATAATACGGATGAAATAATACGGCTTTCACGTTGGGCGGAAAATCACAATTTTTCAAGAAAATTAAAAAACAAAAATCTTTAGCCGTTTGGGACGTACGGAATTTTTGATTGCAGATTCGACCTCTACACCCTTCGAAATGTAACCTTCAAAATTTCAGGGTAGGTTAGACAATTTTTTCCATGGGTCATAATGGTTCATTATTGAATAATAAACCAAAGAATACCTACGATTCATCACACTATTAAGCAATGCCTAGTTCAAGTAATGTAGTACGTACATACTTTGTTATCATGGAACGTACAAGTAACAACGAATATTTAACTGCTACTAAATCACAGCTATTCGAACAGTGACTACGAATTGCGATGTCAAAATTTGACATTATTTAATAAAAATCGCTTCGAGAAAATTGCAAAAGAGCTTTCAAAATCAAAAATATAATTAAATCCATCGATTGGTAATTCTAAAAGACCATTTTTTTGGAAACTTGATAACACCCACACAATATACTTAGTATATTATGTGTGTACTATAGGTGTATTAATTGATTTTTTTTTTTTGTTTTGCTGATGTTTAGATAATAGGTAAAGAACTTAGGTATCTGAACTTAGGTACATGCGATTTACAAAATTTAGGAATTTGATCTAGTACCAACTAAGTCGGTTGGTACTATACGTAAACACTCTGTATTTTGTAAAGGGAAGAAGACAAATAAATATATTAGTATCTCTCAATAATAACTATAAAAACTATCATACCTAATTTTTAATTAGTAATTAAGAATATAATTTATTTCGAAAATATGTCGGTACCTGCCAAATAATAAGTAAAGAGGAGTCTAACTTTTGGCATTTTTGAATAACCTACTTGGATTCTCGCCATCAAATTTATGCATGAAAATTTTTAGATTCAAATACTGTCAATGTGGACAGCTCATCAGCGCCGATTTTGTTCAGTGAAAATTAACCATAACAAAATTAACTGCTATCAAGTCACTGTTCTTCCGATCCTCTTGTGTATTCTTGTATGCATAATATTATGATATTTTTCTAATGTAGAACATATTATTCGCGATAAAACCAGTAACAGGTAAAAGTAGAAGGTACCTAGAAGGCCTAGTTCATGTAGGCACAACAAAAGTTACAAAAACCCCAATTTTGAAAAAACAGAATGCAGATTCACTGGCGAAATTTTTCTTCTGCATAGGCCGGTGAAACTGTTAGTCAAAGCTCTAATTCAGATCCGCGAATTTCCAAATTAAAAATCCTACACTTCAAAATTCGAAATTTACCAAATTCCATACATTTTGATACAAAAGATACCTACCTAACCTAGGAAAGTAACCATATTTTAGAAAAGCTTCACACGTAAAAAATCGGAATACTTTGTAGGAAATAAAACTAAAAACGAAAACAAAATAATGTGAAAAATGTTGAATTACATTTCGTTTTCCGCTGTCCTCCACGTCCTTGCCTCATTTTGCGGCTTTAGGTTCACTTGGGGCCGAAATTCGGACGACCGGACGACACTGCGAATAACTGCACTTCATAATAACGCGAAATTTCGATAAAATTTTATACGGAAAACCGAAAAGTGTCGACAATTTTCGGGAAAATCACTTTGCACTCGCGAATCGTCGAATAACCGAAGTGCGCGGGGTGAAATTTCCGATTTTCTTCGCACCGTCGTGTCCTAGGAAACAGGAAAAAATGAAAAATCCGCTCCCCGTCGGGCAGAAAATTCGGTTTTCGGATGCCGAACGTTGGAGGAACGCGAATGCTCAGCGCACAACATCCGAACACAACATTTCGACTAACCTCGAATTTTTGAACCGGGCCGGAAAAAACGCCCCTTTTCCCCCGTATGGCGATCGAGGCGGGAAATGGGGGAAATTCGAAAAAACTGCACACTGGCGGGATAAAACTCAATTTCGACTACAATTCACCGTACGGAACCGAGTAAAAATCCCGTCCCAACGTTGTCGGGTTGACTGTACCCCATTTCTAAATAAAATCAACTCGCTCTCAAGAAAGGCTCCAAGTAAACACTGCACTGGTCAAAATGCGTTTTTCTATATTCCGCCTAGGGAAAAAAACGGGAAAAATTCGGAATTTTCATCGTAAAAATGAAAAATGGGGAAAACTCGAGTTTTCGACGTTTTTTCTCAACTTTTTCCGAACGTTTTTTTGGCGGAAGGAACGCGTTTTTACAGAAATTCCCGACCCGTTTTGACTCGGGCGGTGGTCGTAGCGTTTCTCCCCTTCACCGGAGGGAGCCACTGGTGCCTCCCTGTGACTGGGAAAGAACCAGAATAGAGCTGGGAAAAACGGTGATTTCCCAATCACCTGTTACCAAGTTCCTGTTACTCACCAGTAACAGGGTGAAATCACCGGTGACAATAATCACTGTCAGGGCGGCTCAACGATTTTTAACGAACTTTGGACCTACCTCATTCTTACGTTAGTTTCACGGGGTAACCAGTGGTGCATAGGTAACTCACAATACTTCCATATTTTAATACGCAAATTTTAGACACACCTTTACTGGATTTTGGCCTACTTTGGAGGCTGTTTGGAACGATAATGTCAAGAAACTCACTAACCAAACTAGCCTAAAATCAAAACACGTCAAGTTATCAGAATATAAAAAATTCCCACACATAAAGGACACCCACGTATCTAGGTAAAACAAAGAATTTAAGACCAAGAACGCACAAATCGCTTCACTTTCTGGCAAAAAAAGCCTTAACACTAAGGTCATGTTACAGTTTCAAAAAACTAATTTCATAAATATTTTAACGTTAGCAAAATCATCAGATTCAACTAACAACGACGCTGTAAAAAAAAAATAGATTTCAACACAAACTACGTCCTTAGGGGTAAATGCCAACAAGGAGATGAGCAACAACAACAACCTGCCTAAAATCAGAGCGGATCCACCTCCCTGGATCACTCTCTCGATCACTGCTGCAGAGAATGAAAATCACTGGGGGTGATTGAGTAATACCCCGTTACTCAATCACCCCCAGTGATTTTCACAGGGGTGTTACTCTGCAGTGATCGGTGATTGGCTCACCTAGTTGGCAGATGCCGTGATTCGTCATGTGCCCTGTTATCGGTAGCAGCCATGTTACTGACGTGATCCAGTCACCTGCGTGATCCAGTCACGTCCTTGTTGTTGTGCTCAACTAGTTGCCTGTCGTTATCGGCTGTTATTCGTGATCTGGCGCGTTTGTAAGTCGCCTGTGATTCGTATTATTTGTAACTCCCCTGTGATCCCATCACCTCCTCGTCTCGTTTTTGGATAAATTGATTCCTTTTGCTTGAACAATTTTCAAACTCATCTAATCTCAAGTTGGGTATCCTTTTTTCACCCAGTTTCTAGTGAAATTGAATTAGGTATTTATAAATTAATTCCACTATTGTTTTCTTCTCAAAACTTGTAATGAGCTTTTTAATGCTTGCGTTCAAGTCTCTTGTGGTGCGTTCATCAGTGATAATTATAGCTGTTTTTCAATTTTTTCTATTTCTCCTGAAAAAATCTCCCGCGGGCAAATTCCTTCTTTATTTTTTTGCAGTGAAATTAGTAACGGGGTTTTTTCAGTAACAGGTGATTGGGGTAGCAGTGAAATGTCGGTAATAGGTGATTTTCACCGGTGAAGTGAAATCACTCCCAGCCCTAAACCAGAAGGTAACCTAACTCGAAAACTAACCTTTACCAACAAAATTGCCACTGGTTCCAAGTCCGAAAAGGCGTCAAAAATCGAGTAAAAGATGAGAGATTTTCGAAGAGTTGGATGGAAATTCGATGAAATAGCGTTAAATATTGGAAAGAGAGGAAAATCGATGGAAAAACGAGCGATCCGCAAGAATATAACCCAACTGTGACAAATAACCGAAACAATGCGTGGAAAATCACCGTTCTTTCAATACGTTGTTTCCTAAATCACCGACTATTTTCGATCGCGAATGACAGGACGAGCGGATATCGGCGAAAATATTG
The DNA here is from genome assembly GCA_036186465.1 of Nesidiocoris tenuis. Classification (NCBI taxonomy): domain Eukaryota; kingdom Metazoa; phylum Arthropoda; class Insecta; order Hemiptera; family Miridae; genus Nesidiocoris; species Nesidiocoris tenuis. Next base: position 686,923 of record AP028918.1, read on the forward strand.
AAATTTCGAGTATTATTGAAGGAGAATTTTCGAAAACTTTCCATAGTTTATTTCTTGGATATTTTCGATTTGTTTAAGTAAGAAAGTCCTATGTTCATATTCCTTGGGATAATGCTACGCTCTCACGTAGGTATCCAAATTGGCATTGAAAAACGTTAAATTTACTTTGAATAAAAACTCAAAAAATGAGGGAAGAGAAAATAGTCTATTCCACTTATTAAGGTATAATTGTAGACCGGTTTCGGTTATTACACCATCATCAGTACTTAAAAACGACGTCGCTTTTAAGAACTGATGATGGTGAAAAACCCGAAACCGGTCTACAATTATACCTTAATAAGTGGAATAGACTATTTTCTCTTCCCTCATTTTTTGAGTTTTTATTCAAATTATGGGATTCCACAATTTCTCCGCGAGTGATTTAGTATCTGTTAAATTTACGTTAAAAAATGATTGAAAACTCGAAAAACAGTCAATTTGACAAGACAGCTAGAGAAATTCGATCAGACGAAACGTTAAGAAGTAATGGCATATTATACCAACATTTTAAAAAAAGAGGTATTACAAAAGTAATTTTTGCTTTTGCAAGTGAAGTAATAGGGACCGACCTGATAATGGAGCAATTTATTATAATGTTTTTTTTGGTCACCTATCACTATGGTAGGAATAATTTGATATCATCAGAATTTTGTTTTTAGGTTGGCATTTAACATTTTTATTATTTTAAAATATAGAGCAAAAGATATACCAAGGAAGGATACAAGGGAGGTAGGCGTATGATAAATATGATTTAATTGAATTATACGATAAAGAATTGGAATAAATTGTAAATTGTATAATAATAGAACCTGTCTATTTAAATCAGATGATGATTTATCTATATGATTAATTTAACGATTCACAGCCTGTTTTCGCTCGTAAAATTTACCTAATACCGTGCAGACATACAAAATAGCTTGAAGTTTTATTAAAAATTAGGTTTACCGCCACTTTTCAAACGTTTGCCCTTCTATTCCCTCAATTTCATTGATATCAGAATAATGGTAGGTAGTGAAATGGGTGAAATTCAACGATTTCCAAAACTCTCACCACAAATCTTCACTTTTAGGCCACGAACAATGTCGAAAAATGTTACTGTAAATTGCTGTATCCAAAATGAAATTGAAAAATGTTAAAATTGAGAGCATCTTCCAATTTTTATGGGCTCAAAAATTACCTATCCAAGTTTTCACCGATTTATTTATCAAGAAGAAGCAATTGACTCTTACTAAATGGATGGGCACTAGTAACACTAATATTAAAAACATTACACACCAATATTGGCAAAATGAGGTTTGCTCCAATACGCAAAATTAAAACTGATCAATTTATAAAATTGTTTTGTCATGAAATTTGAAATTTCCCGGCTGATGCGGTTAAACTGTTTTCAAAACATTTTATTACTTACGTCCAAAACTTAATTTTTGAAATTCGCTATGTCAATTTCTAATTTATTGCATTACGGCTGAGAACTAGAAGAAATTCGATGTTTCACAGTTATTTGAGAAAATTGCGGAAATTCTCAAAATAACCGATTACTTAGGTCGCAAACTTGATTTAAAATATTGTCGGGCGGATTTCCGATTTTAAGAGCTTGTAAATCGCGGGTAATTCCATTTTTCCCAAGCTTTGTTTGTTTTCGAGGAAATCGGGGAAAACCTGTGAAATGTAACAGTGACAAAATCACTGGAACGCTAACGCTGTCATTACGGGCTTTTCCGGCTGTTTTTCCCGTCGAAGGGCGTCAAAAATAGATTTTTCCCCCGCAAAATAAGGGACATTATTTTTTGAGAGTAGAATTAACAAAAAAAAAAATAGTTTCTAAAAAACGTTACCTTTTTTCCCCGTGATTGTTGCCTCTGTGAAATTTCCCCGGTGCGTCAACTGATTTTCCTCCTGGAGCGGCGGCAGAATTCGTCCGCCGAAAATTTTTGAACTGGTCCCATCGTTTTTTACGTCGGGCTGGAAAATGCGCGAAATATTGTCACGACACTGGAAGAACAGTTTGACACTCGCGGACCGGTTAGCCGGGCCGTTCCGCCCGCGTCACGGCGACCCTTAACCGTGACAGCTTCCCCTCCGTCGACTGTTACCGGGCGGGTTTTTTTTCCCCACGTTCGCCGCTCCTGTGACTTTTGAACCGCAACGTTGATTTCACTTCGTTCGAACGGCACGGCCCGAACCGCTGGACCGATTTTGTCGCTATTTTCCCTGCTCGGCGGCGGAATTTCTCCCCGGTCGACGGTTTGACTCGAATCGCGGCTCGGGAACGGGGATTTTCCGGTAAACTTTCGTCGCCCGAATCGCGAGGTGATGCGCGGCGGCCGGCTCGAGCGGTTACCAGACTATTTTTTCCTCCCGTCCCTCCCCCTCGGCGTCCCGCCCCCCCTCGGCTCCCCCCCTTCCCCACCTCTTTCACGTCGTGAAGACAACGTTAGTTGACAGTGTCAACCTCCGCCGCCGCCCCCCTCCCCGGCCTCCCCCGCGGCGGTCCCCCCCTTAAAAAATCAATAAAAGTACCGCCCGGCGGTGCGAGGGCGGGGGGTGCGCCCCTCTCGCTCGCACGTTCGACTTTTCGCAGCTTCGCTCCTCGTCGCCCCTTTTGTCTTTCTGACACTTTCTTCCCCACCCCCGCTCTTTTCCTCTCCTCCATTCTTGAAAATTCGGTCCGGCTAACCGGATCACGCACAGTGCTCCCTATTTTTAAAATTTAAACATTTTCATATAAACAATATGATAATTTTAAAATTAGCCAGTTCAATCAAGGCGTACTATAATACGAGGTGAGGCGACTAAATGGGAAAGGCAAATATTTCCGGGAAAATTTTTCAAAATTTAGCTTTGACATTGGTACTTTATGTATCGTAGAGAGTATACTTGCTATACATACCAATGTCCCAAAATATTAATCTTGAGATTTCGCTAGGTATCGAATAATCTACCGACTCCGATCTACCGAAATAGCCAAAGAGCGTTTATCTCGGAAGTTTTACGTGCTACTTATCAAAGTTCATTTTTCATTTTTTTTTTTATAAAAAAAAATTATGTAGGTAAGAAGTTTTTGTAAAATTATGGAAGAAGTTTTAATTTTTACTCGTGAACATATCAAAAACTTAGAGCGCTATAATTTTTTCAAAATGCCATTTTTGGCCATTTTTCTTACCAATATTTACTTACTTTATTCACAATCCATATCACGTTCCGTATTTACAATTTAATTAGGTAATTTAAAGCAAATTTAAATTTTAAATTAATTTAATTCTTGGCCTTCAAATCTCGGTTTCACGTTTTAGGATTACATGGATATTTTTTATAATCTTATAACTTGACGTTTTTTGATTTTAGGCGAGTTTTGAAATTTGCGTTGTGAGGTTTTTGACATCCTTGATCCAAACAACCTCCAAAGTATTGTGTGTTATCTGGGCACCACTGGTTTATAACATTTTTGGACATTTCCTTAGGACGTCTTCGATTTCTCATAAAATTATGGGAAAAACTTTTGTGATCAAAAACTTATTTCTCATTTCTCAATAAAAAGCCATTTTAAGACATGTTTTATTGCCCACATTTTTGGACATTTTTAATTTAGAAAATTTCTTTCATAAAATTAGGAATTACCCATTGCCGAGACGAACATTTCCTACAACATAAGAAATAAGAAAAAATGTTGAGAATTGAGGGCGGCATGGCCATTTCGGTTTTATTGCTTAATAATAAACCATCGTAATCATCCGAGAAAAAAATTCCAGAAATTTCATGGCTGATAAATTATAAGAAATGAAAGTAAGTAAATTTTCTAAAAATCCTTTCTTCTTCTTCGAAAGTAAAAATCAAATAATAACCCAAAACATGCAACATCAGCAGCAAAAAAAATTACACAGTTTTCACCTCAGTGTCGTAACATACGTGATTAGCTTACCGGTCTCTCGTCATGTTTTCTTGTGAAACTTCGCCGAAACTGGCATCATTTCAGTCGAAACTCGCGAACCGGGCTGATGTAAACATAGGGAAAAGCGCACTGGAAAAATCGATAGAACGGATAAATTGCGGGGGAACTTTTCCGAAAATTTCGTAAATCGAGGGTCGTATTTTCGGGAAAAATGCCGTTATCACGTCGGACGAGTTGGGGTAACCGTTGTCAGTAAGTAAAAGCTAGTCGACTGAGCACTGCAAGTAGGGCCTCCTTCAGCTCAGGAACTCAGGCGGCCGTGACTCCTTCGCAGAACGTTCACTTCCTTCGCGACGCATCGCTGCCTGTCCGCTTTATGCCGACTAACCGTCTCCTATGGGGGATTTGGGGCTGACCATAATTTTGGTTCTATTTTCTTAAGAAATGAACCATTGTAATCGGTCAGGAAAATTTTTTAAACACCCCCTGAAAATTTGTTGGTTTACGTTCAAATGGGTGTAGAATCCGAATCTGCAATAAAAAAAATTTTCGGTCCGCCGTCTACGGTACGCCGTCCGCCGTACGCAGTCCGCTGTCTACCGTCTTCTGTACGCCGTCCGCTGTACCCTATACGCCGTCCGCCGTCTGGCGTACGCCGTCCGCCGTCTTCTGTCCGCCGTACGCAGTCCGCTGTCTACCGTCTTCTGTACGCCGTCCGCTGTACCCTATACGCCGTCCGCTGTACCCTATACGCCGTCCGCCGTCTTCTGTCCGCCGTACCCTATACGCCGTCCGTCGTACGCTGTCTATTGTACGCCGTCCTCAGTCCGCCTTTCGCCGTCGGGGTTTTTCATTGGGAAGGAGTTTTCGTAAATTTTTGAAATTTTCACCAAAAATCACGTCCCGTATCTAGTTGGTCCTAACCTCTCGACATTTTACCTTAATTTTAATGCTAGTAAAACAGCTGTTGAAGTGGGAAAAAATTTTTGCTTTTCAGGAAATTTGCATCTTAGGCATGTGAGGCATCATTTTCTATAGATTTTTTTTATGCTGAATCGAATGAGACTATCGCCAAGCCGGTAGCTTCAACCGCTCAGGATTTCTTGCAGTTTTAGCGAGACATTTTTGAGTTTTTTAAAATTTCGACGATTCTTAATAACTCGAAAATTGAAAGATGTACTGCGTTAAAAAGATTGGTAGATAAGTATCAAGATAGGTAGGTTTCAGGAGTATAATTAGGTTAGTCTTTGCAATCGAAAAATGAACTCTTGTGCAGAATTTGCAGAGCTCTTCGGATGCGCAAAAATAATGATCTGCACTGATCTACTTAGCAGCGTTCTTTTTTTAGGTTGACGGTAACGATACATTATTATGGGGATTTCCAATATTGATTTCCAAAGACATATTGCTTTCAGGTTACAGAATTTTGCAAAACCACTTATTACACGAGAGAGTCTAGTTTTTGGCTCTAAAACAGAGAATTCGGATTTTAGACAGTGAACATTTTATGCCCAGGGAGTTGGGTAGGCAGAAAATCATTACGAGGGTGTAAGAAGGGTAGGGTAGCATCGATCAAATTTTCGATCACATGATTGCGTAAAATTTCCTAATTTGTACACCTGTAATATGATATACCCACTTCTATTCTTTGAACTTAATTTTCGGTGATAGGTACCGAGGAAATTAATGTACCCATGTCACTGGTCGACTTAGCAGTATTTATAGGTTGATGGTTATAGTACCTAATCGTGGAGATTATAGGGCAATACAATATTTGTGACACAGGTACAAAAATGTATCAGGGGGGAAATCATTTATTTTTCGATAAATAACGCTTTTCAGAGGATTAAAATTGATGATACGATATCGGAATTCTATGTCTAAATTTAAGTAAAATAAATAAGTAATCTGTTCTTTTCGAGCGGAGAATTTCTGGAAAATCCTCCGGGAAAAACGGAAGAAATTTTCTTTCAAATTTCCCCAACGGCGACTCGAGTTGGGATTTAGCGGCGGCGCATAATCCTGCACCTTCGAGGCCCCCGAACTTGTGTTGTACGGTGAAGCAGCGGCAACGGCGGATGCGCTGTAGTGGTAGAGGCGGGGGCTGTCAGTGAAGCATTCGGCGGCGTAGTGGTAAGAGCGCGGCAGTGGTAGTAGTATGCGGTAAGTGTGCGAGCGAGACGGCCATAGGGCCCCCGCCGTGCGAGAGCGAGAGGCCACGACGGCCGGGCGGGGGGCGGGAGAAAAGGCGGCGTTGCCGGATCGTGCGGCTCGGGAGACCCCATCCAACCTTCCCGTCCCGGACGCTTCTCGGCTTTTTTTCAAGGATAACTTGCCGGTAACCACGAAAAACGACCATCTTCAAGGCAACGGACTTGAAGACGAACGGACAGCGCCGACGGGCCCCGAGATGGACGAATCTGCCGGACAGAATTTGACCAAATTCACTGGAATTTGAGCCGGTCGAAAAACGAGCTTGAGCTTGCGAAATCTTGAAATTGCAAATTTTATCTGTATTTTGTGGTCAAATAATGGCTAGAAGCGATTCGGAGCCAAAAAGGGAATTTTCGGCCTTACAAAGTTTTGTGAAGGTCCAAAAAAAAATTATGAGGCTGCCAACAGAAAAAAAGGTATTTTCAAAAGCAAAACACAATCAAAATTTTTTTTGAGTAAAAAAAGAATAAATTTCGTCCACAAAAGACAAAATTGAATGAAGTCTAAAAACGGCCATATACCAGCGTCTTCAAGGCAACGGACATGAAGACGAACGAACCACATCGATGGTATGGACGAATTTACTGGGCAGAATTTGACCAAATTCACTGGAATTTGACCCTGTCAAAACACAAGCTTGGGCTTGCAAAATCGTGCAGTTTCAAATTTCAGCTATATTTTGTGGTCAAATTTGACATATTATTATTTATAATGGCTAGAAGCGATTCGGAGCCAAGAAAAGGAATTCTCGGTTGAACAAAGTTGTTTGAAGGTACCTTCTAAAAATAATTGAAAAGGGCAAAAATGGTTTCTAAAGCTAAAACGTGGTCAGCAATTTGTTTTTGGCAAAACATCCTTTTCAGCCACAAAAGACAAAAACCGCCGTTTTTAAATAGATAGGTACGACCTTCTTCAAGGCGACGGACTCCAAAACAAACCCTAAGAACGAATCTGCTGGACATTTAATCAAATCCACTGAAATTCGACCATATCAAAAAAGCGCTGGAGCTTGCGAAATCTTGCAGTTGCAACATTCGATTAAAATTTCTCGTCAAATAACGGCTAAAAGTGATTTGGAGCCAAAAACAGATTTTCGGCCGAAGAAAGATGTTCAAAGGTCTTAGAAATATTTCCAAATACCAAAACATAAGTAGTAAAAAAAATCTTTCGTGCGAAAAAAAAAATTTTAGCCACAAAAAATATTTATGAAATTAAACCACAACATGGTATTTAGTTTACCTACTGTGATCAGGTGACAATAATGTGCAATGATATGCATGATGTGCATGAGAATTTCAAAACCTCCCCTTAGGATAAAATCCCCAAAACCAAAATTTGTCTCCTCGAAGCTTGCTCAAGATTTCGTGTAGGCACCCTGCTGTAAGGAAATCCTAATTAAATCCAAATTTTGGCCTTCGATGCGAGCCAGCTCACAACCAGCGCTATCTCTGGGTCGCCGAAGGAACTTAATGCATAAATTCCCTTTGTGCTTGTAGAAAATCCCTGCAACATTCTCTCTAGGCCATAAAAATTATCCCTACGTACTTTCCTTTCCACCGGTCTGCCTCCCTCCTAAATAGGGTTGCCAGACGTACTATATATATAGTATTATACTATATATTGAGACATATATACTATGTAAAAATGTGGTCCTATATAGTATGCAAAATACTTTATTTGGGGGGTGTAATCATTTTTTAAATTTTTTTTCAGAAAGAATGGAATATATTAGGAATTGATAGTTAATCGACGCCTCTTTGACAATCGATCTTGTGAAGGCAATTCCAAGATCACAAATTCTGTTATTCTGTATGTGTGCGTTTTGTGTTAGTGCAATTTCCGTTTATTCATCTATACAATAAAATCATACCTATAAACCACGAAAACAGTCGAAAATATTATACTATATTTTTTCTATACATACTATATATTTTTCGTCTTTTTTACCAAAGTTACTATATTCCACTGAGACTTTTCTGGTAACCCTACTCCTAAACTACCCTTACCTACTATGAAATTTTTAGTTTTCCAAATTTATCGGTTAAGGATCGACTGAAAACCTCTGCAAACCATTATTATCGAAAATCGAATTTCCTGAATTTTCCCCCCATGGTTGTTTTGGAAGTTCTTGAGCTACATAGTTCCTTGCCCTTTTCCCTGTTCTTAATCCAGTCTTTCAAGTGAAGTACAGGTCCTTCAATTAATATTTTCGTCTCCTGAGGCAGTAAATTTAAAATAAATAATGTTTTCAACTTCAAATCCGAAAAAATAATTCTTGATTCCATAAGATTTCCCCGCCTTCATCTAAATTTCCCTAAAGCGGGGAAAATTGTCAGCTCCGCTCAAACTGTCGATCGCTGCTCGCGACGCATGGGGTTCTAGGCAATTCCAAATTTTTTCCTCCTTTCCGTGTTACGCCATTTCTCGTGCACGTGAACTTCTCCAATTCGTCTCAGTTTACTTCTTACGCCGGTGTTCAATTCAACTGAAAATATGTTCAAATTAGCGAAAATCTCGCCGATTTCGGTCCACCTCGCGTCGCAGGGAAATGTTCTTTCGGTAAGTTCGAAATTCCAACTTCTGCCGTTCTATTGAAGGGGCCGGTCCCTTATCAGCAAATTTTCAAAATTCATCCTTTTTCAGTTTCATTTGACCAGATATTCAACTTTTACGGTTGAATTTTGAATGTTTAGTGTACTTTTCTGTAGCGATGAATGCGAATTGGTTGTGAAATTCGTAATTTTCATCGTAATTCAGCCCATCATGCCGATGGTCCTACGATCGCTCAATGTTACATCATAAGTAATAATGGGTACCAGTCCCTTACAACCTTATGAATGGATACGTAATAGTTAATTAGTATTTAGTATAGATATTTTATTATTATGTTTATTTCAAAATTTTTGAATTCTTATCATTTTACAGAAACCAATGGTCGGAAAGCTACTTCGTGACCTTGGTCATCTCGATAAGAGATTCAAGTAAGTCCTAGGCATATCCAAATTTTCAATGCATGTTGATTTTGAAAGGCAATTTTTGGCTCGGCAATGCACGTCCAACTAGTTGAACTACGGGCGGGGTTGATAACATTATCGGCGATAACCTCCGGTGAATAGATTACTTTTTTGAATTAGAATGCGAACCTTTTAACGATTTCACTCAAATTCTCTTGAACTTGACGAATTTTGGTCGTTTAAACTTGTACGGGGGGTTACGTATAACCGATATACCGATTTTGGACGCGATTGCATCATCCTCTTGTCCGTCTCCTTTCCTCCAAGGCAATGGATATCAGGAGTCCAGAATCCTTTCCAGTGCCCAGGGTTTCTGGACCGCTCCCAGGATGTCCAGACTGGCCTGTTCCTTGAATATCCCGGAAGTAAGACACTTGAATCGAAGAAGTCCTTGTCCCTCGTGTTGATGGTGGGATTTTTTACTTCAATCCTAGGATTTCTAGCCTCCTTAGTTCGGAGAATCTTCCATGAGTCCTGAATCCCAGAAGCCTTCGCCCCTTGCGCCGAAGTTCTTCAGAATTCGGGACACCTGGAATCAAGAAATTTCTGAATTCGGTAGTTCCTAGAATCAGAAGTTCATCCGGAATCTGGAGTCCTCAATCCCTGAACTCCTTCTCCAGTGCTGTTTGTCTTCAGCCTTCTGGACTCCTTGATCCCGAAATTTCTAAATCGTTTGGAGTCCTTACGTCTTGAGTGAACAGCCCTCTCCAGGTTCTAGAAGTTCAAAAATCAGGAATGTGAGGCCTTGGATCCAAGAGCCCCCTCTTCAGTGCCTTGGGTCGTCTGGATTCTGAACTCCTCGATTCAAGGCTTTCTAGCCTCGGCAGTTCCAAGAATCGTCCGAATCCGAGAAGTCCTCGCAAATTTCTGAATGCGGTCGTTCCATGATTCAATTGGAATCTGGGATCCAAAAGCCGAGGTCCTTGCCATCGCTGGTGTCTTGCTTTCCAGACCCTAGACTTCTGAAAATCTGGAATCTGAGGCCTCGAATTCAAGAGCTTCTTCGTCTTCAATGCTTTGGCTCTGGATTCTGGACTCCTGCATCCATGGGATTTTAGCCTCTGTGGTAGGTTTTTAGTGCTCGTTTGTGGTGCGGTTCTTGGGATTCTGGACCAAATGTTTTCTGAATTTGGCAATGTCAAGAATCCCCTGGAATTTTGAGTCTTGGTTTGAAATCGTTGGCTTCCAAGTTTCCAGCCCTTTCCTGACTCTGGATTACTGAATCCAACAGGTCCTTGGCCTCTTATGTCTTTGATCTTTTGGGTTCTCGTCACCTGGATCCAAGGATTACGGAATTCAAAGGTACCAAGAATCGACTGGAATTTGGAGACCACAATTCAAGGAATCCTAGGCTCTCAAGTTTCCAGCTGTTTTTCGTTTCTTGGCTTCTCATTCCTCGAGATCCTTGGCTTTTTAGTACTAAGTCTTCAGGATCCTGGATCCAAGGGTTCCTCAAATCTTGAAATCGTTCTGCCTTTCCAGGTCAGAAACTGTTCGGGGTACTGTCATTGGTATCGATCTTGGAACGACGAATTCCTGCGTAGCCGTCATGGAGGGCAAACAAGCCAAAGTAATTGAGAATGCCGAAGGTGCGAGGACAACGCCGTCGGTCGTCGCTTTCACCAAAGGTAGGCATTGCCCAGTTCCTGAGTTTTAAATCTGAGTTTTGAATTGTCAGATTCTGAAATTTCAACTTTTCTGTCGTTATTTTTTGTCAAATGTTGAAAATCGTGAATCTTTCAGATAATGAAAAATTGGTGGGTATGCCGGCCAAACGTCAAGCAGTCACGAATTCGGTGAACACGTTCTACGCTACCAAACGACTCATCGGGCGACGTTTTGACGATGCAGAAGTGAAGAAGGACATGTAAGTGTATTGCAAGCCCTGTTTAAGTACTTGGTAACTATCGAAGTCGGACTCCAACTAAATTATTGACTTTCAAATTGTCGACTTGAGACGAAAAATGTCAAAAACTGACCATAGAAGCCGAGCTATTGTACGTCATTGTATGACGAATTGTTCGTTTTGCTACGTAAAATATAGCTGATCAAAATCATCGTTGATTCGAGACCGAAACGATCCAAACCGAACTCGAATTTTTGAAAATATTCCCGTTTTTCGCCCCCCAGGAAAAACGTAGCCTACAAGATCATCAAGGCCAGCAACGGCGACGCGTGGGTGCAGGGCAGCGACGGCAAAATGTACTCGCCCAGTCAAATCGGAGCGTTCGTCCTGTCGAAAATGAAGGAAACCGCTGAAGGGTATCTCAACACTCCCGTGAAGAATGCCGTTATCACAGTGCCAGCGTACTTTAACGATTCTCAGAGGCAGGTTAGTGTCCAGGACGGATTGCCAAGATTTTGTCATGATTTCTGCAACATTGATGTACAGCTGTCATCTGAACCTGTACACAATGGGTTGTTGAAAATAATATTTTGACAGATAATCGCTTTTATTGTTTCACGAAAACTCGTAAACATGGCAATATTTTGATTATAGGCGACCAAAGATGCTGGACAAATTGCCGGATTGAACGTTTTGCGAGTGATCAACGAACCAACCGCCGCCGCTCTCGCATATGGCATGGACAAATCGGAAGATAAAATGTGAGTAAAAATGTCTGAACCAAGAATTTACTGGTTAAAATTGGTTAAAAATTGGTAGAATAAGTTCTAAATCTCGTCGTCTAAGCCAAATCTCGTCAAATCAGAGGCAAGCTTGGTCAAACAAAGGACAAGTCTTGTGAAATTATTTGTAAATTTGGTAAAACCAGGGGAATTTCGATAAAAATTTGAAATAGCATTATGTCTAAATGTGGTAAAAATTGAGGCTAATCTGACGAATCAAGTCAAATTAAAGGTAAATCTTGTCAAAAAAAAGCTAAATTTGGCCTGAAAATTTCCAGCATCGCCGTTTACGATTTGGGCGGTGGCACATTCGACGTGTCTGTCTTGGAAATCCAAAAAGGCGTTTTTGAAGTCAAATCGACGAACGGCGACACGTTTTTGGGCGGTGAAGATTTCGACAACACGTTGGTCAATTTCTTCGTTCAGGAGTTCAAAAAAGAGGTAGGTCTAAACTTACAAATTGGTTACAAAATGAAATTTTTGCAATAGTGAAAAAATTGTTTACTTGAATATCCCTTCTTAGAAAATTTGAGTAATTTTTTTTAAATTCGATTTTTCAGCAAGGAATCGACATAACCAAAGATGCAATGGCTATGCAGAGGCTGAAGGAAGCGGCGGAAAAAGCGAAAATCGAATTGAGCAGTTCCCTTCAGACCGATATCAATCTTCCGTATCTGACAATGGACGCATCCGGACCGAAACACATGAATATGAAGGTATTTTCATGATAAAATGAATATAGAATTGTTTTTGTATCAATAATTTGTATTATTAAAAATTTTCTCCCCTAGCTCACATTTTTTCTGTGGTAAAAACCATTGAAATTGTTCGAATTTTATTTTTCCTCAGTTGTCCCGTTCGAAATTCGAGTCGCTGGTCGGCGATTTGATCAAAAAGACGATCGCTCCCTGCCAAAAAGCCCTGACGGACGCCGAAGTCAAGAAAAACGAGATCGGTGAAGTCCTGCTTGTCGGCGGTATGACCAGGATGCCTAAGGTGAGGATACAAATTTTTGATACGTCTCATTTATCATCTCTAATATGCGTTTTCGTCCATATCTTCAATTTCGGAGTATTTTATCTTAAATTTAAGACAATTCAACATTCTAAAAGTTCTTCCGAATCACTGAAAAACGTTGGTTTTCTACTTATTTATGATTATTTCCACATTTTTGTCCGCAGGTGCAAAGCACCGTTCAGGAGATCTTCGGGCGTCAACCGTCCAAGGCGGTCAACCCTGACGAGGCGGTAGCGGTCGGAGCCGCCGTCCAGGGCGGCGTCCTCGCCGGCGACGTCACCGACGTCCTCCTCCTCGACGTCACTCCGCTGTCGCTCGGTATCGAAACGCTGGGCGGCGTTTTCACGCGGCTCATCTCCAGGAACACGACCATTCCGACGAAGAAGAGCCAGGTAAAACAAAAAATCGATTCGGTTTCGAAATAGTTTAAAATAATATTATTCTCTAGAATTTTATTTTACAATAATTACCTTCTCGATATTTTCTCGAATTTCCAAATTATTTGTTTTTTTGAGGAAGAAAACAACCTAAATTGTATTTTTTTGGAAAAAATCTCCTATTTCCATCCAGCTTTAACTCGGTAACCTGTCAACCCTCAGAGTTCCTTTTGGGTTTACCTATATTTTCACAAATTTATTGCTCTTTGAAAACGTATAGTTTTTTTTTGTAAAAAAATTTGTAGCGTAGGAGCTAGAGAGCAAAAACTGAACAAATTCAAGTGCTTCAGATTTTTCCAAATTTTTTTAGAAATCGCAAAACTTGTTTATACGTCATACTCGTGAAAGAGTTGTGGTGGAACCAGGAAACTGGAGCTACCCCATCATCAGGACCATGGACCGGGTTCTAGGGGTGCTACCATAATGAACAAGTATCCGTGTGTCCGTCTATGGTCATTTACAAAAATTGCCATATCTCCCTCAATTCTCAAACTTTTTTCAAATTTCTTGAACTGAAATGTTTGTCCCGGTTAGACCTAACGCCCTGTTTGATCGAAATTCGAATAACTCACAGTACTTCCGACATATTTGCATTTTTAGTGTTTTCTATTCTATGTTTTTGAGCGTTCTTGGTCTTAAAATGTTTGTTTCACCTTGCAGAATATATATATTTTTTGTATTCCGATAACTTAACGTATTTTGATTTTTTGAGTTTTAAAACTTGACATTTTTCATCTTAACAGCTTCTAAAGTAGTCAAAATATAATCAAATTGTGTCGAAAATTTACGTTTAAAAGTATGGAAGCATTTTGTGTTATCAACACTCCGCTGGTTTGTTCTTTCAAAGTACCATGGCCGTTACAAGCTCTGTACAGGAATTTCCCCAGTTTCGTATAATTACCCAGGATAATTGAATGAATTGTTACACAGCTGTTTTACACAAATGTTTCTGCAACGTTCTCCTTCATTTACCCCGTTCTATTCAAATCCACCGGTCGTTACCATCTCTTATTCTCTCTTTATCTTCATAATTGGCAGTTAGGCCCTCGCGCCCTTCACCCGATAAGGGATTTGGTGGAGGTCATTGTTCTCGTTCAGCCGACTTACCTTCTTAGAAAGTGGAGTTGTTGACCTCGTAGTCGACATTTCTCTGCCTTCCCTCAACCAGAGGTTTGATCAATAGACAGCTGCTTAGGTCGACTGAGGTTTCCACCAGTGTCAGTTCGGTTGTCGTCCGGTCGACTTGTTTGATGTTTTCCTTTCTGAGATGAACCCGCGCGATGTTCCGTCACCCGCCCATTTACTTGGGCAAGTTCTTCTATGTCATGGTAAATTTAGAAAATTTGAAAACATTTTGAAGAGTAGCACTCGATTTATCACTCATTTTTACACATCGACGGCTAAGAACACATAACACAATTTTACACATGACATAACTCAATTTTCCCATTTTAAGATTTGTGTACTTTCCGATTCAAATTCTCGCGCCCGATTTGATGAAACTATTAATATTTTGAAAAAGTCCCGTTAACCGCCACAATCGCCGAATTAGTACGCATAGCACAACTGGAAATGAGCGGCAGCAAGTCATTACTCAGTCAAACTCACAATGAAACAGAAACCCAAACTCATAATTGAAATCGAAGTCAAACTAACAATGAAACAGAAACTCAAACTTACAATCGAAATTTAAGTCAAACTCACAGTGAAATGAAAACTCAAACTCATAATTGAAATCGAAGTCAAACTCACAATGCAACTGAAACTCAAACTCATAATCGAAATCCAAGTCAAACTCACAATGAAACAGAAACTCAAACTCATAATCGAACTCTGAGTCAAACTCACAATGAAACAAAAACTCAAACTCATAATCGAAATCGAAGTCAAACTCACACTGAAACAAAAACTCAAATTCATAATCGAAATCGAAGTAAAACTCACACTGAAACAAAACTCAAATTCATAGACGAAATCGAAGTCAAACTCACAATGAAACAGAAACTCAAACTCATAGTCAAATTCGAAGTCAAACTCACAATGAAACAGAAACTCAAACTCATAGTCGAAATCGAAGTCAAACTCACAATGAAACAGAAACTCAAACTCATAATCGAAATCGAATTCAAACTCAAAATGAAACAGAAACTCAAACTCATAATCGAAATCGAATTCAAACTCAAAATGAAACAGAAACTCAAACTCATAATCGAAATCGAATTCAAACTCACACTGAAACAGAAACTCAATCGCATAATCGAATTCGAAGTCAAACTCAAAATGAAACAGAAACTCAAACTCATAATCGAATTCGAAGTCAAACTCACACTGAAACAGAAACTCAATCGCATAATCGAATTCGAAGTCAAACTCAAAATGAAACAGAAACTCAAACTCATAATCGAATTCGAAGTCAAACTCACACTGGAACAGAAACTCAATCGCATAATCGAATTCGAAGTCAAACTCAAAATGAAACAGAAACTCAAACTCATAATCGAATTCGAAGTCAAACTCACACTGAAACAGAAACTCAATCGCATAATCGAATTCGAAGTCAAACTCGCAATGAAACAGAAACTCAAACTTACAATCGAAATCGAAGTCAAACTAACAATGAAAGAGAAACTCAAACTCATAATCGAATTCGAAGTCAAACTCAAAATGAAACAGAAACTCAAACTCATAATCGAATTCGAAGTCAAACTCACACTGAAACAGAAACTCAATCGCATAATCGAATTCGAAGTCAAACTCAAAATGAAACAGAAACTCAATCGCATAATCGAATTCGAAGTCAAACTCAAAATGAAACAGAAACTCAAACTCATAATCGAAATCGAATTCAAACTCACACTGAAACAGAAACTCAATCGCATAATCGAATTCGAAGTCAAACTCGCAATGAAACAGAAACTCAAACTTACAATCGAAATCGAAGTCAAACTAACAATGAAAGAGAAACTCAAACTCATAATCGAATTCAAAGTCAAACTCACAATGCAACAGAAACTCAAACTCATAATCGAATTCGAAGTCAAACTCGCAATGAAACAGAAACTCAAACTCATAATCGAATTCGAAGTCAAAGTCAAAATGAAACAGAAACTCAAACTCACAATCGAAATCGAAGTCAAACTCATCATTATGAGTTTGAGTTACTGTTTCATTGTCAGTTTGTCTTTGATTTCGATCATCAGTTGACGTTTTAGTTTCATAGTGAGTTTGACTTCGAGTTCGACGATGAGTTAAAGTTTCGGTTTCATTCCAAGTTTGACATTGAGTTCAATTGTGAGTTTGACTTTCTGTTCCATTGTGAGTTGTAGTTCAATTTCGATTATGAGTTTGAGTTTCTGTTTCATTGTGAGTTTGACTTGGATTTCGGTTATGAGTTTGAGTTTTCATTTCACTGTGAGTTTGACTTCGATTTCGATGATGAGTTTGAGTTTCTGTTTCACTGTGAGTTTGACTTCGATTTCGATTGTAAGTTTGAGTTTCTGTTTGATTGTGAGTTTGACTTGGATTTCGATTATGAGTTTAGTTTCTGTTTCTCTGTAAGTTTGACTCAGATTTCGATTATGAGTTTGAGTTTCGGTTTCATTGTCAGTTTGACTTCGATTTCGATTGTAAGTTTGAGTTTCTGTTACACTGTGAGTTTGACTTGGATTTCGATTATGAGTTTGAGTTTCTGTTCCAGTGTGTGTTTGACTTCGGATTCTATTATGAGTTTTAGTTTCTGTTCCAAACCTGGATAACAGCATAGCATGACTCAACGATTTTCCCCGCGGTGAGGTGGAATACCAATTTACTTATTTTCTTTTCGTACCCCTTTATTCATCATTGTGAAACCGTACCAGTTAAGCACCATTGAGCTCACCATGGACCAATGGTGATAAACCAACCTACCCAACTATTTGAACTTTATTTTCTGAGATACCCAGACAAATGATGTACCCATGTCACCAATCTACTTAGCAGCGTTTCTTTGACCTGACGGCCTTTCTAATTTTTTCCGAATTTCCACGAAATGTCCCAGGTCTTCTCGACAGCGGCCGATGGTCAGACTCAGGTGGAAATCAAGGTGCACCAGGGCGAGCGCGAGATGGCGTCCGACAACAAATTGCTCGGCCAGTTCACGCTGATCGGGATCCCGCCGGCTCCCCGGGGCGTTCCCCAGATCGAAGTGACGTTCGACATCGACGCCAACGGGATCGTACATGTGTCGGCGCGCGATAAGGGCACTGGAAAGGAACAGCAAAGTGAGTTTTCGGTTATTTTCTTCTTGACGGAATTTTTAGGGGTTTTTATTCCATTTTTTACTGTTCACAAATTTACCGGAATCGCCTGTGAAATTTCGCAATTTTCTTCTCTTCAGTCGTCATCCAGTCGTCGGGCGGCCTGAGCAAGGACGAAATTGAAAACATGGTCAAGAACGCCGAACAGTTCTCGCAACAGGACAAACTGAAGAAAGACCGAGTCGAAGCGTTCAACCAGGGTGAAAACATCATTCATGAAACGGAAGCCAAAATGGAAGAATTCAAAGATCAATTGCCAGCTGAAGAAGTGAGAAAATTAAATTTTTCATTTCTGAAAAAAAATTTTTCCAAAATTTGGAAAATTGCGAATTTACGTTGATATTTAACTTGAATATTATCGAAAACTTCCAGTGCACCAAATTGAAAGAGCAGATAACGCAAGTTCGCGAACTTCTGGCCAAAAAAGACGACGCCGATCCCGAAGAGATCCGAAAGACCGTCAGCAGCTTGCAGCAGGCGTCGCTGAAACTTTTCGAAATGGCCTACAAAAAGGTGAGAAATTTCCCTTTTTCTTGAAAGTTTCTTTTGAATTTAATACTCAGAGCACAAGGGGCTTCGTAGATGGTATCTCGGGCCCCTCGACCGTCCTATCTGTCGGTGACCTTATTCACCGTCGGGTTGCGTCAATGTGCGACATTAACACCGAGGAAACCATGGACACGTACTCAGAAATTGACAGCGTGTAGTTTAGTTCCTCACAGATTGATTACTTTTTTAAATGAAAATTTAATCCCTTTATGGTCAAAAACGAGGTCGAAGTTGACGAAATCTGAGAAAATGTAAAAATTCTAGGTGTAATAGGCTCCACAGCCTAAATGGCTTATCGGAACCCCATAAACCTGTTATGAAAATCCTTGTGATGACCTTTAGATGAGCGTAAAAATACCAAACGGGCTTTTCAAAACTTTATTGTAGCCAGAGGGGCGATTTGAAGGAATCAGCTTCCTTAATTAAACCGTTTTTCAAATTTTTGCTATCGTTGCCTTGAAGGAAATTCAATTTTATGCAACTTTTGTGTTGAACAATTTTTTGTTCCGACTCTTCCCTAGAGGCAAAAAAGTAGTCTTAAATGTATAAAAAATGTTATGCAACTGATCGGAACGCTACAAAATTGTTGTATCCTCAACGATTACTTGAAAGCTTTTGTTCCCTCCAAAATCATCCAATTTAAATAGGAATTGATTTTTGAAAATTTTCATTTTAAATTTCGCTAATTGTAGATGGCAGCAGAGCGCGAATCTTCCTCAGGCTCGTCTCAGGACCAATCGTCCAGCCAGCAGGAGGATGAGAAGAAGAAGGAGGAGAAACAATAAAATCGGACTGACGTTAATAAATCGTAAAATATGCTGTTAAAAATTACTATTTTCAAGAAGAACGCTCAGAAACGCCGATCCCTTTGCAGCGATGTTCAAATTTAACAATTTTCCCACCCCCTCCGTTTCTCAAGATTTTTCGTTGTACATAAAACGTGCTAAGCGGTCGAGTCGTTCTTCGTCGTAGGATTAGCGAGTGTTTCTGTCAACGGTTTCCGGACGTTTTGTAGAAAATAATAGAATTTTCTCTTTCAGTTGTAGCTATCGTTATTTTGGCGGGAAACCGCCGAAATTCGTACGATAGGGTTGTATAGTGTACAAATTTCGAGAATGGCGGGCGCACGAATTAGCTTCGTAGTTATGATGTAGTGTTCATCTTTTTGTTTGTTTTTCTCCTCTTTCTTTCTTTTCGCGTTAGTGTAACGAGGAATTGGCATCATTGTCAATCGTTCTATCGAGAGCAGCGCGTCGACATTCTCTCGATAGATTTTTGCGAAATCACGAATATTGCGGGGAGAAAGTTGCCGTTTCAGTCAGTGAGGAGCTTGAGAAATTCGACGACTTTCTCCGCATAGTCGGGTGAAGGCCTTTGCCAAGCGTCTACGGAGAGAAAGCCGTCGCTTTGGGCGCAGTGAAAAGCTAGAGTGAATCGACGACTTTCTCTTCATAGGCGGGTGAATTTCTTTGCCAAGCGCCTGCGGAGAGAAAGCCGTCGCTTTGGGCGCAGTGAAAAGCTAGAGCGAATCGACGACTTTCTCTTCATAGGCGGATGAATTTGTTTGCCTAGCGCCTGCGGAGAGAAAGCCGTCGCTTTGAGCGCAGTGAAGAGCGAGCGAGTGAATCGACGACTTTCTCTTCATAGGCGGGTGAATTTCTTTGCCAAGCGTCTACGGAGAGAAAGCCGTCGCTTTGGGCGCAGTGAAGAGCTAGAGTGAATCGACGACTTTCTCTTCGTAGCCTGGCAAGAGCGTTGGCTGTGTCGTCGAGTATAAATTATCGTGAGAATGTCGTCGAGTATAAATTATCGTGAGAATGTCGTCGTACCGCTGCTGCCGTCAGCATACAGAATTTATCTATCGACGAGTTCTCCACCGCTCGTTGAGAGCATTCGATGAATTCCCAGACCTTTTCTCACCTGAGCAGCATTTCTGAACCATTAGTCTATTTAATGTTCCTCGTTATGTTTTTTATAATTGAAATAAACATTATATTGCTATTATAATTATTGCCTTGACAACACCTAAGAGTAGAAGTGATACACGGGGAAAATTCGATTTTAGTCGGTGACCTCACATCTTTATTGGGTGACATTGGACATTTTCTCATTTGAATTTAGTAGCGAATCTAGTCAAAACTAGACCTAAGC
Source organism: Nesidiocoris tenuis (assembly GCA_036186465.1). Lineage (NCBI taxonomy): Eukaryota > Metazoa > Arthropoda > Insecta > Hemiptera > Miridae > Nesidiocoris > Nesidiocoris tenuis. Next base: position 707,156 of record AP028918.1, read on the forward strand.
TCAAACTGAATCATCTTTTGAACATTTGAAACGAATTAATAGTTCACTATGATAAATGCGGTGATCGAATTGATCGAATATGTGATGAAAGCTAGGAAACATGCGACGGCGGCTAAAACGATCGGTTTGCCGAGTACCGTCCGGCACCAAAAGCAGCAATTGATGCATGCGAGAAATTGGTATCACCAATGGCTCAGGCGGCCCGGCTGCGTCGAGAAAGCGCCCTGGTCATTGATCATTTGAGACTTGCCTTTTGGTCGCCTGCGCAAAAAAGGAAAATTACCAATAGATTATTAACAAAGCGAAACAATGGTGCACAAACAACACGAAGCAATTCGAGATTTTTGTACGCTGGATTTTGAGAAAAGAGAAAAATCTTCGGATCCATAAAAAACGCTAAATTTTGATGCTCGAATAAATTTGATTGAATTACCAGTATGGAAAAAATGCCCTAATTTTTTGCAAGCTTACATTTTAGAACCTTGAACCGGTAATTCGGTCCATTTTGAGTTTTTTTGGCTTCCTACGACATCGGCTTTTCAATTTTCGTTAACCACCTCACCTGGTGGCAAATCTGGATCGGGGTTCTTTTCCAGCGTAGTCCATGAGTCCTGTGACGGACAGCTGTTTATTGCCCATGTGGGACATGGCGTTGGAAACAGTCGTCGGTCCGACCAAAGGAGCACCGGCTGTACTCACGGGGCGTTTGTACTTGTACCACCAGTATTCGAGGCCTAATGTGATGCAGGCGAGTCCGATGCCGACGAAAATAACGATAAACACGCCACCTGGATATTAGCACAAGAAAAGGCGAAAAAATCACTTAGTTGGAAAAAAGATAAATTTGAAAAATTAAAAAAAATTTGTTGGCACAGTCGCAAGCTTTCGCGCCGAGTCGCAAAATTAAATTGGGATTCTGCTCCACGAATAACAAAAAAAGTTTGAAAATCCTCGACAGTTGGGTGGGATTTTTTTGGAAATTCTTCCCCCACTTGCCGATATTGTGAATGCTGATGCCGTCGCTTTGCTCTTCCTGCTTTTCGCATTCGACTTTATCAGGATTGTCCGTCCACCATTTTTCCTTGAGTTTTTCCAATTTCCTCTTGTTCAGCAGCTGCAGGATACTGGAATTGAAGGAAAAATATTTTCGGTACATTATGTTTTCGAGGCGGAGAAAGTTTTTTGATTGTCCGATTGACGTGTTATACCTAACTTTCAAAATCTTCGATTTTCCCGATATGTCATAGTTTTTAAACATCTTTTCGGTGGATGGTACTTGGGCACACATGATACTAACTATAATAATGACTTACGCATTATTGAACAGATCCTTAAGCGGTGAACCTTGTTGAACCGCAATGGCGTACGGTTTCCTCGAAAATTCGTCGCCAACGATTTGAAAATCGCAATTCGTCATGACCAGATACTTTATATCGGTCGCATCTCCTGCAGAAAAATTTCAATTAAGTGTCGTTGATTTTCTTTGAAAATCGGATCATCGGTTCTCGAAAGAAGCGTACAAATCGTTCTAACATTTCAATTTCTCGATGAAGAAAATTGATTTGTCTCGAGTTTCATTAAAATTTGTTTACAATTTTGTGGCCACCACATCGCATCGAACCACTGATCCGATTTTGATGAAACTAGTCCTTAAAGTAGTGGTTTGCTCCATCCTGGTGCGTATTGTCCGGGCAATCCGATCCGAAAAGGTTAAGGGGTCCAATTTGGCATAGGAGTCCAATATTTTTTCGAAAAAACGCTAAAACTCAATTTTGAAGGTGATGCCGTGGGTTTAGAATTTTTTGAGTATTTTTCCCGGGTTCCTCGCTTAATTTACCATAGAATAGGGGTTTTTGCCGAAAATTTTGTTTTTTTATCTTTTTGGCTTGAGATTTCTTACCACGATTTCTCCTTTTTCGCGTTTGTGCCGATTTGAGGAGGTTCTACTGAACCGATTTTGAATTTTTTGAGCTTGTTGGATTCCTTGAAGGTTTCCACACATATTTCACTACCTATAAGTCAAAATTAGTTGGACTTTGGTGATTGAAAACTGGTTTGACGACAGGTGGTTCTAAGAAGATAGCGCATGCGGCGTTTTTTTAGGTTTTGAGCGACTTCTAGCTGATTTTTGGGAAAACTAAGTAGTTCAGCGCACCGAGCGCGAGATTTTGCATAAAAATATGCATCGAACTCATTTTCGCCAAAATTTTGGATAGCACATGATGACGATTTTTACGTTTACCTAAAAACGCGAACCCCTCGCTGGTCGTCAGCGATTTCCTCACTCTCTCGAGGGCTTCCTCAATTGTTGCGGGCAGTGTGGCTTCTTTCATGGCCTGCCACATTTTCGTATACTTGTCGCTGACCGGGTAATCCCAGACGGCCAACTTGGCGCGCTCCACTTCCGAAAGCGAATCGTTCAAAGACATGTCTTTCCAGATCCTTGAAAAAATCGAATTTTTGAAAACATTTTTCCTCGGAGAGCGGAAGAACTTTGTTTTATAGTTAAGAGCGAAGGCAATATTCTATATGTCGGCGGCCGATCCGCCTCCGCCCAAAATCCAAATCCTACGAAAATCCCCACGGAGGTACTCTACGGTGTTTTGGACTTCCGAAGTGGCTACACTGCGCAATTTGGAGAACGGTCGGCGCGAATGATGGATTTTGTACAGTTCGATGTGTAGAGTTCAAAAAAGGAAAATCGTGTACCTACGTTGCGAATAAACCGCGTTTCAATTTTATTTCGAAGTTCTCCCAATTTCCCATTTTTCGACCGAGCTTCCTCAAAACATTCTACATATATATTGCTTACTCGTAGAATTTCTCTTCTATATTCGCCATCCGTTGGAAATACGTCATCGCTTCCGAACCGTTGATGGGTGCGTATCTGTACAAGTTGACCATAAAAAATGGGAAATAAATGACGTTCATCTTAAATGGCAATAATGTTATGAATTATCAATAATGCGAGAATAGTCAGATTACATTGGACAAAATGACATCAATTTAAAAATTAAATTTCCAAAATTTTAACCAAAAATTTACATTGGTCAGCGGAACATTTCCGAAAATCAAGTCTTACACGTTATTTTCCTGAGAAAAACATCGAGAAATGAGAAACAGTGTTATTAAATCTGAAAATGTTTCAACATTAAGAGTGAATGTTTCTAAATTCGGCCCTTCCATACTCAGTTGAAATTTGAATATGTCTAACTAACGAAAGTTACCAAAAATACACTTTCCTATAAAAAAAATGTTTCTCCAATTTCACCTTATCTTGTACTGTTTGGCGAGGTCGTCCAAAGATTCAATAGGTGTATCCAATCTCGAAACGGTGAGGAAAGCTGCCAAATTTGCCGTGTAGGATGCGATAATGATAAATCCGAATAACCACCACGTTGCTGCGACTAGACGGCCAGACAGATTTTTCGGAGCTTCCCCTCCACCCTGATGGTGCAAATTTGAACACAATTGTAAACAATTATTGCACAATAAGTAGGTAGGTAAATTAACTTTGAATCTAATTTAAATATATTTATTGTTTACTTTTATTTATATTTTGAAAATATATTTAAATACAGCAATAATAAAAGATTTTAAATTAAATATATACATATATATGGATATATATATATATATATATATAAATTCATCTAATCCAATTTATGCATTTTAATTAGGCACCTCTACATTGCATTTTAATAATTGAAGTAATCTATCAAAATCACTTGCCTGAGGTGTCAAGGAAGTCATGCAAAACCAAAGGCATTCTTTCAAATTGAACTCTCGTTTTTCTTCGTCGTTCTTGTATTTTTCTCTGTTGTTCTGGTAGCTGTAGGGTGACCAGCGATCGAATACCCACATGAGGAGACTGCAGGAAAACGAAGCTTTTTTTCAAATTCCATTAAAAATTTTTCTCATTTTCTTGAGCTCAAGACAGAGACTCGAGGCAGATTATTTCTTTTTTAATCGGCGCCCTCTAAAGAGGCCAACATTGGGGAAAGCGCTCGGAAAAATGGGAGCACCAGTATGGAGATGTCTCTTCATGTCTGAACTTCAACCTGATGTTCAATAATATTACATATTACGTAAAAAATTGAAATTTTCGAAAATTCGGACGCACCTCGTGAAGAAATACGAGGCCAAAATGCATAGCCATACTTCGTTTTCGAGGACGGCTAAAAACTTGAAAAGCGAACTTTGAGTTGTCTGTTTTCTCATCATGATCGTGATCCCGACCAAGTCGTAATATGGGACTGTAAAATCGACGACGTTCTCGCGTTCGGCCATCACCGACAAGGCGCCGAGGCCGATTTCCGCTCTCTAGAATGTAAAATTTGATTTGAACATGATTTTTCCAATTGTTGATGAACATATTTCTATCTAACAAAACGTGGTAAAAATATTTTTCATCAAATTTCGAATTAATGGGTGATTCTAAAAAAAACGCAAACGTACCCGGAGATTATTCATGAACGGGGTGCCCTATTTCGAATTTTTTGTTTATTTTAGGGTCTGCCCTCCTCTGCGTACATGAGAAACTCAGAAAAAGCAATTTTCCCCAGAAATAAAATTGCTGAGCGGGCCTCAAAACAGTCTATTCTCATTACCTAACATAAACCAGTCTCATTACCGCTAAATTTTCATTTTCTGGTCGTTTGCAAAAATGGCTTCCTCAATATTCAACCTTTTTTCAAATTTATTGGACTGAAATGTTTGTCTAACCTAACGCCCTGTTTAATCAGAATTCGAATAACTCACAGTACTTCCTATATATTTGCATTTTTAGTGTTTTCTATTTTATTTTTTTCCGGCCACAAAAATGAACCGATTTGAGCGTTCTTGGTCTTAAAATCTTTGTTTTACATTGCAAAATATGTGGATATTCTTTATATTACGATAATGAGGCGTATTTTTATTTTGGGCGAAATTTTAAATTTTGAATTGTTTGATATCTTTGACAGTTTGAAGGCCTAAGATTGAAATTGAGTTGCGTCTTGAGTTGATAACTCTTTCTTATGATCCCACGAAGCTCCGTGAATTTTGGTACATTATTTCCAGAAATAATGTACCTATGTAATTGTTCAAGAAAATTTTTTTTACAACACCCCCTGAAAATTTGTTCTTTCACGTTTCAGAGGTTCTAGAACAAGAATCTGCAATAAAAATTTTTTGTCCGTCCGCCGTACGCCGTACGCCGTACGCCGTACGCCGTACGCCGTACGCCGTACGCCGTACGCCGTCAGCAGCAAAACGCATAGAAGGAGTGGTCCGATTTCAAAAAAAAAAAAACGAGCGTTTAGCAAATTTTCCTGTGACGTGCACCTCCTATAAGGGAATCCTCTGAATCAACTCTAGACTACTCAAAAACGATCAAATGTAAAAAAAGTCATGATCTCAAAAACAGTTTTTTTGGGTTTTCGACCCCTTAAAATTTTTTGATCGGATTCCCCTGACAATATGCCTCAAGTTGGAGCAAAACACAACTTTTAGGACCAACCGCACCAAAATCGGATCAGGGGTTCGATACGAAGTGGACGGACGAAATTTTGGCCAAAAATTTCGTCCAGCCACTTCGTATTGAAATACTGATCCGATTTTGACTAAATTAGTCTTGAAAGTTGTGGTTTGCTCCAACTTGAGGCATATTGTCCGGGCAATCCGATCGGAGAAGGTTAACGGGTCCAATTCGGCATAATTAGGGTATATTTTTGAAAAAACACAAAATCTCAATTTTGAAGGAGATGCCGTGGGTTTAGAATTTTTTGAGTATTTTTCCCGGGTTTCTCGCTTGATTTACCATAAGATAGGGTGGTTTTTCCGAAAAAATTCGAAAATTTGGTTTTTGAATCGGTTTGGCTTGAATTTCTTAATGCGATTTCTGCGTTTTCGCGTTTTTGGCAATTTGAGGGAGTCCTACTGAACCGATTTTGAATTTTTTGAGCTCGTTGGATTCCTTGAAGGTTTTTACACATTTTTCACTCCCTATAAGTCAAAATCGATTGGGGTTTAGTAATCAAAAACTGGTTTAAAGACTAATTTTTGACCTAAACAAAAAATATTTTTTTGACCCTTTAAAAAAAATGTTAAAATTCCAAAAAAAATATTTTTGAGTAGGTTTTGGGCAGGTACATGACACATAAAATTCGCAATTTTCTACAACTCTCCAGGACTAAGAAAAATGAAAAAAACCGATTTCAGCTGGAAAATCCAAGGTCCTAGCCTAGGAAAAATTTCAAAAAAATGATGGATTTGACTTCGGGGTTTTTTGGCGGGAATCTTTAGATATTGACTATGAAACATGAAATTTGGCATTTTTTCGAGATTTTGGTCAACAGGGTCAATTTTGGGGGCAGTGACACTGCTGAAATTGCGGTTTTGCAGTTTTCATGGGTTCACGGCACATGTTCCAATCGGTTCAAGGCGTGAGGAATACGAAATGGCGGCTGTAACATTCCCACCCTTGATCTTGGTAGGGTGGGGAAGTAGGGGACTTCCCCTACCCCTACCGGCTCTTTCGTCGTCTATTGGCTCAGATTTATTAGAAACTGAAAGTGTGAAGCTGGGATTGGACAGCTTATGTTAATTGGGCGGATCTTGATAACAGTTGTCACCTGTTAACGCGGTTAACAAAATGGCTGCCTTCTTGCCGCCAGGCCTCAGGAAATATTTCTTTGAAAGCAGCCGCCAGGTATTTTCTTTTTATACCTACCTATTTATTATCATTGTGAAAACGTACCTTTTCGGCATAATTGAATTCACGATTGACCATTACTCCACAAATGATATGATGATAAACCGACCTACTCCAACTATTTGAACTTTATTTTCTGAGGTACCCAGACAAATAATGTACCCATGTCACTAATCTACTTAGCAGCGTTTTTTTTGGCGAAGGTTCACCTTTCCAGAATTCAGACCTTGGGAATTGCCTTTCTTTTGAGAATCACCCAAATCGTAAATTATTTCGAGATTTTTATTTTTTATTTTTGATAAAAAGTAAGTCAGCCGAGGGATTTTTTTTGGCAAAAATGTGGAAATTTATCGATTGATTCGATTATTTCTCATTTATTATTTTCCAACTATGGCCGTCATTGATTTTTCTATTTATTGATGATTTTTACCGACCTTTTCGATAAGCTCCTTGATCATACCGTTCCAATTTCCCGACTCGTCCATATTGCCATACGCGTTGTCAGGGGCGACGTAGATCTCGTATTCGAACGGCACGAACGACCGGATGTCCTCCAATAAATCGATGCAGTAGCCGGTGAATTTCGGCTTGCCGTTCTCAATCGTTTCGACGACGAACGGTTTTTGCTGTTTGACGCGAGCGATTAATTATTAAAAATAAATGAAATGATAATTATCATCGAAATGACAAAAAACCTGGCATTTTTCTGCATCTACTATTTTTACATTACAGTAAGAATTCTGATAAGTAGATTAGTGACATGGGTACATTATTCGTCTGGGTATCTCAGAAAATAAAGTTCAAATAGTAGGTCGGTTTATCATCATATCATTTGCGGAGTAATGGTCCATGGTGAGCTCAATGATGCTTTTAAGCAATTTAAAAATGGTACGTTTTCACAATGATGAATAAATAGGTACAAAAAGAAAATACGCGTGCCCCCACCCCTCCCGGGATTCAACCCTCACCAGTGCCCGGCACCCCTACCCCTCCCAACCGCCCCTTACAACATCCGCCCCTCCCATTCCCCGCCCAGGATCTACCTGCACCTCACCTACCGTACCCCCCCATTCCTAATTTTCCGGAAAAAAGGCATATTTTATGGTAAATTAAGCGAGGAACCCGGGAAAAATACTCAAAAAAATCTAAACCCACGGCATCACCTTCAAAATTGAGTTTTTGCGTTTTTTCAAAAATATACCTTAATTGCTGCAAACGGCGTACGGCGGACGGACAAAAAATTTTTATTGTTCATTTGTGTTCTAGAACCTTTGAAACGTGAAAGAAAAAATTTTCAGGGGGCGTTGTTAAAAAATTTTGCTCGACCGATTACATAGGTACATTATTTCCAGAAATAAATTCTATTTTTACCTTCACGGTTACGACTCTGTAGACAGTTACGGCGGAAAAGTTTTTCATCGAAGTTTGATCTTTGGACTGGATCGCGTTGTTCAGTCCTGCCTTCCACGATCCGATAGCTTCCGCACTTTCGGGCAACGAGTTGACGATTTTCACCTGAAAAATCGTTTCATTAAAGAAAACTTCAGTAGAGAGCTGGAATTTTATTTATTCGATTTTAACCAATATTTAAAATTTACAAGGTTTTAACATTTTTCTTTTCAGAAACTATGAGAATTTGGCTAGGTACCTGATAGATAAAGTAATCTAGTTGATAATTTTGAATAAAATGCAAATCTAATGGATTAAAAATAAATTAAATTAAATTAAATCTGTTACTTTTAGCCATGTAAAAAAAATAAATTGGAGCTGCAGCTGTAACAAAGGAATGAAGGAGTCGATAGGCGTCTCAAAAAATGTGCGAAATTGCAAAATTCATTCTTGCCTTTTCAATCTTCATGTTGAACTCCATGAAGCTTTTGCCGTTAGAGTCAATAACGAACGGTGCGTAGGAGTAGGGCTCTCTCACCTGAAAAATCGAGTCATTAAATTAATAACTTGAATTAAATTTAAATTAAATTAAATTAAATTAAAATTGAATTGAATTGAATTGAATTGAATTGAATTGAATTGAATTGAATTGAATTGAATTGAATTGAATTGAATTGAATTGAATTGAATTGAATTGAATTGAATTGAATTGAATTGAATTGAATTGAATTGAATTGAATTGAATTGAATTGAATTGAATTGAATTGAATTGAATTGAATTGAATTGAATTGAATTGAATTGAATTGAATTGAATTGAATTGAATTGAATTGAATTGAATTGAATTGAATTGAATTGAATTGAATTGAATTGAATTGAATTGAATTGAATTGAATTGAATTGAATTGAATTGAATTGAATTGAATTGAATTGAATTGAATTGAATTGAATTGAATTGAATTGAATTGAATTGAATTGAATTGAATTGAATTGAATTGAATTGAATTGAATTGAATTGAATTGAATTGAATTGAATTGAATTGAATTGAATTGAATTGAATTGAATTGAATTGAATTGAATTGAATTGAATTGAATTGAATTGAATTGAATTGAATTGAATTGAATTGAATTGAATTGAATTGAATTGAATTGAATTGAATTGAATTGAATTGAATTGAATTGAATTGAATTGAATTGAATTGAATTATTTATTTATTATTTACATTAAATTAAATTAATTAAATTTAAATTAAATAAATTGAATTGAATTGAATTGAATTGAATTGAATTGAATTGAATTGAATTGAATTGAATTGAATTGAATTGAATTGAATTGAATTGAATTGAATTGAAGTTTTATAATGAACCTAAGTACCTAAGTACCTAAGTAATGAAATGCCGAGGATTTTGATTCAGCCGTTTTTGAATACCAAAAAACCGGAATCAGGATGTCTGAAACTCGAAATTTCCTCTCGGAATTTCAATCATCCAGATGCTGGAATACGACTGAGGTAAAATTTCCTATTTCAGTAGGTACCTAATAGGTGAATTTTAATTTAATAAATCTCTCTATGACGACAACTCAAATTTTTGATTACATCGCTATTCAACTTCGCTGAACTTTCCTATATTAGGTTATTCCAACGTTCTGCACCACGAAAAAAGTAAAAAAACTGCAGAAAAATGCAGAACTCACTTCCCGTAGAGCTCCTCTCAAATCCAAGTCCTTCCTTACGAGGTCGTGAGCCTCGTCGTAATCGTTGCACGACGTTTTGTTGTAATCCTTCGGCCAGGGAGCTTTTTCGATAAGTGTTCTGAAAATTTTGAAAATCATCTCAAATAACGGATCGTTTTTACGAGTCGAGACATTCATTGCTTGTTACAGGTATATGCAGATAACAAGCAATACCTACTATATTTTGGTATCAAGAATTTCGGACTGAATATTTGTTACTCGTTTGGAGGCTTAAAAGTTAGAAAAAGTTGCAAATTTCGAGAACAAAATAAAATATAGATATCCTAACCGCTGTATGGAGGCATTTTTTAGTTACAAATAATTGTTTTCTGCTTGCTGATTTCGTTTTTTTTTGTTTTTGGTAAAAATGCCACTCACTTAGCAGCCAGAAGTCCGCGGAGGAAAAAATCGAAATAAAAGACGGAGGTGATTTCCGGCTCTTCCATAAGGTTGTAGGACGTCCTCAGGCTGTCGAGCCTTTCTTTGCTTCCCGGGTCCGGCTCCGGTTTCATGTAGAGGATCGACGCGTTCGTACAGTCGCCCTTCAAAGCTCCTTTGTCCTGTAACATGAAAAACCCTTGACTCGATTTTTAGATACAAATTTATAGCCGTAAAACAAAAATTCTTCTTCTTTATACTAGATAGTGACACCATCTGGAAATCTTTACAACGTGAATGAGATCAAGAACAACAATCATGGAACAAGTATTCTTCAGGAGGGCTGAGTAGACGAAAGCGCTGGGGCCAACACGAAACAATTTCGAGAGCCCGATATTATTCTCTTACCCGCACCACTCAAGCACTTTCAAAAATGAGAATTTTTGAACAAAAATGAGAATTTTTGAACAAAAAATTAGAATTTTTGAACAAAAAGTAGAATTTTTGAACAAAAATTAGAATTTTTGAACAAAAATTAGGATTTTTGAACAAAAATTAGAATTTTTGAACAAAAATGAGAATTTTTGAACAAAAATTAGAATTTTTGAACAAAAATTAGAATTTTTGAACAAAAATTAGGATTTTTGAACAAAAATTAGGATTTTTGAACAAAAATTAGGATTTTTGAACAAAAATTAGAATTTTTGAACAAAAATTAGAATTTTTGAACAAAAATTAGAATTTTTGAACAAAAATTAGAATTTTTATAAAATCTTCAAAATTAATTGTTTTACATTTTTACTATTAGGTAGGTATAGATTCAGAGTAATTTATTATTTTTATTGCTTATTGAATTATTTCTTAAATTTTCATTTTTTTTTGCAAAAATGAGTAGGACGTAGGTATAATTCTGTACCAACCTGCGTAATGGCGTGCCAGGCGTATTTCCGCCCGAAAAATTTGATATTATTGGCTTCGTCCAGGACGGTTTTTATCGTAGCCAAACTGCCGAGTACGAAAAAATTGACAATGTCCAGCTCCTTGAATCTCGTCAGTTGGTTTCGGATTTCCTGTATCCCGCGTACGCGTCCCATGATATGGCGGCAGGGGACGTTGAGGAGGAGAGATTTGTATTTATGATCCATCACTGGAGGGGGTAAAATCAGGAAGATAAATTTATGACCAATTAACAAAAAAAAAAAAAAAATAAATAATAATAATAAAAAATATTAAAAATTATTTTTGTAATTGAAGTAGGTATTGAAGTATTTTGTAATTGAAAATTATTTTTGAAATTGCAATCTGGATGACATAGATTTTTGCAATCTGGATGACATAGCTCAACTATACAATCATCAACTCGTATTTTCGAGTACCGACGTACCGAACGAATCATCGAAAACGATCCCAGCGCTGGTAATATTCTGGAGGATGACCGTACTCCTGACGACTTCTGGAATCAAGTCAGCTGGGGGGCTGATCTGCACTAAATATTTAGCCGTTTCCCCTTCCAATGCTCGCCATTGCCTGTTTTTTAAATTAAAAAAAATAAATAAATAAATAAAAATGCAACATTTGAAAAGTAGATGAATAAATAATAAATTTGTTGCATGCCCATGAAATCAGTTGACAATCATTATAATATGCAGTACCTATAATAACTGACCAAATAAATAGAAGATAAAAACATAAATAATACTATCAATAGATAAGCCTGATATAATTATGTGAATTAAAAAATATTATGACCATCTAATATATGAAGAGTTTTCCTCCAAAAGAGCGTGTATCCACTTTCGAGTTTTTTCAATTTCGTTTTTTCGATTGCTTATCATGCTATAGGTACCAAAGCTGCTATGAAACGAAATCGAAAAACGTTTGGAAATCAATTTCGTGGCTCTTTACAGGGTCGGTGGAAAAAGTAAGTTTTCGACAGAATGGGAATGATAATATCATTCCCATGCGTATTACGCAAAGCCCGCACGACTGTTGAGCCTTGATGGTAAGGTATACGCGGCCGAGCATTTTTAGCCAACTTCTGGCCGAACCAGTGGTGCGTAGATAACACACAATACTTCCATATTTCGAAACGTAAAATTTTGACATAATTTGATCACATTTTGACTGCTTTTGAGGGTGTTTAGGACAAAAATATCAAAAAATTCACAATTAAAATTTTAAAAATCACCAAAAAAAAAATCATTACATTTTTGGAATATGAAAAATATCCACATATTCTGCAAGGTAAAACGAAGATTTTAAGACCAAGAACGCTCAAATCGGTTCATTTTTGTGGCCGGAAAAAAATGAAATAGAAAACACTAAAAAAGCAAATATATCGGAAGTACTGTGAGTTATTCAAATTCTGATTGGACAGGGCGTTAGGTCTTGCACATTTCTCTGGACAAACATTTCAGTTCAAGAAATTCGAAAAAAGGTTGAGAATTGAGGAAGCTATGGCCTTTTTTGTAACTGACCACACACGGACGGACGGACAGACGGACAGCCGGACACACAGACACTTGCTCGGGAAGTGATTCTGAGTTTGTTTATAAGAAAAAGCTTTCTCTGATGCTCCGTTCCGATTCTCGATTTTGGGACGATTCCAATATTTCCATTTACTCTGTAAATATGGAAGTAAAAAATATTATGACCATCTAATATATGAAGAGTTTTCCTCCAAAAGAGCGTGTATCCACTTTCGAGTTTTTTCAATTTCGTTTTTTCGATTGCTTATCATGCTATAGGTACCAAAGCTGCTATGAAACGAAATCGAAAAACGTTTGGAAATCAATTTCGTGGCTCTTTACAGGGTCGGTGGAAAAAGTAAGTTTTCGACAGAATGGGAATGATAATATCATTCCCATGCATATTATGCAAAGCCCGCACGACTGTTAAGCCTTGATGGTCAGGTATACGCGGCCAAGCATTTTTAGCCAATTTCTGGCCAAACCAGTGGTGCGTAGATAACACACAATACTTCCATATTTTGAAACGTAAAATTTTGACATAATTTGATCATATTTCGACTGCTTTTAAGGGTTAGGAGGGTTAAGGGGGTGCTTCTAAGGGGTATATGGAAGTAATAATGTGTTGATTTTAGAATGAATGCAATCCATATCAAGTTAGCTCATACCTCAGATCGCCCTCTTGGCCGAAGGAGGCTGAAAGCGTTGGAACGCCCAACGCCTTGGAAAACGTTTTGACAGCTTCGGACGTAACTCCGATCAGCGTCGTGTCCAGAATGAGGTGCGGAGCCTTTCCGGCGCTCGCAGACACGTTGAACGTGTCGCAAACTTGTGACGGACAGAAGTGAAAAATATCAATTTCACAGAACACCGTGGTGCGCAGATACTGCGCGCTGACGCAGTATACATATTTTGAGGGCGGCAGGGCGCGCCCGGGACACCTTCGGTTATCTTTCGGAGAGCCATTGCCAAACTTTTTTTAACTTACAACAAAATTTCCCATTCTGAACAAATAGTGTCACGTTTTCGGCTAGAATGGCGGGTGCGTAAAAACTTTTAAATTCGAACCTCGCGTTTAAAATTTCAGTTATTTCGATACGTCGGAAAAACTTACGGCTCTCCAGTAAAATTTTGGCATCAGTTCCACTAGCTGTGACTCGATATACGTCCATGTCGATGCCCAATTTTGTGTTCCTTTTGACGTAATCTTGCACCACCTCGAATGCCAAACGTGCGATGTCGTTCCTCTCGTCGGTGACAAATACTGCGAATTCCGAAGTTCATACTATAACTCTGGTTCCGAATAATAAATCATAATCATATTTTTGAAAACGAGGTATCAGCTTCAGCTATTCATCGATGCGATTATCCCTCGAACATCAGTCGGCGTGGGGTATTTTATTTTCCTCTCAAAAATATCCGACCAATTTTTGAAAAAGATTTACAATCAACATAACAAAGTACCATTTAGATAAGTAGGCTACTTTAACAAAATATTCATGGCAGGAGCGTAAGTGCCGGTCTATATTCGAACAATCGAATAACCATGCTCTGCTACCACAACTCGAAAAATACATTTTCAAGTTAAAAATTTCAAGTCTAATTTGTCGAACTGGATTTTTTCCCATTTATTTTGTGTTCTACCATCGTTTTAGATGCATTATTAAACTAAATAATATCCAATTGGTGGGTTAGAAAAAATGTAAAAAAACTCCGAGTTAAATTCTACTCGAATGCCGTTCATTGCGCCATTGTTTTAATTACTATTTTGCCGAAGGTTCGATCGGAAACTATCAAGATAAAATATTGACGCGATTGTCACGAGAGGAGGCGTGCGTGATAGGTTGGACGAGAATCGACCCAGGTGGATTATCAGATCCAGATGTGATCACACACGGAACTTCTGATTCGACAATGGGAAATGGAATCTAAAGTAATGATGTTTTAACTCCGTAATTTCTATATTTTAAACTAGCGACTTGGTAATAAAATTGAATTTTAAATACAAAGATACGTGGAAAAAGTCAGGCAATGGTTACCATCCGTGAAAATCTCCTTAAAACCTTGAAAAACTGTCCGCAAGTCTTGGATGATCACGAAAACGAATTTATTGAAATAAAAGTTCGATACTATTTTTCCTTAAATTTCCAGTAAGTCTAGGCATGTAATGATTTCTGATAACATTTACATAAACATTCCATTTCGATTTACATTCACTATGTTTCCTAGGTATTTCGAGTTTTCCAAGCTGGAAACATCGGAGATTGGAAAAAAATACTTACAGACATTGATGGAGGTTAATGATTGAGCTTGGACGACGTAGAATTGCGACAATAGAAGTGCGAATAGTGCGAATATTGCCTGAAATGTAGACAAATTTATCATGCCAACCCATATTGTGGAATGCATAAAATCGGGGAAAATAATTATTAAAATCAACGCATCAGAAAATTACGTTTTTAGTAAAAAAGTCGATAGATGTTATGCATTTTTCGAACCTGGAAAAACCTGAAAGAAATGGCATATGTTTTGATGGGAGACATAATAATTAAAGTAGGAGCGAGCAACGAAGGCTAATAAGACAAAATTTTGATTTTCGACTCAAAAATGCATAAAAATGGGCTTATAATGACTCCAATGAATTGTAAAAAAATAGCAAAGTGTATTTACTCGTTTTTGATAGGGTAGCACCAGTCTGGAGTTCCAGGAGGCTCCAGAGCGAAGAAAAAAATTGAAGAAAATACCTTTTTTTACTATACTCTCTTCCCAGGTGGGTATTGGGGGCAATAACGAGATGAAAAATGTTAATTTAACATCAGAAAGATCGGTTTTCCGAAAGCACATATCCAAGAGCATTTTTTCACTGATTGACCAGGGGTATCCCTTTCTTTATAAAGTTACAAATTGACAAATTTTGCCAATAAGATCCACTTTTTTTCGTAAACGATTTTAAATTTTATTTTAAATATTCAAATGAATGTAAAAAGCGTCAATGAGGGCCAACTGAAAAATTATAAGCCATTTTTGACGGTTTCAAAAATTATAAGCAATTTTGAGTATTTTTTCTGTAACATTAAATGAAAAATTTTGTCAATACGATCCACTTTTTCAAAGACGACAATCCTTTCATTTTTTCGTAAACGATTTTTAATTTTTTTTTTTATGTTTAAATGAATGTGAAAAACGTCAATGAGGGCCAACTGAAAAATTATAAGCAATTTTTGACGGTTTCAAAAATTATAAGCAATTTTGAGTATTTTTTCTGTACCATTAAATGACGAATTTTGTCAATACGATCCACTTTTTCAAAGACGACAATCCTTTCATTTTTTAAACGATTTTTAATTTTTTTTTTTAATATTCAAATGAATGTTAAAAACGTCAATGAGGGCCAACTGAAAAATTATAAGCAATTTTTGACGGTTTCGGTGCAAACTCCTGTTGTTGGTGCTATGGGTACTGTAATTTTTTTAACATTCGCTGGTATTACCATGTGGGCAGATAGTGGACTTCGCTGGCGTACGAGGGCTGAAGCCATAAATTGTTACCTCTGTTGGCTTTCCCCAGTCCTGACCACTACTGACGGGCACCGCCCGCTGGTAACTTGTCACACTTGCTTATCTCTCCGGTCACACGAACGAAATTTTCGGAAATATGGCGTTTAACGCAAATTCAGAGGTTTTCAGACAGTACTTCCATAAATTTAGTACGTAAAACATGGGACCGTTCTTCTATATTTTTCACCTCATCTTTTGGATCCGCAATGAAAAATGGCAATATTTTCTGACAAGGCCTGGCAGTCACGCAATCTGACGCTAGAAAATAATGGATTTGATGGCCCGTTTGCAATTGGGCCATGCCTGTCAGTCTTTTTCACTTTTTTTTATCGACTCGGCTCCACTGAGGACACTGGAGGTTCTGGAAATAATGTTACAATGATCGCCTCCCTATAAGAGTTAGAATTGCGGTGGGACCAGGAATCTGAGGCTTCCCCATGCTCTCCAGAATTGAAATTGAGTTGCGTCTTGAGTTGATAATTCTTTTTTTCAATCCCACAAAGCTCTGTGAATTTTGGGCGAATTTTAAAAGTTGAATAGTGAATTTTTTGATATTTTTGACCTAAACACCCTTAAAACAGTCAAAATATGATCAAATTGTTCCATTTTTTACGTTTCAATATATGGAAGCATTGTGTGTTATCTACGCACCACTTTTTGGAAAACTGAACTATGATTGAGTTTTCAATGTTTTAGTATCATGAATTATATTGATAGGTACCCACTACTAAGGGTTTTATTTCTTCAAGTGTGTTTATCAAGTTCCTACGAACCTCTATGATTAAATTTGTGAGTATAAAGTCATACCTGACTGTTTTGAAAAGTAAATTGATTGAAAGATAGGTAGATAATCTTGCAACGTTTAAGAATTCTCATTACCGCCTGCGCTTCTCATTACCACCACCGTATCAATTTTATAAATTCCAGTTTGAAGGCCTAAGATTGAAATTGAGTTGCGCCTTGAGTTGATAATTCTTTTTTATGATCCCACGAAGCTCCGTGAATTTTTTGAAATTTTTTGGAGAAGGTTCATTTTTACTTCCATATTTACAGAGTAAATGGAAGTATTGTGATCGTCCTAAAATCGAGAATCGGAACGGAGCTTCAGAAAAAACTTTTTCTTATACACATTTACTCAGAATCACTTCCTGAACAAGTGTCTGTGTGTCCGTGTGTCTGTGTGTCCGTGTGTCCGTCTGTGGTCATTTACAAAAATGGCCATAACTCCCTCATTTCTCAACCTTTTTTCAAATTTCTTGAACTGAAATGTTCGTCTCGGCAAGAACTAACACCCTGTTTAATCGGAATTTGGATAACGCACAGTACTTCCGAGATATTTGCATTTTTAGTGTATTCTATTTTATTTTTTTCCGGCCGCAAAAATGAACCGATTTGAGCGTTCTTGGTCTCAAAATCTTCGTTTTACCTTGCAGAATATGTGGATATTTTTTACATTCCGAAAATGTGGCGTTTTTTTCATTTTGGGCGAATTTTAAAATTTTAATACTGAATTTTTTGATATTTTTGACCTAAACACTTTCAAAGCAGTCAAAATATGATCAAATTGTGTCACAATTTTACGTTTCAAAATATGGAAGTATTGTGTGTTATCTACGCACCACTGGTTTTATATTTTTGACCTAAACACCCTTAAAACAGTCAAAATATGATCAAATTGTTCAATTTTTTTCGTTTTAATGTATGGAAGCACTGTCTTTTATCTACGCACCACTTCTTGGAAAAACGAATTAAGACTGAGTTTTTAATGTTTTTGTATCATGAATTGTATCGATCGGTACCCACTACTCAGGGTTTCCTACGAACCTCTATGATTTGTGAATATAAAGTCTTACCTGACTGTTTTGAAAAGTAAATTGATTGAAAGATAGGTAGATAATCTTGCGACGTTCAAGAATTCTCATTACCGCCTGCGCTTCTCATTACCACCACCGCATCAATTTTATAAATTCCAGTTTGAAGGCCTAAGATTGAAATTGAGTTGCGCCTTGAGTTGATAATTCTTTTTTCTGATCCCACCAAGCTCAATGAGTTTTTTGAAATTTTTTGGAGAAGGTTCACTTTTTCAGAATTCAGAGCTTGGGAATCGCTTTTTTAGAATCCCCCTTCTTTGAGCTTTGCTTTCGGGGCTACTGTGAAATAGGTGCTGACTCGAAATGAAAACTACGGATTTCTCTCCTCAAAATTCGTACGTGTAACACAGTTTCGGCTGCATACGAATCGTTGCGGTTATCTCTTAGGAAGGAGAAGAGGAACCTCAAAGTGACCAATCGATCTTCGCCTGTCAAAAGTCACCCGGTAAACATGGGGCTTTTCTCGGTGGAAAACGTCAATTCCGCCGTGTTCATTGTTTGCAAACTTGTACACAGGCCGGCAATGTCAACAGAAAAAATTGAGGCTTCCTTCTGTTTGCTCTCGTTACCTTTGTCTCCGCTAAAACGGAGTTCCCCTTTTAATAAAGCGACCGAAACTCAAAGAAAGACTTTTGATGAATACACAATTTTTTGTTTGTTGTAGTAATTCGCCATATATATGGATCCCGTCTAAATTAACTAAGCAATTGCTCATGTTGGAGGAAAAGTCTTGGGGCCCAAATCCAACTATAGTTATCGTGTCGTCGATGTATAACCACGCCCTGACATTCGTAACTCCCCCAAAAGGTTAAAGATCAATTTTGTGGCTCTATACGGGGTCGGTGAAAAGGAGTAAATTTTTGACAAAATGGGAATGATAATATAATTCCCATGCATATTATGCAAAGCCCGCAAGACCGTCGAGCCTTGATGGTCAGGTATACGCGGCCAAGCATCGCTTGCATTTTTACTTCTGGCCAAAAAATGAAGCGATTTGAACGTTCTTGATCTCAAAATACCTTGTTAATCTCAAAATTGTTAAACCTTGCTGAATACGTGGATATTCTTTTACATTATTTCCAATAATTTCCAATTATGTCCATTATTGGACATGTACATTTATTTCCAATAATGTAACGAAATACCAAAATATCCACGTATACAACGTTACAACACCCCCTGAAAATATTTTCTTTCACGTTTCAGAGGTTCTGGAACACGAATATACAATAAAAAATTTTTGTCCGTCCGCCGTACTCCGTACGCCGTCAGGCGCAAAACGCATAGAAGGAGTGGCATGATTTAAAAAAACAAAAAAAAAAAAACGGGCGTTTAGCAAATTTATCCTTGATGTGCACCTCGGGTAAGAGAATCCGCTCAATTCACTCTAAAGTACTCAAAAACGCTCAAACGTAAAAAAGCCATAATTTCAAAAACAGTTTTTTTTGGGTTTTGGACCCCTTAACATTTTTCGATCGGATTCCCCAGACAATATGCTCCAAGTTAGAGCAAACCGCAACTTTTAGGACCAACTGAGCGAAATCGGATCAACGGTTCGATACGATGACGTGGCCATTTGGTCAAAATTTTGTGGCCACCATATCGTATCGAACCACTGATCCGATTTTGATAAAACTAGTCCTGAAAGTTGTGGTTTGCTCCAACTTGGTGCATGTTGTCCGGGCAATCCGATCGGAAAAGGTTAAGGGGTCCAATTTGGCATAATTAGGGAATATTTTTGAAAAAACGCAAAAACTCAATTTTGAAGGTGATGCCGCGGGTTTAGAATTTTTTGAGTATTTTTCCCGGATTTCTCGCTTGATTTACCATAGGATAGGGGGGTTTTTCCGAGAAATTTTGAAAATTTTGTTTTTCAATCGGTTTGGCTTGAGATTTCTTACCGCGATTTCTCCTTTTTCGCGTTTTTGGCAATTTGAGTGAGTTCTACAACTAGTTCTACTTTTATATTCCGGAAACTTGACGTATTTTATCGTCGATTGTGCTTCACTTTGCATTTCAAAGAATTACGGAATCGATGTAGGGAATCTGCAATGAGTAATTTTCCGTCGAAAATCTTTTAATAATTATACGTACAATTTTTCAATTTTTTTAGCCAACAAAACAAACTAATCTACTCGCTATTACTGTCATTTTACAAAATAATGCACTTGTTAGAAAAAACGGCCGTTTGTACAGATAATGTTTCGTACTGACTTCATCTTGGTGGTCTTATTATTGACGAATAATACAATGTCATGTCTTGATTAACGAAATACCTCGGAACATTATTAGAGGAAGGTTTGGAGATTATTGAAAATGGGAATTGGTAATTTTGGTGAATTAATGTAAGCGTTTGACACAATTGGTCAAAATGGACCTAAAGGAACATTAAACGGCCAGGGATATGTAGGGTATTTTATAAGGTACCTAAATTACTTCCAAAGGACTAACATAATTATATTTATTAGTTAAACTACAATCATATTTTCATGACAAATCAATAAAATTTCATCATTTATAAGAATATTGGTCCAAATTTGAATTAACCTATTCGAGAAAGAGTAAAAAAAAATTCGATCGCTTAATTTTGTGTTATCTGTTGGAGATATGGTAGGTCTTATCATTCGGTACCTAGTCTAGGGGTGAATAAATTTATCCGGACTAAAATTTTACCAATATTCATCGTTTGAGAAATCCCAACTCGAGATGTGAAGCTCTGGATAAAAAAATTCACGATTATTTTTTTCGATTTAGCTATTTTTTCTCAAAACTACGCATTTACGTTAGTGTACAAATACGTCATTATTTTCGGGATTTATTTTGTACGATGTTATTATCCAATATGGCTCCCTATTGGTACAAGGTACCTATTGTACAAGGAATCGGTTCGTGGAAAAGAACTCGCTGTGAATTAGACATTATTTACAATCGATCAGTGATGCGCTCTATTCTGACAAATTGTTATTTTTTTGCAACAATTCGCAGGGTTACCAATCCTAGCCGGAATTCACAACTAACACACCTCTCTAACGTAATAAATTACCTATACTGTCGCAAGAACAATTTATTGCTCCCTTCTCAACAACAAAAGACGATGTCGGCAAATTTTTGTCACAGGCTGGTAGAAAATTTTGTTAGGCAACGCTCGATTCGAATTTCTCTTAAATTCGTTGATTTAAAAGGTTGGATTTTTAGGAATTTCAAGTTTTTGACCAGCTGAAACCAAAACCGGAAATTTTTGAAGTCAAATATCAGGGTTAGGGCCTTCAGACCAATACCGGGGCAGTATTTTAGCGTTTTGAGATCTTATTTAAAAGTTACCATAAAATTCTTTCTTAAAAAAGCTGGCCAGTTGTATTTTTATATTTGTTGCACTGATGCTATATAGGTATAACAATTCTCTTCAAAATTTTTGCAATATAAACCAGAATCGTGGAAAATAAAAATCAGACAGTGGTCACAATGTGACTAAATAGACCTGTCTCCAAGCCCTGATGAAAAAAATATAAATTTTCGAAGCTCAGCGAAAGAGACAGTTTCTCTGAAGACCCTGATATTTGACTTCAAAAATCGAATAACGGGTCGATCCTCAACAATTCAAAACCGGAAATTGTGAAAAAATGCTAGAAGTAGAGATGAGCATCGATTGGAAACTATCGATAGTCACCATCGAATAATCGATCGAAGGAAACCATCGATTGTTGAAAACTATTGGTACAAAACTATCGATAGTATCGATACTATAAGAAGTATCGATACTTCTTTGTTCAAGTGAAGAAGTTTTAAAATTGAATAGATGCATAGGATAATTCGAGTATCTATCTTTGCAATTGGCATGATACAAATTTCAGTGAAACCACCGGTCATTCAGTCAATCAAAATCAACCAAAAATGAACAAAAAATGCAATGACGAATTTTCCATTTAAAAATAGGCTCAAAAGTGGGATTCAACTCAATATCGAAATACCTTACTTTTGTCGTGTATTATATAAAAAATTAAGGAGTACAATATTCAGGAAAATCAAAACTAATATAATAAATTGAATTATTGATACCGAGTGATAAGGATAGAGAGAAATTCGATACTATCACATTGAAGTAATCGATAGTGGTGAAACATCAGTTCTAAACCATCGATGGGAAAAATATCGACTATCGGATGCAAAACATCGATAGTTCGATAGTATCGACCATCGATGCTCATCCTTAGCCTGAAGCAGATTGACCCTTCGGCCGCTCAAGCGGCAATATTTGAAGAGTTTTCCTCCAAAACTGCACTCATCCACTTTCGAGTTTTGTCGGTATCGATTTTTTTCAATTTTTGATTGCTTATAGGTACCAAAGCTGCTATGAATCGAAATCGATATCAACAAAACGCGAAAAAGGATGACAGTTTTGGAAGAAAACTCTTAATTTCTTCTCGAAAATTTCCAACCGAGCGCTGCACCTGAAAACGTCGGGTAAGTTCGTCCGATTTACTTCCGACGATTTCAATTGTTGAACTTCCTGCAAGGGAAGACGTTGCAGACTCTCGTTTCGAGTCGTTCGAGACACGTCGACGGGTCGGGCGTTTTCTGAAGATCGATGGATCGCGCCCGCTGCTGGACGGAGTTGAGTCCGCACGTCGCCGAGCATAGCGACCAGGCCGACCATTCCGAATAGACGCAGTCGTCTAGGATCGAATTGCAGTTTGAATTAAATCGAGTTGAAATTCGAGAAAATAGGTTCCAAGTTATAGGAAATGGAGCAAATGGGCAATTCTCAAAAAAAAAAAAAAAAAAAAAAGCTAACGTGGCGTACCCGAAGATCATTCCTGAACGGGGTGCACTATTTCGATTTTTTGTTTATTTTAGGGTCTGCCCTCCTCTGCGCACATGAGAAACTCAGAAAAAGCAATTTTCCCCCGAAATAAAATTGCTGAGTGGGCCTCAAAACAGTCAATTCTCATTACCTAACATAAACCAGTCTCATTACCGCTAAATTTTCATTTTCTGGTCATTTACAAAAATGGCCATAGCTCCCTCAATATTCAACCTTTTTTCAAATTTCTTGAACTGAAATATTTGTCTCGGAGTAAAATTGCTGAGCAGGCCTCAAAACAGTCAATTCTCATTACCGCCGCATGTGCCTTTCTCGTTTTTCGTATATAGTAGCGTCCTAGGCTTGAGAGACGTTCTTTGGGCCACGAAAGAACTTATGGAATCGAAATAAAATAGATCTTTTCAGGGGAGAGATTGGTGCGATTTTAAACCGGTTTGGTGACATTGATAAGTTATTTCAAAATGCCTGAAAAAATTCTCATCTCCGCTTCTCAACCGAATGTTTCCCTCCTTGAACCGCAAAAATGGAAAATCGGCCAACTTGTCACGAGGACTTTACTATACAGCCGTTTTCGCCAAATCTGCTTTTAATTTTTCTGTTAATTTTTAATAATGCTCACCTTGACTGTTACCCTCTTCATAATCGGAACCAAACGAGTCTTCCTGCGTATTTTGGTACCCTGTAAAATAAAATTTTTTGTTTGTAAAGAACATATAAAATTTATCGCTTGCCTGATATGAAAATTTGGTAATTCATCGGCTCTGCCGAGAAGAAAACTCACCATGAGGGCAGGCTCCTAAATAGCATTTTTTCCGCCTCATCAATTTTTTGGGGCAGGCTTTCCCACCGTTGCGACTGTACACCTGAAATTCGGGAAAAAAATTTCAATTGCTATAAACAATTTCGAAGCCAACAATATAACAATAATTGAATTATTCAACTATAGTTAACCAATAACTTATTTTTCGTTTTTTTTTAAGATGTACGAATTTATTGCTCGTAATTTATTACCTCGATAACCCGATGTTTAGTGCGCGTACCGCGGCCGCACGTTACGGAACACGGTGACCATGCTGACCATGGAGAGACACGGCAGTCCTCTACCGAACCGTATGGTCCAGAAGTCTGAAAAAATTACGTTTTATTCTAAATAAATAAATACTGGTCGAGCATATCAATGGAAAATGGTAGTAATATTCATTATTGATCCATTATTATTTAATATTATAAAATAAGTATTCTGAACTTGAAGAATTTTTATTTCTTTATCGCTCCTATGAATCAAAAGTTACCTGATACCCATCGATGATGCTGGATTCGGCCTTTATGTCTCCGAATGGTCGGAATTTCGACGGAGACGCCTCAAATTCGGCTGAGAGAAGAAAAATAATATAAAACATTTTATGCCGCATTTTTTTAATTTTTACGCCAGTAGGCCATTATTGTTGGTGAACCTTACTTTTCACATCTTTGCAAGCTGCCACGCATTCTTCGTAAGTGTCGAACTGGTTCCTGTTACCGCGACAGCCCGAGTACGTGAACGGTTTGCATGATACGGTCGCCGTGTCGAAATAATACTTTTCGACATGACCCGTTCTGCATGGGCCGACCAATTTCGGGAGCCGGCAAACTTCTAGAAACCGATAGAATGGAGCAAAATTGAGTTTTAGAGAAAAAAATAAATTATTCCCAATTTGGAGGATAGATCAGGAACCAGGAGCCTTCCCATATTCCCGGATTTTGGTCCTTTGAGGGAAAAAGAAATCGACAAAAAGATTTTCCAAAATTTCCAACATATGCTGACGTTTTTCAGCGATAAATGGTACCTTTGGCTTCATCAGGCGTCAGCTGGCAGCTGTACTGCTCCATGCAGGGCATCGTCTCCTTCAGCGAGGACATGCACTCGGGAAAATGGCGAGTCGGGCCCACCGGCGAGCGGTTCCGCTGGCGAGTCCCTTCGCCGCAGGTGGCCGAGCAGGCGGACCACTCGGACCAGCTGCTGAGCTCGCAGTTGGTCGACGGGTGCTGATCCAAGTCGACCGGATTCAGCAGCGCTGACGCTTCTGGCGGCTAAAAACAATTAACATTTTTAAAATTTTTGAAAAAATTAAAAAAAAATTTGATCGCGAACATGGTAAAATTATGATTATTACATTGGGTATCATATTATGTTACTTATTATGTACTTATTAAGTATTATTAATCATAATATTATTATATATATTACTCATATCACTCATATTATGTAGGTACTTATTAAGTCCCTAACATACATTTTTACACTAAAAATAATTTACCGTAAAGAAAAAAAGGGAAGAAAATTTTACTCCAAAATTATAGACAGCGAAAACAACGTCAATTATTATTTTCATATACTTGATGAGTAAATGGTATACTACCTATTGAAAATTGCACAGGCGAGGAAAGAAATCACCTAAGTATATACTCTTCTACTGAAAATCACGAATTCGTCCATAAAACCGCCTACAAACTATTTTAAAAAATTCAAAAAATGTTTTAAAATTTTTTCACAAATTAAAAAAATTGTTAGGTATCAAAATGTCAATACCTGTTCATCACAATCCTTGCCCATGGCGCCGATGCATTCATCATCTTGCGACGTCACCAATTGAGCGGCCGACGCTCGGCATTTTTTCCAATTTTTCTGATGTATTAAACTTCGAAACCTGAGGAATAGGTCATTTTTATATGGACTTTTGTCGGTAAAGAATAAAAATATTTCTTCGGGATTTTTTTTACATTAAGTTTTGATTTTTTAATGAGAAGGTTTTTATTGACTAAAACCCCAAAATTTGGAAAACAATCAGGGTACTATACCTGGTTCGGATGCCTTTACCGCAAGCGACCGAACAGCCGCCCCATTCGCTCCATTGAGTCATGGCGCACATCGAATCGGATGAAGGCTCTTCATCGTCTTCAGCAGAAGGGCCATACGCTCTGTAAATTGGACGGCAATATTTTGAAAATATGAGCGAGTTAGACGTCATTCATTCTCTCTCAATAGTTAGAATGGGATGGGATGGGATGGGATGGGAGGGGATGGGATGGGAGGGGATGGGATGGGAGGAGATGCGATGGGATGGGATGGGATGGGAGCGGATTGGATAGGAGGAGATGCGATGGGATGGGATGGGATGGGAGGGGAGGGGATGGGAGGGGAGGGGATGCAAGCGGATGGGATGGGAGCGGATGGGATGGGAGGAGATGCGATGGGATGGGATGGGATGGGATGGGAGCGGATTGGATAGGAGGAGATGCGATGGGATGGGATGGGATGGGAGGGTAGGGATGGGATGGGATAGGATGGGATGGGATGGGATGGGATGGGATGGGAGGGGATGGGATGGGATGGGATGGGATGGGATGGGATGGGATGGGATGGGATGGGATGGAATGGGAGGGGATGGGATGGGATGGGATGGGATGGGATGGGATGGGATGGGATGGGATGGGATGGGATGGGATGGGAGAGGAGGGGAGGGGATGGGATGCGAGCGGATGGGATGGGAGCGGATGGGATGGGATGGGATGGGATGGGATGGGATGGGAACGGATGGGATGGGAGGGGATGGGATGGGATGGGAGCGGATGGGATGGGAGGAGATGCGATGGGATGGGATGGGATGGGAGCGGATGGGATGGGAGGAGATGCGATGGGATGGGATGGGATGGGAGCGGAGGGGATGGGAGGGGATGGGATGGGATGGGAGCGGATGGGATGGGATGGGAGGGGATGGGATGGGAGGGGATGGGATGGGAGGGGATGGGATGGGATGGGATGGGATGGGATGGGATGGGATGGGAGGGGATGGGATGGGATGGGATGGGATGGGAGGGGAGGGGAGGGGATGGGATGTGAGCGGATGGGATGGGATGGGATGGGATGAGATGGGATGGGATGATATGGGATGGGAGAGGATGGGGTGGGATGGGATGGGAGGGGATGGGGTGGGAGGGGATGGGGTGGGATGGGATGGGAGGGGATGGGATGAGATGAGATGAGATGGGATGGGAGTGGATGGGAGGGGATGGGGTGGGATGGAATACATTGGAACAAGGATACATTTATTTATTTATTAGGCACCTCTTTTCAGCTATTGTTCCTTCAATACTTCACAATGAAGGCTGAATCATATAAAAAACTGACTGTTTGCACGGTGACGATCCGTAGCATGATTTGCGCGACGTGAGCTCCTTGTTGCAGTTAGCAGCTGCTGCTCTGTTTTGGTCTTTGTAGAAACGCTGACGACTCCGTTTGCCCAAGCCGCATGTGACGGAACATTCGCTCCACGACGACCATTGTTCAACGTCGCAAGCTTCACCAGCTGAAAGAAAAAAAAACACAATAATTTTTGAAGGCGGTAATTGAGTCTTCAGACACGAACTGGGCTATCTGTATTGATAGAGCTAACATGAGTTGGGGCTTTCGCCGAAATTGGCCTCTTCAGTAGCAGTTTTTGATATCACCCAGTGGGGTCGTCATTCTCAACAATATAAATCGTTAATTGAAAATAAAGCTACTTATTATTCAAAATTTTAGTTACTTTCATCGGCACTGCTGTCTGCGTTATCCGATGAGCAGCTCTTTTCGTAAAGACGTTGTCTCGTCAGCACTAAACGGGCGAGGGGTTTCATTTCTTCCCCTAAAAGACAAAAATGTTATACGAATTAGAAAAAATTTGAGATGGATGCCCAGATCTTGAATTGTTCCAAAACGAACCGTGGATCCTACCGTATTTTTGAGCAGAATTGTTGACATTAATTGTTTTAACAAATTTTGTTGACATACTGAAGTCAAATTTTCAATTGAGGAAAATCGCACTTGTAAAGTAGTACCTATCGTTATTCATTCTGTCTAGATGTGCCGATAAATTTGAAATTTATTCTGTCTCAAATTTTGAACTTTGAGTGTAATATATTTTACAGTTGCAACTCACCGGTAGGATCGTAAAATGGTGAGCGAGGATCGGCTGGGAACGAATTCGTTATCCGCCTGATGTGATCTTGCGGCTCTGTCGCCATATCTGGAGACTAAGACATGAATAGCGAGGAAATTGATGAAAAATCTACGAAATTCAATGTTACAAGAAACCAAAATAATATATTTTCTAGGTAAACTTATTTCGGATAAAATAAATTTATGTACCTACTTATGGGTGATTCTCAAAAAAAAGCAACTTTTTGGGTCGAGTAAATTTTTAAAATTTTGTTGCTCAGAAAAATTTCAAACTTTTTTCTAACATTGTTACTCGTTAGTAGATCACATTTAAACACTCGGTTGAGATCAAACTCATCATAGGAATAAAATAACTTAATTTTAATAATAAAACCACAATAAGATGGTAGGACTGGGTCGTTTCTGATTTTTTTCCCTCCGGGCTTTTTTCCGGAGCCTTCTACGCTCCTTTATTTCTGCTGGAGTGAACAATTTTGGTGGAGCCATCGACGTAGTTCCTGAATAAAACAACTTGAAATAATATAGGGGTTCTCACATCACTCAACAATCAAGTACGCTATTTTCAATTCAACTTAAAACCATTAAAATCTAAAAAACTGCAATGATTAGGATCTGATTTTTCACTCCCATGTCCTTACCGTCGGTCCCACGGCCACATCACATTATCAATAAGGGCATGGGAAGGAACTTGATTGGGACATGGAACTGAAAAATCGTTCTTCAATCCATTGTATACTACTGTAAAAATAATTTAAGGTGCTAAATTGAATTTTTCTTGATGGTAACAGACGAGTAGAATGCGTTGAAAGCAAAAAAATTAGCATGAGCGTCGAATTAGAATTGATTCTATAGGGGCATGGAAAGGAATGGAGAAAAAACACGCACGCGTTCATGTTCACCTCAGGAGCGCTGGCGGAGCAATGAGAGGTGTAAGCGCCGTGCAACTGTAGGGCCGTAGAGGCGAACAGTTTTGCCAACTACTGATGCAGTTTCCCGGCTTTTGTCCCTCATACTCGATGCGAATGGACACTTTTTTGATGAAGCCATGGAACTGAACTCAAAATCATGTACACAAGTTTGAGGTACCGTGGCCTCACGAATTCGAAAGAAATGTTGATATAAGCTTGCAAAACATAAAGAAGAACTAATTCTGAATCGATTCAAGGAATTTTTTTCAAGGAAATGTGCTGATTTCAATCAAT
Organism: Nesidiocoris tenuis; assembly: GCA_036186465.1. Taxonomy (NCBI): domain Eukaryota; kingdom Metazoa; phylum Arthropoda; class Insecta; order Hemiptera; family Miridae; genus Nesidiocoris; species Nesidiocoris tenuis. Next base: position 736,250 of record AP028918.1, read on the forward strand.
ACTTACCTTTCGAATCTTGAAAACGTATACTGCTACAGGGCACGGAACTGAACATTTGAACGTTTGATTAGCAATAAATAACTTCCAATATCCCCCTCCCTTATTTTTTGGGTTGGATTACGTCAGTGTCCGCCTAGTGAACAGATAGAAAAAAAAATCACGAGTCTCAGATGATTGGTTCCCGAGTTATGGTCGATTAACATGAAAGTTGCTTTTTTTTGAGAATCACCCTTATCTATCAATTTTCAAAATAAAACCGTCAATAATTAAATCTGCCCTAAAACTTGGTAGTTTCGTGTCAATTTTGCATTATGGGGTTGGTCAGCTCGGAAAACTGAAAATATATTTTTAGAAAGCGTCGAAAACGAGCATAAATGAAAACCGGTTACAAGAAAGATTCATTTCAAAGATGACGTTTTAATTTCCTGTACGGGCTCGATATATTAGGGGGTAACGGGAATTTCATATATGCATTGCATAGGCACAAAATATTACATTAAAGCAATAAGGGAATAGTCAATTTTTACTCCATTTGTAAAGACAAATGGGATAGTCATCAGGCGTCACAACCAAATCGAAAAAAACGTTGAAATCTTTGGAATTTTCTATTCAATTGTATTTATTTGGTAAGTTTAAAATTCTTCGCATTCAGAAAAAAACTATCAACGTTGTTGAAGGGGGCTAAATTTGTGACTATATAAGCCCAACTGTACCTGTCTACGTTCATTAGTTTTTGAGATAAAGCTTGCCAAAGAATGGCATCTTTTCCAGATAACTGCAATTTGATTGAGCCACATTTTCAGTGTAATGTTTACATCAATATGTAAAGGAGGCAATTCCCCGCACAAATTTCAAAGAGTCTCATTGGCATTTGAAATTTGACGCAGCCCTAATTTCCCAAAAATGGACTAGTTCAAAAACCAAATTTCGGATTTTTGGTGAAATTTCTGTAGGTACTGTTATTGATGGATTTTGGGAATAGTCAAGAAATGCCTTTTAGGGCCTCTAGAACGGCGAACTGTTCAAAAACCGGAGAAAACATCCGACTATTTGGTGTAAAATAAGCTGAAAATTGCGGTGCTGACTCCTTACCGTGTAAGTGACTCCCGAATCGGTACCGGCGTCCCACGGGTAAAGATTCAACGTTTTCGTTTCGAGCCAGCTGCAGTTCGACAGGCAAAGCTCGAGGCCGGATACGCCCACTATCCAGTCTGGAGATGGGTCTGGAAATTCGAAATAGTCAATTGGAAAAAAAAAATCCTGCCTATTTGATTGTAGTTTTAAATCAAAAACATCTCAATTTTGAAAATATTTGTATTAAGCCATACCTAGGAAAGCGAAGGTATTTTTGAAAAAATTGATTCTGAGTTTTGAATCTAATTTTACTAAACCATAGTTTAAGAAGAACGTTTTCAAATCACTGTGCTATTCCTTCTTTGGGAGAATATTTTCTTGCAGAATTTTGAGAGGAATTTCTACGATTTAACAGTAGGTACCTAAGTCTCAAAAAAATCAAGTCTCAGAAAATTTCGTTGAAAATTGAATTCTTAAATTTCTCCTAGGTTTACCCAACACAATTTTAATTTCTAAAAGTTACTTCATAAAATATAATTTCAAGCGTTCAGCAAAAAATATTTCGAAATACCTGCCTACCGATGCGAAGCTAGTATGCCTCAATCTGTCATTAATCGTTTTCTTTGTCTACCCGGCCCGTCCGTTCAGGTTACCCTATTTCTTGCGTGTTCGAACATTTTTTGCCTCTGCCTTCTCGGGTCGGTATTACAATGGCGATCCCCCTTTTCAGTATGGCAGTATAGTGCAATGAAAGAGGATTATGTCGTTAATTATATTTTCCCCTTCTTGGTGAAGTTTGAAGTTGTCCGGTCAAAAATTCGACTCTGAGTTATTGTTACTCGATCAATTGTCGGTAAGTGAGGTCAACGGAAATCGCCACCTTGGCCAACGATACGGGAAAGTGGAATTTCAATCTCCAATAACAAAAAAAGCGATTGATTTTTCAATGTCATCGTGTTGGAACGAAATTGTAGTCAGTGGAAAAATCATTGAGGAATAGACTATTTCTTTTCTCTCAGCTGTTCCAATAAAAATAATATAAAATTCTATTTTAATTCTATATCGATACCAGAGAGCAAGAAGGGCGAATCTGCTATTTAGGAAAGAAGCAGATTCGCCCTTCTTGCTCTCCGGTATCGATATGTTATATATATATAATTCTATAATTATATAACATATCATCTTATTCTTATATATTATATTACATTCTTATATTTATATTATTCTCTATCTTATTCTCTATAATTCTGTATTATATTCTAAAATTCTATATAAAATTCTTGAACAAATTTTGATGGTTTAGCTGTTTTTAAAATATCGCAAATTATCAACTCTTCTTATTCAGTCGGTACCAAGCCGCCGATTCTCATTTTCTCCTATCCTTACAAAAAATTGGAATCCTAGAAGCATATAAAGCTAGAATAAGAATATATCGATTTTCAGCCGGCGGTTATTGTGTACAGTCACACAACTCGGAGCCTATGGGAAAGAAGAGAAAAAGATTTCCGTTTTTCGTGATGTTATTTCGGGGCCTGAAGTTTGAATATAAGTACAAATTACCGACATGCACCCCAGCGAGGGTTGGGGTACGACTGGGGGGTGGGTCTAATTATAGCTATGAACGTGACTGCAGCTGATCGCGTTTCAACTTTCAGCACCCCCCCCCCCCTATAATGTTTCACTTCCAACGCTTTTCCAGCGTAATTTACTTCTGAGAAAATAGGTAGGCTACTTATAGGTTTTTTAAACGAACCGAAACACTATTATTTTTCTTGGTACAAAAAGTACCAAAGGTATGGGAGATGGGGACGAAAATTTGAATTTGAGTTTTCGATTACGGTATTTGTGCCGGAATCACGCAAGATTCTTATTACGCATCCCTTGATCCGAACGTAGAATTTTTCTGTAAATAGGGTCCTTGAATTAAGGACTTATGACCCGTCATGGTGGATAAAAAAATCTTGAACCGCTATAACTCGGAAACGATGAGTTTTTGATTCTTGACTCATATAAAAGAAATCGTAGTTCGTCAAAAAATCATAGGTTTGAGACAAAAAACGTAAAAATATGTTCATTCGTTCGAGAGTTATAGGAGCTAGAGTGAGTCATCAATGCCAAATTAATCACTTTACTAAGCTAAAAAATAAATAATAATTAATTATAATAAATAATTAAATTATTAATTAATAAAATAATAAAATCTTGAAGCGTATTTCTGTTATCTGTCAGTTTTATTCGGAATTTCATAACTTACCTATCATGGACACCAGGGAAATCAGGTGGTGTTTATTGTCCACTCGGAAAACGGCGAATGTCTTGCTGGTGACGTTCGGATAGCTGATACCGCGGGCCTTGATGATTGTCCTGATGTGCTGGCTCTATGGTATCAAATAAAAAAGTCATTCGCTAATTAGATTTTCGACGAAAATGAGAACGATTCGGTCGAAAATCTATGAAGCCTAAGTTACCTATAAATATAATAATAAATTTCCGGCGAATAATTTTTTCGTTCCTTAAAATACTCACTAGCAGTTTATTATTTGTCAAAAAATACCTTCAATTTCAGTTCAGTCTCCAGCCGTCGAGTGGACCCCAATTCGGCGACTTGTTTTAATCCTTCGGAAGCCCGGCCGCCGTACTCCCAAAACCTAAAAAAAAATGGGAAAAAATTTATTAAATAATTTTTTTCCAGATAGATAGGTATCTAATCACGATTTAAACCAGTGGTGCGTAGATAACACACAATACTTCCATATTTGGAAACGTAAAATTGGGACACAATTTGATTATATTTTGACTGCTTTCAAGGGTGTTTAGGTCAAAAATTCACTACTAAAATTTCAAAATTCGCCCAAAATCAAAAAACGCCAGTTTTTCGGAACATAAAAAATATCCACATATTCTGCAAGGTAAAACAAAGATTTTAAGACCAAGAACGCTCAAATCGGTTAATTTTTGTGACCGGAAAAAAATAAAATAGAAAACACTAAAAATGCAAATATATCGGAAGTACTGTGGGTTATCCGAATTTCGATTAAACAGGGTGTTAGGTCTTGCCGAGACAAACATTTCAGTTCAAGAAATTTGAAAAAAGGTTGGGAATTGAGGGAGTTATGGTCATTTTTGTAAATGACCACAGACGGACAGACGGACACACGGACACACAGACACTTGTTCAGGAAGTGATTCTGAGTAAATGTGTATACACATTTCTTATACATAATTCTTATACATAATTTCTTATACACAATTCTTATACATAAGAAAAAGTTTTTTCTGAAGCTCCGTTCCGATTCTCGATTTTAGGACGATCACAATACTTCCATTTACTCTGTAAATATGGAAGTAAAATCCATTAAATTTGATAAAATGAGGTAAATCAATAGAATAAAATCACAGTTTTTTAAATCGCTGAATAAAATTTGGATTTTTTTAATATTATGAGAATATAGTCTGCCTAGTGAAATGAAATACAGAAAAATATACCTACCTGTACTCTGTAGTGTGGGATGCTCCTATAACATCGCTGAATCGCGTTGTTGAGCTTTCAGGAAAATCCTTGGGATGCGTGTGCCTGGACCAGAGGCCTTCGAAACTGACCTGTACCAGAAAGAAATAAATTAAAATCCAAAATTGTCAAAAGTAAGTAACAATAATTACAAATGGGGTAGATAACTCACAATACTTTTGATACGTGAAATGTTAACACAATTTGTCTGTATTTTGACTACTTTTGAGGCTGTCTAACCCAAAAATATCAAAAAAACTAAATATGCAAATTTCAAAGTCGCCTAAAATCAGAATACGTCGAGTTATCGGAATATAAAAAAATGTCCATGTATTTTTCAAGGTAAAACAACGATTTTAAGACCAAGAACGCTAAAATCGGTTCTTTTTTTGTGGCCAAGAAAAAATGAAATAGAAAACACTAAAAGTGCTAATATTGTCGTTAGAATTACTGTGAGAAATTAGACTTGCCGAGACTAAAAAAGGCGACTGTAAAAGTAAAAAAAATTCTCTTTTTATCAAGTATTCCAAATTTTGTTCTCTCCATTCGTCAGTAGGTATCTACTGGATAATATGAAAGGCGCCGTCTTTCTAATGACTTTCTAACGAGATGAAACGACTCGGCCAAATAATGCTGATCATTCCCAACTTCGGCTCTTGTTTATTGTAAGAAAGTCGGGTACAGATTACCCTTTGAACTCGGCTTACTTCTCTCCCTCTCTAACTCACCCTTTCACTCTCTCCCTTTGTAATCACCTCGCGACGTCATTCAACTTGACGTCGGGTCAAATCTCATACTTTGACACTGACGTCTTTCTGCTGAATCTCGCGAGAGAATGACTCGCAATCAGAGTAGGGGAGAGTGGGTGAATGGCGGTCACTTAACTTTGGCAGTCCATACCCAAGCCCCAAATGTGCATAGAAAAATCAGCCCAACGCGGTTCGCCTTCAAAACTATCGAATTATAATAGTCAACCTTGGTTTTTGCTGATTAGACGTTCTAACAAGTGCAATAATTCAATTAGGCAAAATGGTCATTCGACCGGTATTGCACCCACCCAGGGGTAATACCAGTCAGTGGTGCGGGCAATGCCGGTCAGGCAATTTTCAGTGCCAGTTAATTTTATTCAGCTTGATATTAGCATTTTCAAAGAAAAAAAAAACAGTTTCTTGTACTCAATCAGTTTCAAAAGATGTTTAATAAACTGCCACGGTATAAATAATATAAATCATATGTATGAGTATGAAAAGCTTGAAAATAACATTTTGAAGAAGGTACCTAAGTCAAAACATTTTTTTTAGAAGTGTTATACCTATTACTTACACCACTAGCATATTTGGTAACCTCAGACTTTCCATTGCAAGTAACCCGTATCCTAACACCTGACTGGCATTCCCCCACACGACTGACCGCAATCACCCCATCAGCACTTTTTTTGAAAATCTCCTGGCATTTCCATAATTTCGATTGAACAACGTCAGAACTTCTCACAATTGAAGTCAACTCATGCCACTACTACTAGGAACGCCAAAAACCTTGGAAAAAATTAATCAAACTTTAGTTACGTTGTCGAGAAGCCGGTCGAAAATTAGAAGAACACATACCCTAAACTTTCACGTAACTTGACTATCCCTGTTACAGGGGTATATACCTCCGACTTGAGTTATTTAGTTTGTCACCCATTCGACAGAGGCCTCTAGCAGTTGGAGCAGTTTTGAAAGCTGTTTTCTTGCCGAAACCTCACTGACCGGTATTACCCACTGACCGCCATTCACCCACTCTCCCCTATTAGGAATAGTAGTTTTATATTTTGAGTTGAAATTTTGGACAAACCAGGTTACTATGTTATGTGGGTTGAAAGATTTGGCTGGCAACGCCCCAGCAACTAACAAACTCAGCTACATACTTAACTTACAAACCCAACTCACTATCGCAACTAACAAGTTCGACAAACTAACTCAACTATTCAACTCTACTCAAGTTCAACCCACAAACCCAACTAAAAAACTCAACTATCCCACTCAACTCTCAATATGACTTTCAAACTCAACTCACAGCCTCAACTAACAAGGTCAACTAACAAACTCATCTATCAAACTCAACTCTCCATCACAGTTAACAAAATCAACTTTATACTCAACCCACAAACTCAACGATCAAACTTGACTAACAAACTCAACTTTCAACCTCTACTTTCAAACTCAACTTCAAACTGAGCTCACAAACTTATTGTACTAACTCAACATACAAACTCAACTCGCAAGCTCAACTTACAAACTTAACTTACAAACTCAACTTTTAAACTCAACTCTCAAACTTAACTCACAAACTCAACTTAAAAACTCGACTCACAAACTCAACTATCAAACTCAACTCACATACTCAACTTACAAACTCAACTCTCAAACTCAACTCACAAACTCAACCCTCAATCGCATCTGACGAAATCAACATTTAAACTCAACTACCAATTTCAACTAGGTATCAAACTCAGCTCTCAAACTAAACTTAACTCACAAACTCAACACCGAAACGAAATTCTCAATCAACTAACAAACTCAACTCATAAACTCAACTTCACAAACGAATCTAAAAAAATCAACTTTAAAACGTAACTATCAAACTCAACCCATAATCCCAACTAACAAACTCAACTTCCAAACTGAACTTACTAACTCAACTCATCATCTCAACTAACAAGGTCAACTTACAAACTCAACCCAAAATCAACGTTTAAACTGGGAAACTCAGCTATCAAACTCAAAATTGTTAACTCAACTATCAAACTCAGCTCTCAAACGCAACTTACGAGCTTAAACCACAACTCAACTATCAAACTCAACTCAAAATCTCAGCTTACAAACTCAACTCTCAAACTGAATTCACAGTCAACTAACAAACTTATCTCACAAACTCAATAACTAAACTTACAAACCATCATTCATCATCAACAGATCATCAACATCATTCAACGTCAAATGAAAAATCGGCCGTATCTTCCTCAATTCTCTTTCTTTTTTCAAATTTCTCTAACTGGAGTGCTCGTTTCTCCCATTGTGTCGACAGTTTTAGGGGTTTAAACCCTATTTTTTCTGGCAACCGAAAAACTCTCTGTGCCAAGTCAACTTGAGTCAACCTTTTTTTTTAAGCCGGTTGAAAATTAACCGATTTGCTCGTGCACAACTGGTTCGTAAATCAGATTCCCCTCCTGGAGACTGAAATATTTCAACATTTCCGTCAGGTCTTCGCATAATTGCGAACTCAGGTCGAGGATCATTCGATCTATTGCGGTTCCAGACTGAAAATGGTCGATGGGATCATCATCTAATTAGACCTGGCTGGAGCTTAGTCTTCGGTTACGAGGTAGGTACGCCAAGGATCCTGAAGGCGAGTCGACGGCGTCAGACGGAAATGTCCAATGTCCCGAAGGACGAAAGGGAGGATTTCAGTGTCTGCACGTCACAACTTTCCTCCCCCCAGTGTTTCCACATTGAGGGAAATTTCCCTTTTCGAGGGAAAACGGCTTTTCTGAGGGAAAAAATAATTTTGAGGGAAAATGGCTTTTCCCCACAGAACGTCGTAATTTCATTTCTGGATGAATCAAGCCAGTGTTCAGCCGTTTCTTAGACTTTTTTGCTACCTACCCAGCTACTGCAGACTGTAGGACACCGAGAACAGGGATAAACCATCTGAGAAGCTGAAGAAGAAGATGAAGAAGAAGGAGAAGGAGGAGGAGGAGGAGGAGGAGGAGGAGGGGGAGGGGGAGGAGGAGGAGGAGGAGGAGGAGGAGGAGGAGGAGGAGAAGGAGAAGGAGAAGGAGAAGGAGAAGGAGAAGAAGAGGTGCAATGTTATGTTGATGTTTCCCTTCATTCTTGCTTTTTTTGTTGATCTCCGTTCTCCGTTTGCGTGATTTATGATGCGTTCCTCTCCGTCATAATTTTCATTAAAAAAAAAGCCAAAAAATAGTCGAAATTGTCGGGAATGTGAGTATTATTTGCCTCATTTCTGAATTATCTCACTCGAGCTGTGTCCTTTATGTTGATTAATTCTGTCTGTCTTTCCCTCATGTGCGTTTCAAGTTCCTGTGTGAAATTTGCCGGTTCTCTAACTTCCTCATTTGGTACATCTTCATCCTTCATTCTTTCTTCGAAAATTCGCTAAAACGTTAGATAAAATTGCTATCGACTCAGTGAACGAGCAGGAAAAAATCCGTTTCTGTGGGAAACGATAGAAATTCGGAGGGGAAAAAAGGGAATTTTGCTCGAACTTGAGGGACTTTTTGGTCCCAGAATATTGATTGATTGATGAAAAAAGGTTTATGACCAGGTTGGCTTGACTAGGCTAATTTAACGCTGAAATTTCCTCGAATTTGAAAAAAGTTGTTCCGTCCCGGAGAATGTTTTTTTTTTCTTCAAAAAAACCTTAAAAAACATTGCGTCTCGGAAACGAGTTGAGACTGAAAAATGCGGTTGACGACGTTTTTATCCACTTTATTCTAGTTTCACCCAAATTTGTTTGCACCAAGTTCGAGACACCCTGTCCTCGGGGACGAAAAATATTTATTAATGTGATCCCGCTCACAATTTCCCCGAACTAAAGCCCGCTGTGGTTTTCGAGTGGCCCGTTGTGTTCGGAATCGGAGCCGAATTGTAAGGTTCCCCATCTCGACTTTATTCCGACGACTGCAGACAACATTTCGGCTCATAAGCTGCGAAATTGTTCAAGATTTTCACAAATTCCAAGCGTCAAGTTCTAACGCGAAACTTGAAGATTTTGAGGAAGATATTTTGAGGAAGATCAATTATTTTCACAGGTTAAAAATTGTCTTTGTTTTCTTTTTATAACGAAGTGGATTACCGAGCCCGCTTTAGGATTAAATTGAAATTTTCATTTTTCGGAAAAAACGTTTCAAAAAGCTGTAACTCGATAACGAATAGGCTAAAATTGACAAAAATTCAGTGTTCTTGAACTGGGATGTTTGTCTCAGTAAGACCTATCGCCCTGTTTAACTGGAATATGAATAACTCACAGTAATTCCGATATAGTAGCACTTTTAGTGTTTTCTATTTTATTTCTTCCTGGCCACAAAAATGAACCGATTCGAGCGTACTCGACCTTAACACGTGGATATTTTTCGTGTTCCGAAAACTTGACGTATTTTGATTTTAGGTGAGTTTTAAAATTAGCATAGTGAGTTTCTTGACATTTCTTGTTCAAAACCGCCTCCAAATTAGTCAAAATATAAGCAAATCGTGTCAGAACATGGAAGTACTGTGTGTTATTTGCCCAGCACTGTTTTTTTTAATATCGAGCGTAATTTTAGCTCTCGTTCTAAACCCTCAGTGCACAGCTGCAGAAGATGTTGGATTGGGGCAAGAAAATGAAAAGAGGCCCCAGTTTTTGCGAATCTTGTCTCGAAACGGACATAAAACCTGAAGGGACGGCCACTTGCTGACCGCAAGCTGCGCACGTAGCGTTCATTAAGAACCGCTTTAATTTTCTATTCGGAACAGGTGCTGGGCTTCCATCTTCTCTCGGAGATCTTTTCATTCCCGACCTTTCATAGTTTCATAATTTCGTTTTCCCTTTATTTTCCATAATGCACTCTTTCGCATTTATGAACATTTTCATTTCAAACCCAGCGAGAGCTCTCGAGTCGAGCATGCGCTGTAAAAAGCGAGCATTACTAGGCAGTTTTGAAATAAAGGTATCAAACGCGTTTAAAGTTGTCTTTTCGTTAAGTTATTTTCCATGGCCCCGTTTTTTACGGGTCGAGAAATGGTGTAAGTGTCCGTAGATGGCGTTGAAAAAAAGGATAATTTTGCCATTCATAAAAATTAAGATTTTAAGCGAAAAACGAGAAATGAGACCAGTATGAGGCCAGCATTCGGCTTAATCGTGTAGGTCGAAAACCATCAGAAGCAGTTCAAAGGTTAAAAACGGCAGTATGAGTAGATATACTTATTGGTTTTTAAGAAATACAAGTCACAAACCGTATAGGTAACAAAAAGTATGTAAAGCTGGACCGAAAACGGAACAAAAAGCCAACATCCGTACATTTCTATCTCAACCCGTTGCCAAGATATTGCTTTTTGAAGGATTTTTGAAAAAAACCATGGAAGGTTTCCTTGCTAGAGCGACTGGAAAGGGTTGAGTACCGAAAACTATCAATTTAATCTAGGAGCTGTGTCAGCTTAGGTGCGAGCGCGAGAGACTCTGGTGGTGGAGGACGCGGGTTGTTCAAATCTTGGGCGACCCAAAGGCGTTTTTTGCGAACGCCATACGCCCAGAATACCAACTTGAGTGTAAATTCAACAAGACACAATACCACCACTCCAAAGCCGCTAATAAATGGTTCAAATGTTCCGGCACGAGTTACAAGTCACGCTGTCAATTTATAGCGGTCGACTTCCCCGGCGGCCTCGCTAATCGAATGATCGGCCTGCTGGGGCAGCACATTTCTGCTGAGGCCAGCCGACGCCCGCTGAGGCAAGCAGTCGCCATCAGCTCGGACCTGTTGACTGTGAAACGTGCTCGGGCACCCTCGAATACAACGGTCACTTTATCGTGTTATTCTTGATATGTTTACATCCCCTATCGCCTGTGTGAACTTTCCTCCATTTACCCCCACGTGTGATAAGGTTGATATCTGAATCCTATAAAAACGGTCAGGGATTCAGCGTCCCTGACGGAGGTGGCAAAAAATGTAATCCGATTACGAACCCAAGGGACCCGATCCTCGACGGATGTATCCCTTCTTTAGAAGAAATACGTCGAAGATGAGAGCACACACCCTGACAAAATTACCTCGCGGTAGAGGTGTAGGGGGTAGGTAGATGGGTAGTGTAGGTTTAAGCATTACCATCCTCTGTTTGGATCCCATCTGTTTGACCAATATGCAGGTATATTGTTAATGGCTTGACAGTTAACACTTTCCACCTAAACGTCGGTATAGCAGCAAAAATATTAGTTGATAATTTTCCGAATATCTGACGACTTTCCTGTAAGAGGATTTTCTCACCATAAAATACAAAAGCATTTTTTTAACAAAAAATTTGGAATAAATAATGTTTTTGAAATTTTCCCCTGGAAATCTCTTCTGCTCTGTGAGGTTAATTGGGAAAATATTTTTGAAATTCGGAAATCGGTGCTTTGGTTACCGAAGAAAACTTCGTCTCCTATTCGCCTTTCATCAGACACTAACCTCATACTTGGCCTCGTCGCAAGCGCAGCACGGATCGTTCACCACTGGCTGCTCTTCGTTGTTTTGCTGAATATCTTCACAAAGCGTTTTCGAAAGAGGGCCGTCATCCTGGTACCAGACGTCCACATGTTCCTGAACCGTGGCCCTGGCGAAAGAAATGTTCAAATAGGATACATATATAGATATGTAAGCAGAACTGTACTATCATGGAAGAACTATAGTAACTATAGAAGAAGAACTATAGTTCTTAGTTAGTATGGTACAATTGTGAAACCGGCTTAACGAACTACCTGTGGGAAATAAAGCATTAGATGCCCAAAATTGCACCCTGGCGGCAGCTCCGAGCTCTGGTACTAAAGACGCATCACGTTCTCAATCAATCAATCTGCTCCATCCTAACCAAGGGCCAACCTGGTTTCCCCCATCCGAGAGTAATCGGCCATAGTCAATTTTCAGCTCTGCCCAGTTTAGTCAAGGATACACAAGGTCTGTCCTAGGATTAGTGATGACAAAATTTTTCAATACATCGATATATCGGTTTCCGATAAATCGGAACCTATATCGAAACCTCGATATATCGATATTTGATCTCCGATATTTCGGTGCCATTGATATACTGCCTTAAACCTTGAAATTTTTTCAATATATCGATATATCGGTTTTCCGATACTATCGAAGTACCTTCTCATAAATACTCTTCTCATGAGTTAGGTAGCGATTGAAATAAAAATCACCTAATGATCGTCAAGCAGAATCCAGTTGAAAACTCCGATACGTACCACTTTTTTACTATCGACGATATCATCTTTTTTCATCTCCATTGTAATTGAATGTTCCGATATATCCGAACAGAAATATCGATTATTGGTCCGATATATCGTAGCTCAAATATCGATGGTGATATATCGATATATCGGAAGCAAAATATCGATATTTCCAATATATTAATATTTTGCTGCCATCCCTACCTAGGATGCTCACAAGCCTGCGGTAATCAACCAACGTCTGAATCTGAACGTAGAACTACCGGTAAATTCCATTCTCTATATTCAGATTGTTAACGCCACTTTAATGACGTCTGCATGCCTGGTGCTCCACCAAGGTCTTGATATCTTGAAGGATTGCACCAATGCCAGCCTCCCTGACGAAAGCCTTTCGGTCGCTCGCAACTATGACAATAATTACGACGTTCTGCCGAACATCTTGGTCGTTCGCACGACTACCTTTCTAACACAAAGCCACTCGATCGCTCGCAAAACCCAAAATTCCCAAAACGTAGATCTTTTTGACCTGAAAACTGACACTAGCCATCAACGGTCATTAACCAAATGTAAACTCTGCTGACCTGAAAACCACGCAACCAGCACCTCTTGCAGGTGCTGACCAGAGAGCTGTCACTTCAGTCTTGGGGGCGAGCGACGCAGCCGAAATCATGTTGGGACATGCGTCAGCGTATTGGGTGCCTGAATCGCCGAACAGGAATAGGCGGCCTGGAGGGCTGTTATCTCTGTTTCCCGCTTCGACTGATAACGAGAACCAGGTGAACTTCGCTACCCCCGGCGTTCCTCGTCCGCCACCCACGAGTTTTACTGGAACAGAAAATTTTTCGACGGGTGAGTAAATCGAAATGTTAATCAATGTTGTTAACTTGTGTTAGGACATATTGTGGACGGATGATCGACCCTTGAACGAATTCTGTCAGCAGATCGGGGGAAGGGTCTACTATAAAAACTGCCTCTTTCGCCGAGATTTCGATTCGTTATAATATCGTCATCAGGGCCTATAAAAAGCCATAAAAGGATATTAACACAAAATATTATCTAACAAAAGGAGCAACAATACTTTAACAACATTTCAGTGATAATCAAACTCGATCTAAAACTGAACATGAAACTCGAACTGACGTTCAAACTCAAACTGAAGTTCAAACTCGAACTGAAAGTCGAAGTTGTCAAACTGAAGTTCACAAAACTGAAAGTCAAACTGATTTTCAAACACGAACTGAAACTTGAAGTCAAACTCAAACTGAAGTTCAAACTCTAACTGAAACTCGAAGTCAAACTCAAACTGAAGATCAAACTCGAACTGAAACTCGAAGTCAAACTCAAACTGAAGTTCAAACTCGAACTGGAAGTCGAGTTAAACTCAAGTTTGACATATACGATCGTCTATGTATTAATTTTCTTAAAATATGTGTAAAAAGGTGAAGAATAAATAAAAAATGAATATAAAACGGTGGGGCTAGTTGGCACACTTGCGAAACTGGTTCAACAATTTGCAGAGATGAGAATTTTTATAAAACGGGCTAAATAATTCGAAACAATTGCGAGCCAAAAACTATGCCAATAACTCAATTCAGCCTACCCTTAGTTGTTTTAGCCAGGGTTGATCAATAGTAATGCCCGCTGATGAGAAGAATCCAAATAATGTCAGCCAACAGGCTCATTTAGGTAACGAGAAAAAGCTACACGTGTAGCTTCGGTTTTCCGTTCAGTGTTGCAATGTGCTTACGCTTTGTACCATCTAATGCCCCCGAGGAAAAAACGTCACAGTGAGCAAATGCCGAATGAAAATGCGGCATGTATCCTGAGTTTAGATTTGGTGAGTTGGAGGTAAAATTTCAATCAATTGCTTAAAGAATTTGTTTACTGTGATAATATTTATAGCCACATTTATATTAAATGAATTGAAAATTAAGTCGAACATCTGGCACGGAAATTCCGCTCAGCCGGGGATCGAACCCGGCGTCTCCATATTTCTAGCCTTAACCACTTGCCCATATTGCGGTTAGTGAACGGCAAGCACTATCATGCTAAACTCTTCAATAATAATAAATCTACTTCCATGAAACTCGAATTCCATTTGAAAACATTTGCATCGCAAGTTCAAAACAAATTCCTCCCCAACCGCTGGGTACGACTCATTTAACTTTATTTATATTTTTTCTACGTCGGTAAGCACGAATTTCACAAAAGTACAAAAGAAACTCTAAGAACATAATGCCCCGATTCGGGCTTTTCTCTCAAACTTCGCGAAGACACCGGCGAGGTTTCTCTTTTCTCGAATGTAATATTAACATTAAGAACGAGTTCGTTTGCTTGTAAAAAGTGCGGAGCTCGCTTTCGAAAGCGGTCGAGGAAAAGTTTCACCGCAAAACGCGGTATGAACGTTTTTTAGCTCCCTTTCAACCCCCGCGGGACAGTGGCCTCGTTCTTTCCTCCGCTAATTCAGCTAAACAAATTCCGGCATATGAAATTATTCGGCCGTGCGATTCGAAATTTCAACATAAAAGCATTCGACCGAGTATGTGATGGAATCGCGTTTAACGGAAATTTGGAACGTCCTGCTGATCAAAGGGTATTCTACATTATTTCCTCATCAAAATCGACTTGCTGATCGGCGTAACCAACCAAGAAAAAACCATCGGATATTTGGGCTAGTAGGTCAATCCTGTAAGAAAGCTGCCAAAGGCCAATAACGGTCAACATTTACCGAATTGTTAAATTTACCGACAGTAGTTTGAAAATGATGGTGCGGATTTATTATTCAAATTTTCCTATCGAACAATGCCAATATTACTAGTAGGTAACTGGGCGTATTTTGATTTTAGGCGGGTTTTAAAATGTGCAGTGTATTTGTTGACATTTGCAGCCACCAAATTATTCAAAATCAAACTGCTTTCGTTCAAAAATCTACGTATATATGCAAGTATTGCGTGTCATCTACGCGCCACCGGTTTCAAACAACGTGCCGATATTGCACGATTGAAGTTTGTTCCTGTTCAACTATTCTCCACCTATATGGTATAACCGGAGTAAATTCAGGTGGAAGTACTGTATCCGGTCGCAGGTTGTTTATGTGTGCTGAGGGATGGCCGTGACAGGATGACACTTGATTAGTTTTTGCCACCAGAGTGACATTCGTCGGCCTCAGAATCGAAACAGTCGAGATGTGTAACAACTGCGCCAAGTCCGGGCCCCCGATACTTGTGTTACCTCTTTTTGCCCGACACCCCCCCGCGGGAAAACAATATAGTTCCCCTCGAGAGTCCTCGTGTACAATGCGAAATGCTGAGCTATTCAGAATAAAACAAACCCCCGACGGTGAAACCGGCCGGTCTCAGTTTGCCGAGCGAAGAATCCCCATGTTGACTTTTTTCCTTCAGTGAGTTCCCATGTTGACATTGCTTACCTACTTTAGTATTTTCCATTTTCGTCCCCCTTCGAGGCTAACAATAGAGAAAGACGTGGGTCGGTAGAGACCCGCAGAATCGCGTCGGATGCCTTTCAAAACTAAGCTGCCGATTTACAGTTCGAATGGCCATCGTACGTTCGAAATGAGTGGATTTCCAAGAAAGGATTCGAAGGGAAACATTTATTTCTACTGTGCTACCCAATTTTTTCCGAAGAGAACTTAAAAATTCGAGAAATAATGAGATCCGATTCCCACTTTAGCCCCGACTCAATTTGTACCCGAAATTGGTGCGTTTGGTCGTTTTTACTTCCATATTTACAGAGTAAAATTTACTCCATTTAATGGAAGTATTGGAATCGTCCTAAAATCGAGAATCGGAACGAAGCTTCAGAAAAAACTTTTAGTTATACACATTTACTCAGAAACACTTCCCGAACAACAAAAAAATGTGGTCATTTGCAAAAATGTTACTGAATGATGGAATTGCCTTCAGGAAACCAAAATTTACAAAAATGGCCATAGCTCCCTCAATTCTCAACCTTTTTTCGAATTCCTTGAACTGAAATGTCTGTCTCTCAACCTTTTTTCAAATTTTTAATCAGAATTTGAATAACTCACAGTACTTCCGATATATTCGCATTTTTAATATTTTCTATTTTGTTTTTTTTCTGGACACAAAAATGAACCGATTTGAGCGTTCTTGGTCTTAAAATCTTTGCTTTACCTTGCAGGATATGTGGATATTTGTTATGTTCCGATAATGTGGCGTACTTTTATTTTGGGCGAATTTTAAAATTTGAATAGTGAATTTTTTTATATTTTTGGCCTAAACACCCTTATTGAGTGTTATCTTCGCACCACTGGTGTCTAATATGTCGTTTCTACCAGGTATTGACCCCATGTTTCTCATGTATTGGCTCCCTAAGGATTTCATTAGTATTTTCTCTCCAAAGTTCTGATTCGATTTTCATTTTTTGGGCATTTTTATATACCTGTGGGTATAATTTATACCTAAATACTTCCATTGGCAAAAAAAATGTAAGGCCCAAGGGGAATGAATGTGAATTCGAAAAAATCTTCCGCCATTTTTGGGCTCCAGTTTCGTACGTGTGGTTTGTTCAATTGCGTCCCCAAGGGTTCGGTTCACCCCTATTATGCTGATATGAGAAACTGGAATGGAAAACGATAACTTATACGTACGAATCCTCGTCCACTCGGAGGTCGAGCACTCACTACAGATTCTTGGCAATCTAGAACGGAATCGCGGGAATATTCATTCCTTTCCGAGTTACGATAGTTTAAAAAGGAAAACTATTTTTATATATTCTGCGAATTACCCTCAATTACAAATTCTGCTCTATATTCCATTCAAATATTTTTCCACTCCATCATTTTAAGCCAAGATCTCGATTTCGGATGTCAACCCCTAGGACGAAGTGGAGGGTAGTGAGGGAACTATGGTGAATAGTTTTGAGTTCAGCAGCTGGACGTTAGATTCGGTTATTCCAATAAGCACCAAAATGTTGGTACGTGGAAGACCAGGTTAACGCATTAAAAATCGTCAATTTCTCATCAACGTTACACTTTTTCATCTCACCCTCTCTGGCAACGCTCGTTACTCGCTCGATTGAGCTAATTGGAAACGTTGGTCCAATCACTTCCCCAGGCAGTTCTCCCTGTGCCCTAATTGACGTGATTAATGCGCCTCAGGAGATTGCAGTGAAATGCAGTGATCCTGCGGGGGGCGTTGGAAGGGGGTGTAGGGAGTGAGGGTTCAGGAGATCGGGGCTGGATACTGGGTGGGGGTCCTACACTGGGTGCAGTGTCGAACCGCAGATGACGACTGAAATTCACCTAAAGATTAATTTGGGTCCAGATGTGCACCCAAGGTAGGGGTATTGAAATAAATCTTACGAAAACAAGCACAAGTCACCCATTCCCACAAAAAAGTCAGAGCTAAATACAGCGTACACTCATCAGTAGAAATACATCCTTGTTGTTTCTTGTTATTTTTTTGTCGTGTCATGTTCAGATGTCTCTCCATGTGGTTTCTTGATAAGTTGTCTCTCCTAGTTTCTGCTCTTCCATCGGCGGGTGGGCCCGGGGCTGGCCGGGGTGGCGCCTAGCCGGCACGGGGGGGGGGTGACTCATGCTCTCCCCATTATCTCTTATTTTATAATTCAATTCAATTTCACCATGAGACCATTGCTTATACACAAGTGTGTTTGGGCAAATAAAAGTACTCTTCTTCTTCTTCTTCTTCTTCTTCTTCTTCTTCTTCTTCTTCTTCTTCTTCTTCTTCTTCTTCTTCTTCTTCTTCTTCTTCTTCTTCTTCTTCTTCTTCTTCTTCTTCTTCTTCTTCTTCTTCTTCTTCTTCTTCTTCTTCTTCTTCTTCTTCTTCTTCTTCTTCTTCTTCTTCTTCTTCTTCTTCTTCTTCTTCTTCTTCTTCTTCTTCTTCTTCTTCTTCTTCTTCTTCTTCTTCTTCTTCTCCTCCTCCTCCTCCTCCTCCTCCTCCTCCTCCTCCTCCTCCTCCTCCTCCTCCTCCTTCTACTTCTTCTCCTTCTCCTTCTCCTCCTCCTCCTCCTCCTCCTTCTTCTTCTTCTTCTTCTTCTCCTCCTCCTCCTTCTTCTTCTCCTTCTCCTTCTTCTTCTTCTTCTTCTTCTTCTTCTTCTTCTTCTTCTTCTTCTTCTTCTTCTTCTTCTTCTTCTTCTTCTCCTCCTCCTCCTCCTCCTCCTCCTCCTCCTCCTCCTCCTCCTCCTCCTCCTCCTCCTCCTCCTCCTCCTCCTCCTCCTCCTCCTCCTCCTCCTCCTTCTACTTCTTCTCCTTCTCCTTCTCCTTCTCCTTCTCCTCCTCCTCCTCTTCCTCCTCCTCCTCCTCCTCCTCCTTCTTCTTCTTCTTCTTCTTCTTCTCCTCCTCCTCCTCCTTCTTCTTCTCCTTCTCCTTCTTCTTCTTCTTCTTCTTCTTCTTGTTGTTGTTTAGTTGTTGTTCACGCAATAATTGGTGGAATCAATAAGTAATCCGAATAAATAATAATCGTTATATAAACATCCCACTTGATTGAACACGGATCTTCGATGGGCACCAATGAGGAACATGCATGAAAAAAAATAAACTGTTTTTTTGCCATAATATTCCTTGTTAGGCTTCGAAAATAGTGTTATGGTGGATGACGGTTCGGAAAAGAGGTAATTGAAAGAGGAGGGAGGCTTAGTGAAAATCGTAGATTTGAAGTCGAGCGGGAAAATGGCCAGCCGCAAGGTTACACAGTTTGATGTCATCTTCCCGTGAACACCAGTGCAACCTCATCCGAGTTCATGTGTGTATGCTGTGATAGGACGGCGATAACGGATTTTTTGCCGTTACATTAAGAAACTACGTGCAGTCACGTCCACACAGTGACGTCATACGGTTAACCGCCACATTCAAAAAGGCACTTTTCATTAGCGTTTTTCACCCGGAAAAATGTTGTTTTTTCGTTGTAGACCATCACTAAATCGTTTTCGCATCCTCAACAGCATCATTCTGGCAGAAAAAATGGATTTCGTTTTTCATGCATGTTCCTCATTGTCAGATTTCGCTCAAATGATTGATCCTCCCCACGATCATCGGATAATCAGTTGATACCTAAAGCAGCCCATAGAGTGATAATTAGTTCAACACCCGCCGCCGATTTGTCAAAGAGAGTTCGCCGCTTTGAACACGGAAAGCGGCTCCTCCCGGCAAATTCGAATAAATTTCAACGTTGAAAGCCACCACAAGTCACCTAGCAAGTTTACCTAACATAGTAAATACATTAACTCCCGAGGGTGTGTCCCTTGTTGGATATTTGTTGAACATTACGCAAGGCGGGAAAGTATAAAGAGGGAGGTCTTTTGTGTAATCACTTTTCACTTTACGCTTGACACTGTTCAAAATGTCCGACGGTATTTCGCTGAAACTCCGGGCCCACAACCTGTTTGCCTGTCTTTCATTGCTGTGTTGACTCGGCTGAAGTTGATTCGCCTTGGAAAATGACTTTTTCCCCTTGAAGATCTATACGGCTCGCAGTCGTGTGTTTAGTTAAGAGTTAGTTAGTCCATTGCTAACTCAAGTTACAGCTCTGACATTGAAGCTATCCTGCCCTATGCTGTCCTGCAGCAATCCTGTCCTGTCCTGTCCTGTCGTGCCTGGGACAGTCTTGGAATTTGACTCCGTCCAAAAGTTAGTTTAGTCTATGAATGATCGAACTTTCAGCTGTTTACTTCCAGATTTACGAAGCAAATGGTAGTATTGTAATCGGCCAAAAATCGAGAATCGGGACGAACCTTTAAAAAGAACTTTTACATATTGTCACGTTCGTGGCAACACCAGGTATCTCATTTTCTGGCGGTTTTGAGTTAAGAACGCTTTTGTATGGAAAAAGAGGTGGCGGTTCGATTAGCGGAGCTAGTTTTATTGTCAGTTCGTTCGGAAGCGCGTAAATCGCAATTCGGTCAACAGTGGGTATCTCAAATTGTAGTCAAAACGTGCTATCTCAGTGCAACCACACGCCCGATGGCAAGTCTCTAAACGTCTTAAGAGCCAACTCGATCAAATTCAACCGTCAGACCCAACTTGGGAACCTGGGAAACTTATTATTAGGTCACTCATGATTTTTACAATAATCAGTTTTTTGCCTCTCCTGGAAAATTGGAAAAAGTGAGTTACCCAGTGTTGCCACCAGCGTGACGATATGAAGAGTTTTCCTCCAAAACTGGATTCATCCACTTTCGAGTTTTGTCGAAAGTCGATCAATTTCGTTTTTTCGATTTTCGATTGCTTATGGTACCAAAACCGCTATGAATCGAAATCGAAAAACGAAATCGATGTCGTCAAGGGCTCACGGGTTGGTCTAGTGGCTAGCGCGTCTGCCTAGCTGCAGGCTCTACCTGGGAGTTATGGGTTCGAATCCCATAGGTGGCATGAAAAATTTGGCCCATAGCCTTATGATTCATGTCATCCCTGGCATTCGGGGTTTCGGAAATAAATGAGATTGGAGAACTAAACCCACTCCTTGTGATGCCCTAGGGGTTAACACAATTAAACCATCATTTACATTTACATTTTTACATGTCGTCAAAACTCGAAAGTGGATGAATGCAGTTTTGTAGGAAAACTCTTCATGTACACTTTTACTCAGAATCGCAAGAAAAATTGTAAATTAATTTAAAAACGCGAATACAATTGAGGAGGTGTCGTCTTTCAAAACTGGACATGTCCAACTTTTGGGAAAAACAGTTTACCAGTGGCCAGTAAAAGTTCGAGGACATGTTTTTTTGAACACTTTTGATTGAAAACTGAACTCTGAAATCTTAGTGAGGACTTGTTCAACTTTGAACGAAACACCTATGTTTGAGGTACGATGGCAAAAATTCACTTGAGATGGGGACAGCTCTCAGAGTGTGTGAAGCTCATGTTTCTTCACTGGAATCCGGCAAAAACTCAATTTCAGCCAAAAGTGGACATGTTCAGTTTTGAAAGACTCCTCCTCAATTACAATTATTGCGATGTAAACCCCTACAATACTATATTACTTGAAAGAAAAAAAGATTTTAACCAGTTTCCTGCTCAGTTTGTAATTGAATATCGAACTTCGAAGGAGGCCAGGCACAACAGAAGATTACAACAAATATTGACCAAGTATGTAAGAAGAAGGGGGCCCCGCTGTATAATGTCTGTTCACCCTCGTTTCCTATAACCTCGTTCACAGGTTCGGATCGAAGGGGGTACCCCGGGTGTAAATGTTCCTCGCTGCGTTTTCGTAAATGTTTGCACAAAAGATAAGGAATAGCTGGGGCTTCTCGGCAAGGACTACACGTGCGGGGAAAATGGTGGCTCGATCATTGTTTGACAACGTTTCTCCCGGGCCATTTCCTGAGGGCGAATTTTCACATAGGTGGGCTTATTTCAGCATATTTTCGTAAGGGATAATCTAGATAAAAGAGCATATTTAATTTTTATCGACAATCTCTTAGCGCTTTCGTCATTTCGGCCTCTTCGTGTGATTCGAGGGAAATTTAACGTATTGTGAAAGCTGCTGAAATAGCGTGGGAGGGTCGTAATATTCAACTAATTACCAAAAAACCATAAAATTCAACGAGTTAAGAGTAAATTGAAATTCACGTTAGGTGAAAGGGGACGGGCGTCTAGAGACTTCCTCAAGTAGGAGATGGCGCTGCTATTGGAGCGAAATTTCTAAAAGTTTTTTCGAAAAGTACCGACACAAAATTGTCCAAATCTGAAAAGGCGTTAGTACTCATAAATCAGCAATCTCCAAGAGGTTTCGTTGCACATTTATAAATTTGAAATTTTGATGTTGAAGATTCATCAATTTTTAATGGTTTTGCCAGTGCAAAATACAAAATGCCAAAATAACAATTTGACAAATACAACCTCATAATTGTTTAAAAAATAATAACCTTAATTAAAAATAAGAATAATAAAAAGATGGTGAAAAAAATGAAACTCAAATCAGGTAGGTACTTTATTAGAGACATTGGAAAAATACGCGGCATGATAATTTCTGGGGAAATTAAATTGTCAACTGCCCATCGCGCGATATTCCTGGTCGACGATCAGGAAACACGATATTCCCATGCTGACTGAGCAATATCAAGAAAGCTAATAACGGAATCGCTAACTTTGCCGTATCATAGCATTCGAAACAGGAACACCCGCGCCGCCACTGGCCAAGTCGGTAATTGGATTCGGGCAAACGTCGCTGTATTGAATCGACGACGTTGGATTTTGCGATATCGACCATAGGACGATGAATCCCGTTCAATCAGTCCCGGTGATTAACATTCGTGTCGCAATTTGAGTTTTAACTGCCCGAACCGATTGCTTTTGTCTCATGACGCCGTTTTGTCTGCGAGCATTTGCCTTTCGTTCCGGGAATGGGAGCGGAGGATTAGGTGCCCGGCGTTACAAAAACTTTCATCAAATCGTGTAAAAACAACAAGCCGAACTGTTGTTTTTCTGCGCTCCGAAAAAATAATTGAAAACCAGCTGCTACGCGAATTGCTTCCACGGATTTCGACATTCAAATAGGATTTGTATGGGGCGATGATAAACTGCAGGCAAGTTGTGAGAATATTGATGAATTATTTGCAGAATGTATCGGATGTTACCCGAAAAGTTTCGCATTATTGCGGAGCAGAAGCTTTCTGCGCGCGGATAAGCAACCAGATAAATCGACTAGGCTGTGAGAGCTGTCGAATCAATCATAGAGACCCTTCCAGACGCCCTGGGCTCATAACCTGTAACAAAATCCTCTCCGCACGAAATATTATCTCTACGCTCACATGCGATTGATGAAACAGTTGGGACCGGCAAAAATCTATGTTGGGACCGTCGAAGCTACAAAACTGTTCACATGCCGGTGAAATTACAAGTAGAGTCAAGATACAAAGAGAGATAAGAAACAGCTGCACGCTGCCTAATATGGAAAAACGGAAAAAATGTGTACCGTACAAATGTCCGGGACATTAAATCGGAAATCCACCGCTGCTCGGTCAAGAAGAAGAATGAACGCGAAGAAGACGTTTGCGATGGAACCGAACCTTCAAAGCTGACTTCATATTTATAGTTTATATCCAAGTGTTTACGACTCCGACCTTATACATAATATAAAGGTAGATACTTCGCTTAAAAAAGAAGAATATTCACCTCTGAGCGAACGTCTTTTAATCTTCGAGGAAGCTCTTTGAGATATATTTCCTTCTTTCAGAATAGAAAAATTCCGAAGGAGAAATTAAAAGAAGATCCGAATGAAAGGAAAGCGAATGCATTGAAAGGCCAAGCGGAAGAAAATAGAAGTTGAAAGACTCGTACGTCGCGCTTTGCTGCTGCTGTTGAGCTTCAGACAATTTTTTTATGAATCATCTACTATTTACTTTAAAATCTATATTTATAATTGAAAACGGAACTTTTCTAAATCACGAAATTTGCTCTGAACAACCTTTTATTTCATTCTTCATCCCATCAATTCATTTTCTGAACCTACTGCCCGATTTTTAATTTTATTTTAAATTTCCAAAACTGAGAAAAATTTCATACAAGTACTCCGAGAATAGATTTTCAATTCATTTGCAGTCGAATTAAATGATAAAATAGAGATACTCAGATATCATCACATTTCGGTCTCCCGTCGGTTTGGTACGGCTGTAACATTCGTCTCGGCTTTGAAAATAGGCAGCGAGTGGATTTTTTCCACCGTCGGATTCTCACATCCCATCCGGCAAACGAGGTTTTCCACTCAACTCAACGATGGCTGAGTTTGACCCTTCAAAAGAGTCTCTCGCCAGTTTGAGCCGGAGCCTTGAATGATGGTCCGCTAGTATCGATGTTTGTCTCGAATCGTGGTAGACATCGATGTCTATTGATTCTATTGGAGGATGAAGTAGAAGAGGATGAAGTAGATGAGGAGGAAGTTGAGGAGAATAGCAGGTTCGGTTGTCAATTGCGACCATATAAAATTGCAAAATAACATAAATGGCATCATATATGATAAACATCATATAGGATAAACGTTTACTTGAAACATAATTTATAATTCTAGGTACACTTTAAAATTTTATATTCATTTTATATTCATGAACAAATGTGAAATAGTTTAATTCCTCCATAACTTTTGGGGTTTTTTCGGGGTTTTGTTTTTCTCAAGTTAGAGGGGTTGGGAATAAATTGAAAAATGAAGAAATAACAGCAAAGTACAGCAGATAAATGCCAGCTATGATTGCACAGCTATTTGGTTTGAAAGAAGAAAGAAGAAGAAATAAAGGCTTGAAGGAGATTTATATTGGAGTTCCGACTGACTCTGGGGGCTAACCATCGGCGCCAAATTTGTCTGAGCGAGGTCAATGCCGCACAGTGCTCTAGTTTTAACCCTACGATATACTGTAGTATAATCAATCTTAAAGCTTACAATTATTCTAGGTATATTGGTATAATATAAAATCCAAACTCTAATTCCGTTGAATGAAAGCTTCAATCCCAAATCGATTGATGCTATCGATGTTCGCTTTTCGAGTAGGGATGGCCATTGATAGTCGATACTAATCAAAATATCGATAAAATATTTATCGATAAAATATCGATCAAAACATTTTCCTCCGATATATCGATATTTTTCCATCGATGATGCAAGGGCCGATAGTATCGATAGTTAGTAGCCGATGTCGTTCAATTGAGTTTCAGTCGATATTTTTTAAAGCTCTTTATCGGCTTTATCCGACATGTTTACTCAATTGTAGGTAAGCTCCATGTTTTAACATCACACTTATTAAAAAAATATGTGGTCCCTGAAAATTCTCAAAAAATTGAGTTCATCTGGCTGGGATATCGATATTCATCCATGGTAATCGATATCAGTGGTTCGTAGGATCAATAGGAAAATTTAGTACAAACCTTGTATGTAGAATTGTGCTTTTGAAGTTGTTTAAATACAAATTTGGTGCTTCTACTACCCAGGCATCCTAGTATTTTCCCATTAAAAATATGAACAATACCTAATCGATAATATCATCAGAATTGAGATTTTCGCCAAGGAACGGAATAGAGAAAAGTCATGTTTTTGGTTTATTTTACTTTCTTTTGCGTTAACTGATATTTTTCTAAAACTATCGATAGTTTTAGGCCAATTCTATCGGTGGTACATACTATCGATAGTTGACCTACAATATATCGTCATCGATATTCTACCGCCGATACTATCGAACATCGATATCGATGGCCATCCCTGCTTTCGACGCTCGCTCCCTAAGTACCGGTTTAGGTTCAATTTCTGCCCAATGAAGTGTAGAAAGGGGGGAGAAAACTCTGTAATTTGTCCCCCTTTCCGCCGTCGGGAAAATAAAGGGGAAATCGTAAACGAAGATTAAACTTTCAGTCGGCGCTGAGCGTTCGGCGGGAAAAAAGTTGAACGAACGGTGGCAAACTGTTTGATTTCACCCAAGGACTGTTTTCCTTCTTTTTTCGGAGCTGGAAAAATTCCCGGCGCGAATGTCAGGGATTTTCAACTTGAAGTCAGCATGTTCATCATGTAAATGTCAGGAAATTATGTACTGAAAGTGGAATATCGTTGAAAAATTTAAATCCCCCTGAAACTGACCCAAATGCCAATCGCGAACCATTGTTTGTTCAACTAATTCGACCTTCAGTGCTCGCGGTCAAAGATAACGAGGGTCGATTAGGGGAAACATGTTGACGAAGGTAATTTTCAAAATTACCAGTCAAGACTGGAGATTTATTATTGAATCTTGGACTTGAAGGTTCCAGTCAGGACAAGTCGAGCAGTCGCCGTCGATCGAGCCATGGGATTCTTGGACTTTCGACCCGCTACTTTTCTTGGGGCCGATAAAAACGAAATTCGGGTATGTTAAATTCGAGGGGAAATTCAGGCTTCTGGATTTTGGATGTGTCAGTGAGATCGAATTCAGTATCGCTGAAGAGTGAAACGTTGGGCGATAAAGGGAAGCGTGAAGGATGGCTTCCTCAGAAGCTTGAAGGGTTGGATGATTAGTGGGAAGGATGGATGATAAATTACAACGTCAGCTATTGCCTTGTATGCCTTGTAAACAAAAATAATGTCAAAAATTTGTAGAAATATGATTGGATAAACAGTGAAAGTTTCATCATGAAACAGAAAAAGGTGCCTATATCAAAGAAATTTGTCAAAATTGGTAGTGAGTTACCTAACAAAACAATTTTTCAAGTTCCTACCAAAGGGTTTGGGAAGCCTGGACATAGCGACCTCGTTTCTATCGCTTACTAACTATTCTTGGCGAATTTTGAGCCCAAAAACTCAAAATCGGTTCATCAGTTTGGTCATAGCTGTCGGAATTCGTTGTGAGGGAGTCACCTCATTTTGGAAGAGAAAATCAAAGTTGTGATGTTTACACACTTGATATTATGTACCTTATACTGCCGCATTCCATCATGAAATAAGTGGATAGATGAAATTGCCAAAATAGGTACCTACGCTTAAAACTATAGTTACCTATGCAGCAAAACTTGTTGATAAATATGAATTTCATTGAAATTGTTGCAATAGAATTTTCAAATTTGTCTTATCTCAACAGCTGTAAGAAGTGCGCCATATAACTAAGTTATATGATGTAGATATGCTGTATTATCAAAAAATGAATTTGGGCAATAAATTTTTTCAAATTTGTCATTGAAATTGTGTTGATATCGGTGCTAAACTTTGAAATGTGCACATTTTCCGTAGAAAAATGCTAGAGAAATGCGTACGAATGAAATACCAAATTTTTCGAAATGTGCCACAAATTTGAGCTATTTCAAGCGATGCGCACTGTACATGGATTCGACCATATTGAGCAAGGTTGTGGTCAGTGTACCGATCATCTTGCTGACGACGGGAACATTGGGATTCGCTATATACGTAAGTAAATTTGATCAAGGCTTGTAAGGGGTAAGTTGGCACAATGTGTTTTGGCCTAATTGATGTTAATAATCAGTAGGTATTAGGGTTGATTTGGCACATGGGCTTGTTGGCATAGAAGATACCCAAGTTATGCTGCCTACTTACTGATAACATTTCAGAATATCAAATTCATGGATGTTGCTGACGACGTAACAATTATGGAGAATGGACACTGGATAATAGTTTACGTGGCAGTGGCCCTTTGGAGGATACAAATGGCGCGCAACACTAAAGTATACGTTGAGATGAGCCAGATGGTCAAATCCGGTGTTTACATCCACGGAAATTACACGGAAAAAGACAGAGAGACGTTTGAAACAGCCAATGCTCACATAGTCAAAGCCAATTGGTTTTTTAGCGTCGGCTACATTGTGGCCGTCCTGGCCACGTTGACAAAATCGACATTATTCGCTGATAATCCGTATCAGCCATTTTTCTATATGTGGCTCCCTATCGAGGTGAACTCGTTTTTAAGGTAGGGAAGCATATATACCTAATTGTAACTAAAAATATGCTACTCACAAAAATTGACTGTAACATATTTCAAGTAACATCGGAATTTGTTAATCTAGGTACTATTTATTTTATAAACGACGCACATTTATGAACAATGTAAACAGTTTTGTCAAAAAAAGTATCCTTAAGAGACACCTGTTTAAATATTTCGTAAAAAATGCCCGATTTTTGGGTTCAGGGTCAATTTAGCCAGAGCTTACCAAATTGGCTGCGCATGGTCAGCGGCGAGCGGCGGATGCGCATTTATTGTAACTTTTATCGCAATGGCCGCTCACATAGAAGCGCAATTGGAAATTTTAATCCGCAAAATCGAACTGATTTTGGGGGATAACCGATCGATTTTGACGGAAAATGCGACGACGAAATCGTCTGTCGAAATCAGCGAGCGGATATCGATTTGCTTAGCTCACCATCGGGCCATACTGAGGTAATTATACTGAGGTAATTAATTACATTTTAATGAAAATATAAATGTAACTATAATGAAATAATGCATTATAATCATTATAATAATTCATTGTAATCATTATAATAATGCTTTATAATCATCATAGTAATGCATTATAATCATTATAATAATGCATTGTAATCATTATTATAATGCATTATAATCATTATAATAATGCATTATAATCATTATAATAATGCATTATAATCATTATAATAATGCATTATAATCATTATAATAATGCATTATAATCATTATAATAATGCATTATAATCATTATAATAATGCATTATAATCATTATAATAATGCATTATAATCATTATAATAATGCATTATAATCATTATAATAATGCATTATAATCATGCATATAATTATCCATTATAATAATGCATTAAAATCATGATTTTAATTAGAAGTTAGCCAAAGGCATCTATGATGATAATGATGGTGGTCATAATTATGACGATATTGAACCCTTCAGGTTCCTCGATTTACCTTGATGGTTTACTCAATAAAATTGAAAATTAGAAACTTCTTACTTAATGATTATTATGTATTGTACCTGTATAAATACTGAGGCGGGCTTCCGAACTTTTTGTATTTTAGTAGGCCATAGTTTTGTTAATGCTTATTTTAGCTAAAAGCCCTTTAATTTTGAAATTTTCCGAAATTGTCAACTACCTACCTATATTTCAGATTGTTCAATAACTTTTCGCAATTTACGAGCACTAATCTCGGTACGACGACTGTCGTTAATACGTTGATGCTGTGCACATTGGGATATCTATTGACAGTTGAGTGCTATACCTGAATTTCGGCTTACAACACGAATAATTAATTTTGTCGAAATCAAAATTTCTCGTCTTTTCATTCTCAATTACAGCATCCGAATTTGGACATGCCGCTCGTAATATCTTTTTCCGGGGTGGTCATACCCGAATTTTGCCTTCTGATATTGTTTCGAACGCACGGCCAAACAATCACAGATTTGGTAAAATTATTACTTTCCCCAGAAAGATTGCAAAATTTTAAAATCATTATAGTAAATAATTTTCAACTTAGAAGACTGATATTAATTTTACTCACGTACACGCTGATATTATTTTGAAAAAATTCTATTATCGATTTTTAGTCGATGAAAATGAATTACGCGATTTATCAACTGGATTGGTGGAAGCTCAATATCAAAACGCAAAAGGACATTTTGATGTGGCTGAGATTGACGAGCAAGCCTCTCGAATTGACTTCGGCCGGATTCAGAAACGTCTCACACGCCGGCATCAAAGACGTGAGACAATTATAAATTATCTGAAAAAAAAATGAAAAAATTGGAATTTTGGTTAATAACGCTACTTGTTTGAATGAGCCTCGTTCAGAAACAAAATGCAGTTTAAGAATTGCAATTGTTCTCAAAATAAAAAATAACGTTAAAACCAAATTTAATAGAATTCAGCAACTTGAATCGAGCTCAAAAGCCATTTCCCCGACGAGCCCTCGGATTTGTGGTGGGCAAGGGAAGTCGGAGCTTCTAATCCGGAATAACCTATCGTCACTTAATTATCAACTATTTTTGTTCCAGTTATTGCAAACGTCCTACACGTATTTCAACATGCTGAAAGCCAGCAAATCAGCGGATTTAAATTGAAGGCAGTTTAACGAAGGCAAAAATGTAATTTTTTTAGAAAAAGTATCTTTTACTGTTAGATGACGTTCCAGAGTCCGATAATGTGAGATATCTGCACATTGCAAAATTTAGTTATTAGTTGACAAATTATGAAATAATTTAGTAAATACAAAAAATTATCACTCTGCACCTTGAACATTTTTGAATTTCTATAAACCACCCTGAGCGAATTTGGGAATAAAATTTCATTTTATTCAGTTACTTAAATTTTCTCTTCGAAAATTATGTTTCCGAATAATGAGAGTGGCGACAATGCATTCTATCACGCATTTTATCGATATACGTTAACCTCTTAGACGGGGTTTCTGGCCAAAATATTATCGTCTTATACTATTCATATCACAGGGTCCCATATCCCGTATATTACCTGCATAGTCTGAGGAGACTGCGACATTTATGAAGACACGTACTCGAGTTGGGACCGAGGCATGTTGGAGAGGAATTTAATTACATTACTCTCCTCCCCCTATTTACCACATGTAGTATACCTGGTTGGTACGTACATTAGAAGGTCTTAGTAGTAGTGCATTATGTAGGCTCTGTGACGTATGATGGTGTCAGTAGTAGACGGGGCCCTCGATGTAATCCATACAGTCAGCAAGGAGGGGGTGAATAAATGTTAAGACTCGGACAAAGTTTCTTAGCACGTAACACGGAGTGACTACCTCACCTGTATAAAATTTTCTAAATATGAAATCTAATAAATGAAAATTAATTTGTTTTATAAAATTTTAAAAATTCATCTGAATGGTTTCTACTGGTTTATTCAAGGATAGGAACATCCATTATGCTACTTTCTGAGAGTTTTGAATTTTTGTTCTGCTACCATTTTGAAATGTTTGAAAAAAAACTTTTGCTGTATGTAGAATAATAGGTACATATTTTATAAAAATGGTCTTTATGAGTAGTATAGGAAATGACAGTTCTGGGACGTGAAAAAGGGTGATCTGAGGGGGCAATGGCCCCCAAAGTTGACCGCATGACGTTACCCGAATGATAACCCGAACGCAACCTAATCGCAAGCGTTGACGTGCCCAATGTAGGAGAACCAACATAAACGTTACCCTAAACGTACCCAATGATGGAGAACCAACGCTAACGTTAACGTTGAGGTTGCGTTCGGGTTATCGTTCGTTTAACGTCATGCGGGCAACTTTGGGGGCCATTGCCCCCTCAGATCACCCTTTTTCACGTCCCAGAACTGTCATTTCCTATACTACTTTTATGAATGGGTATACCAAATAATACGATTCAATTGCGATTTTCGGCTCAACCGACGTGATTTCGAGCTGAAAATTAGAACATAGGCATTTTCGAGTATGGCAAATCCGAAAATCAAGCCAAAAATTTGAATTTCCGTCACTTCTAAGAACAGCATTACTCTCGACAAGAAATCTAATTGAGTTCTCGCCGTAAACCGGTAAAAGGCCGGCATGAATTCGCATGATCTCATATTTTATAAAATATGACCGTTTTTCTTCCACAAGCGGCTAAGTAGGAAAGTAGGTCACTCGAAAATCGAGATTACCATATATTCATCATTTCCAGAGGTTCGCGTATTACATAAAATCCGCCTATTACTCCAACGGTTAAATCGGTAATTAGTTTATGCGGGCATCCAGCTGGGAGCCTCTAACAAGATTATATAGTACAGTTGGTAAGCCTGAATGGCCCTCGGCTATAGGTGCGTTCGTATTATGTATGTTTACCAGGTTAGCTGCCTGAGTGGTAGTCCCGGATGATCTATAGCTTGGCATGTATTGTGGTGGCCGTGTCATATAATACAGTAGCGATTCGATGCCTTCGCCACTATTCATCTTCAGTTACAGCTCAATAATTCAGATCGGCAACAGGTGGGCAATCAATGTTATCTTTTGTAAGGAAACGACGGGCTTTCATTTGTAGCACAAGTAGGATTGAAGATTGATTTAAAGAATTGGTCACTGAGCAAATTTTGATTTTAGTCGGGTTTTCGATAATTTCAGCCCTCGAATTAGTCCAAATCAAATTGCTTTGGTTCAAAAATTTACGTACCTATTAAAATTTAGAAGTATTACGTGGTATTTACGCACCACTGGTTGATTAACTGTTGTCGATGTAAGTTGGAGATGGGTGATTCTCTGAAAGTAGGGAAATTTGTGCCCCGAGCTTGTTGAGGCCACTGTGAAGGTGCAACACTGCCCAATCCGTTTGCCATGCGATCTATGGGCGCGTGATATGCCAAGTGGCCACCAATTCAAATTTTGAGAAAGAGGCAACCCAGACGCCCACAAAAGACGCGATGCTTTGACTTGGGCAGTGTTGCACCTTCACAGTCGATATAGTCGCCTCAACAAATTTCCCTACTTTCTATGGATTAAGGGCATTGTTAGCTTGGATTCTATCCGTAAATAACCATTTTTACTTCCATATTTACAGAGTAAATGGAAGTATTGTGATCGTCCTAAAATCGAGAATCGGAACGGAGCTTCAGAACAAACTTTTTCTTATACACATTTACTCAGAATCACTTCCCGAACAAGTGTCTGTGTGTCCGTGTGTCCGTGTGTCCGTCTGTCTGTCTGTCCGTCTGTCCGTCTGTCCGTCTGTGGTCATTTACAAAAATGGCCATAACTCCCTCAATTCTCAACCTTTTTTCAAATTTCTTGAACTGAAATGTTCGTCTCGGCAAGACCTAACACCCTGTTTAATCGAAATTTGGATAACGCACAGTACTTCCGATATATTTGCATTTTTAGTGTTTTTTATTTTATTTTTTTTTGGCCACAAAAATGAACCGATTTGAGCGTTCTTGGTCTTAAAATCTTTGTTTTACCTTGCAGAATATGTGGATATTTTTCACATTCCGAAAATGTGGCGTATTTTTATTTTGGGCGAATTTTAAAATTTGAATAGTGAATTTTCTGATATTTTTGACCTAAACACCCTTAAAAGCAGTCAAAATATGATAAAATTGTGTCTCAATTTTACGTTTCAAAATATGGAAGTATTGTGTGTTATCTACGCACCACTGGTTACGCACGCATTAGTATTAGTAAATTGCGTCGAAAGGTGTCACTTTTCAGACCCTCACACGTCCGATTCCTCGGTTTTTCAAGTTATACACCCCTCAGTTCGAAGGATAAAATTTCAACTGCCTAATGGCTGGTTTATTGACAAAATTTATCCATCCGATATCCAAGGAAGCTTTAGATAAACTTCACCACGGTGGCATTCAAATGAAATTTTAATGTAAAAATCTCATTGGAAATGTTTATCTGTAGCTACCTTGGATATCGGATAGATAAATTTTGTCAATAAACCGGCACTAAGAGAGTGGCAGATTGTATTCAACTTACTTCAACTCAATTCAGCTTGTATTCAACTTACTCTTCAACTTACGTCTCCTGAAGAGAATTTAAAAATGTTTAATGTTTCATCACAAATAAGCTTGAATTTATCATGTCCAGTCATTTTTGAAGTTGTTATTCAGACCCTCACATTAGGTAGAAAATGATGAACTTCACACAAAATTGGTTAAACATCGAAAATTTGAAACTTGAGAAAATCGAAGCCAAATTTCCCTACTTTTGGAGAATTACCCAGACATAAAAAAAATGTGGGGATCTTTTTCAGAAATTAACGGTTGAGAGCGTTTTCAAAAGCGAGCATTAAACTCGAAATTTACTTAACGAACTACGAAACAATAGCGTCAAAAGATCCGCGAATGGCCGATGTTCATCAGTGGGGGCTAATGAAAACCATTTTTACGCGAACTTTCGACGGGTAGTTGAAAGTTAGCGATTAATCGAGGTTTAAGCTTTAACTCGAACCTTTTTTTGCGCGTCCTGGCTCAGGGAAGGATGAGATTTCAGAACGGTTTCCCGGCTATTCTGATTAGTTCGCCCTCTGCCGCCGAGTTCAACAACTTCCGCCCATTCACGCGTCAGGGAACTTCGCCCCTTTCGACGCTGCGAATTGTCTACTATCGGAAGTTCCTTCTGGCCAGAAGGTGGACCAGCGCATGACAGGTCTTCAAAACCTGAGTCGGGAAAATGCCGAGGATTTCGCGACGGGAGTGTTTGACAACTTTTGAGCCTGTCATTTCTGCATTGCGTGGTCATTTTCGGTCGACCTGTCGGTGACGAATTTGTCCGCCATTGGTCCGGACTTGGCAAAGTTGGTCTTGATATGGGAAACGTGAGAGGGAAGTGCGGTAAGTGAAATACTTCCATGTTTAGGGCTGGACTACCAACGGAAACCAACGCTAATCAAAGGACGTTTCTTTCTCCTTGAAGTTAATGTCCTTCGATTAGTTATCTGGCATTCATATGAGTATTATACTTAACGTGCCCACCACTCACGTTTCCCATAGTATCGAGAGATAATCTCGATCATGAAAGACCAATTTTTGCCGACAAGTCTGGACCAATGGCGGACCAATTCGTCACCAACTACGTTACAGGTCGACCTACCTGGTATTAAAGGATTAGAAGATTAAAGGCAATTAAAAGATTCGGGCATGGCTTTGTAAATCATTTAGGCCCAACGCACACGGTGCAACTGTTGCAAACCAGTTGCGTCTGCAACCAGTATGAAACTAGAACAGAACTGCAGCCTCGCCCGGTGCAACTGTTTGGGGACAAAGGTTGCAAACCAGTTGCGTCTGAAAGTTAATAATTGTAAAAAATTTCATGCTTCTCAACTTCTCCCCTGGTCACTCATATTCAGGTAAAGTCATGGTGAAGCCAAAAACGAAAAACTCTCTCTAGCGTCTCGAGCAACGCACACATGCTTTGCTAGCAACCAGGATCAAATGTTTCTCGAATAATGAGTCGGTGGCTGACGCCCAAAGTCCAATGTCGTCGACGCAACGCAACTGCGACGCCGGGGCCAGCGTTGCATGCAACCAATTTCCAACTAATCGCCAATCAGTTTGAAACCGGTCGCGTTGTGGGCGGACCTCCATTTAAATACACAGCCGGGGTCAAGGAACAGTCGTAATCTAGTTTGGTTTGCAACCTTTGTCCCCAAACAGTTGCACCGTGTGCAGGCTGCAGTTCTGTTCTAGTCTCATACTGGCCTTTACCAATGGCTGATTATCCAAGATACTGCATAATATGCACCTTATTAACGTTATTATAAATATTTATTTATATTATTTATATGTGTTCAAGGATGAGAGATAATACAACCTCCTTGGGCGAGAGATGGCTTCATGCAGACAAATCATAACATGTTTTGCTTTTGTTTTCAATACGATGCGTTAATCTGAGAAGGGGCTGAAGAGGTGAAACTGTGTCCCCCATGTATTATATATTGTTATTTTTATTAGGATTTATTAAGACGACTGCACAGGCTCAAAATTGTATTATTTACTTCCAAGTTAACTGTTACATATCTAATAATAGTCCTCAGCTTTGACTCGGGCAGTCGGTCATCAAGGCCATTAGACTGCAACGTTAATGAGATGCGTGTGCCATCTCTTGCGAGATTGGTGAACTATGCTACACCTCTTCCCTGAGATTTTAATTACATTAAATTAAAAGAATTCTTTAAGAGAAAAATTAAGTCACGATCGGGTGAATAAAAAAATGTCCATGGGTTCAAATTGTGATGGCACACATCTAAGCATCAAAAGAAGTTAATGTCCTCTTGGTTTCAAACCTAATTTTAAGTACTTCAAAGTAGTTCAAGAAAATCATGATCACGGTCAAGCCTCATAATTGAGTTTCTCAGGAGGACGAACTTCTCTTCCGTATCTTGTTTTTGGCGGAGATTGCTTGAGTTGTGTGGTTGGCTCAATTCCTTGCGAAGGGCGCTTTTTAGGTGGTGAAGCCTTTTCTGTGACGTCCGGGTGAGGATCTGAATCCGGGAAATTCGTAGGAGTTAGGCTTTCTCTGGGTGTTGATCTGCTGTTTGACGGTTCCACTTCACGTAGGCTTCTTTTACGAATGTGGATCGAGTTTCTCCTGAGTTCTTTTCCATGTTCATCCTTGGTTAAGTACGATCTTGGCTCTGGTAGGACTTTGGAGATCCAACCTTCTTTCCAAATATCTTTGTGCTGGATGTAGATCGGTTGATCCTTGAAGAAGCATTTTTCAGGCGTTGCTGATGAGTCGTAGTGCACCTTCGCTTTCGTTTTGATTTTCTCCATCTTGAAACGAATGTCTTCATCGACAGGTGAAGGAAGCAGATGTTCCAGGCTTGCAGGCGCTTTGGTACGCAGCAAACGGCTCATCATCAATTCACTTGGTGAGTAGTCGAGTCCTGTCAAGGGCGTTGCTCTGTATTCTAGCAGGGCAAGTTCAATGTCATTTCCGGTGTGAAGAGATTTCTTTATTAGCTTTTTAGCGATCCCTACTCCCTTTTCTGAAAGACCGTTGGATTTTGGATAATGCGGACTAGAGGTCTTGATTTTGAAGTTCCATTTTTTAGCAAAGTCCAACATTTCCACGCTTGCGAACGGATTGTTGTCGCATCGTACAACTTCGGGGATGCCGAAATTGCTGAAGACTTTTTTCAACTTCGGGATAATTTCGGTCGCTGTCTTGGTGTTGAGAGGAATTATGTCTAACCAGCGCGAAAAATAGTCTTCGATTGCTAGAAAGATTTTTCCTCGGTACTCTCCGATGTCCATGCCGACGACTTGGAACGGATAGGCCGGAATTCTGGATGAAATCAGAGGTTCCTTTTTATTTTTATCCTGGAACGTCTGGCAAGTAGAACACGTTCCAACGAAGTCTGCGATCTGCGAGGACATACGCGGCCAGTACATGATTTTTCGAATTCTTGAAACTGTCTTATTAATTCCAAGGTGTGCTAGGGAATGGATTTTCCCAATCATCTTCTTTCGCTGTCCGTGTGGAATCACGACGCGGGCGTTGTAGAAAATCAATCCATCGTTCTCGTAGAGTTCATCACGAAGGTCGTAGAAAATCTTGAGGTCTGGCGAAAGAATTTTGCGGTTCACTCCTTTCCAACCCTGATCGATGTGTTTTCTCAGCTCCGTGTAGATCGGGTCATTGTCGGTGCTTGATTTGAGTTCATCGATTTCTTCTCTTGGGATGGGCAGAAATTCTTCCAGCGCGATTGAATGAACGATCTGAGTCATGTCGATTTCATCTGGGCCGGTATCGTTAAGCGGCGCTCTAGACAACATATCGGCGATGTACATTTGTGAGCCTGGTATGTACTTGAGAACGAAGTCGTACTTCAGAATTTTCAACTGCATTCTCTGAAGACGTGCTGAATTTTTCTGGATGTCATTTCTGACGATGGTCAGTAGTGGCTTATGATCGGTGTGTATAGTCACATCATCGTGTCCATAAATGAAATTATGAAATCGATGCAGTGAAAAACACAGAGCCAACAATTCTTTTTCCACTTGACTCCATTTCATTTCCGAAGGTTTCAAACTCCGTGAGGCGAAAGCAACTGGCTGTTGCTTCTGTAGAAGACAGCTGCCAAGGCCATCTTTGCTGGCATCACACTGTATCTCCACAGGTTCCTTAGGGTCAAATATTCGCAGAGTAGGCGCATTTGTAACCAGATTTTTAATTTTTGAAAATGCTGAAGCTTGATCCGATGACCAATTCCACGCTGTTCCCTTTTTAAGGAGTTCTCGTAGGGGCGCAGTTACTTGCGAATACGACGGGATAAATTTATTAATAAAATTGACCGCTCCGAGAAAACTTTGTAATTCTTTAATCGAGGTCGGAGGCTTTATTTCTCTGATCGCGCGTATTCGATTATTGTGAACGCGAATGCCTTCCGATGAAAATATTAGTCCAGTGTAGGTGACCTCAGAATGTTTATACTGAATTTTCTCCTTATTGAATTTTACATTGTTTTCTCGGGCTCTTAGCAGCACGTTTTCCAAATTACGATCGTGCTCGGCTTCAGAGCTGCCAGTAATTATTAGGTCGTCAAATAACACTTGGACGCCCGGTAAGTCGCCAAATATTTTAGTATTTTCCCGTTGGAAAATCTCAGGAAAATTTGACAAGCCGTAGGGCATTCGAAGGTAGCGATATCTTCCGAAGGGCGTATTCATCGTACACAGGCGGCTTGAGGATTCGTCGAGTTGGAATTGATGGAATCCCTCCTTCATATCGAGTACTGTGAAGTACTTTTTACCGCTCAAATTTGCCGTAAGTTCCTCCTGTGTAGGGATTGTATGATGTTCGCGCATCAAATATTTATTAAGAGGAATTGGATTGAGACAAAGCCGAATTGAGCCGTTTTTCTTCTCAACGATCACGATATCGTGGACCCATTCGGTAGGCTCGTCGACCTTTTGTATGATTTCATTTTTAGTTAGGCGATCCAATTCTTCTTTTAGTTTTGATTTTAGAATTTCAGGAAGTCTTCGCGCAGGACGAACGACGGGGACTGCGTTATCCCGTAATTTTAGTTTTACTGTGTACGGAACTTTTCCGATTCCAGTGAACAAGTCGATATTTTTATTTATGAATGCTTTTTTACGCACGTCATTGTTACATTCAGGGGCAGGATGATCTCCTTCGTCGAATTTTCGATTATTAATTTTTACTTCATTAGCGGGATCGTTGGATTGCGACGAAACGTTGTAGAGCCGTTTTAGAAGATTAAATTGAAGGCAGGAATCTGCGCCAAGGATCGGTGACGAGTTAAGGTCGACCACGATGAAGTTCAATTTTTTAGTGATATCCTTGTAGGAACAAATCAGCTCGACTTCGCCGATCGGTTTGGTTTTATAGCCTCCGTACGATTTTATGCACGTTGCTGTCTTTTTTAGCAAACCGTTCGACTTGATTTTATGGTAGAGCGAGACTGGCAAAATGTTTGCGTCACTCGCTGTATCAAGCTTGAATAGTACAGGGACTTGATTGACGCGAATATATTCCTTCCAAATTTCAGTTTGAACGCTGTTGCAATTACGCTCAATTTCAACGCTGTCACAGCCAAATACATCATCTTCGGTATCACTGGCAGAAATGGAATTTTCGATTTCATGCACCCTTCTTTTGTTACGGTGCCTCATGAAACACCCGACTTTAAAATGATTAAAGCGGTTGCACAAGGTGCATTGCATACCATAGGCAGGACATGCCCTAGCCTTGTGACGTGTTCCACATTTTTTACAATCGAAATTTGAATTACCTTCCATTCCTCCGTTGTTAGTTGATTTTCTCAAACGTGATGGACGACGTGAAGAATTTTCCGAATTGCTATCTTTTTTAGCCGACTTTTTAGTGTAGCACACTTCGTTTGACATACCCTCTGCCTCTGTTATAGCTCGCCTGTAGTTTTTTCCCATCTCAGCAGCGTGACATAAAGCGACAATTTGATTAAGCGACATCGTTTTTTGTTCTTTTAAGATAGCCTGCTGGGTTTCGGAGTCGTTTATGTGAGCGACGATGTGGTCCTTAATCATTCGCTCCGCATATGACTCGCCACAACCCTTTTTCGAGCAAACAAAGTCGCATTGGGCTGCTTGGGTTTTCAACTCTGTTAGGTATTTGTCGAAACTTTGGCCAGAATAATGTACAATTTTATTGAATTTGAAGGTTTCGATTGCCAAATTTTTTAGGGGCACACAGTAACCGTCAAAAGCCTTGATTGTGTGTTCTAGTGTATCCACATCTTTTGCCTGACACACCGCCTGAACGCGACATAACGCCTGAAAAATGCTTCTTCAAGGATCAACCGATCTACATCCGGCACAAAGATATTTGGAAAGAAGGTTGGATCTCCAAAGTCCTACCAGAGCCAAGATCGTACTTAACCAAGGATGAACATGGAAAAGAACTCAGGAGAAACTCGATCCACATCCTTTGATTCGAATGTGCTATACACATCGACGGCTTCTTCTCCCATGTGAGTTAAAAGGAGAGCAATTTTTTCATCTTCTTCTTTTGATTTGTGTTTTCCCGAAGAAATTAGATGAAGTTTGAACATTTTTTTCCATTTTGGCCAAGTTGTCGACAGGGTATTGTCAAAAACGAGTGGATTTAAGCGAAAAATTGTACCTCCAGATCCAATCGCAGGAACTGGCCCCTCTGGTGTAGCCATTACGCTGTGTAGGACCGGCGATTGCGGGGAAACCGATATTAATTACGGCGATGATCACCACGTCTTGACGGCACGTCTTGACGGATTATTTACACGAAGTCATTAGTTAACGCTACTTTTTACGCGCACGAAATTTCACCTGGCACCATGTATTATATATTGTTATTTTTATTAGGATTTATTAAGACGACTGCACAGGCTCAAAATTGTATTATTTACTTCCAAGTTAACTGTTACATATCTAATAATAGTCATCAGCTTTGACTCGGGCAGTCGGTCATCAAGGCCAATCGACTGCAACGTTAATGAGATGCGTGTGCCATCTCTTGCGAGATTGGTGAACTATGCTACACCCCAGATGAACCTCTTCGATTGGAGTGTGACTGTAATAGTATGTTGCATGGTCCAGTTTGGCAACATGGGCAGTGGTGCAGTACGTATACGAATTTTCATTTTCCAGCGACGCAAACTTTCCGAATTATTTCGAATTCTCCATTCGAATTCACCAAAGTTTCCGAATTATTTCGAATTCGCCATTCGCCCCTCCGTACTTCACACTCAGAAACGGCTGCTGAATTTGAGGCTGAACCGAACTGAAGTTTTTGTAAAGTGCTTAAACTTTGCTCTCGAGAAAAGGGCTATAATGAAACTCGAGTAATGGGAAGTAGCAGGGACCGAAAAGCATTACGACGGAACGCCCGAATGAAACTAGATAGGTCCCTACTAAAGTGGTATAGATACACTCTGAGAAACCGGTAGGCCCTTTCATTCTCGAATTACCAAGAACTTCCAGTTAAGATTGCAATGGTGGAACAGAACGCAGCCAAGCCCCGCTCCTGCACGCATGGTTGAATCGAAGAAACCAGCCAGTCGAAAGTCGGGATTTCGTTACTCGGTTAATCGAAGAATAGGTAAGTACTGATATTCCCGTATAAAATCTGGAATTTTCTTCTCAAATCTATACAAAGTAAAACCACCCCTAGATAGGGGATCAGTTCAAAGTTTTCTTTTCCTTTTCAGTTTTCTTTTACTGATTGGCATTGGACAAGAATTAAAAGTGATCAAATTTTGACGAAATTGGTTGTAAAAGTTGCGTTTTGCGCCAAATTTTTGCACATTGTCATTACCCCTGACATTCCGACTAAAAAATGTAAAAATATTTAACAATTATTATTACTTCCATATTTACAGAGTAAATGAAGGTATTGGAATCTTGCTAAAATCGTGAATTTTTTTATATTTTTGACCTTAACACCGTTACAAGCAGTCAAAATATGATCAAATTTTGTCACAATTTTACGTTTCAAAATATGGAAGTATTGTGTGTCGTTTACGCACCACTGGTTCATTATGCGATGTTATTGTTTTGGTCATCAAAGGGCTGAAAACCCCCGAACGGGGAAAATTGAAGAAAAACAGCTTCACTTTTGTCACGTCTCAAACTCGACGGATAAAAGAATTTCAGGACGCGGCACCGAAAGGAGGAAGTTTCATTTTCATTCTAACCGTTTCAGCGGGGAGATGAATAATTTATATAAAAGAGGAAACAGGTTAACTTCTGCCTTTTTTGGCCCCCGTCCAACAAGAGGCCTATAACTTGCTGATATTCCGAGCGGATTTTCCACCACGGTGCCTTTCCACAATACGACCTCTTGCATACATGAACTGAGATTTAACCAATTTGCGGCTGCGCACTTGAGAGCAATTTCGATTGGTGAGGACCCGTGAAATTGGCGGAAATCTAAATCGAAAGAAAATTGCGTCAATAGTATGAAGTAGGGATGGGTATCGATACCCGATATTTGAAAACATCGATATTTTACCATCAAGCATCGATATTTTTGTATCGATACTGTGCCTCTAGATAATATCGAGTATCGATACTTCAATTCCGATATTTGGAAATATCGGCACATTATTCATACTATAATAGCCTAAAAAAACTTGGTTTTAATATTTTTCTTCGGTTATTTTTTTTTTTTTGTGAAACACCCATCAACCGATCTTTGACTACTTATTATGGAATCTGGAATGTCAATAAATAGGTACTGGCCTTGATACTATGTAGATTGAAAGTAGGAAAAGAAGGAGACAGGTGAGGAGGTTATATTGTGGCCTGTTACCTTACACCACACAGGACCTGCAGAAAATAATGTAAACAAAGACGATCTTTTGTTCTATTTCAGTACGATACAGTATACACATAAATGTAAAGAAAAATTGATGTTGAGAATGTCAGAAAAACAGATTCAGAGCAACAATGTGTATAATATACCTATGTATATTATAGGTATAAGTATCGATACTCGATATTAGTAAATATCGATACTGCGCTTGGCCGATATTTGAAGTATCGATACCAGCCGTTCGATACAGTACCGATACAAAATATCGATACATTGTCAACGATACCCATCCGTAGTATGAAGATTGTGGGATCGGTTGGCATAGAAATGCCTTGAAATGCTTTGAGTGGACAACCTTATGGAAACCAAAAACCAGCTTATGCCAACACTTGGAAGCCCTCAACTCTCGAGCCCAACTCGCAAGATCGATCAACTATCAATCAACTATCAATCGACTAGTAAACTCAACGCTGGACTCGCAAACTCAAGTCTCAAACTGAACTAACAAACTCAACCAACAATCTGAAATCTCAGACTCAACCCACCAACTCAACTCTCAAACTTAACTGACACGCTCAACTCTCAAACTCAACTCACAATCCTAACTCACTAACTTGACTCACAAACTCAACCCACGAACTCAACTCTCTAACTGAACTCACAGACTCAAGTCTCAAACTGAACTCACAGACTCAAGTCTCAAACTGAACTCTCAACTTCAACAGAAAATGTCAACTCTAAAACTCAACTTGGAAACCCAACTTACAAACTCAACAAAAAAGTCAACTCTCATGCTCGACCCACAAACTCAACTGTCGACCTTGACCAAAAAACGCAACTCTCAAAATGAACCACAAACTCAACTCTCAAACGTAACTTACAAACTCAGACCACAGTCAGACTTTGAACTCGAAGATGAGTTTGAAATCGAAGTTGACTTTGATCTCGAAGTTGAGTTTGATCTCGAAGTTGACTTTGATCTCGAAGTTGACTTTGATCTCGAAGTTGACTTTGATCTCGAAGTTGAGTTTGATCTCGAAGTTGACTTTGATCTCGAAGTTGACTTTGATCTCGAAGTTGACTTTGACCTCGAAGTTGACTTTGACCTCGAAGTTGACTTTGATCTCGAAGTTGAGTTTGATCTTGAAGTTGAGTTTGATCTCGAAGTTGACTTTGATCTCGAAGTTGATTTTGATCTCGAAGTTGAGTTTGATCTCGAAGTTGACTTTGATCTCGAAGTTGACTTTGACCTCGAAGTTGACTTTGATCTTGAAGTTGACTTTGATCTCGAAGTTGACTTTGATCTCGAAGTTGACTTTGACCTCGAAGTTGACTTTGATCTTGAAGTTGACTTTGACCTCGAAGTTGACTTTGATCTTGAAGTTGACTTTGATCTCGAAGTTGACTTTGATCTCGAAGTTGACTTTGACCTCGAAGTTGACTTTGATCTTGAAGTTGAGTTTGATCTCGAAGTTGACTTTGACCTCGAAGTTGACTTTGATCTTGAAGTTGAGTTTGATCTCGAAGTTGACTTTGATGTCGAAGTTGAGTTTGATCTCGAAGTTGACTTTGACCTCGAAGTTGACTTTGATCTCGAAGTTGTGTTTGACCTCGAAGTTGACTTTGATCTCGAAGTTGACTTTGACCTCGAAGTTGACTTTGATCTTGAAGTTGACTTTGACCTCGAAGTTGACTTTGATCTTGAAGTTGACTTTGATCTCGAAGTTGACTTTGATCTCGAAGTTGACTTTGACCTCGAAGTTGACTTTGATCTTGAAGTTGAGTTTGATCTCGAAGTTGACTTTGACCTCGAAGTTGACTTTGATCTTGAAGTTGAGTTTGATCTCGAAGTTGACTTTGATCTCGAAGTTGAGTTTGATCTCGAAGTTGACTTTGACCTCGAAGTTGACTTTGATCTCGAAGTTGTGTTTGACCTCGAAGTTGACTTTGATCTCGAAGTTGACTTTGATGTCGAAGTTGACTTTGATCTCGAAGTTGACTTTGACCTCGAAGTTGACTTTGATCTCGAAGTTGACTTTGATCTCGAAGTTGACTTTGACCTCGAAGTTGACTTTGATCTTGAAGT
Source organism: Nesidiocoris tenuis (assembly GCA_036186465.1). NCBI lineage: Eukaryota > Metazoa > Arthropoda > Insecta > Hemiptera > Miridae > Nesidiocoris > Nesidiocoris tenuis. The sequence goes on from AP028918.1 coordinate 780,591, forward strand.
TGACTTTGACCTCGAAGTTGACTTTGATCTTGAAGTTGACTTTGATCTCGAAGTTGACTTTGATCTCGAAGTTGACTTTGACCTCGAAGTTGACTTTGATCTTGAAGTTGAGTTTGATCTCGAAGTTGACTTTGATCTCGAAGTTGACTTTGATCTCGAAGTTGACTTTGACCTCGAAGTTAAGTTTGATCTCGAAGTTGACTTTGATCTCGAAGTTGACTTTGACCTCGAAGTTGACTTTGATCTTGAAGTTGACTTTGATCTCGAAGTTGACTTTGATCTCGAAGTTGACTTTGATCTCGAAGTTGACTTTGAACTCGAAGTTGACTTTGATCTTGAAGTTGAGTTTGACCTCGAAGTTGACTTTGATCTCGAAGTTGACTTTGATGTCGAAGTTGACTTTGACCTCGAAGTTGACTTTGATCTCGAAGTTGACTTTGACCTCGAAGTTGACTTTGATCTCGAAGTTGACTTTGACCTCGAAGTTGACTTTGATCTCCAAGTTGACTTTGATCTTGCAGTTGACTTTGATCTCAACCCTAAAACTCGACTCTCAAACTCAACTCTCAAGCTCAACTCACTTACAAACTGAAAACTCAACCTCATCTCATGAAGTAAGCTCATGATGTAAGTTGAGTTTGTGAGTTTAATTTGTGACTTGAGTTTGTGGGTTGAGTTTGTGAGTTCAGTTTGGGAGTTGAGGCTGAAAGTTAACTTTTAGAGTTGAGTTTTAGTGTTGAGCTCATTGGTTCAGTTTGAGAGCTGAGGTTGAAAGTTGAGTTTGAGTTGTGTTGGATTGGTGTTTTGAGTTGAGTTCACGTCGAGTTGAATTCTGGGAAAGTAGGATAAGTCTTAATTTTAAAAAAACTCACAAAAAACGTATCTAGTTTTTAGAAATTGGTTCATGCAAACACGTTCCGGTCCCTCCTTGTGAAATGGAGCCGAGTCGAATTTCGATTGTAAGATGATTGTTATTTTCAAGAAGTTTCCACTTCGATTTAATTATTCAGCGTTGTTCGAAGCTAAATGGAATTCTCCTGTTTCGAGAAACAATCGAATAAACAATCCATAACTCTCGAACGACGTACCGAAGAAAGTTCGCTTATGAATTATTCCGAGGCATCGCCAGGGCTCTTTTTTGCGTCCATATTTTTTACGGCTCTAGATAGCGAGTCCCATATTCCTGAAGGGAGTGGCTGTTAATCTTAGGACACCGGGTCGGCCGGTGTTGACCCTAATGATGGGATTTTTAGACCCTGCGTACCCCACACTCGTAACTTACCTGAGCCGGGGGTCGTTTCGCGCAACCTTCCAGCAAGTATCTCACGAAAAAATGACCCTAATACCTTCGGGTGAGTGCTGATGTAAGAAAATTTCGAAATCGACCCGAACGCCGTTTGTAAATTCGAGGTCATTAGGAGATAAGAAAAACTATCGCTCCATTAAATTTTACTTTCTCTCCGCGTTACAAGTTGTGCCTAATAAGAAGATGACGAATAATGTTTAGAAAAAATTTCGACTTTGACATATTGCCATATCTTATCTAGATTTTAGCCTCCCTGAGAGTGTGTTTGAATAGGCAAGAATAATTAAGGGTAAATTAATCTATTATTTTGTTCAGAAATGGGCCGCCAAGTTTGATTTGACAATTACGGTGTTCCACAAGGTAGCGTCGTCGCTCCTCTTCTGTTCTTGCTGTACAATCCCAGACCCAAAGAACTACCTACTGTAGCAATCTTAGCTGTTGATGAGACAACTCAGATGCTCAAAGTGCTGGCAACGGCTACGTTAAAAAAAGTACAAAAAATAAAACCGACTCCAAAAAAGCTTAAAAACTGAAAAATAAAAATGCAAATTAAAAAAGAGGCGAAAAATACTCAAAAAGTTCCAAACCCGTTGCATCAACTTCAAAATCGGAAATTTTTGAGAAAAATGAAAAAAAAAAATTTTTTTGAAAAAAATGTGCTTTTAAGATACCTACCACTTAAAAAATCGTTTTTCGGAAAAAAGTTGGGAAATAGTGTTAAACAATTATGAAAAAGCTGTCAGATGCATAATTTCGAGTTTTGAAAAATATTTTTTCCCATGTTTTTGAGATTTATGCTACATTTTTCAATGTGTATATTGTGAAATATTGTTTTTTGGAAAAAAGTTGGAAATAGTGTTAAAAAATGATGAAAAAGCTGTCAGATGCATAATTTCGAGTTTTAAAAAATATATTTTTACCATGTTCTTGACATTTCTTCTACATTTGATCTTTTCAAAGTGTACTATTTTAATATGGTAGGTCTTCTGATTGCAGATCATAGCTTTTAACATAAGCTCAGGTAGGTATTTAATTTACGTATTAGAACTGGGTCATTATCATCTAACTACATTTTATTCTAGAAACCTTGCGAGGTCCTCGATGGAATTCAAATTTTCACAAACTGAAGATGCTGTTTGCCTTGAAAGAAATTCTGAACGGATGGAATCCACTGTGAAGGGGAGTGAAGAATTCAAATGAACTGTCCCAGCAGGCCGAGCGATAGGAGGGAGGGGCTTTATTTCCTGAGACATCTATCAAGTGTTGGGTGAATAACTACCTCGAAAAACCTAGTTACCTTCGGTTTATTTTGAGCATGACTAGATGATATTCTGCAGATTAAACTTGAATTGTGTTTCGAACATGGTTTTCATACTCATGTTTTTGGAGCTAACCATTGCTGGAAAGGTCCTATTCTATGGTGACAGTTGTATGGTGTTGCATAGATAATTTTTTTTGAATTATTGGGTAAAATTTCAAAAAATGTTTATCATGTCGATTAGCTTAACATGAAGACAGACTTTGGTTATTGGTAATTGGAAAATGGAGGCCCTTACCTTCATAGACTAGGTACAATGTTTAGGTTAGGTTGACCATTTCCAAAAAAATTGGATAAGTATTGGAAAATTGGACCACATGGTGCTCAGATAACGCAGCGCTTACTTCCATATTTTGAAACGACGTACAAGTTTAGACCAAACTCAACAATATTTAGCTGATTTTAGGAGGCTGCTAGGACCATAATTGCTGGTAAAACAGTTTTTCCTCACCCCTAACACACCCCCCTCCCTTACAACCCCTACATCACACCCTTAGACGGGGGTGAAATATCTTGCTGAAACACCCCTTTGAAAGGCGAACCGCGAAAAATGTCAAACAGAAGTTGTGCTCCTCGGCATTTCGGGAATTCGATTCGGCGGCAAAAACGAGCGGAAAAAAGATAAGAAAAAATAAAGGGGGAAAATTCGAATGAAACGGAGCGAGTGCGACTTGTGACATATTGCGCTTTGGGAAACGCGATTAGGCGATGAATAGGACGTGCCGCGAGAGTGATGCGTTCGAGAAGGGTGAATGGAAGTGAATGGGACGGAGTAAGGAGAGCGGAGAAGGAAGAGAAAGATGGCGAATGGGAGGGTTGACAGATGACACGGCCTTCTCCCTTGACTCGGTGTTGAGGAGAATTCTTTACTCTTTTTCTTGCATTATACACGCAAGCGAAGGTGCCGATATTCGTTGATATCGCGATCTCAATGGGGTTGATGAAATACATTCGGGAATATCATTTCGATAGTAAAAGTGTAAATGCTCGTAAGTCCAAATTCAGAAATTTGTCAGGGTACCTAAAAAACGTGCTAGGTTTACCTCTGGAAGGTTTTGATTTACAGGTTATCGCGCATGGCCACAGAGAAGAAATGAGACGGAAACGGAGGAATCCGGCTTCACTTGATGGATCTACGGCTCAAATACTACCCATAGAGCTCATATCCTTATTTTATCAAAAATTGAGACTTACGAGGTTTTGCACACAATACTGTTAATTATTAAATATTCATTTACTTTCATGTTTTGATACGTGAAACATGGAAAGAATTGATTTTGTATTTTTGGCGATCGTAATTGTGAATGTGGTTGTGATTGTAGTTGTTCCTATTTGTAGTTGTAGTTTTGAGTTGCCCACTTAAACATTATTTGCATACCGATAGTAAAAGTGTAAATGCTCGTAAGTCCAAATTGAGAAATTTGTCAGGGTACCTAAAAAACGTGCTAGGTTTACCTCTGGAAGGTATTGACTTGCAGGTTATCGCGCATGGCCACTGAGAAGAAATGAGACGGAAACGGAGGAATCCGGCTTCACTTGATGGATCTACGGCTCAAATACTACCCATAGAGCTCATATCCTTATTCTATCAAAAATTGAGACCTACGAGGTTTTGCACTTTTACTATCGATTTATGGATTCCCATGGTCGATGGCTGATTTCTATCCTTCAAGCACTCGGGTGATGTTTCAAAAAATATGTCAAGTAAATCCTATTGAAGCTAGCCGACAGAAAAGACTGTTAATTAACACATAATAGTAATTTCATATTTTGATGCGTAAAACACGGAAAGAATTGATTTGTATTTTTGGCGATCGTAATTGTGAATGTGGTTGTGAATATAATAGTTCCTATTTGTAGTTGTAGTTTTGAGTTGCCTACTTGAACATTATTTGCATATCGATAGTAAAAGTGTAAATGCTCGTAATTCCAAATTCAGAAATTTGTCAGGGTACCTAAAAAACGTGCTAGGTTTACCTCTGGAAGGTTTTGACTTACAGGTTATCGCGCATGGCCGGCTTCACTTAATGGATCGACGGCTCAAATACTACCCATAGAGCTCATATCCTTATTTTATCAAAAATTGAGACCTACGAGGTTTTACACTTTTACTATCGATATAATATAAACAGTTAATTGTTATAATATGTAAACAGTTATTTCGGAAGTTCAAAACGGCAAAGAATTTTCAAGTAACGTTGATTGTAATTGGAATTATTAGTTACATTTCACTCCTTCCTTCACCCCCAACATATATTTGAGCGTTAAAACTGCTCCATGAATTTCAAAGGATATTCAGTTAATTAAATAATAGGGGACGCGAATGAACTCGCCCCACATTCGGTGTTATGTTATTAAAAATTCCGAACACGTTCAATATTAGGTCTGAATTCCTTCAAGAAATGAAGCGAGCCAAAAGTTAATAAAACTAATTTCGAAGTGGAAAAAAACTCGTTCATTTCTCCGGACGGCGTTGGACTTGTCTACAGATCTTATCGTTTTTCCTTTTCTCGGAGTCTCGGAGCTAATTTGCATCATTTTAATTAGCGGATCTTGAAAAAAGTCGAATCCCAGAGGGAAATTTCTGTTGACGCTGTGGCAAGTTCGATGATAATCTTTCAGATGTTACGTTGAATCAAGGCTGCGCACATAACACCTAATACCTCCATTTTTTTTTTTTAAGAATTTAGGGCCAAACTAAATTTACCGATCTGGCAGCTTCTCGAATAAAAAATTCTAAAAACTCAATGGAAAATTTGAAACAGTCAAGTTGCCGGAATGAAAAAATTCTTCGAGCATTCTGAAATAAAATGAAATAAATGCCAATAATGAAATGAAATAAAAGCCCATACCAACACTTGAAGACCTTCAAGGTGAAAACCGGTTCATTTCTGCTGCCAATAAGAAATAAAATAATAACACTGAAATTCCCATTTTTCAAGTTTTATTTATGAATTAAGGGAGAATTTTTAATAAATTTTTGAAAACAGCCTACCCAATAAAAAATTCAAATTTTCATTGTGAGCTCCTAAAATTCGGAATAGTCCACAAAAACTGTTCAAATTATCAAGACATTTCGACTTGGAATTGAACTCAAAATTTCATTATGCACACCAGAGTCCGGGCAATCCTTTGAACCCAACAGCTAGTGGGTAACATCTAGTGGGTAACATCAACGTAAATTTTACCAACAGCCAGGATTGTTTTTGTTACTGATTGCTTGTATAAGAGAATCTTTTTCCGCGAAAAATACGTAATTAACTCTCAGTTGCACCGAGGGGTAGAAAGCAAAAATTAAATTTCTCGCGGGGCTGATACTGAGAAAATTTTCCTACGACCAGAGCTGAACGAGAAAGGAAAACTCAATCCGTAAACGTAATTATTTTAGTAAAAAAAAATTGTTTCAAGCCAACAATGCTATTATTGCATTATTATTTGAGTTGCAAAAGACCACTTTACTCAGAGTCACTTTTTGGACATTTACTCATAGGTAAATCGTAGATATTGAGTAAAATTTCGAAATTGAACTACTGCAACGAGAAAAAAGCGTCAATCCCTACGTCAACTTGAGTAACCTCCGATTTTTTTGAAGTCTGTTAAAAATACATTTTTACAGACTGTTAAAAATACCTAACGACCAATGTGTTCGCATGCTAGGTAATCTTATTAGCCAAACGACACGGTAGACTTGTAGGGCTTGAAGTAGAGAAAGGCCTTATGCTTATACAAGCATGTGTCAACATGTTAAAGTCGTGACGTTGCAAATCGATTTGCTGACAGACCCTTCGTGCCGAGCCAATATTACGTATGACACCATCTGTTTACCCTTCAGGGACTCTAAGAGGGATATTTTCCTACGATCCCTTGAAAATTCCCGCAGTATTGTGATATCCCATTGAGTTGAAGGGAGTTTTACGTCTCACAAAAATAACCATGCCTCCCTAAATGCAAAATAATTTTCAAATTTTTTATACTGGAACTGGGTTTTTGCAGTATTTTCGAAACATTGACACTTTCGGTGTCCTTTTTATTTCTTCGTCAAATTTATCCCTGACCGCTTAATTTCATCCAATTTTTTTTAAAAAGATTTCATTTTTAATCCTTTTCTCTCTCTCATTCCACCCTGTGCTACTTGATACCGGTCTCTTTCCATATTCGCGATCTCCTCTTCAATCTTTTCATTTCAAGCTTACGCGCCCTGGAAACGGATATGAAATTTCCCAGCGATAAATTATTATTGCGAAGCGGAAAATAATGAACCGCGCAGTGATGAAAAAATTAAAACGATTTTTCGACTCCGCTAACGGGGAGAACGTTCCACTCGAAGAAAACGGCGGAAAATAAGGTCGGTGTATTTTCAAACGCGTAATTTCGCATTTTTTAATATCGCCTCCGTGTTCAACTTGAGATGCCCGGCGTTCTTCGTCTTCGGTTTCGACAAAAGTAATTAGTCGGCCGGTGGCGGGGAAAATTGAAAAAAAATTTTTCCCCACCTCGGGGAAAACCGTTGTATTAATCCCGCTGATTGCCAATGTAGAGTTTTAGTTTACCTGGCCTGTATGGAAAACTATTTAACAGCGGTGCGTGGATTATCATTTTTATTTCAATTTAATTTAATTTAAGTTATTCCCTTCCCCATTTGTGACACTCGAACATCCGTGTTTATTGCACTTTTTCGATCTATCGACAGTGAATCCGCAAAACCATGTAAGTCCCAACATCTTCGAGAATAAGGATTTGAGCTTTTCTGGTTCATTAGGAGGCTCTCGATCCACCAAAATAGGCAGTTTTCGCCGCAGGTCTCTTCTCAAATGAAAAACCTTTAACCTTCCTCAGTGATAGTACATTTCAACAATTTTCTCCGAGGAAGTGTTGCCGACCTGCACGGTAATTACTGTTTCGTACGGTATTTTAGCCTCTGGTACGGTGTACGGTTACCGTGCGTGAATCGTACGGTAATTTCAAATTCCTGCCGAAAATATGCAAGATAGGAAAATAAACCATAGAAAATACTCATTTCCTCTAGGCTTCCGATGTTAGTTGGCATGCCTTTAGGTACATTATTTCTAGAAATACTGTACCTATGTAATTGGTCGGGAAATTGTTTTTTTACAACACCCCCTCAAAATTTTCCCCTTTCTAGTTTGCTTGACATTACTCTAATATAAAGTTATTAAAGTTATTTTGTTAACACAGTGATTATTAGCTCTTTCTTTCCTACTCCTTTGACATTCAAATTAGCTCGCCTTTGGATAAGACTTACTTCGTCCAGTACTTACTTCGTCCAGTACCATCCAGTACTTAGTACTAAGTTAATCAAAACTTCCATTTCTTTTGAACAGTTTTAAGCAGCAGGAGAGACTTTTATTTATTCTCGAATTTTACTAGCGAATTTGACATCTAGCATTTGCTTCAAACCGACATGTACGGTAAAATACGGTAATTTGTCTTCAGCAGTACGGTAATCCGCGGCCACCTGGTCGGCAACGCTGCTCCGAGGAGATCGTCACTTTGTCCTGTGAGGTAAGTTTTACTGTTCCATTGGGAGTTGGACTTCGAGTTTGATTATGAGTTTGAAATTGTTTTTCTTGGTAAGTAAAAATTTTACTCCCTACTACTCACCGGTGTACATCTCGCCCGGCGTATAAACATCCGGATCGCCGCTGATTTCGATCGTAAACCGATTGTCGGCCCGAGTCTTCGGCTCTGCCATTCCGGGCGGCTGACGATCGCAAACGGCGCCATCGGCTGCGGAGCTGTACAGCAGTATTAGCCAGGGCCATAGATTCTGCAACAAAGGCCATAAAAATAAACATTTTTACTTCTATATTTACAGAGTAAATGGAAGTATTGAAATCGTTCTAAAATCGAGAATCGGTCCGGAGCTTCAGAAAGAACTTTTTTTATGCACATTTACTTAAAATCACTTCCTGAACCAGTGTGGGTGTGTCCGTCTGTGGTCATTTACAAAAATGACCATAGCTCCCTCAATTCTCGACCTTTTTTCAAATTTCTTGAACTCAAATGTTTGTCTCGGCAAGGCCTAACACCCTGTTTAATCGAAATTTGGATAACTCACAGTACTTCCGATATATTTGCATTTTTAGTGTTTTCTATTTTATTTTTTTCCGGCCGCAAAAATGAACCGATTTGAGCGTTCTTGGTCTTAAAATCTTTGTTTTACAATGCAGAATATGTGGATATTTTTTATATTCATACATTCGAGTTTTAAAATTTGCATAGTGAGTTTTTTGATATTTTTGGCATGAACACCCTTAAAAGCAGTCAAAATATGATCAAATTGTGTCACAATTTTACGTTTCAAAATATGGAAGTATTGTGTGTTATCTACGCACCACAGGTTTCGTATACTAACTGCTTTTTTTAGTCAATTAAATTATTAGAATTGGCAAAAATGCCTATTTTGGTGATAGGAACCTAATAATATATTTTACGAGCTTAGAAATGTTATAATGCTAATTTTGTCATGCCAATCATTAATACCTACTTGTATTCAAATTATTGTTGCATAATTATGTTTTGTAATTGGGCGATCCCGCCCGTACAATTCTGAATAAATAAATAAATAAATAAATAAATAAATAAATCCCTTCCTCCGAAAGCGCCGAATAAACATTAACCCTCAGGTAGCGGACATGCTCGACTAAAAACCGCTCAAATCCCAATCTGGCCGACGGACAAATTTAATTAAACAGAAGAAGAGAGATGAGATTCAATTAGATTAATTGAGTCAAATGTGTCGGTTGACATATAACGAAGCCCTACGGACTCCGGAAGGGGGAATGGGACTTGAAAAGTCCCTCGCAGAGTCTAAAGTCTCGGCCTAAGCCCCTTAGCTTTAACTTGCTCCCAGTTCCAGTCTCCGGTTACCAGTTAACACCCCGATTAACTTCCGTCGTCCTACAAATGAACTAATCACTCTTACTGCCCGTCAAGTTCCGTGACTTGGCTCGCCCACTCCGTCATTTCCGGACGTGTTGATTCGCTTAACCTCGTTAAAACCGTTCGCTGACAATAAAACCTTCGCAGAGAGAATTATCGACTTGGCCGACTCGAGTTTTTTCCTATTTCGAATCGAGGAGTGGGTTAGAACTTTGCACGCTAGGTGGAGCGGATGTGCCCTGGGCCCATAACCTTCGACTATTCTGAACTGAAGTTGTGAACTGACAGCAACATCCGATCGTGGAAGATATATTTTTACTATACAAGCGTCCTAGTTAAGAAAATAAAGCAACATGTTTTTTCCCCGTTCCTAAGTGTAACTGACAAAACGTTGAAATTTCTGAATATAACGAAATTATCACCATATACGAAGCCAGAGAGTGTTACGAACCTACCTGTTCTTTGAAACATGTAAGTTGTTTAGAAAAAATCCTTTCCAAACAATTTCAAACGGCTTTGCAGAACTTCATGTACCTACCCCAACTTTCTGTTTCCCATGTTTTACCTAACAGGTCGCACGTTTGCCTCAAAGCTTTCCAATGTAAATTCGTCATCATAATTCATTAGCAATTCTCTAACCCGTTTTGCGTTTGAATGTAGACGGACATTTTTACAAGTCGGTACGATCTGAAAAGAATCTCAGCTAATTCCGACATTTGCAATTCTATTGAGATTAACCTTTTTATCTCACAAAGGGGCCGGTCAAAGGGCGGCGAAACAGCATTTGCTCGACTTCGCTGTTCTTCGAGTCGGTTATTTGAAAGAAAATCCGGTTGAACAATTTCCAACACGAAAAGTGCGAATTTTTTGCATAATGGAGTCGAATTTTTGGACACGGTGCAGTCGAGGCTAACCCTTGGAAAGAAAAAAGAAATTTGACCTAATCAATTGGTGATGGAATGAACGATGGAATGAACGATAGAATGAACGATGGAATGAACGATAGAATGAACAATGAAATGAACAATGGAATTAATAGTGGAATGAACGATGGAATGAACAATAGAATGAACGATGGAATAAACGATGGAATTAATAATGGAATGAACGATGGAATGAACAATAGAATGAACGATGGAATGAACAATGGAATGAACGATAGAATGAACGATGGAATTAACAATAGAATGATCAATAGAATGAACGATGGAATGAACGATGGAATGAACGATAGAATGATCGATAGAATGAACGATGGAATGAACGATGGAATTAATAGTGGAATGAACGATGGAATGAACGATAGAATGAACAATAGAATGAACGATGGAATAAACGATGGAATTAATAATGGAATGAACGATGGAATGATCGATGGAATGAACGATGGAATGAACGATAGAATGATCGATAGAATGAACGATGGAATTAACAATAGAATGATCAATAGAATGAACGATGGAATGAACGATGGAATGAACGATAGAATGATCGATAGAATGAACGATGGAATGAACGATGGAATTAATAATGGAATGAACGATGGAATGAACAATAGAATGAACGATGGAATGAACGATGGAATGAACGATAGAATGAACAATGGAATGAACGATAGAATGAACGATGGAATGAACGATAGAATGATCGATAGAATGAACGATGGAATTAATAATGGAATGAACGATGGAATGAACGATAGAATGAACGATGGAATGAACGATAGAATGAACGATGGAATGAACGATAGAATGAACGATAGAATGAATGGTGGAATAAACGATGGAATTAATAATGGAATGAACGATAGAATGAACGATGGAATGAACGATGGAATGAACGATGGAATGAACGATGGAATGAACGATAGAATGAACGATTGAATGATCAATAGAATGAACGTTGGAATGAACGATGGAATTAATAATGGAATGAACAATGGAATGATCGATGGAATGAACGATGGAATGAACGATAGAATGATCGATAGAATGAACGATGGAATTAATAATGGAATGAACGATGGAATGAACGATAGAATGATCGATAGAATGAACGATGGAATTAATAATGGGATGAACGATAGAAAGAACGATAGAATGAACGATGGAATGGACGATAGAATGAACGATGGAATGAACGATAGAATGAACGATAGAATGAATGGTGGAATAAACGATGGAATTAATAATGGAATGAACGATAGAATGAACGATGGAATGAACGATGGAATGAACGATGGAATGAACGATAGAATGAACGATTGAATGATCAATAGAATGAACGTTGGAATGAACGATGGAATTAATAATGGAATGAACGATGGAATGAACGATAGAATGAACGATGGAATGAACGATAGAATGAATGACGGAATGAACGATAGAATGAATAATTGAATGATCGATAGAATGAACGATAGAATGAATGATGGAATGAACGATAGAATGAATAATTGAATGAACGATGGAATGAACGATAGAATGAACAATAGAATGAATAATGGAATAAACGATGGAATTAATAATGGAATGAACGATGGAATGAACGATAGAATGAACGATGGAATGGACGATAGATTGAACAATGGAAATCACAATACTTCCATTTACTTGGTGAATATGGAAGAAAAAGCGATAAAATAAACGAAGGGATGAACAATGGAATAAACGATAGAATGAACGAGGGAATGAACGATAGAATGAAAGATGGAATGAACAATGGAATGAATTATAGAAAAATGATGGAATAAACTATGGATTGAACGTTAGAATTAATGATAAATTGATCCATTAATGATAGGATGAATGTAATTAGTTATTATTCAATACGTTATTATCAATGAATGTAATGAATAATGAAATAGTTTAATTGATCTGAAGGGGGGAATTTTCGGCTGGGAAATGGGGAGATCAATTGTTTTCAAGGTTTGTGAACCCAAAATCGGGGTCAAAACGCCAAAATCCTCCTCCGCTGCCCGCTACTTTGCTGCCGCTGTTACGTTGGTAACACTGACAATGAAAGGAGCCCAACAAAACGCGGACGTTCCCATTGTTACCAACTGCCACGTAGTCGGCTGCGGTGTTCTCTTGTCTTCAGTCGGACAATTGCCGTGTGGAGAGCATACCTCAATCGCTTGGCATTCTGGCTTGAGTCGTATAATGTCCTTCAGGGACCGCAGAGGACCCGCAACTTGGCAAGCGTTGCTAACACGAATCAAACTGCAGTTGAATGCATTACGCTGTTGATTAATGTCCGGGAACAATTGGTACCAAATAATACAGTAAGTAACTACCTTAGTACGTCACTATTTCAGTTTTCCAGTTTTTCATCCAAGTGAATTTCTCTTAACAACTTTATGCCTAAGGAAGGGAATTATCTCATATTCCCTATCATAACTATCATAATAATTTAGGGAACTATCATAATAGTTTAGTAGGTAAAAAGTTTGCTGAAGATTGAAGTGGATTTGTTTCTGTTGAGCCAAATAACTCAGCTACCGACAAGCTGCAACTAATTGTCGACTTACGGTACCTAATCTAAATACCTTGATGGGCTCTGCCTTCCTGGTGGTGAAGGTCCTCAAAGGGGCACAAGGTAATTGGATTGTAACTCAGCCCGTCCATCGGCCTTCCATCGTTTGTGTCCATGGTTGGGCTGACCTATTGATGTTCAACAGACCGTTTCCGAACTTCAAGGAACAATAATTACCCATCCAAGCAAGAATATTATCGAATTTTTTGCTCCTGAAGGCCGATCTCCTATGTTCGCAATTTCATTTGGTACATTTTTCGTCTACTGTGCCAATACTACAGCTTAGCATAAGTTCCTACTTAGTTGGCTCTCATCGATTTATAAATTTTATATTTCCCGTCCAAATTAAACACTTTTATAAGTAGGTAGTATAAAAAAGAGAAAAAATACCATTTCTTCAAATTTCAAAGAAACAACCTCAGAATTTCGAACGTTTTTAGCTGGCATAGGTACCTACCTACGAAACTTAATTTTAGGCACGGCTCCAACTTATTTTCCAGTTTATAATCCACCTCCAGGAGACCGAAGCGAGATAATTAACATTATTCGATCCCCTCTTGAGTAGGATTTTCTTCTTAGATCAGAAGGAGCGTAAAAAGTCGAGAGGTTCAGAAGCTTTCAGACGGTTGCCATTAGTTCGATTTCTGTTCCTCGAGTACGACATTACGGCGATACAAGAAAGAGGACTCAGAAAGGCTTCATTAGTAGGACAAGGGCCGTGGGACCCTGAACTTTTCCCTTTTTCGCGAGGTACCGTTTTTCCATCGTTCTATTTCTCTAGCGGAGGAGAAAAAGAGCATTTTCTCGCGATAAAGGTGGGAAAAAGTGCCGGAAAAACGGCGAGATTTAAGAAAAAGCGGATCGTCGTAGGGAGCCTTGCTGTATTGGAAAAATTCTAATGGGGAAGGCGGTCCATTAGCATTTTTTTGACGTAATAGGTGAGGTCCTTCGGTCAGATGGGAATTTCCGAGAATGATTGAAAAGTTGGGATATTTTGTTTAGGATTCTGAGGGCCGGTTTAGGCCCTATATTGATAAAAAGCCCTATATTGATAAAAAGCTTGGTTGATCCAAGGACGCTTGCACATTTCACCGTGTGACAAGTCAATAACCTGCGATTTTGGGAAAACGAGTTTAAAGTTTCGCGTGTTAGCGTTACTACTCGACTCAGGTAGGAGTGTAACCAGCGCTCCCAAGTTGTAACGATTGAAACTAGGCTTGTAACGATACTATTTCCTTGTAGAGGTCGTTGAGATCTATCTGCCTGTATGTTTATTTCAGTGTTGCCAAGTTGGGGGTTTTTCCCCCCAAATTTGGGGGTTTTTCTTCGCCAGAAGGGGATTTTGGGGGTGACATTTTTTGGGGGTTTTTCTTGGGGGTTTTCGTGGAAGTTAGGGGGACTACGAAAAAGTTCAAAACTGAAGAAATAACAGCTAAGTACAGCAAATAAATAACAGCTAAGACTGACACTGCACAGCTAATTTGATTGGAAGATAGGTAGGTACTAAATAGAGATCAATAATTTGGGATGTACGTCTACCTACTTGTGGGTAGGTACACCTAATTTGTATTGATGGTTTAGTCTGTTTATTGACTGACTTTACTGATACATAGGTACTACCTATTAGGTTGTCAGAAAGAATGAGTATTAAACGTTTTGTAGTTTTAAGCACTATTTAACTTGTATAATATGGATTTAGGTATGTTTTATGCGAAATAGTTTATGTTGAATTCGTTCTTAACTTTTAGGTTTTTCGGGGATTTTTTACACATTTGGGGGGATTTGGGGGTTTTTCGACGTTGTCTCAGGGGTTTTTGACGTCCGCACCTTGGCAACACTGGTTTATTTCACAACTCGACATTTTGGATTTGTCACACTGCTATTCTCAATGTGCGATATTTTCATTGATTAGCGTACCGAAAATTTCTGGGAAATTAGTCAATGCAAGCGTCCGTGGATAAATCTAGCTTTAAGTAAATAAATTAACCGAGCCTGAGGATATTCCATAACCGCATTAGGTACCTAGCAACTTGATTCCTCCATTGTCCTACACTTCGTTACACTCTCCCCTGGAATAGCTCATCAGGCTACAACTTTTCTCGGATACATTTTCTAAGCCGCTATTTAAAAAGAGATCCACGTCCGCATTGAAAGACTGATGAAAAGCCCTTCTTCTTTCATGGAAGAACTTCCAGGCTGAACTACAACCCCGACTCCCCCGTCCATTCAGGGGCAAAATCCTTTTTCATAAGGCCAGTTACTCCACGTATTGCGGAAGCTTCGTGCGAAAAGGGTAACTTTACTCGATTCGACCTAAGGAACGACCGAGTGTGAGGCGAGAAAATCTCATTCTTGCCTCTATATAAAAACCTTTGTCGAAATGAATGGACTATAAGTAATAGGGTGGGATAATTTTGAGCTAAATTCACAGTTGAATCCTTCGCAGGTTAGACGTTTACGCGCTGCGAATGGAAATATATTTTTTTGCCAAAATTGCACGATATGCAGATCATTTTGAGCAACTGAAATGATGGCATGAATAATGATGATCCTGAATGATATCTTCTGAAAAGCAATTTATCGATATTCTGCTGGGTATCGATACTGCTTAGAAGCAATTATTTTGTTGGTATTTACCTACCGATATATCGGATAGAAGCGATATAATGATCTTTTGTTTTTGATATATTGGATGAAAGGGATATATCGATCTTTTATTATCGATACTGCTCCGAAGCAATGTATTCCCTCAAATATCGATAGCGCTTGAAAGCCATTTCTAAAGCCATGAGTTCAGAAATTATATAAATTAACCAGATTTTACTATCGAAACATTGCTCGGAAACAATTGATTGATTGATCAATGCTGATACTCAATAATCGATATTGCTGAGAATCGATATATCGACGTGATTGAGCAATTATATCGATACTTTTAAATTTACAAGATTTCAATATTGTTTTTTAATGGCTATCGATAAACTATTTTCGATAAATCGATATGACGATATCGAATCTTCGCGATATATCGATATTCTGACTCGATAGTTCGTCTTTTGGGGGGAAAATTTCAAATTCTGGTTAAAATAGACTAAGTACCTATTTAGAAATAATTCTTTCATGAACATAGCCATTCACTGATCCAGGGTGACGAGAAAAAGAAGAAAAGATACATAGGCAGGTACTGCCAGCATTATCGAATGAAAAATTACCTAATGCGATTAACGCTTCGAACGATCGAAGAAAGAAAGACCGCCGAAAATCTACGCGAAAATTACCCTAACCGCAGTTGTAGTTGTTTGGAGGTGGGAAAATTTTAATGGAAATTCGCTTTAATCGATTAGCCTCAATTGAGCTTCCATGGTCCCCGCTCATTAATAATGGATAATTCCGCCGACAGGGCTATCCCAAAATGCGGGGATATTATGCACGGGGAGGACCTCGGCTACTGTGGCTTTTCTGTTTGTGGAATATCCCGCTGGGACCTAATCCAACCCGACGGTTCAACAACTTTTCACCTTCGGAATTAGAGGCAAATTATTTGCTGGTTATCGGACCCGCGACGAAATTTAACAGTATCGTGCGGTTCAACGTGTATTTCGACAGCGACAGAGCAAAAGCCGGTGAGTACCATTTTTTTCAAAAATAAGGTGTTGATCATTTCCGGTAAAGTGTATCTTCGCGCGCATGATCGTGTCAACAACTGCGTCCATCGACTTGTCATTCCCAGTGTTTCCACACGACCGCAACCTATTTCCCTCAAGTTCGAGCCAAATTCCCTTTTTTTCCCTCCAAACTTCTATCGTTTCTCACAACGATTTCCCTCGAGAAACGGATTTTTTCCTGCTCGTTCACCGAATCTTTTCTAACGTTTTAGCGAATTTTCGAAAAAATTTGGGTCGTCACGAAATTCCGACGTGCGGCAAAATCGACCGGGAACCAACTCAAAATCCGTTTCATGCATCAAGGATCAAAATCTGAAATTTTAGTTTTGGTATATGATACATATGACACATATTATGTGTCATTCACCCCTATAACTTGAGTAATAGTGAGATAAAAATTTGGTTCTGGTCTCAAAAAATTTGTCTAGCGAAATGCTTGGACAACGCAACGGGAAACGGTGAACGGAGATCAACAAAAAAAAAACAAGAATGAAGGGAAATATCTACATGTACCTCTTCTTCTTCATCAGCTTCTCAAATGGTTTATCCTTGTTCTCGGTGTCCTAGTCTGTAGTAGCTGGGTAGGTAGCAAAAAAGTCTAGGAACGGCTGAACACTGGCTTGATTCATCCAGAAGTGAAATTACGCATTTCTGTGGAGAAAAGCCATTTTCCCTCGTTTTTTCCCTCAAAACTATTTTTCCCCTTTTTTCCCTCAGTAAGGCCGTTTTCCCTCGAAAATGGAAATTTCCCTCAATGTGGAAACACTGGTCATTCCTTCTCTATGACCATTTGTAATAACCTGTAAGTTTGAAACCTCCAATCAAGAAGTAAAATCCTGCAGTTTTTTGTCTCCTGAACATTTTCAGTTTTTGAGCTTACAGGCATTTGCATTGTGGCTGCGTATTTGGTATTTTTTTCAACATTTTTCCTATGGGCATGAGGAAAGTTTTCCATTTCCCTATCTTCACAGTAGAAACATTCAAAAGCCAGGCCTAATTAACGCAAAGTGGTTTTTATTTGCCGAAAACTCGTCTGCAAAAAAATACATCCATTCAAATGAAAATTAAAATCATGAACAAAACAATTCGTATTGAACTTTGGTTTATGTTTTTTTTCAAATTAAATTAATTAAATTTGTTCAGATACCTCGTAATTTGTCAAGATTCATGAACATTAAGTTTTCATGGGCCATCGGCCTTCAACGGGGCCCTATTTGGAAAAGGGGGAGCGTTTTAGCAATCATCGCAAAAGTTGCCTCACCGCAAAAGTTGGGCGGGAAAATTCGGGGAAAAATTAGAATGAAAAACTCTCGACGGAACTTGACGAGGGGATCGTTGATTCGAAATAATCGCCAATGCAAATTAATTCCGAACTCTCGTCCCCTCCATATTTTCGCATTTATAACCTCAGTTTCCGTCGGTTGGCCCTCGTCACTTCTGCGGAGAGCATAGCCATCGTTTTATACCCCCCTCGGCTGGGGACGGTTTTTACATCTATTATCATTGCACCTTTTTCATAGCGTTGGAAGCTATGAATAAACTGACCCGAGTGCCTGCAAGCGGCCCCGCAGAGTAAACAGAATCTATCTGATGAATTTTGGATGATTTCCCCCCCTCCGCTCACCTCTTTGAGTTTCGTTTTCAGGGTGGGAAGAAGCCGACAAAAACGTTTTATACAACAAAGCCAGCACCGGTGAGGAAAGTTATTAAATCGGCGGTCAACAAAAGTTATACTTTTTTGGAGGGTGAATAAAATGGTTTATGGATTTACGTCCAAACTAGGTTACACTTGGTAAGCGAAATGAGGGAGGACAATTTTGTTAAACCGAACAAGCATCGTGCTGATGAAAAAATTAAAATTATCAACTAGATTACACTAGATAATATCTAGTATAACTAAAAAACTAAAACTAACTAAAAAATAAATAATTTATATTTTTTATAAATAATTATATTTATTAAATATATAAATTATTTATTTTATGTACTATACGGTCGTAGGAAAGCTCATAAAACGCAAAATTTTCCAAGTGAACATGTTCAGTTATGAAAGACACCTCCTCATATATTCTAGAATATATTCAAGGTCAACGTCGCAGGCGATCTGGCAGCGTTGCAGGCGATCTGGCAACGTCGCAGGCGATCTGGCAGCGTTGCAGGCGATCTGGCAACGTAGCACATTGACCTTGGGAAAAGGTAAGCCGTTAGACGAGTAATTAGAGGATTACGGGTCTTTTGTTTGCGCGTTTTTGCATATTCCGTCAAACCTATTTGTTAGATAATATTTGGGCATTTCCGAGTTTAGCTGAACGCTTTCGGTGATTTTAGAAAGAACAATTTTTGACTTCGCTTAAAACTGTCTCCGAACCTAATTATTATCAATCCTGCGCCAAGATGAAAATTAGTGAGCCTTTCAAGATTAAAATCGGTTCGGCCGTTGATGAGATATAGTTGAAATGAATTTCACTCATTTTGGGACGCCATGTGGCGTCCGATTTTTGAACTAAACTGGAGACATAAATTTAACCTTATTAAAAATAACGTTAGCTAATGCTAAATTTTACGTTGTCACAACAACTTGGGAATTCAGTGTCTGTTTAATTCACATAAGCTGAGGGTTGGGTCAGGGGACTTACATCCCAAGCGTAAGTTGAGTTTTTCAAATTTTTGATTGATTTTCGTGTTTTATCTCATTTTTTTATCCCTTGTACACAAAAACATGAATGGACGATTGTCTCTCTCGTTCCGGGATACGATAAGGACAAATGATACCCCCTGTGATGCCTCCTTGTCCGTTCCCTTCGTCTTCCACTCCGGGGCCTCGCTCTTGACCTGATTCGACTCGTCTAAACCGCTTACGTAATCGGTAATGGGGCCTAGCCTTTTCCGAAGAGGCCGGCCAATGTTCCACTTTGGAATTCTGATCGCCGAGTCATGAAATTCTGAAAATGCGATTTCCTATAGGCTAAATTTAAGGAACCTTTAGGTTTTGAGTGATTTTCAAACGCCTCCCCATCAACTTTTTATTCCAATTGATTATTCTTCGCCCAGTAAAGAAGGGCGTAAAGTACAGAGACCGTATCCTAAACCGAATTTGAGTCTCGGACTTCACTTAAGACCCCTTAAGGCCAAAATCTGGTTTTTAGCCTTTGGTGCGGGTGTTACCCTGCCGAATCTCTCAGCTAGGACGACTTCAGGATGAGAAGGATAATGCAAGAAAAGGATTCCCGCAGTCTTTTCCGCTGTCGTGAACGGGCCGTTCGCCTAGCTTCTTCCCACTACCAGCAGACTTCTTTATCTACCGAGTAGATTCAAAGAACAATCGCAGCCTTCATTTTATTCCGCGACAGCTCACTATGCCGGAGCAGTTCTCTGAAAGTTGCTCATTAAAAGGATCAGAGATAACGAAGCGGCTCGTTCCTGTTTGTCTTCGGGAATTTCATTAACGTCTGGGCAAAATTCGTTGAGAAACTCGCCAACTTGTTAGCAGGTAACTGATGTTAATTGAAAGTCACGCGAAGGCTTCAGAATTCAAACGATTCTTGAGCTCTTCGTCGATGGACTACGGGTATCGAAAAGACTCCTTGGATTGGGCCCAATCTTGAAAAGATATAAAAGATATCTTGAAAAGAGAGTCTTTAGTTTTTGCATAACGAACAACCAATTGTTAGTTCTAAATGACAACTGTCACCCGAGCCCCTACCAGCTTGTCAACAAGTACTACCTCATTTCCGGTTTTACCCAACTACCACCCTGGGTCCTACCTGGCAACTATCACCCGAACCCCTAAGAACTTGTCGTCAAGTGCCACCCCATTTTCGGGTTTTACCCAACTGCCACCCGGAGTCCTAAATAACAACTGCCACCCGAACCCCTACCAGATTGTCAAAAAGTGCCACCTCATTTCCTGTTTTCACCCAACTGCCACCCTGGGTCCTAAATAACAACTGCCACCCGAACCCTTACCAGCTTGTCAACAAGTACCACCTCATTTCAGGTTTTACCCAACTGCCACCCTGGGTCCTAAATGACAACTGCCACCCGAACCCTTACCAGCCTGTCAACAAGTACCACCTCAGTTCCGATTTTTACCCAACTGCCACCCGGAGTCCTGAACGAAAACTGACACCCGAGCCCCTACCAGCCTGTTGATAAGTGCCACCCAATTTTCCGGTTTTACCCAACTGCCACCCGGAGTCCTGAATGAAAACTGCCACCCGAACCCTTACCAGCCTGTCAACAAGTGCCACCCCATTTCCGGTTTTTACCCAACTGCCACCTTGGGTCCTAAATGACAACTGCCACCCGAACCCTTACCAGCTTGTCGAAAAGTGCCACCCTATTTCCGTCTTCACCCAACTGCCACCGGGAGTCCTGAATGACAACTGCCACCCGGAGTCCTGAATGACAACTGCCACCCGAACCCCTACCAGCTTGTCAACAAGTGCCACCCTATTTCCGTTTTCACACAACTGCCATCTTGAGTCCTAAATGACAACTGCCACCCGGAGTCCTGAATGAAAACTGCCACCCGAATCCCTACCAGCTAGTCAACAAGTGCCACCCCATTTTCGGTTTTTACCCAACTGCCACCCGGAGTCCTGAATGACAACTGCCACCCGAACCCTTACCAGCCTAAGTACCACCTCATTTCCGGTTTTTACCCAACTGCCACCCGGAGTCCTAAATAACAACTGCCACCCGAACCCCTACCAGCCTGTTGATAAGTGCCACCCCATTTTCCGTTTTTACCCAACTGCCACCCGGAGTCCTGAATGTCAACTGCCACCCGAACCCCTACCAGCCTATTGATAAGTGCCACCCTATTTCCGTTTTCACCCAACTGCCACCCGAGCTCCTACCAGCCTGTTGATAAGTGCCACCCCATTCTCCGTTTTCACCCAACTGCCACCCGGAGTCCTGCACGACAACTGCCACCCGAACCCCTACCAGCTTGTCAACAAGTGCCACCCTATTTCCGTTTTCACCCAACTGCCACCCGGAGTCCTGAATGACAACTGCCACCCGAACCCCTACCAGCTTGTCAACAAGTGCCACCCTATTTCCGTTTTCACACAACTGCCACCTTGGGTCCTAAATGACAACTGCCACCCGGAGTCCTGAATGAAAACTGCCACCCGAATCCCTACCAGCTTGTCAACAAGTGCCACCCCATTTTCGGTTTTTACCCAACTGCCACCTTGGGTCCTAAATGACAACTGCCACCCGAACCCTTACCAGCTTGTCGAAAAGTGCCACCCTATTTCCGTCTTCACCCAACTGCCACCCGGAGTCCTGAATGACAACTGCCACCCGAACCCCTACCAGGTTGTCGAAAAGTGCCGCTACATTTCCGGTTTTACCCAAGGCATTTTTCAACCCAATTCGAGGTTGACCAACTCTGATACTGGCGCAATTTGTTCAGGTAATCGTGAAACAGCCATCCAAGAAAAGATGATTTTTGTCGAGCTAAATTTCATTTTAATATTCTCATTAAATCCGTACTTGACTCTTTTTCTTAGCGAACCTGGTTCCCTCTTTCGATGCGAAGAATTCCCTACCTTACGTTGATGATTTTTACCTTCGAAAACCTCCGTAACACGAGTCCGTTACACATTTCTGACGAGGTGTTTCCCCTATTATCGAATGCCAATAAGGGAGAACTCGCCTCACCTTCAAAGTTCGTCCAATTTCCGGCGGCGAAGAAACGACGGGAGATCATCGGAGGCTTCGCAAGTTGCCGACCATCGGAGGTTATTCTTCTTGACGAACTTCTTCAACTTCTTCATTCTGCGGAAACTTCGCCGAGCTTAGCTTCGACGAGAACTGTCAGTCTCGCTAATGAGGCGACTCCAAGGCCTTTTGAGAACATTGAAGGCCTTCGCTTGCATAGAAAACTTCCCTTCGGACTAGCGAAGTTTTAATCACGACAAAAAAATGGCGAATTGAAAATATGAATTTTTATTCAAAGATCGATCTACTTCTAACATTTTAGATCGTATTTTTTCAGAACTTATACCTTGAAGCACAAAGGGCATATGTCCAAAAATGGCATAATGAGAAAAATGCAAAATAAGTTTTTGATCAATTTACAAAAATGAAGATTTCTCCCATAGTTTTCAATTCCATAAAAAAATTCGCTGCATAAAAAATGTTTGTCTGGCCAAGATCTACAACCTCGTTTAACCAGAACTTAGGTAGCACTTAATACTTCCAAGATAAGCGCTCTTTAAATATTTGTCGTTTTTCTATTTTATCGTTTTTTGGCCCCAAAATTGATAAAAGGATCATGATTCTTGGAGCGATCGATAGGTCCTGATGAGTAGATTATTTCGTTACCGAAATCTCAAAATCGACATTTTGGGACATATGCCCTTTGTGATTTAAGGCCATATGAAGTACCACCTAGTTTCTAAGCCAGGAGAACTGGAGTCCGAGCTGGCCACTTAAGTTCTCGGTACGAATCGTCTACTGAGACGCCTAGAGTCGTCAAATCCTAGGCCAGAAAAGGTTTACTTGTATTGAGATATCGAACCTGATTTTGATGTCAGCTGATCAGGATTAGGGTCAACCAGAAAACAGACGCCTGCGTTTCTGGCGGTTTTCAGAGGCGTCTGTTTTCTGGTTGACCCTAATCCCGATGGGCTGACATCAGAAAAGGTTTACGTTATTATCAAACTTTTGAATTTTTCACGTAGCGACAGTGAGAATGTCTACTAGCGACTATCCCCAGGACCTGCCTGTCTTCCTCGTGATACTCTTTGAGAGCAGCCTGGGACACCTACGGTTTTCAGGCGAAAAACCTTACTTTTTGTCTAAGATCTGCAGGATTTTGCAATTATATAAAACTAAAGGCTGAAAGTAAAGAAAGCAATCGTGACAGAATCGAGCAGCGACGTTTCGAAGAAAAGGAAATAATTGCATTTAGCGTGGAAGCAACATTTGGCGAGACTGGGCAGATTATCGTAAGCCGACTCGGCAGCCCGACATTTATAAAGATTAACGTTGCTACCTCCAACGAAAACACGGTCGGGGAAAGAGTCAAATGAAAATACTAAATCAATTACGGGATTGATCCCTTTTCTGGTAAACCCGAGGGTTGATCGAATTTAGTGGATAGGAAGAGGCTTGACGTCGGTCGAATTTACCGCGAAAGCGAGGTTCTTCATTGAAAGGCAATTACACCAATGTTGGCCCAGCGGAGCCGGCAATATTCTACAAAAACCGAAATCGACGTTGAATTTCTCTTCAACCACTCAACTCTCATACCACTCAACCCACGAACTCAAACTCCACTCTCAAACTCATCTATCAAACACAAACTCAACCCACGAACTCGACTTACAAATTCGACTCTTGAACTCGACGACCAAACTCAACTCTCATGCTGAATCCACGAACTCAACTTACAACTCAACTCCCAAACGAAACTCACAAACTCAACTATCAAACTTAACCCACAAACTTAAGTCTCAAATTGAGCTCACCAACTCAACTCTCAAAAGTAACTTACAAACTGAACCCACAAACTGAACAACGAAGTTGATTTCGAAGTTGACTTTGATCTCGAAGTTGACTTTGATCTGGAAGTATAATTTGATCTCAAAGTTGACTTTGATCTCGAAGATTTGTTTGGTCTGGAAGCATAATTTGATCTCAAAGTTGACTTTGATCTCGAAGATGAGTTTGATCTGGAAGTATAATTTGATCTCGAAGATGAGTTTGATCTCGAAGTTGACTTTGATCTGGAAGTTTAATTTGATCTCAAAGATGACTTTGATCTCGAAGATGAGTTTGATCTGGAAGTTGACTTTGATCAGGAAGTTTAATTTGATCTCAAAGTTGACTTTGATCTCGAAGATGAGTTTGATCTCGAAGTTGACTTTGATCTGGAAGTATAATTTGATCTCAAAGTTGACTTTGATCTCGAAGATGAGTTTGATCTGGAAGTATAATTTGATCTCGAAGATGAGTTTGATCTCGAAGTTGACTTTGATCTGGAAGTTTAATTTGATCTCAAAGATGACTTTGATCTCGAAGTTGACTTTGATCTCGAAGTTGACTTTGATCTGGAAGTATGATTTGATCTCAAAGTTGACTTTGATCTGGAAGTATAATTTGATCTCAAAGTTGATTTTGATCTCGAAGATGAGTTTGATCTCGAAGTTGACTTTGATCTGGAAGTATAATTTGATCTCAAAGTTGACTTTGATCTCGAAGATGAGTTTGATCTGGAAGTATAATTTGATCTCAAAGTTGATTTTGATCTCGAAGATGAGTTTGATCTCGAAGTTGACTTTGATCAGGAAGTTTAATTTGATCTCAAAGTTGACTTTGATCTCGAAGTTGACTTTGATCTCGAAGTTGACTTTGATCTGGAAGTTTAATTTGATCTCAAAGTTGACTTTGATCTCGAAGATGAGTTTGATCTGGAAGTATGATTTGATCTCAAAGTTGACTTTGATCTCTAAGTTGAGTTTGATCTCGAAGTTGACTTTGATCTCGAAGTTGAGTTTGATCTCGAAGTTGACTTTGATCTGGAAGTTTAATTTGATCTCAAAGATGACTTTGATCTCGAAGATGAGTTTGATCTCGAAGTTGACTTTGATCTGGAAGTATAATTTGATCTCGAAGATGAGTTTGATCTGGAAGTATAATTTGATCTCAAAGTTGATTTTGATCTCGAAGATGAGTTTGATCTCGAAGTTGACTTTGATCTGGAAGTTTAATTTGATCTCAAAGATGACTTTGATCTCGAAGATGAGTTTGATCTCGAAGTTGACTTTGATCAGGAAGTTTAATTTGATCTCAAAGTTGACTTTGATCTCGAAGTTGACTTTGATCTGGAAGTTTAATTTGATCTCAAAGTTGACTTTGATCTCGAAGATGAGTTTGATCTGGAAGTATGATTTGATCTCAAAGTTGACTTTGATCTCTAAGTTGAGTTTGATCTCGAAGTTGACTTTGATCTCGAAGTTGACTTTGATCTCGAAGTTGACTTTGATCTCGAAGATGAGTTTGATCTGGAAGTATAATTTGATCTCAAAGTTGACTTTGATCTCGAAGTTGAGTTTGATCTCGAAGTTGACTTTGATCTGGAAGTTTAATTTGATCTCAAAGATGACTTTGATCTCGAAGATGAGTTTGATCTCGAAGTTGACTTTGATCTGGAAGTATAATTTGATCTCGAAGATGAGTTTGATCTGGAAGTATAATTTGATCTCAAAGTTGATTTTGATCTCGAAGATGAGTTTGATCTCGAAGTTGACTTTGATCTGGAAGTATAATTTGATCTCAAAGTTGACTTTGATCTCGAAGATGAGTTTGATCTGGAAGTATAATTTGATCTCGAAGATGAGTTTGATCTCGAAGTTGACTTTGATCTGGAAGTTTAATTTGATCTCAAAGATGACTTTGATCTCGAAGTTGACTTTGATCTCGAAGTTGACTTTGATCTGGAAGTATGATTTGATCTCAAAGTTGACTTTGATCTGGAAGTATAATTTGATCTCAAAGTTGATTTTGATCTCGAAGATGAGTTTGATCTCGAAGTTGACTTTGATCTGGAAGTATAATTTGATCTCAAAGTTGACTTTGATCTCGAAGATGAGTTTGATCTGGAAGTATAATTTGATCTCAAAGTTGATTTTGATCTCGAAGATGAGTTTGATCTCGAAGTTGACTTTGATCAGGAAGTTTAATTTGATCTCAAAGTTGACTTTGATCTCGAAGTTGACTTTGATCTGGAAGTTTAATTTGATCTCAAAGTTGACTTTGATCTCGAAGATGAGTTTGATCTGGAAGTATGATTTGATCTCAAAGTTGACTTTGATCTCTAAGTTGAGTTTGATCTCGAAGTTGACTTTGATCTCGAAGTTGACTTTGATCTCGAAGTTGACTTTGATCTCGAAGATGAGTTTGATCTGGAAGTATAATTTGATCTCAAAGTTGACTTTGATCTCGAAGTTGAGTTTGATCTCGAAGTTGACTTTGATCTGGAAGTTTAATTTGATCTCAAAGATGACTTTGATCTCGAAGATGAGTTTGATCTCGAAGTTGACTTTGATCTGGAAGTATAATTTGATCTCGAAGATGAGTTTGATCTGGAAGTATAATTTGATCTCAAAGTTGATTTTGATCTCGAAGATGAGTTTGATCTGGAAGTATAATTTGATCTCAAAGTTGATTTTGATCTCGAAGATGAGTTTGATCTCGAAGTTGACTTTGATCTGGAAGTATAATTTGATCTCAAAGTTGACTTTGATCTCGAAGTTGACTTTAATCTGGAAGTTTAATTTGATCTCGAAGATGAGTTTGATCTCGAAGTTGACTTTGATCTCGAAGTTGACTTTGATCTCGAAGTTGACTTTGATCTTGAAGTTGACTTTGGTCATTTTATGTTCGTATTTTTTAATGTTAAGAATGTAGTTAAGAACACATCTTTCAGAAATTCAGAGGTTTTTAGTCGAATTCAGAGGTTTTTTCGGTGTTCGACAGAGGAAAAGCTAGGCGAAGAGTTGGCATGTATGTACGTTGAAGTGGAGATTGAGAGTTTCAAGTTGAGTTTACGGTTTGAGTTGGTATGAGTTTGAGACTTTTCCAATTATTTCATTGTTGATTCGGAAGCTTTTTCGATTGCTGGAATTAGGATTGTTTTTACTTTGACATGGGGGTCAGCTCCTGGGAGTAAACACCAATCCGATTTCTAATGCAGTTCTAATCGCCAGGGCCTACAGTTTTAAAATTTCCCCTACACGACGGCTCGAAATTTCCCGGCATTAAATCGGTCCAGCGCTCACTGGTTTCAACTCGGCGATGTGCTGAATCGTTCGCCAACTTGCCTCTTCGCTCTCTCGGAAAGCCTCGCCGTCTGGTTAATCGTCCGGGTACCTGGAATAGTTGGCCATTTGTCATTGCGGAACTCGACGTCAAGTCGCTAGAAGTTTCCACCCCGTCGCTTACAGTTTGTTGTTGCTAAGCTCCTGTCCCGTACAACATTGCCGAGTTGACTGTCATAGTCACAGGTTGACGCGTCGGGTCGATAGTCTCATTACTTAGATTGGCAATGCTGAATCGGCAGCTCCTTCATTGACGAGTTGATTGACATCTTCGTTCCCTATAATGAGGGGATTTTTTCCTCGCTTCGTCGCTGGTATTACAATCGTAATTTTTAGCAATTTGAAAATTGGTCGTGGTTAAATATTTCCCGGTTCCAGCTGAAATTTTATCGATTGCTTTGTATCATACGGACTTTTCAATAAATGCCGATTTAAAATATCCCCACAAATTAACGGATTTTTTCAATTTGTAACCTACTATTTTGCGGTCACGCTGAATTTTTCCTGCTTTTCCAGGTTGCGTGAAGTAGGTATATGGCCTTAGGTTAGGTAATATGCAATATGCATGCTGAAAAGACGCTGTTTTTATAAGGATTCGTGTATACTCATGGGTGGCGTTTTTAGCAATTCTAATGCGAGAGCCGGCAATTTATTTTCAGAAATGTCCAAGTCGGGTTAGGGACGCAATTTTCGAGAATGCAAATCGCCCAGTTGGCGCAAGTGGCTGCTGCATTCGTATGCATTTTGACTTCGTATACATTTATCTGGGTATTTTATTCACGAGCCTGCATAAGTCGGTCTCTTTTCTGCGATTTCCATCTCTGATGAACACTCAATTCTCGTCCGCTGTGTAATAATCTAATTAAGTGAATTTCCAATCACTCTGGCTAAAATAGTTTGAACTGGCTTCAGAAGAATTTTCAAAGAGGCGAGATTGTTAATTTGTGTTATTGCTGTTAGTATTTGCGACACTTTTTCACCGAATTCCCTCTTCCACCATGTCGTAATTTGCGTTGGGGTGAAAATAATTCCAGATACAGGGGCCGTGTTGGTGTGATCAGGTTGAAAAATGAACACCGACTCGCCGGAGGATCTTTCCACGCTCGATATAACTCCAGGCACCTGCTATCGGGTGCGAAAAGAATTTTAGCACTTTTTTTACGACCTTTTATGCCGGGGAAGAATTTATTTCTTCATTCGGTTATCGTGTTTAGCTTTTTCCAATATACGCCTACATAAATCAACGAAAGGATACAGAAAACGATTTTCTTCGAGAAATCTGAACGCGTGCTAGGTGAAGTTGCTGGTATATTGATATACCTACCTGTTGTGTAGTAATAGGAGTCTGATGAGCTTGAAGGTGAGGCTCGTTCGACGACGTAGTCTCATCACTAGTCCTCCAAGCGCTTTCGCCATTTTTGGCCTCTCCAGGGCATTCCAGGATGTTCTGGTTGAATTTTTGAATTGTTTGGTAAAATCTGTTACAAAATGTTGAATCTCAGGGCGATTTTAACAGCCTTTATACACCGATTTTTTTTCACTTGCATAACGCTGAGCATTTTTTCAAAACTGCAACAGCGCTTGGGATAACTTGTGAAACATTTTCTTATCTTCTCAGATTCAATCAACCCATCAATATAATCAAAGAAATGGGTCAACGGAATCATTTCGATTTTGAGCCATTTTCATACCTATCGTCCAGAATAAAGCTGGATAATTAGGCGTAGCAGCTTAGTGAAACAATTTCGCCGCCGTCTTGCGCCGGACATTGAGTCGTTAGTTTGCTCACATTTGCAGGAGTTGGGAACTGGTTAATTTAACAGTCGATCCACGAGGTGCCATTAGGGAGGCGCGTTTACCTTACAAACTGCTGCAGACGCTTCTGATTTATTAACCAATCCATTATTTGGCCATTAAATGCTGAGCGGAACGCCAACGCCAATTGTACGCCGCTCCAGCGAATGGGACAAGGTTCATCACGTAAATTGTACTCAGCGCTTGAACATCGATAGTCGTTCGTGTCAAAGATCGATATTTTTTCGGAGTATCTTTGAACAATATTCCAAAATCTATTACCAATTTTTTCGGTTCTACTCAAGATATCCTCGTTCGAAATTTCATCGCATAGAAAGGGATTTTTCGTTCACTGCTAACTTAAAATTTCCCATTACTGATTCATTAATTATTAAGGGATTTTTCCATAACTGGAGCCTTAAAATATCCCCGCTCGATATTTCATCAATTATTTCGGGATGTTTTGGTCTGCAATAACTTGGAATATCCCCGATCGATATTTCGTCGAATTGTTCGGGAATTTCCGGTCAGTTGTAACTTGAAATATCCCCGCTCGATATCCCTGCCATATAGACTGGAATCGGGAGGGGCCAAGTGCTCCAAGATGGAAAGTTACGATCCCCCCGACGTCGTCGAGATTTTAGCACCCGCGAACTGCCAAGGGCATAAAACTTTTGCAGTTGCCTCAATGAGTTGAAATAGTGGACTTCCATTCATCGCTGGACGTTGAACTTTAGCTGGCTCTAGTTTTTCCCTACGGTCGAATGTGAATCAAAATTACTGCGCTATTTATTCGCGCAGGAGCGCACTGGCACCCAGACGGTTTTGAAACGACGACCAAGTCGTTGACTAATGTTACGACGTTGCAACGACGAACGACTTATGGGAAGCTGATTCTGACGAAAGATGAAATCCATTTTTTCGATTACAAATTTTGTGACTCTCGATATTATGGGCCAGATATGTCGATATTTGTGACAATTAATAATATCGAATCGATATATCGATATCTCATTCTCGATGTATCTGTATTCCATTATCAATAAATCGATATTTCATGATTGCTATATCAATTTTTTATTATCGATATATCTATATTCTATGATCGATTTATCAATATTCCATGATCAATATAATGATATTCCAAAATCGATATATCGATATTCCATTATTCGATATATCGATATTCCATGATCGATATATCGATATTCCATGATTGGTATTTCGATATTCCATTAATTAATGTATCGATATCCCAAAATCGATGTATCGATATTCCAAAATTTGATGTATCGATATTTTATTATCGATGAATCGATATTCTAATATCGATAAATCGATATTCTATTATCGATAAATCGATATTCTATTATCGATAAATCGATATTCTAATGTCGATAAATCGATATTCTAATGTCGATAAATCGATATTCTAATATCGATAAATCGATATTCCATTTTCGATATTGGGCTTATTTGAAATTATGAATTATCGATAAATAGATATTTTATCAATAGTTTGAAAGTTAGCAAAATGTAGTTCTCAAAGTGATCCATTGCAATGAAAAATCTCCCAATCATCAACAACTCTGTCCTTTCTCTTCTGTTATTAAACCTGAACAGATCTCACTAACTTAAGTTTAATGAACGTTTTTCTTGTTAATTTTGTTTTTCCCAATAAATTTCAGTGAAATGATGCTAACTTTTTCTCAGTTCGGAAACATACTATCGATATTCATGGGATAAATTTTCCCAATATATCGATAGTTACTTTAATATTGCCGTCTTCCCGGCATCGATATTGACAATATCGATATTTAGCCTTTCGACATGCTCCCCGAGCAGTTCCTTACCTTCAGGATCTTCTCCATCTTCAAGTAGGTCACTTTGCAGGCGCAAACCAGCGCAAATTGATAAGGGCCATATTAGCATGCCTCCGGCCCTTGGGCCATCAACTGTTCAAGCACGGCCGGCACAATCGATACTTCGACGTGTACGTCGATATCCGCCCGTATGCGACTGTCGTCGGCATTCCTTCGTCATCTCTCGTTAGGCAATCTAAATAATGCCTCCTCATAATGATAAGAGACGAGATACCGGGGCGAATACGTGCTACCATCCTCAGATCCCCCGAGGTTGATGATTGGCTTATGAATAAGCGATACGCGGCAACGCCAGATGACGTCCTCCACCTCCTGCGGTCCGCAGGACGTTATCCGGTTGTTGAGATATCGATTTTTCAAATTTCGGCCTCATGCGAGCATTTTTATAAAATCGTTGTTTCGTAAATCGATTCCCACTCGACATTTTACCGCATAATAATTGCTGACTTGAAATATCCCCGCTCGTTAATTCATTAAATAGTATGGGATTTTCTGGTAACTAATGACTAACTTGAAATACCCCAACTTGGCATTTTATTCGGATTATATTATATTCGGTTATTTATTTTTCGGATTTTACCAACTTGAAATTAACAACATAAAATACAAAAGTTTTATCTAATTAACAACACAATAAAACAAGTTTTACCTTGTGATATTTCTTCGATTAGTACCCAGAGATTTTTTGATTATTGCTACTGGCTTTAAATATCCCCAGTCATAGCTCATTAATTAGTGAGGGATTTTACAAGTAACGCTAACTTGAATTATCACCATTGTCTATCCTATCAATAGCAAGAGAATTTTCTCTCTAGATATTTCTTTGAGTTGTAGGGCATTTTTCGGTCTCTTCTGACTCTTGAACTCATTATAATATAATGCTCTTATATTATTATACTTATTATACTCTTGCATAATATGAGTTCATATTATGAACTCATATTATGCAAGAGTTTATGTAAATACCGATATTTCAATGCATAAATCTCGATATCAATATCAATCACTTCGATACTGGTGTAATGTTGGATAGAAAGCATCGATTATACCGATTTTCAATAGTTTATCATAATATCATTTACGTAATCTCATATCAATAATCTCATATTGATCTATCGAGATTATCGATCTATATAAATCGATTTATCTGACTATACCGATCAGCAATCACTCATCATAATATTGATCTATCGAGGTTATCGATTTTTATAAATCGATTTATCCGATAATACCGATCTGCTCTCAATTATCCCAATTGCCATCAATTATACTGATTTGCAATCGATTATACCGATTTGCGATCGATTATACCGATTTGCAATCGATTATACCGATTTGCGATCGATTGTACCGATTTGCAATCGATTGTACCGATTTGCAATCGATTATCCCAATTTGCAATCGATTATACCGATTTGCAGTCGATTATACCGATTTGCAATCGATTATACCGAATTGCAATAGATTATTCCGATTTGCAATCGATTGCACCGATTTGCAATCGATTGTACCGATTCGCAATCGATTATACCGATTCGCAATCGATTATACCGATTTGCAATCGATTATACCGATTTGCAATCGATTATACCGATTTGCAATCGATTATACCGATTTGCAATCGATTATACCGATTTGCAATCGATTATACCGATTTGCAATCGATTATACCGATTTGCAATCGATTATACCGATTTGCAATCGATTATACCGATTTGCAATCGATTATACCGATTTGCAATCGATTATACCGATTTGCAATCGATTATACCGATTTGCAATCGATTATACCGATTTGCAATCGATTATACCGATTTGCAATCGATTATACCGATTTGCAATAGACTATTCCGATTTGCAATCGATTATACCGGTTTGCAGTCGATTATACCGATTTGCAATCGATTATACCGATTTGCAATCGATTATACCGATTTGCAATCGATTATACCGATTTGCAATCGATTATACCGATTTGCAATAGATTATTCTGATTTGCAATCGATTGCACCGATTTGCAATCGATTATACCGATTTGCAATCGATTATACTGAGTTTCAATCGATTGTACCGATTTGCAATCGATTATACCGAATTGAAATCGATTATTCCGATTTGCAATCGATTACACCGATTTGAATCGATTGCACCGATTTGCAATCGACTATACCGATTTGCAATCTATTATACCAATTCGCTATCGATTATACTGATTTTCAATCGATTGTACCGATTTGCAATCGATTATGCCGATTTGCAATCGATTATACCGATTTGCAATCATTTGTCTTAATATTGACCTATCAAGGTTATCAATCTTATGTCTTAGGTCAATCAATCTTATAATTTTATTTAGTTTATCATTGTATCGATGTTCTTATCAATGAAAATATTCTGGATTTGGTTCAAATTTCTAGGTACCAATATTCTTGAGATTATTGAACGTATATCAAATGTTCATCGACCGGTTTTTGAAATAATCGCCGTAGGTCTCACATAACCGTTGTTCTTTCGTGCGTCGAAAATCATCAAAACCATCGGTGTAATGAATGATTTAATTCCAAAAACGCGGTCAATTATTCGAGCGAAGCTCTTGTTCCGCTTACCCACTGATGTTTTCAAGTTCGTCTTTTCGTTTTCCATTATTCGCTATCGGCTTTTTCCAATTGTTCGCCGGACCGTCAGTGGTAATAAGGGCCAATATTATAGGTTGGCGGACAACGTACCGCGCCATTCAATTCTCACAATAGAACTAAATCGCTCGGCTGTTTGAATCTTTAGTCGAATTCTAGGGATTGTTGTGTATTGTGTTGAAGTAGATGGCTTGCAGAAGTCGATTGATAATAATGCCTCGGGTTTTCTGAAAATTATATTTGAATCGTAAAATATGTTAAAACTGTGTTGGTCTACGTGAGGGGGTTGATTCACGCCAACCTCCTTTTGGCCTACCGAAGAAAATCTCAGGATAAACACTTTTTGTCACCAAATCAAATCCTCATAAGTTGAGGCGGCCATTAGGGGTTAAACGAAACGGGCGCACGTTATTATTTCATTTGAAAATTTCCAAAATTCACGCGTCCACTTTGTAAAACTCAAATAACGGTGTTTGTCGTCTCGAATTCGTCCCTGCGAGAGTTTCAGTTTGCATCTCGCCGAGGAAAGAGGTCGAGGGAAAGAAAGGAAATGGAATTCTGAATAGTCTAGCGGCGGTTGGAAGGAAAAGAATAAAAGTGAATAAATCATGGCGAAGAAACTCGAGAAGATGGACGCCGGTGCAAGGAGCACAGGCAAAGTGACGCCTTCCATTTGCCAAGTTCTCCGCATCCATCTGGTTGCGTTGTCACTACATATCCCCCACCCCAACCTCGGATGTTCAAAGTTCAAACGACTAGGACTGAATATACGTGTTCGTCGCATATCTTTTACCGAACAAGTATTTCACTATACGCGAAGTTGGGAGTTCTAACTTACTCTCCGTCCGTGACGCGTGGAATTTGAAAATTCTCGGAATGCAGTGATAGAATAGAGCAGTGTTGACAGCGTGTGGTGCCTAGATTTCTTACGGGCTAACCGATATTTTGGAGGATTTGAACTGGAATATTATTTTTACTTCAATATTTACAGAGTAAATGGGAGTATTGGAATCGTCCTAAAATCGAAAATCGGAACGGAGCTTCAGAAAAAACTTTTTCTTATACAAATTTACTCAGAAACACTTCCTGAACAAGTGTCTGTGTCCGTTAGTCCGTCTGTCCGTCTGTGGTCATTTACAAATGACCATAACTCCCTCAATTCAGATTTTAAGATTTCAGAATTTCGATTACTCACGCCAATATATTATATTGATATGATATTGATACGATATTGATACGATATTGATACGATATTGATACGATATTGATACGATATTGATACGATATTGATACGATATTGATACGATATTGATACGATATTGATACGATATTGATACGATATTGATACGATATTGATACGATATTGATACGATATTGATACGATATTGATACGATATTGATACGATATTGGTACGATATTGATATGATATTGATATGATATATGATATTGATATGATATGATATTGATATGATATGATATTGATATGATATTGATATGATATTGATATGATATTGATATGATATTGATATGATATTGATATGATATTGATATGATATTGATATGATATTGATATGATATTGATATGATATTGATATGATATTGATATGATATGATATTGATATGATATGATATGATATCATATTATGATATTGATATGATATTGATATGATATGATATTGATAAGATATTGATATGATATTGATATGATATTGATATGATATTGATATGATATTGATATGATATTGATATGATATTGATATGATATTGATATGATATTGATATGATATTGATATGATATTGATATGATATTGATATGATATTGATATGATATTGATATGATATTGATATGATATTGATATGATATTGATATGATATTGATATGATATTGATATGATATTGATATGATATTGATATGATATTGATATGATATTGATATGATATTGATATGATATTGATATGATATTGATATGATATTGATATGATATTGATATGATATTGATATGATATTGATATGATATTGATATGATATTGATATGATATTGATATGATATTGATATGATATTGATATGATATTGATATGATATTGATATGATATTGATATGATATTGATATGATATTGATATGATATTGATATGATATTGATAGAGGAAAGTGCCCAAAAGTGGACCCCTCCCCAAAAGTGGACCCCTGACATTTTAGGCTCTGTACGGTGCTGAACTTGACCGAAACCAATCGCAACTAGTAGTTCCCACTTCTGTGACAACATGTAGGAGCCCTCACGTCGTCTACTTCATCTGCCGGCTTTCAGTTCGCCATTATGTGATTTCTTGTATTTTAGAATTATTAGAGTGTCATACGTTATTCGACATTTCTCCTACACTTTTGAAGGTAAGGCTTCCAGCATGTATTATTCTGAAATAGTAAGGAATAAGGGTAATATTTATCATCAAGTTATCTCACTTGAACGGTCTGTTAAACATTGAAAGAGTAACGAATAATTAGGCTATAGTTGCCTAAAGTGGACCCCCCTTAGTTTCCTAATGCGGAACCCGTTATTTTTCATGTTCAAACACCTGCTGAATCTGAAAAACGTCTCAACTTCGAAGAGAAATCAAGCAGTGAAGAACACAGCGTTTCGTCTGGGTCGTCCGTGATGGAGACTTTGCCTGGAGTAACGCCTTCAAAAAATGATGATGCCTAATCGGAAATCGATATATTCATTAGCATTAAAGGATAATTTATTGTTATTATATACTTACTATTGACTTAGCATTGTTTTATGTGATTTAATCTCATTCCTCCATGTAATTTTACATCCATTTTTGTAATATTTAGTAGGGGTCCACTTTAGGCAACTTTTTTTGGGATTGCCAAATTGCAGGTTTTTGAAAAATATATTTTTTTATTGCTATTTCTTAGTATAATTTTATAAATTGAGATTGAAATGATACAAAACATTACCGTGCTATCGTTACATGCATTTAAAAATGTGTTTTTCGTTGTTCTATATTTTTTATTGATAAAAAACAAAATGGGGGTCCACTTTTGGGCACTTTCCTCTATGATATTGATATGATATTGATATGATATTGATATGATATTGATATGATATTGATATGATATTGATATGATATTGATATGATATTGATATGATATTGATATGATATTGATATGATATTGATATGATATTGATATGATATTGATATGATATTGATATGATATTGATATGATATTGATATGATATTGATATGATATTGGTATGATATTGATATGATATTGATATGATATTGATATGATATTGATATGATATTGGTATGATATTGATATGATATTGATATGATATTGATATGATATTGATATGATATTAATATGATTATTGATTGATCATAATATGATATTATATGATTTATTGATCATAATATGATGACCAGATATTACCTGGTTCATAAAGTTACTTACCAATGTATGGAAAAATCGTGTGATAGATCTAAGCACCGCTAGTGTTGCACAATAAAATTCTTTTTTTATATTCATATTACATAATATGTTTTACTTATATTATAAAAATATATTATATTTATTGACAATAGTATAGAAGCGTTTGAGCTAAATTCAATAGCTTGTCCCTCGACAATTGCCCTTCAGAACTTTGACCAATTGAATTAATCGGGCGTCTGCCATATTGGCGTGTTGTTCCGTCGTAATTATGACAAAACAACACTTCAATTTATTGTCCCCCAGCTTATAAATAGCTGTGAACTAATTGCGCCCTCGCCTGTTTCGTAAACGTGCTACGTTACAAAGGGAACTAATTTATTCTGAGAATTCAATTTTCTTTCCCTCGAAATTAACGACGAGATAATTCATTCGATATTTTAGCATTTCCGTCCCCGATAAATCGATGATCAAGTTCGATATTGATAGATCGATAAACAAATTTGATATCGACGATCAAATTCGATATTGAATACCTATTGAATTTGATACGTATCCAATATTAAATACTGAATTTGATCATCGATATCAAATTTGTTAATCGATCTATCAATATCGAACTTGATCATCGATTTATCGAGGACGGAATACCGATGCCACTATTCATTAATTTATTCATTGGTAATGATCGAGTTTGATAAATCGATGATTCCCATATTATATTGATATCGATATTTTCTTTCGATTTCCAATCCGTGCTCGAAATAGCACACCCTCCTCGTATCTCTTGAACCAATGAACCGATTTTGACGTTTTTGGTATGGAAATCTAGATTTTTCTTAGAACTAATTTCGTTTCAACAAGACGAAGAACACGTTCTGTTCCTATCAATAAGTCCTGAATGTCTTTTACCTAGTGTAGACTTCACAATGCGTAGCATGGAAATGTCTTTCGAAAATTAAGAGGTCAAATTGGGTAATTTGAATTTCGCCCCCGAAATTAGGCGAATGAGAGAGTGGAAAAATGAGAGGAAACCGGTCCGAAATTCGCGGGCGGGATTCGCCAAAAGGGGGGAAAAATAGAGAGGGAACAATTACCAGCCAAGTGGTTCCTCTAATTGGTCCAACTTCACCTTTTTCACTTATTCTTTTGTTCGGCCAAAATCCGACCGCAACCTATTTCACTTTTTTGCGAAAAGGTTCCCCTGTACAGCAGAAAAGTTCAACCCAGTTTCTTGGAAATTGAAGGACCCGTGGAGGGGGATAGCACAATTTTTAAAATAATGGGGTACCTACGTTAAGTTGGCAGGATGAAAAAACTGGAAAACGGGGTGGGGGGGTGGGGGTGGAACGCTCACACCCGTTTTTGACCAGAAATAACTACGATAAGAAACAGAAAAGAATTACAAAAAAACGCTGCTAAGTAGATTAGTGACATGGGTACATTATTTGTCTGGGTACCTCAGAAAATAAAGTTCAAATAGTTGGAGTAGGTCGGTTTATCATCATATCATTTGTGGAGTAATGGTCAATCGTGAATTCAATTATGCCGAAAAGGTACGTTTTCACAATGATAATAAATAGGTAGGTATAAAAAGAAAATACCTGGCGGCTGCTTTCAAAGAAATATTTCCTGAGGCCTGGCGGCAAGAAGGCAGCCATTTTGTTAACCGCGTTAACAGGTGACAACTGTTATCAAGATCCGCCCCATTAACATAAGCTGTCCAATCCCAGCTTCACACTTTCAGTTTCTAATAAATCTGAGCCAATAGACGACGAAAGAGCCGGTAGGGGTAGGGGAAGTCCCCTACTTCCCCACCCTACCAAGATCAAGGGTGGGAATGTTACAGCCGCCATTTCGTATTCCTCACGCCTTGAACCGATTGGAACATGTGCCGTGAACCCAAGAAAACTGCAAAACCGCAATTTCAGCAGTGTCACTGCCCCCAAAATTGACCCTGTTGACCAAAATCTCGAAAAAATGCCAAATTTCATGTTTCATAGTCAATATCTAAAGATTCCCGCCAAAAAACCCCGAAGTCAAATCCATCATTTTTTTGAAATTTTTCCTAGGCTAGGACCTTGGATTTTCCAGCTGAAATCGGTTTTTTTCATTTTTCTTAGTCCTGGAGAGTTGTAGAAAATTGCAAATTTTTTGTGTCATGTACCTGCCCAAAACATACTCAAAAATATTTTTTTTTGGAATTTTAATATTTTTTTAAAGGGTCAAAAAATATTTTTTGTTTAGGTCAAAAATTAGTCTTTAAACCAGTTTTTGATTACTAAACCCCAATCGATTTTGACTTATAGGGAGTGAAAAATGTGTGAAAACCTTCAAGGAATCCAACGAGCTCAAAAAATTCAAAATCGGTTCAGTAGGACTCCCTCAAATTGCCAAAAACGCGAAAACGCAGAAATCGCATTAAGAAATTCAAGCCAAACCGATTCAAAAACCAAATTTTCGAATTTTTTCGGAAAAACCACCCTATCTTATGGTAAATCAAGCGAGAAACACGGGAAAAATACTCAAAAAATTCTAAACCCACGGCATCACCTTCAAAATTGAGATTTTGTGTTTTTTCAAAAATATACCCTAATTATGCCGAATTGGACCCGTTAACCTTCTCCGATCGGATTGCCCGGACAATATGCCTCAAGTTGGAGCAAACCACAACTTTCAAGACTAATTTAGTCAAAATCGGATCAGTATTTCAATACGAAGTGGCTGAACGAAATTTTTGGCCAAAATTTCGTCCGTCCACTTCGTATCGAACCGCTGATCCGATTTTGGTGCGGTTGGTCCTAAAAGTTGTGTTTTGCTCCAACTTGAGGCATATTGTCAGGGGAATCCGATCAAAAAATTTTAAGGGGTCGAAAACCCAAAAAAACTGTTTTTGAGATCATGACTTTTTTTACATTTGATCGTTTTTGAGTAGTCTAGAGTTGATTCAGAGGATTCCCTTATAGGAGGTGCACGTCACAGGAAAATTTGCTAAACGCTCGTTTTTTTTTTTTTTGAAATCGGACCACTCCTTCTATGCGTTTTGCTGCTGACGGCGTACGGCGTACGGCGTACGGCGTACGGCGTACGGCGTACGGCGGACGGACAAAAAATTTTTATTGCAGATTCTTGTTCTAGAACCTCTGAAACGTGAAAGAACAAATTTTCAGGGGGTGTTGTAAAAAAAATTTTCTTGAACAATTACATAGGTACATTATTTCTGGAAATAATGTACCAAAATATAAAATTAAATAATAAATATAATAATAATAATAATTTTTTTATTATATTTTATATATAATATAATATATATAATAATATTCACATTAGGTATAAATAATATTATATACCTAATAATATATATATAAAATTATAGATTTTTGAAAAGCCTCGATTTTTATAAACCAAAGAAGTCAAAATCGGTCCAGTAGCTCATGATATAGCATGTAATCCCACTTGGCGTATCAAATAGTGGAAAGGAAAGTTGTAATGCTTACGCACATTATTATATTTTCCAGTTTGGGAAACATTAATTTCTTCAATATTCGATGAAGGGCCGATAACAGGTGCAAAGGCTACCCCAACCTCAAGACTTGGCTGTCGTGCGGTACAGGTATATGTACCTGTATAATAGGTAACTATAACGGGTAGGTAACTCTACCTATCGTATAATTTTTTTAGGCTTCTATATTCACAACGTAAATGGAAGAATTGAAATCGTTCTTGAATTTCTGAACCGGAAAGGAGGTTCAGAAAATTTTGTTACTTAAATTATCCTTACTCAGAATCACTTTCTAAATAGTGTCTGTACTCATGTCCGTCGAAATGAGCAATTGCAAAAATGTATCTCCCTAAATTTCCAACCTTTTTTCACATTTCTTAAACTGGTATGTCCGTTTACCCACCTTCCTGTATAGGTAATATTTTTTATTACCTAATATTCGAATTCCTCACAGTACTTTCGATACATTAGCACTTTTAGTGCTTTATTTTTTCCGCCCATGAAAATGAACCGATTTGGGCGTTCTTGGTCTTACAATTTTTGTTTTACCTTGCAGAATATGTTAATATTTTTTATATTCCGGTAGGTCTTCGGATCGTAGGCGGGTTTTGAAATATGCACGTGATTTTTGAAATTCCGTTCTTATTTGAAAAATCGTATGAGTTAAAATAAAATCAATATCAGGTTCGAAATTGTTTTAACTGAAGTAAAAAAAATTGTCTGCTATCTACGCAGCGCTGGTAATTGTTTGAAGCGCTTTCGCCGAATTTGGCCTCTGCAATAAGTTTTATTAAGCTTGCGTTAAATAGTAATTAATTCAGCATTTTTACCACAAATAATATTTTTGTCGAATGCGATTCGCATTGTATTTTTATGACTCTGATTCCGATATCGCAATCCTTGGCCCTCGGTTGACCTCTGTGACGTCGTTATAAACACGATAGGTACAGACTCTCGAACCGTCTAGCCGAATCGAATTCATTCAGTCTCATCGCTCCGAAAAATATTGTTACATAAAATTCTTTATCCGGTAGAAATCATTTTTGAGTAATAGTCACTACCACTGGGAGGATTGGTGGGAATTTTTTAAATTCACCTTTCGTTCGGCTGGTACTTATTAAAATAATCTTTTTTGTAGGTGTGCCGTTTGCTCTTGGAACATCAAAATTCACGGTTTATCAAGGTTGTGACAAAAAACGTCGATAGCGGTTTTCCTTGGTCAAAGTATAAATATCATCCAAACTCTTTAGTCAATTTTCATATGTTATTCACGTAATAATTAAAATAAAGGCATTGCCCATTCTCAACAATTGCTTTCAATATTATCAAATTATTGAAACAATTTTTTCAATAATACTTTGACGAAATTCACTCACCACGAACCACTTCAGTGTAAACGTCATCAAAATTCACGGTTTATCAAGTTTGTAACAAATAACGTCGATAACACGTTAGCGGTTTTCCCGACTATGGTCAAAGTATAATATTTCTAACTCTTTAGTCAATATTCATCAAATATCATCAAATAATTGGCCAATTTTTTCAATAATATTTCGACGAAATTCACTCACCACGAACCACTTCAGTGTAAACGTCATCGTTGGGTAAACCGCGGAAAATTATCGGCGAATAATGTTTTCGTCTCGAATACCGAGGAGCACGATGTAGACGACGATATCACGGCGACGAAACGAACGCGGCTCGGTTGTCGACACGGTGAGAGACGCCTCTCAACTGAACGGCTGATCCTGACGAGGGGGAGGGTGTCCTGCCGCTCCCCTCCATCCCCTCATTTCGGTAGGGGGAGGTACCCAGCATCGGGAATTTGGTATTTCCGAAAATACGGTGAAGGGGTCCTGCACTTCCCCCGCGAAAATTGCGGTAGTCCTGGAATTTGGGTTCTTCTTCCCCAATCGTCGAAAAGCCTCGAAATTTCGGGCATTTTTTAGGT
Organism: Nesidiocoris tenuis; assembly: GCA_036186465.1. Lineage (NCBI taxonomy): Eukaryota > Metazoa > Arthropoda > Insecta > Hemiptera > Miridae > Nesidiocoris > Nesidiocoris tenuis. The sequence goes on from AP028918.1 coordinate 823,354, forward strand.
TTTTCGACCGTAGCTGCTTCGTATTGCGTTTCCGGCTTTTACACAATTATAACACTTGTATATCGATAAATTCCCAACAAAATTGGTGCCATGACTTTTATTTGTAGACCCGATAGTTTCGGCGCTTCGGACCGGCAAAAATTTCCAAAATGTCGACCTTTTGTCCACTTCTCAAGGCAATCTAGTCAAATATTATTATAGTCAACATTATCAGGCCCACGCCGAAAAAGTCAAATTTTTTTGCAATCAACAATTTTTTTGAACTATCAACATTAACCCCGTTTATATCACAAATATCATAAAACTCACTCTGCAAATTTTCAAACTCGCCTAAAAACAAAACGTCAAGTTACCGGATTATAAAAAATATCCACGAATTCTGCTAGGTGAAACAAAGATTTTAAGACCAAGAACGCTCGAATCGGTTCATTTTTGTGGCCAGGGAAACATAAAGTAGAAAACGATAAAAGTCCAAATGTGCCAGAGGCTCCGTGGGTATTGAATTCCGGTTAAACAGAGAGATACTTCTGCCGCCTTACAGCAATATTAGTGAAATAGTAGTTATCAGTGAACATTTTCCGAAGTCTCGGCCCAGTCTCATGACCAAGTCTCGCCCAGTCTTGCAGCCGAGTCTCGCCCGTTCTTGCAGCCGAGTCTCGCCCGGTCTTGCGAGTCAATTGTCATTTGGACAATTGAGAGGGCGAAATTGTCCCCATGACAACGGAGCGGGTAGGAAAAATAAAAGAGAGAAAAATCAAATTGTGCAAATAGGAGATTTGGTAGGCAATTCCCAGGACAAAATTGAGTTACGGGTTTTTCAAAGACCCAAAACCCGCCCATTTATTGATTATTATTCATAAAACGAAAGTTATCCATTTTATTTTTTTAAAGCACACAAAAATGAACTACAACAAAAATGATCGATTCCGGATGTATCAACCGCCAATGGTTCGGTAGAAATCCCATAAAATAGTCCAAAACCCATAGATTTCCACGCTTTTCCGACTGTTGGCAGACGCCTGCATAATTCTGTAGACGTCCGAAAAAATCCGTAGAGCTGGGTAACAAATTACGACAGTTTTCTCAGCTAAATTTATTCTTGAAAACAATTCGAATCGGTTAAAAGTGAAAATTATTTACAAAATCCTCAGCCTCGTCAGCTTTTCGCCTCGTCCGTTTTCCCAGTCGGGCCGGGCGAATTTCCGTTCTCCTCTACTCGACTTTTCACGTCGTCTGTCGTTTTGGTCTCATCGGTTTCGTCGTCATCGTCGTCGTCCGCCGTATTCCTATGTCTCAGACGGACGTCGAACGTGTGCATCGACAAGGATTCCAGCCAAGTGATCATCCTGAGCAACGATTGTCAAGGAAACTGTTCCAGTTTTCAGGTAACGGATTCATTTTTGCAATTTCGGATCCTGGTAGCTTTTGAATACGATAAAATTGATCCGAAAATATGCACGGGAAAATAATGAATGATTGTGGATTATAGATGGAAGGCTCCAGGTTATGGATTATAGATTTTCAATTATAATAATTATATTAATTAAGTAATAAGTAATAATTATTATTAATAATGTAATTAATACCTAATTATAATTATTATAATGATTATATTAATAATCCTTATAGTGATTATAATAATAATCATTATAATGATTATAATAATATCATTATAATAATTATATTAATCATTATAATGATTATGATAATTATAATCATTATAATTACTATATTAATTATGTTTAATTTTTTATATTAGGTAATTAATTATATTAATTATTTTATTGTTAATTATAATTAATTTCGATTATGGATCAGAGATTGTAGCTAATAGATTATGATTGAAGATTACGATTATAGATTATGATTATAGCTTATGGTTGTGGATTATGATTGTAGATTAGATGATTAGGTATAGGTTATAGTTATAGATTACCTATGATTATATATTATTGGTTCTGGGTTCTAGGAATATAGATTATGAATTCTGGAGTATAAATTAGGGATTTTAGACACAAGAGTATGGATTGTAGAGTATGGATTCTGGATTATGGATTTCAGATTGTAGAGACGGATAAAAGATTACAGCTAGTAGACACCAGAATATGGATTGAACATTATAGATGCCGGACTACTCTACTGCATATACGATTAATTAGATTATTGAAGATTATAATCCGATTGGACAAGTGCGTTGCAGTCAGTGGTAATTACTTTGAAGGTGATCAACATTTGGTGTAAAAATATTGAAAAATAAAAAAGTTATTACAAAATTCCCGTTACTTTTGGGTCCCCCCTCGTATGTATAGCTCGTCAGGTAGCTAAGGCTGTATCTCAAAAAGTTGACCGGATAGAGCAAAACAAGGTGATATTTGGAATCAGAACACCAAAATAAGTCTAAAAATGCTGAGAAACCCCGGACGATTTTTTGGCTGTTACCCAGTGTTATTACACGAATAGAATAGAAATTGATTTTCGAATCTAGGGAAGGATACGAATTCTCTTCTTTTTCCGTTTGGACGATAGACGACAGAATATGTTTGCGCTTGAATTCGTCGAGGAATTCTTTCTCGTTGGACCATTCGATGGAATCGTGCATCCCGTCACTTCCGTACCTTTGGTTATATCGATCGTAGTGGACCTGAGTCAAAGAAAACAAGAATAGTAGGGTTGGAATGAATTATAGCAAATCAATTGAGGATGTTAATTCCAAAAGGTACTAAACGCCATTTTTTTCAAAATCAAGATGAGACTGTTTTGGGGGCGAGTTTTACGCAAAAATAAACCCATTTCCAAGATAAAATTACTCTATCCTCATTAAAATGGGAAGTGAAATCTCATTTTCATTTCAAAAGGTACTATATCCAGGCCCTTGGGGCTGCTACAAAATGTTCATTTCAAAAAGTACTTTATCCAGTATTAAACAGTCTTCGCGATGGTTGTTTCAAACCAAAAAGTACTATATCAACAAAATACACCAATCTACAGCTCTGCCTTCACTTTTTCAGAGATTTTAGTTGTTTTTCAATAGTATTGTGGTTTTGCTGCTATCGATGACACATATTCGATGTTTGGGGAAGTAGAATAACCTGTTAAAACCCTCGCAAACGCTTCTTGAGCCCGGGTAACCAGTATTTTAAGTTGTCAAGCTTACGTATTCCGCGTCCGCCGAAGCCACTAGTTTTTCCAGTTTTTCACTTTTTCATCGAGTCTACCGGCAATTTTTTTTACTTAAACTTTTTCCTGAAACATGTTTCAACCACCCGAGGTGGGTTCCGAGCCGGAAGGAAGTGGCGGCGATCGCTGGCGACGTCCATGTTCATTTCAAAAAGTACTGTACACCAGTTTTCATTTCAAAAAGTACTATATCCCGGCATGTTAATTTCAAAAAGTACTATATCCCGGCATGTTAATTTCAAAAAGTACTATATCCCGGCATGTTAATTTCAAAAAGTACTATAAACCAGTTTTCATTTCAAAAAGTACTCTATCCAAAAATTCCAATTTTCAGATTGCTGTAAAAATTATTCTCTGCAGTTCATAATTTCCAAAATTTTCCCAACAATTTTGAAGATGATTTACTAACATTTGGCAAAAAATCTAGACCGGAAACGTGTTCTGAATGGTAATAGCAGTTTTCCTCGTTTTTCTCAAAACTTGTCTGAATGGATATAGTAGGTACCTTTTGGAATTAACATCCTCAATTGTTAACATATTAATTCGAAATATACCTCTTCCAAGACCAAACCGAGTCCTGGAGCGATGGGAATGTCAAGTTTGTCCTCTTCCCAGGCTTTGCTTATTACGGATTCGTCAGCTACGCCGCGAACTACGGCTATGGCCAGGCCGACCATTTTTCTGATCTGATGCAGCATGAAGCTCTGCCCTGAAGTCAATGGAAAATATCAGGCGTGCGCATTTTCCATTTCTTATGGAAGAAATAAGGAAAGTAATGCAGATTTACCTTTGATATAAACAGTGACGAATTCCATGCCTTCGCAAATCTCGGGCTCCGAACATTTGGCGCTGATTATGAAACGGTTAGCGCTCGGGTCCACGAAATGTCTGAAATTTGCGAGTAAATATAATTGAAATTAACTCCCTTTGAAATTTTCAAATGCCCTAGAAAAAAATTGAAATTTTCGAACAAATAGCGTTAATAGAGAATAAATTGCGTTCGTTTAAAAAACAGATTTGAATAGGTACTTTTTCGACGTGAAATTGTGGAAATTGTGAGTGCCAAGGTAGAGACCGAGGACTTGATTGGCTCTGTCCAGGACGGCCTGGGATATTCGATATTCGATACTAACGACAGGGTCGTCTTCGGCTTTCAGAGCGAAACTGGGCATCATGTACGAATACGTACGAGCATCCGCGTTGCCCTTACTGTTAAATCCTAAAACAAAAAGAAAAGGCCGAAACTAAAATAAGTTTTTCGAACATTTTTTAGCATGTTAGTAAAGAAGTCTATAATGAATACCTTTAGTAGCGCGTTTGACGGCAACCATTCTTATCTGTTCGGGAAGTTGATCGTTCACCGCTTCGATGTCAACTTCCGAGGCTGAAAGAAACGAGAGTGTCATCTACAAGTATTTTACATGGGGTACAGGCAGGTCCCAGATCGATTTTATTAAATTGTAAAAAACCCAAAACCAACGTAATTTGGCCGAAAGGATCTGTCTGACTGCCGAAACGCCCTTATCAGTGCGAGCTGCTCTCTGGAAATCGATAGCTCGCGGATTGTTGTAGATTTCGTCAGTCACCACGCCGACTTTGAGCCAAGCTGCCAGCAGATCTTCCTCTATCGTTTTTCGGCCAGGGTTCCTTTGAAAATTATTCAAATTTCAGCAACATTGATAAAATACTGCCGCTCGAATGAATTAACCATTTTTTTGATAGATGAGGAACGGCAAAGCTCAGCTATTCATTTCCCCGAGCGCTTTCGACGATACGGGCCTCCATAAAATTCAATTAGACCCTACCCCTGATATTTGACTTCCTCATCCTTGTTTTAAATTAGTGTAAAATGCGACGATCGAAAGTCACCTTTGCAGTCCCAGGTAGCCTTTGCCATTGTAGCATATGAGAATGGCGGATTTCTTCCTTTTGACCCGTTGGAATTCGGTTTTGGCCTTTTTGGCGTCGGCGTCATCGACGGCGTCGTCTTGGGGACGTTTTTGCCCCAAAGGGGCGGCATCGACCGAGCAACTCATTCTTGTCAGATCCGTCGCTATCGTCCTGCGCAAAGTCGCCCGGAGACCTGGCCAAAGGAAAGTCTGTAGGAATGATCGATTGAATCCTACAGACTCGAATAGTTGAAAATTTTGCATTGGGCATAATAGGGCAAAAGAATAAAAAGTGTTAACGAGTTTAAGGGTGGATTCCACGATCGTACCCTCAAGAAGGCCGTCTGGAGGCGGGATTGTGAAACCGGCCCTGATATTAATGAAAAACTTTTATTAATTTTAAAACATGAAAAGAAAACCCATGTTTTTGATTAGGTCGACATTTGATTATTACTAGTCGACCAGATTTTTGTTTTGAATTGGCATTTTCAAAAAGTGCAACTGCCTACTCTTAAAGTAGGAGCTTACATTTGGAAAATAAAATAAACTTACAATTAGAGAACCACGGAGCTTTTGTGGTGAACATCGGCACTTTGATCTGACGGCTACCACATCATGGAAAAATATGTGAAGTATCGCCTGAAAGTAAAATTAATTGATAAAACTGAGTCCATTTATTAAAATTATTATCTTTTTTCTTCTTCTATCTTTCTTGTTAAATCGTGTTTTGACCACGTCTATGGCAGTAACACGATTGTGAATCCAATAAAACTGACAATAATAAAATCCAATAAAATTGACGATAATTGTCAATATTATTTGTTTTTATTGTCAATATCATTACAATTAGGTATTGAAATTTTTGTTCAATTATTGTCAATATTATTTATTTATTTTTATTGTCAATATTATTTATTTATTTTTATTGTCAATATTATTTCAATTAGGTATTGAAATTTTTTATAATTTTTGTTCAATTATTGTCAATATTATTTATTTATTTTTATTGTCAATATTATTTCAATTATTGAAATTTTTAAAAATCGAAACCAAGATAAGTAGGATAAGGTGCCTAAAGTACATTAAATTGAGCATTATTATTTATTTAATTTGGAAAACGCAGGTACAATGTATTTCTCTGAGAATAAAAATCTGGTCACCAACATAGGCACCTCTCCTCTGACAATTCTTCGATTTCCTCAATCTTTCAACCAGCATTTCTGCGCTAAGCCGCACACAGAGAAACACTTTCTGTGAATCGAACCCAAGTTCTTTGATTTCAGAATTTTTTATAGTCAAAGATGAACCAACGTGCTGGTCAAATGGTAAACCCCAAAAATGAACGTAATACTGTAGGTATTACATGTTACCTAGTGAAACTTACAGAAACGCGCGTTCTTTGAGAATTGATCAATTTCTTCAACAAATATTGGAATATTTTACAGCTTGTAAGCGTGGAAATTATTTGAAAATCTTCAACTACACACAGGACAACGCACTCACACACGCATACGAAGCATAAAATTCATACGACATACGGTAAACACATGCGCACGGCTCACGCGTAGTTATCGGGGGAACACGCCAAGTGATAACAGAATGTTGTTGTTGCGGCAGCTAAATCCTGTCATTGGTAGTGCAACGTTGGCAAAATGTCATTTTTTGAGTTAAGCCAAAAAACCCTAATTTACAAATTTCCAAAACGAAATATGATCTAAAAAAATGTCCCCTTAGGTAGATAGGTACCCAAAATCCTGGATGTGTGTCAGGCAAACTATTGCAACGCGTGACAACAAATCAATTTGGTTTGTAATTTAGTTCAGTCCTTTAGCCACGGACCAAAGAAAATTCGGTTTTAATTGTTTTTTACTGTAGACTAAAATAGTTCTACGTTGAAGAATAAAATGAGATGGAAAACGCCCTGATGATTACAACAATTATAGCACTGTTGTTGCCGCATTCCAAGTTTTGTGGATCACCCCCGCCCAATGATGAACCGGAGAAGTTAGTTCAACTATAATTCACTTAATCCCATATTCATGTGACCCACCAAGGTGCCTACTTACCTATTTTTGAACCTTTATTACTCACAGACTGCAGGAGCTGTTTCAAGATTCGGACGAGTATTCAAGGTTCGTCGAAAGTTTGATGCAAAAACAAGCTTCAGTAAGATCATTTCTTCAAAAAATAATAATAATAATAATGTACCAAAAATTAAATAACAACGGAAAGACGAGAGGCAGTGATAATGTTTTTGGAAACCGGAGGTTGAGGATCACTTCAATTCAAAACAAATTGGAATAAAAAACTTCAGATATGAAATTGGACGTTTATTTCATTTCAGGAAAAAGCAGAACTCTCCGCTTCAACAGGACGTCAGGGTGGCCTTCAAAATTTGAACCGAGAACGGAGAAATCTTATAATCGATTATTTCGAAAAATTATACTCGCTCGGTAATGACTGCCCCCTGTTGCGTCCTTACAGAAGCATTTTCCGCCGATTGAAAAGCATGGGAAAACCGGAAAATTCGAAACCCGATTGGCTTAAATTCGCTTCGGAACAACCGCCGACTTCCCGACCCGGAAATTGGGAAATTCCCAACAGCGAGGAGAAAAAGGATTGGCTGAGATTTGTCACGAAACCACCGCCGGTCCCGGACCTGAAAAATTGGGATTGGGAAATCCCTTTGGGAAATTATCCCTTGAACGTAGGGAGCAAAGTTTCAGGTGAAATTTTTGAGATGCGAAAGACTCGATTACAAAATTGTAGCATGATCAGGCAGGCACCAAGGAAAAATAGATACCTACCTCCTGGAGAACCGACCAATCTACTAATCGTCTTATCAAAATTTGATAAAGTGTTTAATAATAATTTTCAGGAGGTAATCATTGGGCCGACATCAAAAAGCCGTCGCCCGAAAGATCCCCGTTCAAAATAATCGGCATGACGGAGTCCGATATTTTTTATACAAACCCGACCAAATCGACTCCGATTGTTGTGAAGAAGCTGCATACAAGATGTTCAACTGAAACTTACGACGAGTATTATGACGACGATGAGCCATTAACCAAAAAAAAATTGACTTCCTGCAAAGGTTCCTCTTGTGACAAATGTGGCCAAAAGAATCGCGAAGGAGAAACAGCCGGTAGACGGAAAAATCAATTTTTAGACCAAAAAGGTAAATCCCTTTCGTACAGTTTCTATGTACCTCCGAATCGTAGGCGGTACTTTGGTAAGTAGGTTTTTCTCAATTCCAAGCGAAAAAACATTGTTTTAGACTGCGGCATGTCTTGCGAAATTCCTCGAAAAACTACAGGCAAACCTTCGAAATGCGACAAATGCAAACAACGAGTGCACCCAGCCACCACGCGAAAATCTCTGAATTATCAAGATTACGAAGACATTTGCGCCGGCGACCAAGCTCAACAGCAAAAAATCGTGGTGAAAATATCACCTTCTTTGAACAAAGTACCCGTGGTTATTTTACACGATAACACATTAGCTTCGGACGTATCCCTGTCGCTCGCCAACGAATACTTCCTCGAAAACGACCGGCTGGTCAAAAAGCCCAAACCGGCTCCTCAAAAATTGGAAAATTGTCGAAACCACGGCTGCGAACATCAAGAATACGAAGACAGCATTGTTTCAAATTTTCGCCAGTCGAACCGCTACGCTGATAATTACAATCCGCAATTGTTGGCTCCTGCGCCAATTTATACTCCGTACAGGCCGTATTCGTATTTTGGCGCCGGACTTCCGCTAAATTTGGCCCCGGTCCAAATTTTGCCGATTCAGCATTTCGGACAGTCGCAAATGTTCTATCAGCAACCATACTATACTGTCCGATCGCCGGGTGGCATTATGCCCGTGTATTTCGGAGGTAACAACCTCCATAGAGGTGGAATAAATTGAATTTCCTCGACATTTTGGGTAGTATTGATCAGTGTTGCCATATCAGAGGTTTCCCTCCGTTCCTAAAGGTTTCGAGGTGCCTAACAGAGGGAAAAAACAGATAGTTGAGGGATCCCTCTGTTGACTTTGATCTCGAAGTTGACTTTGATCTCGAAGTTGAGTTTGATCTCAAAGTTGAATTTGATCTCGAAGTTAACTTTGCTCTCGAAGTTGAGTTTGATCTCAAAGTTGACTTTGATCTCGAAGTTTAGTTTGATCTTGAAGTTGAGTTTGAACTCGAAGTTGACTTTGATCTCCAAGTTGAGTTTGATCTTGAAGTTGAGTTTGAACTCGAAGTTGACTTTGATCTCGAAGTTAAATTTGATCTCAAAGTTGACTTTGATCTCGAAGTTGTCTTTGATCTCGAAGTTGAGTTTGATCTCGAAGTTGACTTTGATCTCGAAGTTGACTTTGATCTCGAAGTTGACCTTGATCTCGAAGTTGACTTTGATCTCGAAGTTGACTTTGATCTCGAAGTTGACTTTGATCTCGAAGATGAGTTTGATCTCAAAGTTGACTTTGATCTCGAAGTTGACTTTGATCTCGAAGTTGAGTTTGATCTCGAAGTTGAGTTTGATCTCAAAGTTGACTTTGATCTCGAAGTTGACTTTGATCTCGAAGTTGACTTTGATCTCGAAGTTGAGTTTGATCTCGAAGTTGAGTTTGATCTCGAAGTTGACTTTGATCTCGAAGTTGATTTTGATCTCGAAGTTGACTTTGATCTCGAAGTTGACTTTGATCTCGAAGTTGAGTTTGATCTCGAAGTTGAGTTTGATCTCAAAGTTGACTTTGATCTCGAAGTTGACTTTGATCTCGAAGTTGACTTTGATCTCGAAGTTGACTTTGATCTCGAAGTTGACTTTGATCTCGAAGTTGACTTTGATCTCGAAGTTGATTTTGATCTCGAATACCTTCACGTGTTTGACCAAACTTTCAGGTACCTCCGAAGAAGAGGAACGTTTTCTGTCCTCAGGCAGGCAAGCGAGGGCGTAAAATTGAGAAACGTATTCCTCCTTATCTTATCAACATTGATAAGATAACATTGTTGATTGTTTTCATTCATGCACGTGTACGTAATCCTTGCACGTAGTTTTGCGTTTTCGGGTATTCTGTATCTTTAGTCAGAAAATTGAGTTTTGATTCGGAATTAGTTACAAAAACCGAAAGTTCAGATGGCTTCAGACGAAGTGGAGAACGAAGATGGAATGGACGTCGAGACTGAAGAGGCTGGACCTAGTTCGAACCGGCGAAAAAGTAGGTACTCGTGTAGCTGGTGTAACTATGTGTAAACGTAAACAATAGATTATAATAACAGAATTTTAGAGGAGCGAGGCCTACGTGGCCCCAGATTTGTGGTGGTTCCCAGAAATGGTATATGACATAAAAATGGGGAAAAAAGCAGAATATCAAAAAATTGTGGCTTGAAAAAGGTACAAAGTTGTGTCCATTTATAATATAAATATATACCATATTATGGTAGCTCAGTCTTAGATGAGATCGAGAGATTTCAAGCAAGATAGGGCGATCACTTTTCAATTTGAATTTTTCCTGTTTCAGGGGACCCGTCGGAAAAAAGGCGCGTATATTTGCCCGGCGCGGCTCCGCTTGCCGACGATGAAGAACTGGTCCACGATCCTTCGGCATACGTTATGCTTCACGAGGCTCAGACAGGCGCCCCATGCCTGAGTTTCGACATTGTGCCCGACGGCGACGGCAATAACCGCACCGGGTTCCCGCTGAGCGCTTATTTCGTCGCCGGCACACAGTCTGAGCGGTAAATCAATTTTAACGTTCAAACAAGATGAAAAATAACGATTTCTTATTATGTGGAACAATCCGAGATTCATGCACCGTTTACGTCTTCCAGGGCCAACGGTAATAGTATAATAGTTATGAAAGCGTCGCAGCTTCGTAAGACGTTGAAGAACGAAGATGATGACGATTCGTCCTCTGAAAGCGAAAGCGATGACGATGACGACGAAGAGGGAAACGAAACGCACGATAAAAATCCAGTCATGGAATTCGAACTTATAAAGCACCACGGATGCGTTAATCGAATTAGGGTGAGTGCAAATGAATAATTTTTTTCTCTTTTTTTGTGCGTAATTAGCGAATCTAAATTATCATTAATCTAAAATTTCAGGCCACCGTCCATAACGACAAAGTGTTGGCCGGCGTTTGGTCCGAAATGGGGAAAGTGACCATAGTCGACATCAGCCCGCAGCTCCAGGCTCTCGCCGATCCAACAATTCTGGATCCCGCCGAGCGGAAAAAGAAGAAAAAAGGCGTCGGCGAGCCGATCCGACCGCTGTATGTATTTTCTGGCCATCGCGACGAAGGCTACGGCATCGACTGGAGCAACGTCTCCCCCGGATATCTTGCGACTGGCGACTGCCAGAAGAATCTGCACATTTGGACACCCTCGGAGACCGGATGGTCGGTGGGGAAGCCGCTTTTGGGACATTCGCAGTCCGTCGAGGACATCCAGTGGTCGCCGAATGAGGCAACCGTTCTCGCCACATGTTCTGTTGATAAATCGTGAGTGTGATGAACAGCTTACTTCTTCCTCTTTCTCTTCTATCCTCTACCTTTCTTCCTTCGCCTTATTCCTCTCTTCTCCTCCCTCCTCACTTCTCTTCCTGTTCCCCTTCACACCTTGTCAATTCTCCCTCTTCTTTTCTCCCGGCTTCTTTCTTCCTCACTCCGACTTCTTATTTTTTCCTTGTCGTCCTTTTACGCAGATTGAAGATTTGGGACACGAGGGAGGAGCCGAGTTCGGCGTGCAAGCTGACGATCGAGAACGCGCATAGCTCCGACGTCAACGTCATCTCTTGGAACAAGCGCGAGCCGCTGGTCGCGTCAGGAGGCGACGAAGGGACGATAAAAATTTGGGATTTGAGACAATTCAAGAGCGGAAGCGAAGTGATTTTCAATTTTGATTTTTGAAGACAAAAAATAGAGCATCTAAAATTTGAGTGCCAATTTTTCATCCAACAATTCATTTTGTTCCAGGTCGCCATACTCAAACACCATTCAGACTCGATCACCTCCGTCGAATGGTGTCCCCAAGAAAGTTCGGTATTCGCCAGTTCGGGGGCCGACCACCAGATCGCCCTTTGGGATCTGGCCGTCGAGCGCGACGAATCGGAGCCGGTCGAGGCCGAACTGAAAAATCTCCCACCTCAACTGCTTTTCATTCATCAAGGACAGATAGACATAAAAGAGCTACACTGGCATCCGCAAATCCCCGGAATGGTCATCAGCACGGCGAATTCCGGATTCAATTTTTTCAAAACGATTTCCGTTTAAGTTTTTCAAGGCGTTCACAAAATATACCTTCGTTTACTATAATTTTGTTTTCCTTCTTGGTTAATTTCCATCCCTTTGTCTGCCTAATAGTTAATACCCGAAAACCTGTATCCGGAAATTGGGTATTGGAAATTGATATTTCTGGTTCCTTCAAGTCTCAATGCGGTAAAATAGCTTTATACCTTCGAACCGACTCTGTGTACTGAAATGCTCCTAAGGAAGGCCGTGCGGGCGAAAGCGCTCAGGCCACTGGTAAGGGCTAATGATACGACCCCTAGATCTTCCACGTCCCAATCAAAATCGTGCGTTTCCCCTTAAAATTAATCATCACTTGTGTCCGCCAGCCAAGAAAACGATAAGCCGATAATACACACAACAACAAATTATTATCATGTTATTGTTAATATTTTTTGCGGCAGCACAGTCCTCTACAGTCGGTAATCCAGAATCCCCTCGTTTCGTTTGTCTTTTCATTTTGATGTGCAAAGTGTCAGAAATCAGTCTCCGGTGTTTCCTTCTAGAAATGAAGTGCAGTGAATGCGATACGGTGTTAGCCAATGAGAACAGTTTGAAGAGGCACAACCGCAGTTTTCACACATCGACCGCTTCGTTCCCTTCGAGCATCTGCGGTGTCTGCGACGAACGAGTTTCCAGCAAGGAACTAGAAGTCCACTTGAGTAAAAAACACGGCATCTCCGTGGAACACGAGAAACTTTCGTTCGTCGACGCCGATGCCTTCGACGAATGGAGACGAAACGTCGAGACGGAGCACAAAGCCAAGTACATACGATTTTCTACTCGTAAAAACTCGGAAAAGACCATCGTTTATTTCACTTGCAATCGATCTGGCGAGGCCAGGGTAGTCAGTCAGGATTCGAGAAAAAGACGTCCCAAGCTGAAGGGTTCTAGGAAAACCGGACGGAAATGTACGTCCCGCATAACAGCGAACTTCTTCGCCGACGGTACGGTGGCCATCGACTTCTGCCGAACACATTCGGGACACACCGCCGAGCTCGAACACCTTCCTATCCCTTCGCAGGTGAAGCAAGAAGTCGCGGCTAAGCTAGCTTCAAAAATTCCCGCATCGGAAATTCTGGAGCAAGTGAGATCTAGTGCGAATACGAATGAGTTGAGAAGGGAACAGCTCATAACAAGGCAAGATCTACGGAACATCCGGAAATCCCTTGGAAATGAGCTGCAGGCATCGATCGAACCAATCGGAACTGAGTTAACCAACTCCTGCAACGCCGAGAACCCTGAAAGCCAAGACCTCTCGAACGGTCTTCGTTGTGAAAATAATGCTCGTCCTTTCGACTTGGACGAGGACAAAAAGAAAATTCACGACATGATTTCTTCGATTATGAAGGACATCAAAACCCATCATGGTTCGAATGCCTTCATCGATATTTTGAACTACGCAGGCCCCATAGTTAGAGCAGCTGAGGACCATGGTTCTCGAATGAATGAGTTGGTCAGCCAAACAGAAAACAAGGACATTGACAACCGAAGAAAATCTCCAGACAAGGAGAGTGAATCTAGTAGAACTATGCCGTCCAGATCTCCAATTGAAGTATCGGAGGAAGCGATTCATTTGAATCCAGAAACGGAAAACGTGATAGAGGAGGACTTGAACGTGCTGTGATTTTTAGCGACAACCAATGTGATTTTCGATATAGTTTGTTGTTTAAGGACTTGGAAGCCGATTTTTACGGACTTGGAAGTCGGAGGAAACTTGGAACGACTTCGTATGGATATTGTTGAATTGAATACAAGGATAACTGGCCAAGTTTGTCCTGCCAGCTGTGAGAATTTGACCAATGACCCGCTCCACCAAAGATAATGATTGTCAAAATACATTGTGCTTTTATTTTCGCATTTTGTTCAAACTACTTGCTACAACCTATCATCCTCATCTAAGTATTGAAACCAGTGGTGCGTGTATAACGCACAATACTTCAATATTTTGATACGCAAATTTTTGACTCAATTTGATTAGATTTTGGCTACTTGTTTTGGATAAAAAATGTCAAGACTCACTGTGCAAATGTTACAACTTGCCTAAAATTAATATCAAGTTGTCGGAGTATAAAAAATATCCACGTATTCTGCAAGGTAAAACAAAGATTTTGAGATCATGATCTCTCAATTGCGTTCAGAATTGCGGCCAGAAAAAACATTTAAAAACGCTAAAAGTGCTAATATATATCGGAAGCACTGTGAGTAATTCCAATTCCGGGTGATGAGTCATGCCGAGACGAACATCCGAGTTCAAGAAGAACATCCAAAATTGAAAAAGGTCAAGAATTCAGGGAGCTATGGCCATTTTTGTAAATGACCGCAGACGGACACGCAGACGCTTCTTCGATCATGAATCAAATTTTGCAAGTGAAAATCATTTTGAAGCACCGATCCGATTTTCGGACGATTACAATACTTCCGTTTACAATAATAAACAACAACAAAAGTAAACGTGGAAGTAAAAAGAGGACAAAGTTCGTGCCTTCCCTAATGCGTACTAATTTCATGTATCGGACGTCCAGTATCGAGGTCTCGAAACGAAAGAATGATTGACTGATAACATGATAAGTCAGCATCTATCTCCAGAGAAAACGTCAACAAAGTTTGCCCATCTCAACCAGAGAAAACAACTGAAGCTCACACTTGGTGAAAAACGTGACGAGAAAATCCCTTTCACAACAGTGACAACAGGAGTTGGCGGTCATGGAAAAATCGTTAAATTTTCGAAAGGTCGTCGTCGGATCGTCGGACTCGGGTAGCGCCAAGCCTAGTCAGAATCGGTGGCCAAAATTGGGTGACAGGTCGAATCCAAAAAAGGTAAGTATGCAAAAAAGGTGCCATATCATGCATAGTGCCATAATTTTACTGCCATTTCATGAAAGTTTAAGTACAGGATAGAGGTAATTCTTAACAAAAGGGGCCTATAGAGGTTTTCCAAGAGGACAGCTGATCATGTCATATTAGTAATAACCGTGTACCAAGTATTCCGATTCAATCCCATATAAGTAACAAAGAGATGGAATATAATTAAATTTTTCTTAGGGCAACAGCATCACGTTCTTCGCACCTGACGAATGCGTGTTTTAGGTTTCGCTACATTCGGACTGCATGACGCAGAATGTCGAATTGCCTCGAATCTCAGCCGAAGGCATTGGAAAGTTGAACGCCTCCGAATTTCCTACGCTCGGCAAAAAGGCCGACGTTCGTCTGCCGAGTCGAAACCCGCAGAAAAATGAAAATTCCACCGATGCTCGTACAACGAACAAAAATCAAAAGGGGGCCCTACAAAGTATGAAAAAGAAGAAAATCAAACATTCGTCGCCATTTTTGGTCGATATCTGCGATATTATTCAGGTAGGTGCCACCTGGTAAATTGTCGAGTTTGTTTAAAACACAAACCAGTCAAGTTTGTTTCAAAACATAAAAAGTCAAGTTGGTTTGAAAATATGAACAAGTCAAGTTTGTTCAAAAATACAAACAAGTCAAGTGTGTTAAAAAAACAGAAACAATGTTTAAAACATTAAGTTCGTTTTGAAAAAATTGAATCGGAGCTTTCAGCGATCAAAAACGTCAACTCTTATCGACTTCGCTTAAAAAAAAAAGAGGCAAAATCGATGATTGGAGTGTTTTGGTTCGATTCTCAGATGTCGGCATTGAAAACCCAGCGAAAATGCAATCCCGTCGTTCCAGCTGTGAAAAAATCGTCGAAAACCAGGCGGAAAGTCATCACGGGAAATCGATTGGACAGCGAAGCGCCGAAGCGGCTGCACAAAGGGAAATGCCGAGAATGGAAGCCGCGCTTCATGTCCAAAACGAAGAAAACCTTTTGCGCGTCGTGGAAAATCCGCGTCAGCAGAATCCCCTTCAGTCGGGAAATGTTGAAATTCAAGGAAGATTTCGGACAAGCGATGAAATCCGGGCCGATCGACGTCGAGGGACTCGCTAGCAAACTATCGGTAGTCGATTTGGACGGAGGAGGGGCAGACGATAAGGAAAGTAGGAACGTGCCCACCCCGGATGAGGAAACTGCGTCAAATGCGGCCAAGGATATCATACACAATAAAAAATTCCGACCGTAAGTGAGCGATCGACAATAATTTCATCGTTCAATAACGCTTGCGCTTCCCCATTTTCGAAAAATCGATTTTCCAAAATGTCCTGGTACTTTTGGGATTTTCAGGTACTGCACCAACATCGTCACGTGCGACTTGAAGGAAAACGCGGCTCGGCTCGTCGAAACGCTGCGCAGGTTTCAGGATCGGGCCCACGCGAAAGACGAGATTAAAGCGCGCATGCGCAAACGTTACGTTTGCGGTTTCCGCGAATCGAAGAAATTCCTAGCGGCCGATCGTGTCAAAATGCTCATTGTAGCCACGAATTTAGACATCTTAGAAGGTAATTTCGAAATTTTGGCCGTTCGAAAGAAAAATAGTTGCTGTTTTTTGCTGTTATAACTCCAAAACTGCCGGAGTTATGTCGAACTTAGTCTCAAATTGGAGATAATCGTAGTCCTTACAAGCACTAACACCCCTTGAACGTCATGGAAATAATTGCTTCCAGGTTTGCCGTCCATGGCGATTTTGAACAGTCTGACCGAATTGGCCAACGAAAAAGAAGTGCCGGTCGTTTTTGCTGGGTCGGCCCAAAACATCGCGTACTGGTCAATGAAAAAAGGAAAAATCAGCGTTTTGGCTGTCATGAATTACGAAGGTGCCGACGTAAGTGATTGATTGATTTTGTGTGGTAGCCGCAAAAATGCAATTTTTCGCTGTACCTACGTGACGTTGTTTTTTGTTTTAGGACTTGTACCAACGCGTATTGACGTCTTGGTCCCAAGCGAAATCGGATTACTCCAAATTGCTCGGAAAGCTGGTGGAAAATTCATCGAAGGTAGAAACACCGAGTGTTGAGGTAATTAATGATTTTTACGATTCAAAACGGATATTTGGCAATTACGTCTAAAATGCCATTACAATAGAATTTTCTCGATTTAAAATTTTAAAATTAAAATGCTCAAAATTTAGATATGAGTATTTAAAATGTTTTATTCGCCAAATCGATTCAAGAGATTTTTTTCTAGCCAATCGGAACAAGCGCTGAGGAGAAGATTGCCGAAGTACTTCTCAACGAATTGAAGGACTGCTTAGCTGAGAAGCCCCAAGCTCCGGAAGACTGATAAATTTCCATTAATAAATTTTTCCCCGACGTAGGTACTTCAATGTTTTAGAATAAAAATATTTCTATTTTCTTATAATTTGGTAATTTATAAAATCCCATTTTTACATTATTGTCAATGTAGCATGCCAGGTAGGGAGTTGATAAAATTTCATATAATTTGATCGTAATTATTCATTTTCTGAAATACTGAACCGTTTTCAAGATATACAAAAAATTGGATTTTAGGAGGTACCAGACGTTTTTTTAAAAACAATGGGACAAATAGAGGTTAATTCGAGGAAATATGTTGGAAAAAATTGTTGAGAAGGGATAAAGAGATGAAACTTCATCCCCTTGGGCAGCAGGGCAGGCCCGGGACAACTTCAGTTGTATCTCGAAAAGGCAATGCCTTAAACCTCGGTTAACTCCACTTTCACCGCTCTACAACTTAATGGTCGGACAGACTCAGCACGAAGGTCGTCACATCACTCCCCCTTCTATCAATTGTAGGAAAAATAATGGAAACAAATAAAATAATCAATTTAGGACCTGGTGAAAAATCGATAAAAACTATATTAATACATTATCCATCTTCGATTCTAGAAATATTCATACTGCTTTCATCGAGGACAGCCAGCGTTGCCAGTTTGTCGGATATTTCCCGTTCCATTTGCTTCAGCTGTTGCACCGCGGCGAGAAATTCGTCCGAATGTTCCTCGTATTTTTCGAGCGACCGCTGCTTTGACGACAGATCGTCGTCGATACGGCTGTTTTCGCCGTCCAAATCGTCGTTGAAACGTTGGAGCAAATCGTCGTCGGCTTGGGCGAAAAGTTCGTTCAATACGATCTCTTCGAAATTTCTGAGGGCAAAATTTTGAAAAATTGCACGTTTATGAGGGGAAAAATTACGAATAAATGTTTTCAGATTGTTATTGGAATGAAAGAAATCCTGGGTAGTTTTGGCTTTTTGTTCAGTGATTAACCTCTCACTCCCTTACTCTCTTAACATTTTTCAATAAATTTGGGTCAAACTTTGACATGTGATATGAAAGTATTGTGTGTTAGCAGCTTTAATTAGGTTACTGACTCCCATGAAAGAGGTACCTTATCGATTTAACTAGATTTTCAGCCGTCAATTTCATAGTTTCAAGCGCAGGTTTGTACGTCGAGTCCGAATGCTTAGTACGGCGCATCAGGAGCGATTTGAAATTCGTGTACAAATCACGAGCCTCGGCCACCAGTTGAGCACCGAGCGTTTCGGCTTCGATTAACAAAGTTTTCTCCCCGGATTTATCTTCCTTCAAGGGAGCTGCAAACAAGATGCCAAATATTTCCATGAAATGGGAGTTTCTGGAGCAGAGACGGTTTCTATGACAGCAACGGTTTATATAGCAACAGCGGCTTAACACCATTGTACATTGTTGGCTTGAGGCTTTGGCTTTCCCTGCTCAGCAGCGGTTTCTATAAAAACATGATTTGTATGGCAGCGGTTACCATGAGAACGTGGCAGCCATTCTACACGATTTTGTTGGCAGCGGTAACTACGGAAACGTGATTTTGATAAAAGCTGTTCCCATTGAACCGCGATTTTGATGGCAGCCATTACAATGGGAACGTGATTTAGATGGCAGTGGTTACAATGGGAAGGAGATCTTGATGGCAGTGGCTAACATTGAACGTGATTCTCATGGCAGCGGTTACCATGGAAGCGCAATTTATGTAGCAGCGGTTACCGAGGGAACGTAATTTTAATGGCAACCAACCAAAGGATTAGAAAAATTGCTGAAACTTTGTCTTATCGTTACAGACCAAGGGCTATCCATAAGCTGATTTTTGTTCCGTGGATGGCATAACCGCCGGAAATCTTAACATCGCAAACAATTTTTAGATCTTTTCATTGAGGGACTTTTCGATCTTACCAGCCTCTTTCTCGAGCAATGCCAACAGTTCGAACTCGCGTCGAAGCTCATCTTCGACCATTTCCTTCAAACGTGGGATCTCACGGGTTCGGCGACTCTCAAAGGCAGATCGGATCTCATCTTTCGTCAGGTCGAGGTCTTCTTCGCCTTCTACGCTGGGGTACAAAGCCAGCAGCACCGTGGCCAAATCTTCCTCCGACAGACGATCGTAATCGTGAGCGACGACTCTTCGGACGACATTCAGCACCAGTTCATGTTTCACGATCGCCTTGCTCAGTTCTTCTAGCTCGTGGAGGCTATCTTGAGAAATATCTTCTCCATTCATCATCTTTACACTCAAAATTTCACGAAAACGCGCATGACAGAAGAAGTCTCTCTAAAATGATGACAGAAGAAATCTCTCCGTTTCGCAGTTTTCTCAGAACGCTGAAGAAATAGCGGCAATCGGCCTCGTTATCACGTTATCAGAACAATATCGATTTATATTTGAGCTTCGATATTTTTGTCCGATATTTCCAGAGCAAAACATCGATATATTTCACTCGGAAGTGTTCGGTATTTTTCGGCTCGACTGCAGCGCTCCAGCAGAGGTCATCACTTCCCTGCGTTTCGTTCGTTCAGTTTCAGTTGTTCAGTTCTGTTCGGTTGGTAGACTGCAGTGGCCGTGTCTGCAAAGGCTTTGGTAGAGTGCGTTGTGCCGAGGTTCGAGCTGGTGAATTCATCATGGCGTCTTCGTGAAATTTCCGTTTTTGTCGAAAGAAGTGTCGAAAAGTTGTGGAAATTTCTGTTTCTCCAAATTTCTGGATCCTCCGGTTTTTGACGATTTAAATTACGATAACGATTTTGAAGTTCGACCCATCCCGACGCTGCTGTTATTCACCCGACTACCTCCGTCGCTAACAGATGTTCGTTGTTATTTCGAGATAAAAATTATCCTCCAGTTGACCATCATCTGTTGTCAAGGTGACGAAAAATCTTAGCTACGTCCGCTTATTCGTTTCCACGATACCGGATAAACACACGCGATCAATCGTCGAATTCTAAATTTTCGGAAGTTCTCGTCTTGGAAAAGTACCGTTTTCGGAACTAGGCCCACTCTCGTCGTATGGCCTGATTTCTCCCGATTTGGCCATCATTTGTCCGCTCTTGCACCGTTCGGTATGACAGATTGTGCCAGTATGGACGACTGCGTCAACATGGACCGCTCCTACGCCAAACGGCTCAGACATCAGCAGATGAAAGTTCGCACGGGGACGGAGAACATCGAAAACGAGGGCGACGTCCGTTTGAGAACGGCCAAGAAGAAAATCTGCTTCGGCGACGACAATTGTGGAGTTCCTGTTTCACCTCTGCCCTCGACCCCGGCAGTTTCTGACAGGTGAGGTTTCCATAGGGTTTTATGGTATTTTTATGGATATTGATCAGAGAGAAGATTTTTGGGAGAACGCAGTGAGGGCCCTGGATTTAATGATCTTTTCAACGAACTTTGAACCCTCTTTCGTTAAGTTCGACGCGTTGGTTCCTGTCCTGCTCAAGTCATCATTTTAATCCAAGTGTTCTGAAGTCAGTATTCCTGCCTTCCATTATCTACTCTAAGCTGCTGTAGCTATTACTGCTTACCCATCTACAACCCAGGTTACCATTTCTGGCCACCCATCACCTAAGTACCCAAGACTTCAGAAGGCACCATTCCTACCAAGGCCTACCCATGAATTTACCCAGGTTATCCTGTCTCCAAAACCTACCCAAGGCTTCTGAAGCAACTATTCCTTACTACAATCCAGGTTATCGTTTCTACCTGCCCATCGTCTCCCAACAGTTCTAAAGCCATCATTCCTGCTTACCCATCTACAACCCAGACTATCCAGTTTACCATTCCTGCCCCCATCGCTCCTCAAGGCTTCTGAAAACACCATTCCTGCCTAACCATCAACTTCCCGGAGTACCAACTTTTAGCATTAGAAAAACAATTGTTTGGCCCTTTAAAAATGTTCCAAAATTAAGAAATATGTCTTTTGTTAACCCTCGTGGAGGTTCATTTTGAGTTGAGAACAAATCGGGAAACTGACCGTTTTTGAGAAATCCGAGGGATCCCAAGGGAAAAATATGGTATCTCGTAAAAATTTGAAGTGAAAAAATAGGTTTTGAAAATTTCTTCATCAATCGGTCTCTCTTTCTTCCCCGTTAATGTCCATAAGAGTATAAAAAATTGCATTGTCGAAAACGTGTTACAAAAAATCCGTTTACCGGACTTCCGCATCGCCTTGAATCGCAACGGTTGAAAAACGGCCTTCATTCTGTCGAGTTGAATGGCTCCCGATAATTTCTGTGTGGGACCTCCGCCGGGAATCTCAACTAGCACCGGAGACGATGAGTCACCAATTGAGTCGAACGGTTGCCGAGTTAAATGCCCTCGTTTAAAATCCCCTTGCATTTTTATGAGAAACTGAACAAATATTGATGCGGCAGCGACTTTTTTCTCGACTTTTCAAATCGACGTCTGTTAGGGGGATTGTTCGTTAATAAAAATACGTACCATGATGGTCTTTCGTCGGCAAATATTGTCAATAACTTCCCAGGGAGTTACTATGCAGGAAATTGGACTTGACTAATCGACGGGCATGGAATTCGCCTTCAAGAATCGACACATTTTTGCCCAAAATTGTTGAATTTCGTTGTCGACCGAAGATGTTGCGTATTTTTTCTTGCGGATGGGGCCCCGAATTTTTAACGGAGCACTAAGCAGTATCGCGGAGGTAACACCCAACACCTACTACTACGCGTAAAATGTTGAACCAAAGCTGACATTTTGGACGGTTCAAAATCGACTTGGTCAAAAATGCTGAAAAATAAAATTTGCCACCACTCCCACTCGTAACGAAATATGACTCAGCTGACCTACCTTCCTCTATTGACGTCTAATCTGCCACCGCTTATCATGAACAGAGCAAGTTGATGTATTTCTCAGATCTTTAGAGATAATCAGGGTTCGTCTCGCTATCAGTAAATGCACTTTTACGATAAGCCAAATCTATGAGACTAGACTAATTGCGTTCATTAGCAATCTTACGATATGGCGCCTTTTACAATCGCGGTTTTGAATGGCGAGAGATTTTTCCACGTCAAGTGGGTCGTAACGGTCGAAATGGGAAAGTCGACGAATCAGATAACGACGTTCTAGCGACATGAGTCTTATTTGTTCGTAGCTGACGTCATCTGAACATTAATGGGCCTTCAGATTAGACGAGAATGCAAACAAAAGTGCTGCAACGGAAAAAACTTTTGCAGTTTCAACGAATTTGTTGTCCTATTGACAGGACTATTACTCATCATGGTAATTTATTGTAATCATCAAAATTTGAAGTACAGTCGCCCCGAATCATTTTTGTGCTGGAAAAAATGCCAATGTCTTTTACGCATTTTCTTGGCGGATCTTCTTCCCAAAAGTGATTTTGGTTCCTTGTAGCCTCTCAATTGGTCAAAATATCATCAAATTCGTACTTTCTCCTCGCATATCAACGAGCGTGGGATATTCCATTCTTACGGATATCCCATTCCAAGTCGATACTATCGTCTCGGTATTCCAGACTTTCGGATCGCATTCCCTTTAATAGACGACGCTTTAAAGGGATCATCCTCTGAGCCGAGGTGAAAGTCAATCCCTTTAAATAGCCGTAAGCTCCCAAATTAGGCGGCGGGGCTGGAGCCGCCAAAATGGCTGGCAAATATTTGTCTTCAAATATTCAAATTATTCAGTACTTTCTACGCGCACAGTTCTTCAATTTATTTGGCTGAGGGTTGCTTTCGTCAAAAATTTTGTTCGACTCGTTAAAGAGAGAAAACGTTAAACAGAAACTGACGAGTATTTCAAACGATTATCAACTATTTCCGTGGTCATTTAAACATCCGGGTCAACCTATTTGTAGACGCCCTTTTAAAGGTAGGATATGGGAAAGTCGGTGGGTTTACCCATTGTCGCCAGTCGCTTTAAAGGTAAGCTCGCATAATGAACGTGGTTTAACCGTCTGGTCGATTCTTACAGGATTTACCCAATTTTGTAAGTCATTTCAGATTTGGGCCAAGTGCGGATGGAAATTTTCGATAGATGGGCCTCTGTCGCCAAACTTTCAACTTCTCGTTAGTAACTGAACTTAATTGATGCATGTCATTTTCCTCTGAACCTCCTATCCGATTTTTGGAATTAGGAATGAAAGTAAAACAATTCAAACTCAAGTGCATCGCCCTGTGGATATAATTTATTGGTTCCTTATCATCCGAAACGCAAGAAAGCTAGAATCCGTTACTCACCATTATCTGTAAAGTTTATCGGTTTCACTCGGATTATTTTATCTATCGTCACTCGGCTCGGGTCGTTACGATATCAGGATCGTCGAGCCGAGAAGATTACGAGTATAATTAAACTTTACTACGTAAAAGCTGTTGGCTATGAGTCAATTTAACAATAAAGAACAACAAAGAAAACTCGAAGAATTCAATAGTCGAGATAAATTATAAATGTAGGTGGCGCGTGAGGTATTTACTGGCCAGTTTTTCGCTCATAACCTCAAAAGGGGGAAGTCGGACCGGGAAAATTTCCCCGTACAAAATGAGTTTGAATAATTTCCTACAAGCTTTACGTTGAGATCAGTAGGTTTAGTTGTTCAACAATCGTCACTTTGGACAGCTTATATCTCTGAAAAGGTTAAAGTTAGAAGAGAAGTGCATTGAATAAAACTTGTAGGAAATTATTCCGACTTTCATTTTGTACAGGGCCGTTTTCTCGGTCCGATTTCCCCTTTTCAAGTTATGAGCGAAATTCTAAAAAACTGGACCTTTCGTAACGTCGGCAACGAAGTGAATTTCTTATTGCATTTCTGACCCCAATTCCAATCGTCAGTTGGTATAATACGCCAGGTTCGATAGTTGTAAAATTTACCGGGCATAGATAGCGCCCGATAACTATAATTAGTCCAATATCTGCGCATTTCTGGTGACCCGTTTTCGTCTTATCTGCGGAAAATGCGTTCTGATAAGATTGCATTTTATTGTATGTTTTGATTTAGAATATCTAGATCACCACTTTTGCCGACAATTATCAGGCCGCCAGTTATCAATGTTGATTTTGCATCTCGTTTGCATTTATCGAAATTGCAACGGTTTTTGTGCCATGAACAATACCTCGTTTACCGGCCGAGTTACATAATTTCCCTCCTCCGATTCCATTGGTCGGTTTTTTAAACGGTGTCATGTTGACAGTTTCGACCGTTACGTCCCGGTTTTCCTCGCCGGTGCGAAAAATTCCGACGAACGTTCGTCGGAAACCGTTAAGGAGGTGAAAACCGATCCATTGTGTCTGGCTCTGCGCTGACGGATCGGAAAATTCTCAGATTCGACGCTGACTTGGCAATTTAGGTCGATGGAACAAAAATGAAGCATTTCGCACACGTTACTTCTTGTTGGTGGGCTTAAAGGCATTTAAAAAACAAATTGTTTGCGGCTGCTTGAGCAAAAGTGAAATTAAAAAGTCAAAACCTCTATAAATTGGAATAGGTAGCCTATGTTGCCGGAATGAAAACATGTATCCATGTATTTTGATAGCCACTTGTAGATCCTGAGCACTCAAATCGGTCAATTGTGCTGCTAAAAAAATCTGCATGAAGCGACGCTGATACTGGACTGTAGGTTGACATTGAAGAAAATGGTAATTCCCTTAAAATTGAGGAAGTTATTCATATTATCCGCCAATAGTTATTGCTCACGGACGGACGAGTAGGTAAAAATTCTCCGAATCTTCGACCTCGGACGACTGCTCTTCAGCAACAATTTACTTCGTAAACTTAAAAATACATTTTTTTCCATTTTTTCGCAGATTTATCCCGTTGAGATCGTCGATAAATTCGGAAAAATTCCTCCTCCTCCCCGTCCAAAAGTCGCCGAAGACGAGGAAAAGCCCGCGTTCCGCTGTCGACAAGGAGGACACCGACGTTTACAGTTCGCTCCTTCGCTATGAAATCGTACCCGTCAACGGCGAACAGGACGAGAACAAATCGCCCATGCTTTTCAGGTGAGGATAATAAATCGAAGCAGTCTTCCTAAAAAAAATTGCAAAAATATTGGCTACAATGATTTTTTTTTGTGGGACGTATACTTCTCAATTTGTGGGCGAAATACCGAAAAAGTCCTTTGTTTTCAGCAAATTTTCACATTCCCTTGCTTCGGTTATGGGTCTAAGGCAGGGGACTTGTAGTATGTTCATCTCGTAACATTTTCGTATCACATTCTCATTATCATTATTTAACATTATTTCCAGGTATACGCCACCCGTCAGAACTGAAGCGTCGAGCTCGATTTCGTCGCGCAACATCGAATCTCTCTCGCCCTATACCTTGTCCGCCGTATCTCCGCACAGCCAGGCCCTCCTCAGGTGCAATAGGAGAACGCCCATCAAAATTTCGAGGTTGGTTTTACTTGGAAATTTTGACATTTTCTTGCCGAACTCCCGAAAAACTAATAGCCGAATTTTTTTCTCAGAAATCCGTTCAAAGTCCTCGATGCCCCCGAACTCCAGGATGATTTCTACTTGAACTTGTTGGACTGGTCATCTCAGAACGTACTCAGTGTCGGCCTCGCGAGTTGTGTTTACCTCTGGTCGGCGACAACCAGCCAGGTTACGCGCCTCTGCGATTTGGGACCCGAAAACAATACCGTCACTTCCGTCGCCTGGAACGAAAAGGGGAATTTGGTCGCCGTCGGCACGCAGGAAGGGTGAGTGTTCGTTTTTCCGTAAAATTACAACGTATGCGGTTGGCTAAAGAAAAATTTTGCCCTTAGAAAGTAATTTTTATTGAAGATTTTGTAGTTTTTCGAAAATTTTCCAACTGGATGTACTGCGCGTTATTTCAGAATTTTCTTGCTGAATTTCAGGCATGTGGAGATTTGGGACCCGTCGGCGACGAAACAGGTGAGCAAACTGAGCGGCCATGCGGCCCGAGTCGGGACGCTCGCTTGGTGCGGGGACGTGCTGGCGTCCGGGTCGCGGGACAGGAGCATCCTCCTGCGGGACCTGCGCGTGCCGCAAACGGAGTTCGAACGGCGGTTCAGTGCCCACCGGCAGGAGGTGTGCGGTCTGAAATGGTAAGTTGTTTGGACCCAAAAAACTTTTTTTTAAACTCATTTTTTCAACAATTTTTCAATATGATTCAATTTCCAAAAAAAATGTTTTGTTAAAGTTTTTAATGTCATAATGTTTTTGTGTTATGAATGCTGGACAGCTTTTTCCGATTTCGGTCTCCAATACGATTTGGCAGGCTACAATTTTGTATTTAATGTTAATTTTATTAAAAAATCATGCTAGAATAATCGAAATTCCGTTTTCTCCCTCAGGTCTCCCGACTTGCAGTCTTTGGCTTCGGGCGGTAACGACAACAAGTTGCACATTTGGAACATGCACTCGTCCAGCCCCGTTAACACGTTTGGCGACCACGTCGCTGCCGTCAAGGCCATCGCCTGGTCGCCGCAACACCACGGATTGCTCGCCTCCGGTGGCGGCACGGCCGATCGGACAATACGATTCTGGAACACCATTACCGGACAGGCCGTTCAAGTGGTGGACACAGGTGTGTGAAGTTGAAAGGCCAGCCGTGTATCACAGTATTTAAGTGCCTTCCTTGTGGCGGCAGGGCACGCCCGGGACTACTTCGGTCATCGGGTGAAAAGCCAACGCCTGGAACGGCGGTTTACTTACTTTCATATTGAAACTCCAAATTCGAGATTGAATGTTTATTTATGCTAATTCAACAATTTTACTTCCTTCCTCAGGCTCTCAGGTATGCAACCTTGCCTGGTCCAAGCATTCGAGCGAGCTTGTATCGTCGCACGGTTATTCGCAGAACCAGATCATCGTATGGAAGTATCCCAATATGACTCAGGTCAGAAGATTTTAAAATTTTGTTCAATTGAATAGAAGGGCGCAACTCCATGGTCAATGGCCATACGGCAAAGACCAGGCCACCCCCACCCCCCATTATACTTGAAATAAAAACTAGCTAGTATAGTCGTGTGAGGTATGGAAATCTAGGTATTTTTCAACGCCGAATCGAATGCAACCATCGCCAGTTCAATACAGCTATCCGCTTTCCTCGTATTGCGAAGTAATGGGATTTCCTTCAATGCGTTTGACGTTTCCCCCTGATTTAACCGTCGATTTTTCCATTCCAGGTGGCCAAACTGACCGGCCACTCGTACCGCGTCCTGTATTTGGCCGTTTCTCCCTGTGGCGAATCCATCGTTACGGGAGCGGGCGACGAAACGCTCCGTTTCTGGAAAGTCTTCTCGAAATCGTCAAACAACGTGCGAGCGCCGGTTTCTCCGCTTTCGCTATACCAGAGCATCAGATGAACGTCAGACCGCCAAATTTGAACAACTCCCCCTCCCAAAGAAGAATTTTACTCCAGATGCGAAATGAATAGCCCTCTGAAAATAAAATAGCCTGCATAGCAGACGATTTTTATTTTTCAAATTTTATACCACCGAGGCCCCCAGTTTTTCGGCCGTTTTGATTTTCTGTTTGATGACGTTTTAACTCGATTCGGAGGATTCAAGTTGTATATTTTGTCTAAATTGTGAATTTTGGGATGGGGAAACGTTTTTTCCTTCTACTGTAAATATTTCCCTTTCGGGTGTCGATATTTTCCCTTTATCTTACTGTTTTTCTCTATAACGTATTATTTTTGGAGCTTGTGCAATCCTCATCGACGAGCCGCTTTCCGGCGCTCATGTACAAAAGAGTTTCGTTTTCTGTTTTTTGGAAGTTGTGCAATTTCTTGGACGCCCGTTTGTACGAAGGAATATGAATTTTATTTGATCCGAGTGTGGTATTTTTGGTATATAAAGTTCAACAATACAGTCTGGCATGACCGAATAATTTATTTCTCCCTTTATTCATACCTAATCAAGTCCAGCTATTGGTCGGAAGCAGGAAAATCTTCATGAGGTGTTATCCCAGAAGGGCCAATCAGACTCCAATGTTTCTGATAACAAAGTTCTGATAAGGATGATGCCAAAAATCAAGGATTATTCTGACGTCATAGTGAATCAAAAACCATCTAAGAAAGACTCATGCCCTGGTTGACAAAAATTGAAGTTATTTTGGCCCTACGATACTGGACTCATTTATTATTTGGGCGGGTGTATCCGTGGCAGGCCACCTGCGGCAAGCATTGTTGGAAGGTCGAGTGCCTTTAGCCCCCCCCCCTTTCTCTCCTGAAGAAGCCAAGAGAGCTTCTGGAGAGGGCCGTAGGGCTGAAAGCGCTCACAATATGTTGGATCTGGCATCGCTAAGGGGGTTTGTTCCAGGAGCGTGAGTGTGAGCATTAAATGCCCAAATTTTGTAGGTTCTTGTCGTCTTCGAACACAACATTCTATCCTGCGGAGGCGGAATGCTTTGGCAATTTTGAAATGTCAAAGTTGTCGTGGACGCTTCCGGCTGCAGCCATCTCGAGGGACCGGCTAAAATTCCGGATGAGGACACGTGAAGCTTCCTGGTTCCACCACAACTCAGGTCACGTTGTCCGTTGTGGCGAGGCCAACGTGACCATTTGAGCATTTAATGCTCAAGCATTCCGTCATGGTAGGGTAGACTGTTGCGTCGTAAGACCCGAACAATTTTACTGTACCAAAAAAGTATATTCGTGAGGGACGAGTCGGACGTGGGACCAGGAACTTAGCAAGCTAGCTCGAAAAAGGGATGGGTGGTAATTTACCACTGGTAAATTGTCGAAACGGTAAAGGCAGGAACGTACTAAGCCCATTCGCATATGGCTGCAACCCGAGGAACCGGTCCAAATTTCGGATGAATACCGGCAGCTCCTGCATCCTGGAGCTGAAGCTTCGTCGACCTTGCTCCTCAAAAAGGCCGAAAAAACAATGACCCATTGTTCATGAAGTCATTGCTCGAAATTTGAAGTACTGCGCGAGGGCATGGTAACAAGTTTTTGGACTTTGGACAAGAAATGGGGGATGGGGAAAATCCGACAAGGGTAAAAATGTCCCTATTCGGTTGCTACACTTGTCCCACGATGAAGCAACACTGTCGTTGTTTTGATTGCCGAATGCCGAGAGAGTTGCGTCGAGTCGTTTTTCAAATTCCAATGAAGTCGGTCTGCCGAATCGGCGTCGTCGCTGGCAATTTCTCGAGCATGAAGTCGCCATTCGCGGAATTTTATTGTTAAACGTCGCAATTCGTCGGACTAGACAAAAGCGAGATGGTCGTTAGCAATAACGACACTTCTGCGGACGTTATATTCGCCATAGAAGGGACCGCCATCAATGGTGCTTATTTGGGCGATATTAGGACCAATTATATTGTTCCAGCTCTAGAGTGAGTAGATTCCAGTGAAATATTATAGATTATTAATTATTTTTAAAAACAATCTTCACTTGTAATTTATAGTTTCTTGAGACGAACACCGGCGCATGTGTGTTGCTTTCTGAGCGCTTGGGGCGTCATTGGAGTAGTGATAGGAAACAGTATCAGATCCTATCCATATTGTTACCAATCGTTTACTTATATTGTTTTTATTGGAACAAATATTATGGTGTTCGAAAGATGGCAGTATGGGCGAAAGCGCTCGAGCTACCATCCATTCCTAGATGTCGGTCGAAATAAATTTTTTCTCCAATCAAATTGTCAATGCCGTTACAAATGATGTTACATCCAAATGCATCCTTTTGGTAGCCAGCAAACACACCTACCCTAAAATTGGTATTGGTAATTTCCAGATTTTTCAACCAGGGAACGTTACAAGATAGAGAATATGGCTGCGAGGTGAGTAGCCATTTACGAAATTGTACAAATCGTCATCCAGCATGCTACAGTGATTAACTCGATTTTTGGTTATTGGTATCACTGGATTGGTTTTTTTCATGGGGTGGTACCACTGGTTTGTGCAAAATCGGGAGAAAAAACTGTCGGAAACCATTCTTAGCAACACCGATTAACTTTTCTTATGCCCGTAAAAGTTATCTCTCGCGTTGGTTGGGTGCAGCTTCTCTTTTTGATACATTTTTGTCCAATTTTCTAAGGGATAGTTAAATTAAGTTGATTTGCATGGGTACCTACCAGTTTTTTGGGTTTCCTGAAAAGTTGAAAAAATCGAGTTAATCATTGATGCATGCCGAACGACAAAATTTCTCTTTTCTGAACGACAAAATTTCTCTTTTCCGTGAAATGGATTTCTCATTACTATCGTCAATAACTGACTTATCGTATTCTGGATTCTCGCCGTCATTTCGATGGCTCTGTTCCAGAGCACCACCGGTCAGTATGGAATCGTCATCTACCACGCTGCCGATCGTCTGCCCTGCCCGAGCGTCGATATCTACGGCCCCTATTCGAATCCGCACCGATTGCTGCAGACGTTGGATAAAATTGAGTGCGTTGAAATCGAATTTATCAAATAAGTTAATTTTTTCAGATTCACGTTTGAACGGCTTAAATGTATTTTACAATTATTCATTTCAAAGGATGGTCGGTGGCGGCGGTGAATCGCACGCCAACGTAGCCGAAGGGCTGGCAGCAGCGCTTCAGTGTCTGGACGATTTGGCGCAGCGGCGCGACACGAGCGCGCACTGTCAGAAACATTGTATCCTCATATGCAATTCACCTCCGTACCTGATGCCGGTTATGGAAAACCAAAGCTACACGGGCAACACTTCCGAACAAATGGCCTCCATACTGAGCGAGGTTAGATGCGCTGAATTTTGAAATCCCATATTTGCAGAGTTGTGCGAAATATTTTTATCGCCGTAAAATAAAAATGAATAAAAATTTGAGAAAAAAATTTGAGTTTGTAGGTTGGGTTGATATCGATTCTTTTCTCTTTTCATGCTGCAGAAAGGTATCAACTTGTCGATCCTGTCGCCGAGGAAAATTCCCGCGCTGTACAAACTCTTTGAAAAATCGGGCGGCGACTTGTCGGCTTGCCAGACTAAAAACTACGCCAAAGACCCTAGGAATCTCGTACTGCTGAAAGGTTTCAGGTAGGTGGTGATGTAATGAACCTCTCGTAAACTCGCATGGATCCGAAAATAGATTTTCGTATATGAAAATCCAATTATTTTCAGTCTGAAAGAGCGACCCGTGAGTCCGACGACGACAGCGCCCCCGGCAGCGCCACCGCACATGGCGCTAGGTATGCCGAGTCCGCTGCAATCGCATGGTAGCCCCATGGCTCCGGCTCCTCAACCCCAGCCTCAGCAACCTGTACAACCTCAGCAACCGATCATGACGGTAAGTCCATTATCGAAATTTTCCAAAATTTTTGCAAAAAATATCAATTTTCCTAGTTTTTTAGCCTTTTGTTTCGCTGTCCTGACGAACAGAATGTGCCACCGACTCCTGGAATGGTGGTGAACGCTCCTCCTCCCAACTCGATGCCTCAGGGAAGGGGTTACCCGCCTGCCTACCGTCCGGCAACACAGCAGCCCAGCCGATGGCCGATGATGCCACCACAGGGGCCACGTTACGCCGACGCCCAGTCCGCCCTCATAGCTCAGCTTTCGAGGCCACCTACGGCTATACCGCCACAATTCAACAGTGAGTGTTTTTTACATCCTTGACAGATTTTATACCCTGTTTTCCCATAAATCAATGTTTTGCTCCTGGTTCAGGTCCCGGCGGAATGGTGCCTTCACCCGGGCAACAGCCTCAGCAGCAGCAAGTGCCCAATCAGCAGGGACCGCAGCAGCAGGCGCAACCTCAGCAGATGTCCCAAGGGCCGCAGGGCCCCCAAGGGCAGCAGCAACCGCAACCGGGGCAGCAGCAGTCGAACCAGATGCGCATGATAGGCGGGCAACCCGGCATGGGGCCTCAGCCAGGAATCGGACAGCAGCCGGGTAACGTCATACCACCCAGTACCCAGCAAGGTGTGTAAATCATTTGTCTAAGAAAGTAGATATTATCCTGCGGAAAAATCTTTTAGCAGTTTATCTGATATTCTAATAAATCTGGGACCTTGTATTTATCGACTAGCCGTTCTCCATATTCCAGGCATGATCGGACAGCAGCAAAACGTCGGCGTAGTCATGTCGCAGGCTGGTCTCATCAACCAGAACCAGCAAATAGCTCAGGGCTCAGTAATGCAGTCCCAGGCTAACCAGGGGCCCGGCATGTCACAGCAGCAAGGCCCAGCACCGCCTGTAAGTTGAGCATCGAACTTTAATTAATGCGCGGCATTTCTTTTCGCCGACGTTTTCTTCTCAATTTTGTGCTTTTTTCAGAAGAATCGTGAATACCGAACGATTTGGCAGGGGCTCATCGAATGGATTGACAAGAAAAGCCCGAGCGACTCCCAAAAAACCACGAGGCACGTCCCTTGCCAAGTTTCTATGGGCACTAAAGATGGCGAACCTGAACTGTGAGTTTTATATTTTATGAAACGAATCATTTAAAATTTGAAACCGCATAAATACCATACGTACTCTTTTACTCTCCTTCCCTTCTGCAGAAAAGCGGACACTTGGCCGCAGAAATTGATCATGCAATTGATGCCGAAACAGCTGATCGGCAGCATCGGAGGGCAGTATTTGAAAAACTCGAAATCCGTACTTTTCCACCTGCAGCCGAGCGAAGCGCTCGAAGCGTTGACCAAAGTCATGAGCAACGGATTCGTAAGTGCCATTTTTTTTCCAATTGATGAAAATAATTTCTGTGTGTTGGTGAAATGGAAACAATCTATTCTTCCCTTCAGGCTGGATGCGTCCATTTCAACAGCATGGCATCAGCGTGCGACATCAAGGTGCTCATATTGCTGTATACGGCAGAACGGAGCGCTTTCCTCGGCTTCATTCCGAACGACCAGGCCGCATTCGTCGACCGGCTCCGACGGGTCATACAACATTCCAAATCGACCAATGCCATGAATCGACAGGTACTGAGATTAAAACGAGAAAAATATTGCTGCTTTTCAAAACGCCATTTTTCAGCTTTGTGTAATTTGTTGAATTGAGAAACAATTCTTCTCATTAGGGCCAAAGCGGCCAGGGTGGCCAGCAGATGCAACCTGGGGCCCCACAGCCCAACCAACAGCCTGGGATGTCTGGAATGCTTCAGAACAGCATGAACCCGCAACAAGGACAGCAAATGGGTAAGGTGTCTGAGGAATTTCCAGTTCAGTTTTTGAGGAGCAAGTAATAAAAGTAAATATCTGGCCGCAAGGACCTGAAAGACCAGTTTTTCCATTCCAGCTAATCAAATGGGAGTTCCAGTGGTCTCTCAGCAAGGTGGCCAAATGATGGGACAAATGCAGCAAGACCAAAATCAGCAACAGCCGGCTCCTGGACAGGTAACGGGATTATTGCGGTTGCGTTAAAACATTTCTGAGCTTCGACGTTTTTGGCCGCGGTGTAATTACCTATAGCAACTGTGCTTTTAGTTTTCACGCTCAGTTTTTTACTTTCACTTTCCCAAGCTCACTTTCACTTTCACGTTCACTTTCTCGCTTTCACTTTCTCACTTTCGATTTTTCACTTTCACTTTCTCGCTTTCACTTTCTCACGTTCACTTTCTCTTTCTCACGTTCACTTTCTCACTTTCTTGTTCACTTTCACTTTCTCACTTTCACTTTCATTTTTCCTGTTTTTTTTTCTTTTCACTGGGTATATCATCGCAACTGATTCACTTTCACTATTTCTTTTCTCAACTTGCGCTATCCCATTTTCGTTTTTAACCTTTATGACTTTTCCACTTTCACGGTCTCACCTCCCGATTTCCCGCTGTTCTTTCCAGCCTGGATCTTTCCAGAATCCGCTTGTCGAAGCCCGGCAAGAGAATCTGGTCAAGATACAAAGGCTGCGCCAGACGCTCGAAGCCGCTCAACAGCAAGAGCTCCAGTACAAGAATCAACTCGAGGTGAGAACATCAATGGTGAGGACGACAATTGTTTTTATTATTTTATTTCTTACCGGGAAATGGTGCATGGGTATTAAATTGGCTGGCCTGTATTTCAGAGAATCCTGTCATCAAGGTTATCTATGGCGACATTTCCAGCGGTCACTGGTCGGCAGCGACACGGGATAGCGTCTGGCATAAATTATTGAAAAATTTGGACCGAAAGCCAAATTGAAGGCTGACGGATCACGTCCAAATTTTTCAAACTTCTGACCCTTAACTGGGGTCGATCTTGCTATCTTTCAAATAAATAGATCGAGCAATTGCCACTATTGACATTGTGGCCGTTCGTTTCGATGCAATTCCAATTTGATGTCTAACGTTGCACCATCGGATTTTCAAATTATTTTGCTGAACAGTGGATGAGATTTGTGCGAAAGGAAGAATGAACGAATTTGGACATCGCTCGCTTTATTGTTTGTTATTGAATTACCCCGCGTGAAAATTATTCAATCGGCTTGAATATTTTCTTCATCCGGGGTTTCCAGATAATGAACCAGAGAATGCAACACCAACAGCAGTCGCCCATGCAAGACGCGTTGGGGATGCATCCTGGCCAGAGCCAAGACCAATTCAAGCAGCAGCTTGAGGTATTCAAACTCCAGCATTTTCTCGCGCTCGCATCCGGTAGCCTTTGAACGCATGATGGTGCGTCGGGAGCCAAAATACACACAATAACACAATCACAGGAGATTTTGCGAATTTCAAAATTAGGTGTTCTATGAATACATAGAAGTGAATACATAGTACATGAAGTTGGTACTATCTGATACGTGGAAAATTGATGTTCCGACTACCTACCTTTCACTTTCACACTTTCACTTTCTCACTTTCACTATCTCAATTTCACTTTCTCACTTTCACTTTCTCACTTTCACTTTCTCACTTTCACTTTCTCACTTACACTTTCTCACTTACACTTTCTCACTTTCACTTTCTCCTTCTCACATTCACCTTCTCACGTTCACTTTCTCACGTTCACCTTCTCACTTTCACCTTCTCACTTTCACTTTCTCACTTTCTCACTTTCACTTTCTCACTTTCACTTTCTCACTTTCACTTTCTCACTTTCACTTTCTCACTTTCACTTTCTCACTTTCACTTTCTCACTTTCACTTTCTCACTTTCACTTTCTCACTTTCACTTTCTCACTTTCACTTTCTCACTTTCACTTTCTCACTTTCACTTTCTCACTTTCACTTTCTCACTTTCACTTTCTCACTTTCACTTTCTCACTTTCACTTTCTCACTTTCACTTTCTCACTTTCACTTTCTCACTTTCACTTTCTCACTTTCACTTTCTCACTTTCACTTTCTCACTTTCACTTTCTCACTTTCACTTTCTCACTTTCACTTTCTCACTTTCACTTTCTCACTTTCACTTTCTCACTTTCACTTTCTCACTTTCTCACTTTCACTTTCACTTTCTCACTTTCACTTTCTCACTTTCACTTTCTCACTTTCACTTTCTCACTTTCACTTTCTCACTTTCACTTTCTCACTTTCACTTTCTCACTTTCACTTTCTCACTTTCACTTTCTCACTTTCACTTTCTCACTTTCACTTTCTCACTTTCACTTTCTCACTTTCACTTTCTCACTTTCACTTTCTCACTTTCACTTCCTCACTTTCACCTTCTCACTTTCACCTTCTCA
Organism: Nesidiocoris tenuis; assembly: GCA_036186465.1. Lineage (NCBI taxonomy): Eukaryota > Metazoa > Arthropoda > Insecta > Hemiptera > Miridae > Nesidiocoris > Nesidiocoris tenuis. Next base: position 859,376 of record AP028918.1, read on the forward strand.
CTTTCACTTTCTCACTTTCACTTTCTCACTTTCACTTTCTCACTTTCACTTTCTCACTTTCACTTTCTCACTTTCACTTTCTCACTTTCACTTTCTCACTTTCACTTTCTCGCTTTCACTTTCTCGCTTTCACTTTCTCGCTTTCACTTTCTCGCTTTCACTTTCTCACTTTCACTTTCTCACTTTCACTTTCTCACTTTCACTTTCTCACTTTCACTTTCTCACTTTCACTTTCTCACTTTCACTTTCACTTTCTCACTATCTCACTTTCTCGTTCACTTTCACTTGCTCACTTTCTCGTTCACCTTCTCACTTTCACTTTCTCACTTTTACTTTTTCTTTACTTCTGTGTTTTCGCATATTCTTCCTCCCAGATGACGCTCGGCTACCAGCAGGAGCAGCAGAAGCAACTGAGAGCTCAACTGCACCAGATCCAAGCGCAGCAGCAACAGCAGCAAGTGCAGCAGCAGGTGCAACAGCAGCAGGTCCAGCAGCAGCAAGTGCAGCAACAGCAGTTGCGCGGCATGGCGCCCACGGCCCAGCCCGGACCGCAGCAGCAGCGAATGCTCAGGCCGAACATTTCCAATAATCCTGGCCTCCGACATCTTCTTCAACAGGTGATATCTCGCGTTTGCGCTTTTCTCTCCTAGATTTCGACTTTTTTTGGTAAAGATTTTGAATATCGTTTCCTGATTTTTAGCCGCAATACCGTATCAACATGCAACAACAGATGCCGCGCGGCGGCATGCCAAATCAGCCCGGGCAGCAGCCGCAGAATCAAAATCAATTCGACGAAGTCGGTTCCTACGATTTCCTAGGCAACTAAAAACTCAATTTTTCCGTCGGTCCTCAACCCGAATTTGGGTACTGCGAATTTTTTAAAACTTTTTATTTTTCATGGACAGTCAACTCATCGGATTAGAGAGAAGGCTGGCTCACTAGTTAATCATTACAAAATATTGTTACTGAACGTTGTAAAATTTTGGAATTGCACGATAGGCTGTGCCTCACAGTACTTCCATTGTTCTGCCATGGACTAAGCTTGTTATTGGTAGAGTATCCAACTATCGCAATCCTGTCGCAAAAATGTTATTCGCGATAAATTCGCCACTGACTCACATTGTTATTGCTATCGTTGGAAAATGATGAACGATTTCTAATTTTCAAAAATGTTTAATTGCAATCATCGATTGTTGACGGCGTGTTTGGGACGAACAATTTCGTTTGCAATTGTCAATTGTCCTTGTTGGCGATATTGGAATATTGCTGCAAAGTCGCGATTGCGATTAATTTGCTTTTTTTGCGATAAATTAGCAATTGTCTAATTTTGTGTTTCGCGATACTTATACAAACAACAAATTACCGTTAAGAATTTTGCTATTGACGAACATGAGTTTCAATTTTCGACCAACAGAGAACATTGTTTGCCATTTTTGGATACTCCTTATCAATAACTGCCAAACTTCTTCACAATTATTGAGATTCGAATTCGTACAAATTTCAAATCGGTTCAAAAACAATATTTTTCGATTTAGATAGATAGTTTTTTGCCGTATTAGTAGTAAATTGTTGAAATTTCGATCAAGTATTGTTACTGATTCGATTTTGGTACAGTATAATGAATTCCTAGCCGTTTTTGAGGTACCGTTCTTTATATCTCGGGCGATTGATGTAATTTCTTTGCCTGTATCTCGGAAACGGTACATTTCTTGTAGTAATATGACGTATTATTGAAAATATAAAGTATCGATATTTTTCAAAATGTTTACCTCATTTTCCTTAGCAATAGAGAAAAGAAGGAAGAAAACAGCCGATTTTCGGGAGTTGGTTTGCCTTATATTTTCTTATTTACAACGCGATAGCCGTACAGTGTTGCCATAAAAAATTGCCAATATCACGTTAACATTATAGTTTCAGCGAATAGAAGCATAAAAATGATATTGGGAGATCCGCATTTTGTGATTTCTAGAATATCGAAAGTTGGCTGACATAAAGAATTTTGAGTTGTGGGAAAGGGCGAGAAAATTGGGTCGACTCACTTCCCTGTCGTCTGAATAAAGGAAAACTTAACCTAGGGCCACTTTCAATAAACATTACCGTCCCGTTAAATTAACTGACTCGTTGGTAGCTTTGTTGACCAACATATCGAGACGGTGAATGTTTGGCGAAAGTGGTCCATAGTCAGGATGTTGAAAGTTTGTTAATCATGGGCAGATGGCTTGTGATGTACCTACGATAAATAACTATTTAAATTAAAAAAAAAAGATAAATTAGAAATATAGTCGCTTCTGACAACGTTCCCATTGTGACGTTTCTGACAACGCAATTCGTGCTAATTTTCGGGCTTGAGTTTTTCGCAAACAAATTTGTCAATTGGAGCATAATTTCAACTATTAGTTAGTTATTGGAACGATGGAAATGGAACTCCGTCAACTAACGATTCCCGACCGAACTCGAGGCAAGGAAAGTTGTGCAGCTTAGGAATCGGTCCTTATCCGAGTCTTAGAACTAGCGAATACGTCGGATAAGTCCGATACAATATATCGACATTATTAGCGAGCTCTATTTTCAATTCGCTTACTTAAAAAACCGCACACGAAGAGAAAAATACTGAATTATTTCACGATTACGAATAAATACATCGTTCGTATCGACAAGTTCACGGGGAAGTCATTTTTCACATAACCCACTATTATATTCAATAATTTACACATTTTCACGAATTTGAAAAAAAAACTCGATGAAAATTTCTCTTCTAGCAATTTTGACGGTTCAATTTGAGAAATTTTCAACAACGGTGTGGCGCCACTGTCTTTCTTCAAAAGTTCTCAACTTTTTTCGCATTACCATTTTTTTTTTTGTAATAACGCCCTCATAGCTGCGACTATCGTCAAATTCACGCTCCGCGTTTCCACTGTGTTCAGCAGCTACAACGATGATTCCTGCGCCGCAGTTCACAATGTCACGGTTTTCAGTAGCTCCAATAATGATGCCGGCGCCACAGTTTGCAATGTCACGGTTTTTAGCCACTCTAACGCTGATTTTGGCGCCACAGCACCGCATCGCCGCCGTTTTCAGCAGCTCCAACGCTGATTCCTGCCCTGCAGTTCACAATGTCACGGTTTTCAACCACTCTAACGCTGATTCTGGCGCCACAGTTTACAATGTCACCGTTTTCAGTAGCTCCGACGTTGATTCCGGCGCCACAGACGTTTATAGCCTGTACAATGTCGATTCCAGCAACATTTCTCACTTTGTCCCTGTTTTCAGCAGAACCAACGTTCATTGGCGGTGCAGCAGCGCATTGCCGCTCCAAAGTTGATTCTGGAGATCGCCAGGTTAATCGCTTCGATACAGATCTGTTTCTAGGCTGGCATTTATTATAAAAAGCTACAAAATTGAAGAAATCGCAGTTTTCCGAGAACCTCTTACTCTATAAACAACTCATTCGCCAATTTCATTTCTGGCGAATTTTATTTTTACAGTCTTTCGATTTTTCAGGAGTTGCCCTCATTCGGACGACGAGTCGGAATTCTCCGAAGAGCTCGAGGACGAACTGTCGGACGAGCTAGACGATGAATCGGCACCTTCGCCGTTATCAGCTTCTTTGCCGTCAGCTACACCATTATCAGCCTCATCGACTTGATGACCTTCTGCCGCAGTGTCCGCCTCTTCAGCTTCTCCAGACTCATCAACTTCATCACCTCCTGAAACATTGTCCCCATCTTCCGCCTTGTCCGCTTCTTCACTTTCATCAGCTTCTTCGCTCTCGTCGTCTCCTTTGCAGTTGTCCGCCGTTTCGCTGCTGCAGACCGCCGACTCATTGACGGCATCTTTGCTGTTACCTCCACTATCAGCAGCGGATCTATCGTTGATGCCTGCCGACTCTGAATTTCCGACTGATTCGTCATCTTTGAGGGCTGACGAGTCTGCCAGCACCGAATTGGCGGGTGAATCGCTATTTTCAGCTGGCGAATCGTTACTCGCTGCAGGCGAACCGCTGACATCAGCAGGCAAATCGTCAGTTTCGCCGTTGACAGCGCTCGAACTGTCAGCCTCTTCGCTTGGCCTGTCAGCAGATCGCGTCTGCTCCTCGATATCTGATTTGCTCGTATCCACAACCGGAACTGCGTTGTTTTCAGACGTTTCTTCAATGCCGGCGTCGGCTCTGGCTGAATCGCCGCTGCTGTCGGGCGCGTCACCTTCGGCTGGGGCGTCGGGCGCTTCACTTGAAGAAACGTCGCCATTTTCGAGAGTTTTGACGTCAGTGCCTTCGCTGACTGGCGGTTGAGGGTCTTCTTCAAGGCATTCGACGATCTTGTCGTCGAGGCGTTCGAGCTTGACGAAGCATTCCTTCTTGACGATTTCCTCGGTAGGCTGTTCTGTTTCAGAATCGGAGCCCTCCATGGCGTCGTCGTTGTCGATTCTCTCGACCTGGGCCTTGCTCTTAAAATCCGGATCGTCAGGGTCTGAATCGGAGTCGGTCCGACGCCTCTTGTTCCGATACCGATTGTTACGGCCCATCCGGCTCTTGGGTGCTGGCCTTTTAACACCGGACGTCGACGGAGTCGCATGAGGGACGACGGGACGATTAACCGGCAGGATCCGGTTGGACGTCGATGGTTGACTGTTGGTCGTTGCTATGTCCGCGATCTGCTTCGGCCTCTTCGAATCCAAAATCCACCGGCTCTCATCTTCCATTTCTTTGGAGACTTTTTGTAGGTGGGAGGCGCTGATGTTCAATAGGGAAACCAAAGTTATCATTTTCGATTTGATACTATAACGATTTTCTTTCTGAGCTACGCCCTGCGTCAGGCGGCGTAAATTGTTATCGAGGTTGTTCAACGTGTTTTTGACCTCGGCGACTTTATTGGTCAGCCAGGTGGTGTCGTAAAGGGTGCCGCCCTGGGGGGCACCGGAGGGTGGTTGGTTCGGTCGGACGGGCGGTTTGACCATTCTGGGTTGGATTATTTGGCCTGGCGTCGGGGGCCGCGTGCCTGCCATGGGAGACCGTGGAACCTGCTGGTAATTTCCTGGCCTCGGAACTATGGGCCGTGTTGGGATAATGCTGGGCTTCGGTGCCAGCTTCATGAGGGGTTTGTTCCCGTTGGTGATCGGGGCCGAGGTCAATGCTGGAGGAACCAAAGGTCGAGCGATTTGGCGCTTTTTCGTCTCTCGATTCTTGCAACAAGTGCTTTGGTCTGTGCTCCATTTTTTCTCCTCTTTTCTGCAATGGAAGAAGTTTGAGAAATTAGAGGGTAGGCAATATTGTCCTAGTGGTAACGACTCTTTACACATCAATAAGATGGAAAAATAGTTCAAGTATGTAGTGAAATACACGATTTTTTCATGGATAAGTATTTGAATCAAATTGTACACTTACAAATACAGATTAGTGTCTATGAGAACGCGAAGAGCCCATAAAATAGCGCGCGATGGCCATAGATCCTTTCCATTGCACACAAAACACATCCAGTTTGACTTTGACGCGAGCTCGTCCAGCGGCAAATTCCGGTAAATGCACATCTGCAATGGTCAATGGAAAATTTCTATAATACATGGTATCTTCAGCTGGGACCTTCGCGTTGTAATTACACAAAAACGTGGATACTAACCTCGCAAAAAGCGAAGGGGCAGTAGGTGCAATATCGAAGAGGGCTCTCGCCTTTGCCGCTTTGTGTGCACCAGCGGCACCTGACGTCGCGGCCGTCTGGATTGAGCGGAAAATCGATATAATGGTACATGAGGGTGCACTTGGTGCAAGCGAGCACTTTCAACAGCGGGTGTTCGATATCTTTCTCCTTGAGGCCGATGTAAGCACCGATGTGAGCGTCGCAGATGGTGCAGTGCAGCCGCTTCCGAAGAACCAGGGTGATACCTGAAATTGGGAATTTTTTTTAAAAGGGTAGAGACTGGAAGATGATTCGCCGGCCAAGTTTTCCTTGACCTAACTCCTCCAGAAGGAAGGTGAAGCAGTTTTACTGTGTTTCAACCCGTCATTCATTCACTAACGCAGAACGGACACCGTTTTCATTCATTCATTCAAGCCTTACTCGAATAGGCCTTCTTCCGAAACCGTTCCTCATCCTTGGTAGTTGAGGACAATTTCTGTATGTTGCTAAGCACAGCACGCTGAGGACCCATGGCGTCGACACCGAAGCAATTCAGAAGCGGCGGCAGAGGCATCTGCACCATGGGAGCGTCGTTCTCCACCGCGTGCATGACACCGGCTGACGGTTGAGACCTCATACCTGAAAAATCAACCGTGGACAACGTCATCCAGACTACCTGGCATTCAAGTCTTTCTTCGGCCATTGAACCGATGTCTATTATCCGTCAATAGTGATGGACATCAAAGACTGAATAATCACTCGCTCCTCTAAAGGCTTTTCATCCTGTTGCATTTGATCCGTTATGGCATGAACGCTGGTTTCAGGCATCACCGGCGAACAGCAGGGACACCTGAATGTCTGAGTATTTCGAATTTTATGTAGCTACCCCTGTTGACACTCTTCATTCAGAATATTCGAACGATTCAATTCACCAAGGTTCAGGGATTCTAGTTCCAGAATAATCCCGCACCTATCAAGATGGCAATGTCGGCCATCCCTAGAACAAATTCGTACAGCTTCCCCAGGCTGAAAACCTTGGATTCCCTTTGACGACATTGCAATGTGAAATCTCCCAGTATTTTTGCTCGAGGTTTGACATTTGAAGAATCTCAAATCGGCGACTCACCTCCAGAATCGTCCGGCCCTTCTTGGAGGGACACCTCCAGCATTGAAAAAGGGTCGATTTCCATAGCGATGTCCGGGAACTGACGATTCCGACGAGACAAGTCCGTCCCTTGTCTTCAGTTCCAGTTGAACCGAAGATTTCTGTCGAGAAAACCGACGGAAAAGCCGATAAACATGGCCGAAAACGACCGCGATTCTCGTAGTAAACACCGATCGACAACCTGCCTACTGTTGAAATAAAATAATTAGAAACGTTAACCTCAGAGAAGGCATACACACTTTACGAGTACATGCAAAACGAAAAGCTGAAGAACATGAACAGTAAAGTTCAATTCCAATTTGCAGAAATCGATTAAACTTTGGTTGAATCGATAGTTTCCTGGGCTCTATCGATGTATGCAAGGAAAACACATAACTACATGAAAGGGCAGATGAAAGACGTGCACATTCAATCTACTTATTTGCTCTGATGATGGAAATAAATAAAGGACGAACCCATGTGAGAATTTAAATTTCACTTTTCGTTTTACCTTCAAGTTTCACTCCCGAGTTTCTATTTCAACTTCAGTTTCACTTGCAACTTTAGTTTTACTTCTTCCACCTTCTGTTTCATTTGCAAGTTCAGTTTTAATTTCTACTTTAGTTTAACTCTCATCTTCAGTTGAACATTCAGTTCTAGTTTTACTTTCACTTTCAACTTCAGTTTTACTTACATCTTCTGTCTCACAAGCCGAACATCGATAAAATAGCTATCGGCACTTTCGATTATTTCTAAGTATCTACTTGGAATCTGTCCAAGTTTGGACGAGGACTTCATAAATCAACTCTTTCAATAACTTTCGATTATTTCCACTCTGGGGCAAAATTTAAATTTCCACAAATCATTTTCAACTTCAGCAACTTTTGAAAATCCTGAGGCGGGAATTTCAGTGACATAAATTTTATTTTGGCAACACTTCACCTCTGACAGCTTTATCATCTTATCACATCAAGTCGTCGATTGTTCGTTGTTTATTTATTTTTATTTTTGGAAGTGAGTAATGTACGCTAGGCCATGCCTGTGATTCGTTTGCAATATTTTGTTAATTTTTAGCATAGAAAAATTGCTATTCTACGGATTCCCTCAGGCAGGATGGCCATGGTCTAAATACCATCTGTCTGGTAAGTATTAAAGTTGCTGCCAGTCGAAACCGCTTCATTGTTTTTGAAAATTGCGATTTATTGTTATTTTATCTAAAATAAGTCGGAAAGTATTCGAAGTGAAATTTGAAGCGTTACCGTTTAATCCACGGCCATACGGTACTTGTACGATAAATTTTACTTCCATACGGCATGTTAGCCTTGGTTTTATTTTGAAAAGAATACAAACATTATACGATAATTCGTGTCGTACGATAATGAAGCTCGTGTCATACGGTATTCAAATTTTTTCATCACCTTTCAAAAATTAACCTGAGTTTTATTCGTTTTCAAAATGGGCCAAAATTCGGAATTTTCCATTTTATGAGGGTTTTAATTAAATTGACGGAATGATTATTGACTTCAACGAAACGCCTACCATGCGGTCCATAATGTCCATAAGCTCCAGGGCATCCTACCGAAAACGAAGGTCTAGATCGACCATTTCCTAAGCACCTCAATTTTGTACTGGCAGGAAAATTTGATTGAATTTCATTTTTGATTTTAGAATTCCTGAAAACCGAATATGGAGCCGCCCCGTAAAAAACGGAGCGTTTTCTCCGTCGGCGAACTGCTCAGCAGCCTGTCGAACGATTCGGAGAAAAACGACAAAGCGTTGAAACTGGCCATGTTCAACGGGCTGGCCATAATTCTCGTCATAGTTTCGGCATTTACCGTCTGCGGCGTCTATTTCATACTCCAGCCGTTCATCAAACCTCTGCTGTGGGCGCTGCTTGTCGGCTCCACTTTGCATCCCATCAAACAGCTGATCGCCAATAAGCTGAGGACCCAGGTTCGTTTTGAAAATAGGCTAAAAATGGTACAATAATGGTGAAATTTTAGGTATTTGGTGCCTGATTTCCAAATTTTATTGCTGTGGCTGATAACTTATCAGTGATAAGGCAGCACTGATAAGCCAAGAGTATCATATGAAAGAGGATGATGATGAGGCGAATGATGATGATATGAGGAGGATAGTAATGAGGATGATGCTGTTATGAAGAGGAGGCAAATGACGATGAGGTTGATCTGGAGGAGGATGATGATGAAGGGTAAGCCAACATTGATGGGGATGATGATATATGAGGATGATGATGATGTGAGGTGGGGATTTGGGAATGTGGGAATTTGGATGATAATTAAGAGGAGGCAAGATGGTGTGGATGATCTGTAGGAGGACGAAGAGGATGATCTGAAGGAGGATAATGATGAAGAGGAAGCGAAAAATGATGAGGAAGATGATAATAAGGACTAAGAGGATGATGTGGAACATGATGATGATATGAGGGTGATAATTGTGAGGATGATGCTGATGATGAAGAGGAGGCAAATGATATGGAAGGTGCTGATGATGAGGAGGAATGATGACGAGAAAGCTGAGCGCCCTTCTACGCGTTCTCGGCTGCTGACCACTCGCAGCAAGCGAGTACTCATTTTGAACCCAATGCTATCCGATGGTCGATTTCATCAAATTCCCAAAATATTACCAGGTTGACATACTGGAGTCGTCGTCGCGCCCCATCTACGTCAACGTCCTGATGATGCCCTTATCCTGCGTCAACCAACTGTCAGATACCTGCGGCGACTTCCTCGTCACTCATGTGTCCATCATTGCCAAATTCATCGTCGGTCTCGCCGCCGTCGCTTTGAGTTACCTCTATACGCCGAATATCATCTGGCGCCTGTGCAACGTGTTTGTCGGGCTGAACCAATCGCTTCTCAATTTTGTACTCGACCTATTCAACAGCACGATGATCGTGAGTTACCGAAAATCCACCATTACCAAAATTACAAACCGAAATTTGTGTATCGATCACCGACAAGATAAATGATTTTTTCTAGGTTTTCAGCCTCTTGCTCAGCTTTCTGGCCGCTCTCATGTTCCTATGGAAACCGGAATACAAATTTCTCTTTTCCTGTACGTCGGCCGTCATCTGGATCGCCGGAACTGCCTGGACAGCGAATATTTTCTATTATTTCCGATTCCCCGTCTTCGTCCTTCTCCAGCTGTCGTTGGGCGGCGGCTACGTCTATTTGTTGACGTCCGAATGTGAGAATTATTGATGGCATTTACTACCTGATTTTAAGGGCTGTCTAGTCTGCCATATTTGGGAGTTTTTAACATTACTGTTCAAATATTAAGATTGATAAATTGGTTTGCCATATTAGCACATCAGTCTGCCACCTTTGCAAGTTAACCATATCTATTGCTAAGACTGCCGTTATGCCAGTTAGTCTGCCATGCTTGCAAATGGGGCCTCAACTTGCGGTCAGTCTGCCGCGTTGAATATTAGTCAACCCAATCAAATAATACAGTTTTTTGCCATATTTTACTGTAGGTAAGTGAAAGTAAGTTCCTTGGGTCTGCTACATATTAACAGTTTTTCAATCTTTCAGCTCGCACCGCCAACGAAGCTACTGCTGAAAAATCCCAAGAAAACGAAGTGAGTTCTGCGCAATTCTCAGATAAACATTACCATTTCTCATTTTTTACTTTTGGGTGAATCGGTCGATTTCCTCTTAACAGGACAACGTCTTCACGTTTTCTGGCAATGCACCGCCAACCGAAAACCCACCTATTACCAGGTATGCCGATTTCTGAGAGGGAAATTCAACTCATTTGATTTTAAATGAAAATTTAACGATTCGAATTTTACCTAACCACTTAACAATTCAACGGGTAGTTCGGGGAGCCCTTTGTAATGGTAACATTTTTGTCGAGAACTCCATTCTGGATTGGGTTGGTATAGAATCGACTTTAATTCTACAAGTTTTTTTTTTTTTTCAAAAAAAATGTTCAAAAAATTTTTTTCAAAAAAATGTTTTTTCAACACGTAACGCGACATTTTTTGCTGTTCCAGCCTATCGTACATCCGTTGGTTGGGGGTCGTCTGCGTCGGCGTCTTTCTCATCAGCATACCGTGGTTCCCGTATTTCATTTTGCTACTGTTCATCATCTACGTCGTCAAATTATTGTGTGAGTACCGCGGCAAAAAATATTCCTATCACCCCATTATCAATACAATTGATTTCAATTTGAGGCGTAATTTTTAATTTTTTTTCTAGTCATAAATTGCCCTGTATTGCAATTTTCGTTGTATATTTTATTGTTAGGTGATATCGTTTTTAGGTTATTCGTTCGGTGTTGTCGATACCGTCTACTGTCAGGTAGAGACGTCGCTGGCCGCTGTGAATTGCTGGTACGTCGAACGAAAGGACGTCCTCCTTCCACGTCCCCTGGATCATATGCTTCAAGTAGGTTATTTTACTTATTTAATTTTTGATCTATTACTATACCAAAATTGTGTAGTTTTTTTTTTTTCAATTGTCGGTACTTAGGTGCCTAAAAAATTTTTTTTTAAACAGCGAAAAATGCTAAAAACCAATTTGAATTGTTGCAGCTTTTCGGAAAAATGAGGGATCGATTTCTAGTCATTTTGAAAGATTGTTGCGATTCAGCTGCGGCGGTGGCAGTCATCATGGGACTGCTGATTTTCGGAATTTTCATCTCAGTCTTCTTCACAGTTCAAGTGAGCTTTGACGAAATCGGTTTATCCGCCCGGTTATTTTTATTCGTAATTAATTTGACGTTAATTTTTTTCAGGCCTATCGAGAAACGGTTTACTTGGTACAGACGGGAGGCAGTATAATCAACAATACGGTCGTACACAATCCGGAAATCCACCAAATGCTGCCCGAAGACTGGCAGACGACCATGGAAATGGCCCTTGATAACGCTTATCTCTACGTCAGAGACGCCCTTGCTAAATTGGTAAAATTCGCCTTAAAAATTCCATTATTGTATTCTTTATCGTCGTTTTGCTGGTTATACGACAAATTCACAAAAACTTTTTGCAGCGGCTTTCCCGCGGTTGTCAAAAAAAAAAATTTTTTTTTTCAACTGCTGCAGGTGAGAAATTTACTCAAAGGGAAGGGTATCAGCGACGAGAAAAGTTTCGAACTCGAAAAAGGAGCTATCGAACTTTGGGACAGAGCCTATCAGGCGTGGGTGATGCCCAATCAGCCGGCCATCGGGCCCACGGTCACACCGGACGCGGTTTTATCTTCTTGCTACAATTTCGTGGAACGGCTCAAAAAAACTCCCGGTCAGTTGGAAAATAAGGGATTTTTTTAATTTTGCATAAAACTAAATTGGTATTTTTAGAAAAAAATCAAAATAATTTTACGATTTAGATTATACTGGTACTTTGTATGATTTAAATTAAAAAAATAATGAAAAAAATTCTCAATTTGAATAAAATTTAAAATTAATAATATAGAAGTGATTTTTACTTTGCAGAGGTGATGAGCTGGAATTCCGCCAAGGATTTCATACAGGAAAACATGTCAACGCTGCAGACGGGTTTCGACTCGGTATGGTCAATACTACGAGGTAACATGTCCCTACTTTTGGGGATATTTTCCACACTGTTTTCCCTCGTTTTTGGCGGCGGACTGTCCGTCATCAATTTCACGCTCCATTCCGTGAGTTGTACATTATTTCATAGTTTAATATCAGTTTTTTATTAACAAAAAAATGTTATTGAAAATTTTTTTTTTGTATTTTCAGGTGGTTTTTTTGACTGCTCTATTCTACCTGCTCAGCTCGAGCCGAGAGCTTTACAAACCGGTCGAGATGATAACTCAAATGAGCCCTAAATATGGAAATAAGTTCGTCCTTTTGTATTTTCAGCCCTCTAGTAGGACAGACTTGCGATGCATAAATTTGCCTTCATAAGAATTTCCCAAATTTTTTAGGAACTTAGTTTTTACTACTTGTCACTTTCATTCCCATTCTTCAATATATTTTTCAAATTTATTTACATTCTAATTTTTTTATTAAATACATATTAAATCGTCGTCTGAGGCGCAGCATGGCACATCTAACAATTTGGCAGTTTTTAGGTAAAACAGAAAATCATGTTTACTCTCTGTGCCACATCACTGCTCGGTTTCAGATTCGCTAAATTCGTCGTGGAACCCACCGAAATATCCCTTAGATACGCTTGGATACCTATGTTAATGCATTCGAAAATAATTGATTTTTCCTTTTTCCTGAAAATTTGCCAAATGTTAGATGTGCCATGCTGCGCCTCAGACGACGAAATACAATATTTTTAAATAAATATTCTTCAACTTTAGAATTTTTTGGTTTCTCATTTAATTTCATTGAAACTTTTTCCCAATTTCAATTTTTCTAGTTTTGCCGCATCGCAGACAAATTTATGTTTGCTCTAATTCTTATCACAATTTCTTGATTGAAATTCGTTTCGTCATTTTCAGGCTCGCCACGGCCGTTGAACTTTCTTGCCGGGAAGTGCTTGCTGCTTCTGCGAAACTATCCGTCTTTTACGGCATGTGGACATGGCTCATCCACATGCTGTTCCAGAGCAATCTAGTTTACATGCCTGCAGGTAATACCCCCCCCCCCCTTCACCTTGAAATATATTATGACACGTCCTTAGTATTCGGTATTACATGTGAATGAGTCCTTTTTATAATTTATAGTTCAATAAGTCACATTTACGTGTAAGTCTTCCTTACTCATGATTGCTCTGCTCAACTTGCTATTGAGTCTGCCATATTTTTCGAATATGCCGCATTTGCGGCTGAGTCTGCCATATTTTTGGGTCTGCCACATTTGCAAGTGAGCCTGCCACATTTTGTGAGTCTGCCACATTTTGCGAGTCTGCCACATTTGGGAGTGAGTATGCCATATTTTTTGAGGCCGCCATATTTTGCGAGTCTGCCATATTTCTGGGTCTGCCACATTTTGCAAGTCTGCCACATTTGGGAGTGAGTATGCTATATTTTTTTGAGTCTGCCATATTTTGCAAGTCTGCCATATTTTTGGGTCTGCCACATTTGCAAGTGAGTATGCCATATTTTGTGAGTCTGCCATATCGTCGGCACCACGCCATAACCGCGAAACTGTACAGTAATAACGAGCAGTTTCGCGGTTATGGCGTGGTGCCGACGATATTTTGGGTCTGCCACATTTGCAAGTGAGTCTGCCACATATGTGATTGAGTATGCCATATTTATCGAGTCTGCCGCATTTGCGGGCGAGTCTGCCATTTTTTGAGTTTGCCACATTGGCAAGTGAGTCTGCCTTATTTTGCAAGTCTGCCACAATTGGGAGTGAGTATGCCATATTTTTTGAGGCCGCCATATTTTGTGAGTCTGCCATATTTTGGGTCTGCCACATTTGCAAATGAGTCTGCCACATTTGGGAGTGAGTATGCCATATTTTTTGAGGCCGCCATATTTTGTGAGTCTGCCATATTTTTGGGTCTGCCACATTTGCAAGTGAATCTGCCACATTTGTGAGTGAGTATGCCATATTTATCGAGTCTGCCGCATTTGCGGGCGAGTCTGCTATTTTTTGAGTTTGCCACATTGGAGAGTGAGTCTGCCTTATTTTGCGAGTCTGCTACAATTGGGAGTAAGTATGCCATATTTTTTTGAGTCTGCCATATTTTGCAAGTCTGCCATATTTCTGGGTCTGCCACATTTTGCGAGTCTGCCACATTTGGGAGTGAGTATGCTATATTTTTTTGAGTCTGCCATATTTTGCAAGTCTGCCATATTTTTGGGTCTGCCACATTTGCAAGTGAGTATGCCATATTTTGTGAGTCTGCCATATCGTCGGCACCACGCCATAACCGCGAAACTGTACAGTAATAACGAGCAGTTTCGCGGTTATGGCGTGGTGCCGACGATATTTTGGGTCTGCCACATTTGCAAGTGAGTCTGCCACATATGTGATTGAGTATGCCATATTTATCGAGTCTGCCGCATTTGCGGGCGAGTCTGCCATTTTTTGAGTTTGCCACATTGGCAAGTGAGTCTGCCTTATTTTGCGAGTCTGCCACAATTGGGAGTGAGTATGCCATATTTTTTGAGGCCGCCATATTTTGTGAGTCTGCCATATTTTTGGGTCTGCCACATTTGCAAGTGAGTCTGCCACATTTGTGAGTGAGTATGCCATATTTATCGAGTCTGCCGCATTTGCGGGCGAGTCTGCTATTTTTTGAGTTTGCCACATTGGAGAGTGAGTCTGCCTTATTTTGCGAGTCTGCTACAATTGGGAGTAAGTATGCCATATTTTTTGAGGCCGCCATATTTTGTGAGTCTGCCATACTTCTGGGTCTTCCACATTTGCAAGTGAATCTGCCACATTTGGGAGTGAGTATGCCATATTTTTTGAGGCCGTCATATTTTGCAAGTCTGCCACATTTGCAAGTGAGTATGCCATATTTTGTGAGTCTGCCATATCGTCGGCACCACGCCATAACCGCGAAACTGTACAGTAATAATGAGCAGTTTCGCGGTTATGGCGTGGTGCCGACGATATTTTTGGGTCTGCCACATTTGCAAGTGAGTCTGCCACATTTGTGAGTGAGTATGCCATATTTATCGAGTCTGCCGCATTTGCGGGCCAGTCTGCCATTTTTTGAGTTTGCCACATTGGAGAGTGAGTCTGCCTTATTTTGCGAGTCTGCTACAATTGGGAGTAAGTATGCCATATTTTTTGAGGCCGCCATATTTTGTGAGTCTGCCATACTTCTGGGTCTTCCACATTTGCAAGTGAATCTGCCACATTTGGGAGTGAGTATGCCATATTTTTTGAGGCCGTCATATTTTGCAAGTCTGTCACATTTTTGAGTGAGTATGCCGTATTTATCGAGTCTGCCTCATTTGCGGGTGAGTCTGCATATTTTTGGGCCTGCCGCATTTGCAAGTGAGTCTGCCATTTTTTGAGTTTGCCACATTGGCAAGTAAGTCATATTCGCGAGTGAATCTGCCATATTTTCGAGTCCACATATGGAACGGCTTTTCGAGCGGGCCTGCAATATTTAAGCTGAGTCTGCCACCTGTGGGAACGAGTATGCCATTTTTATTTTTGGGTATGCCCCACACGCAAGCGTGCCTGTCTTAATTACTTTCGATTCTGCCATTTTCGCTAGCAAGTCTGCCACGTAGGCGAGTGAGAATGCCATATGTTTACGGTTGAGTCTGCTGCATATTTACGAGTGAGCCCACCGTATTCGCTGTTCTTTCATGTTCCTTCTTCAACCTTGAATTTCCATCAGGGATACCAACGTTCTCGATATTTTACCATTTCAGTGTTTGCCGGCGTCCTGGGCGTTATACCAATTTTGGGCACGTACTGGGCCTGCTTGCCCGCCATATTGGATCTGTGGCTAATGCAGGGAAGTAAACTCAGAGCTCTCGGTCTATTTCTCGCTCAAATATTTCCGACTACAGTTATCGAAACAACTGTCTACAACGAAATAAAAGGGTATGAAAATCCGTATTTTCTCTTTCGATTTTGAAATCGGTAAACGATTGCTGAATTCTTGCCAATTTTTTTACCCAGGAGCGGCCATCCCTATCTGACCGGCCTCAGCATCGCCGGCGGTATGTTCTGGCTGGGCATCGAAGGAGCCATCGCTGGACCGCTCGTGCTCTGCTTTCTATTTACGATTTTGAACATGCTCTCCGGCCTCGAAAATATAAACGTCAAGGTGAATTTTCAATGTTATGAAAATAGGTAACTTTTCGCTCCCTAGGTATTAGGTTAGCCAATATTTTGTTCCCTTCACAAAGTCTGTACAAAAAGCTTCATCCCGAAGTTCTTTTCACAAAATCCCATTTACAGTTTTCAAAGTTCCTCCCCAAAGTGCGATTCGCAATCCTCTTCAACAAGTTCCTTTCCAAAGTTCCCTTCACAGGACCTTCTCTGAAGAAAGGTCCATTCCCAAAGAACTTTTCACCAAGTTCCCTCTGCAGAGTTCTTTTCCAAGGTTTCCTTCTCAAAGTTCCTTTCTCACACTTTTTGTCCCAAAATTCGCTCCTCAAAGTTCTCTTCTGGAAGTTCCAAAGTGCCAAAATTCAATGCACAAAATTCCCTTCAGAAAGTTCCTCTCCGAAGTTCCATTAACAAAGTTCGATACCGAAATTCCCTTCCCATATTCCACGTTTTATGTTCCGTTTCAAGTTCCACAAAAATGGTATTCTCAATGCTGACATTTTTCCAGGTTCCATGATGTTCGTACCCGACGCACCTGTCGTACATCAGGTCGTTCTCGTCGCGGCCTTGGAAACGTAACTCGTGCTGACATTTCCGTTCCTAGAATTAACCGAAAATGTTACCAGACTTAACCAAACGGCCAATGTCCAGGAGTTTGTAGTCATTTTTTATGAATTGGAGCTTAACTGCATGACCAATTAATCGCAAGATATAAACGAGAGATTATTACGCTGGGTTCGTTTTCCTTTTAACTAATTTCATCAATTATTGTACTTTTGGGCTCATTTAATAATAAGATAATGAATACGTAGCTAGCCGAATTAACGTTTTTCAGATGTATGGTGAAATAGATCATTAAATGATCAACAAATTTTGTTGTTGTACCCTCAGGAAACACTAATGTTGAAGATTTACCTAATTTGCGCCCATGGCGCACAAGTGTGCATTTTTTGCGTTTACTAACCATTCCATGGAGGCATTCCTCGCTTTTTTAACTTCAGTTTGAGAACTTTTTCAAGTAAAAAAATAGTTTTGAACCTCAATTAAGTAGTTTTTTCCACATTCGTTCAAATAACAGCTTTTTAGATTTCAACTACGAGCCGAATAATCTATAGTTGAATTAAATGTTAACCGAAAGAAACGGTTGTGCGTGTCCGTCCTAGTTGAAAGTCGGTAGACGTTTTCTGAATTGGTGTAACATCTTTCGAGAAATTTCGTATTTCTGCATAATACACCCATTTTTTGGGAAATTCGCAATTTTTTTTTTGTTTTTTGCAATTCGTAGGCTGTGATATTGTTGCTGACGTTTCGCTTGTTTTACCTCAACCTACAGCTATTTACGCTTTGTGATTAATGTTACAGACCAAGGGAGATTAACCTGCTTTAGCTATTTATTGAAGTTAACGAGACTCCTAATACAATTGCACAATTTTAATTATGGAATTTTGTTGAATAAAATGCTGATTTTACACTTGAAATGATAATTTGCGTTTTTTATGAATAAAGAGCTCCTACCTACAACGCAATATTGACAAATTTCGGATTTCAGACACTCTATCCACCTACCGGAAATATGGGTGCCAAAAAAAAATGAAAAAGGGGTACCACAAAAAAAAAAAAAAAAAAAATCGATGGTCGGATAGGAAAATAACTTTATTGGATCGATTTTTGACACAAACTCTCGCGATGCGAGACAGGCTCATGATCTGCTTATCGCTAATTTTAAGGCAAGATTCTCGATAGTTTAATCGTGGCGATAGTTTTACGTAGAAATTATCGTTAATACATAGGCCAATTTCCAGCATTGAGTCTTGTTCGCACTAAAATTATGGCACAATTGATCGGATCCGTAGGATGGAAAAAATTGTAATAGTAAAATTGTTATCGGAATATTAGGAACGTGGAAGTAGGCTGAGTAATTCATTCATTATCCTACAAAATCGACGCTCTGGTTCATGAGATGATGAAACATGAGGCCTGACGGTGGTTTAGAGAAATTTCCAGGGTGATAAATCCGAATTCGTTTTTGACCTTGACGAAGAGGTTCCGTTTAAACCCAAATTTCGAAACGAACACTCCATTATTTTTCCACAAGCAGGTGCTATTAATACTCGAAATTTAACGCTGAACACGCCCATATGTAAAATGCCTTCTTCGTGCGTTTTTTGCCAAAAAACTACCAAAAACGTAATTTTTCTGTCTATTTTGAGGTTTTGTCCGCTTTTCTGCAACACCAACCGTACCTAACTAAACCGATATAATTTTTCCGTATACTTGTTACATTTCTGCGTCAAATGCAACCAACTGCACTTCGGTAGGTGCAATAGCCGATTTTTGGCGACTGTTTGAAGTTTTTGTTTGGATAAAACTTTAAACAGTTGCCAAAAATCGACTATTTAACTTACCGGGGTGCGGTTGGTCTCATTCGACGCAGAAATGGAACGAGTACATGGCAAAATTTTGTCGGCTTGGCCAAGTGTTGTAGGTTTTGCAGAATCGTCAGAATGGTGAATAAAAATCTTCAAAATCGATGGATTTCTCAACAAAAAAATCAGACCCTTCAACTTTTCAATTTTTCTAGAGGAATAGCATCTGTTCGTTGAAAAATGATGAAGTTGGGAATAAAGTGAGTTTTTTGAAAGTTTGGGTAGGTACTGCAAAGCGGAACGTCCACGCTGAGAGCCTCGGATTTGGATTCATCACTCGAAAATCACCAGAACCAAACGGCATAAGGTCAATTTTTTTGAGAATAGTAAAATTTAGTTCGAGGCTTAGAAACGTCAAAAGAAGCAAGAAGCAATACCTTAATTTCAAAATGACGGAATTATGTTTTCAAAATATTTCTGCAACGCTCCTTCTCCTTAGGGCGGCAGGGCACGCACGGGACAGCTTCGGTCAAGCCAACACCTGGCAGTTCACTGTCCTTTACTTAATATGAGTCTCTCCGTCCAGTGGAGCATTCGCTTCTTTTCAACGAACTCTCAATCTCAATCAGTCTAAAATTCTACGAACTTGAGAATAAATAGTTCAAAAATCTTATCAAAATAAACTCGAATAAATAGCGAATAAATTATTCTCCATACGACTAAGGCACAAAAACAGAATCACCGCGGAATGTTATTTATGGAATCGAAGAGTCAACGGGAATCGGAAAACGGGAAATGCGACGTTACTTCAAGCGCCATAAAGTAACGTTAATAACCTTCCATCAGCAGGGTAGGGGAGGATCAGAACATGGGAGGATATGTCCCTAACCTTCTATTAACAGTTCAAGTCGTAACCTCCCATAAAAATCGTCTATTCCAAGATTTTTTGAATGAAAAATGCGACGGAAAAGTGGAAAAAGCATTTTTGCACTGATGTTTTATCAATATTTGAAAAATTACCAACCACTGCAAAGAAACTGTAGTCTTGTGATCAGGGTTAGGGTCATACAGTGATACTCCGTCTCCTTCGCGAGACGACGAAGGAGACGGAGTATCACTGTATGACACTAACCCTGATCACGTGACTACAGCATAGCAATACGGGTCGATTATTCATCATCACTGCAAAGAAAGTTTAACTTTTTGATTTTTTCCCAAAAATAATACCTACCAATAGACATTTTTATGAGCCAAAATCATGACAAGGCAATTTTTACAGCTAGCAAGCAATGGTTTAAGGCGAAACGTATTTTCGAGCGATATCGGAAAATATCAATATTTAGCCAAATGGGATACAACCTAAAATTGACACGCTTATATTCGAGTAGTATTCGTACGACGATTATCTCAGTATCACAATGTCGGATTTACCTGAAGACGAGCGATATCCGTTTCGAAAAATAGAGTAACGACAATAAAAAACGGCTCGCAGTCGCAAAAATATTCGCAATCGTGCAGGCGTATTTTTTCGATACGTACACCGATCATGTTCATCTAAAAACAGAACAAAAACAGAAAGGCCATCGACTGAGCGGATATTTACAGTAATTATCGCTTAATATCGAGCAGTTAATCGGCGGAATAACAGTTATCGTAGCTTAAAATGGAAACGTAACAACGGAGGAATGCCGATTTTGAAAGTAGTTAAATTTCAACGTCATCATGGGGGGGGGGGGGTGAAATCATTATGAGATGATGGACCAGTAGTAAATAATATTTACATATTATGTCAATTTCAGGCGGGTAGGCAACAAAAATTGAAATTTTTGAAGTCATCTCTAGATCCTGGATCTCTGGATACTTTTTAAGTGTTTTCGGACGATTTAAAGATAACAATGCCCTACAAAAAATCGATTTCGTACTTC
Source organism: Nesidiocoris tenuis (assembly GCA_036186465.1). Lineage (NCBI taxonomy): Eukaryota > Metazoa > Arthropoda > Insecta > Hemiptera > Miridae > Nesidiocoris > Nesidiocoris tenuis. The sequence continues at coordinate 880,119 of AP028918.1, forward strand.
AAGAGGTTCGATGCTGGTTCTGGGGGTTTTCTAGGCTGGTAAATCCTAATCCAAAACCCGTTTTGCCCCTTGACGTAGGGTTTTCGCTGTGCAGTAATGCTGCAAAACCTTGCTCGATTTCCAGCTGCATTATTTTTCAACTAGAAGGTGTCATTCATGCAGGGATACTGCTAAACACGCCCATATGTAGGTTGATGGGTCTGAAATCCTTCCGTCGTGCGCTTTTCGCCAAGAAACTACCCAAAAACGCGATTTTTCACCCCTTTCGAAGATTTTCTTTCACTATTCCGACAATTGTGCAAAACCTACAATGCTTGGACAAACCGACAAAATTTTCTCGTATTCTTGGAACATTTCTGCGTCGAATGCAACCAACCGCACCTCGGTAGGTGCAATAACCGATTTTTGGCGACAGTTTAAATATGAGTCAAATATCAGCAAAAATTCGTTACCGGTTCGGGATAAAACTTTAAATAGTCGCCAAAAATCGGCTATTGTACCTATCGAGGTGCGATTGGTCGCATTCGACGCAGGAATGTACCAAGTATACGAGAAAATTTGGTTGGATTGATTAAGTAAAGTAGATTTTGCAGAATCGTCAAAATAGTGAACATCAATGTTCAAAAATGGAGAAAAATCACGTTTTTCGGCAAAAAACCGCACAAAGGAAGCATTTTAGACCCATCGACCTACTCATGGGCGTGTTCAGCGTTAAATTTCCTGTATTTATAGCACCTGATTGTTGACGAGTAACAAAACTCTAAATTAGGACCTGTGTTTTTTGAAAATTTGTGTTCCGCAAAACCTCTACGTCGAGAAGCAAAATGGATTGAGTATTCAGGTTTGGCAACCCTAGAAAACTACCTAAACCTAACTACCAGAGCTGTTGAACAGTATGAGATCGATTTTTTTAGAAGTGCAACTGGACCGTGCACAATTTTCTTGCCGGAGTCGGAAAAAATTCCTGTAAACACCTGCCGCTCGCATGTGTTTGGTTTTGAGTGAAAGTTGGGGTGCGGTCATGGGGGGGGGGGTAGACATCACCAGCGCCGCCACACCAGGCGACGACCCTGATCAGAGGATAATCGAGGAATCGTGGTTGGAGGAAAATCAATGGAAATTCGGGCTCTGACGACTTTTGCCATGGGAAGAGACCTGATGGGTGATTTTTTTTTGATTAGCTGAAACTCTGTTTCGGCTCCTTCACTTTTCCAGCTGAGGAAAGACGAACTTCTCGAAGACAAAATCGACGTCGGGTGCCGACAATCTGCTCAAAAATCAAGTCGCTTGGCGATCATCCGGCGGAATCGCGTCGATTTTCTCGTCCTTCTTCGGGATCCGGTCCTTGACGAGGTAGACGTCCATGTTGTCCTTCCCTTTGACGAAGACCGTCCCCCTCCGCTCGAGGTTGTACCGCTGGCCGAGGATCGGGACGCAATTGACGGGCACTTGTATCTGGTTGGCGACGCCGGTCGTGTCCATGCGGCTGGCGATGTTGACAGCGTCGCCCCAGATGTCGTAGTGCAATTTGTTCGTGCCGATAACGCCGGCCGTCACGTCGCCGAAATTGTAGCCGACCCTGGCGATCCGGAGATCAAAAATTGAAAAATAATTTTGGGAAAAATAGGCTTAAATGGGGAAAAAATCGTGGAAAAAGCTGTTTCAGGTAACAGTTTTTGGAACCACTGAACCAATTTCGACTTATTGGATTTAAAATTGCAGGTGATTCTTGTACAAGTAACGGAAACATAAAAAGGTGTCTTTTTAGACATTAGAATACTGGAAAACCTTTCTGAAGTGCTCAACCGAGTTTTACGGGCTTAAAAACGGGTCAAAATGACAGTTTTTATTTTAAAAAAATTTTTTTTGTCGATTGTACCTCAGGATGAAGCGGAACGAGAGCATGTGAGCGTTGAAATTCTCTATGGCCCCCTGAAGGGCGAAGGCGAATTCCATCAATTGGAACAAATGCTCGTGGCTGTCCTTGAGCCGAGACGCCGGATCCAAACCGGAAGCCGCCATGAAAGTAGCGCCGATGGTTTTGATCTTTTCGACCATCGAAAACTGCTCTCGGTCGAGAAGGTCGTCGAAGTCGCTCACCTTGAAGCCAAAAAAAGTAGCGTGAGGGTTTAATTTGGATGAACTTCGTAAAAATAATTTCGAATTACGGCACAGGCATTCCTCACCAATTCGTTCAGGAAACGTAGGCATTCCTTGCCGTACATGAACGACTCGTCGTACATTTCGTCGAAGTTGATCACCGTGGCGAATATGATACCGACGCTTTTTATATCTTCGGAATATCGAAATCTGTAGGACGAAATAGAAAAATCCGGTAGTGGAAAACTGTGATCTGAGATGAAATGGAGCTTTACGGAACTTTGAGAGTGGTACTTCGTGATGGTACTTTGTGAATGGAACTTTGTGATGGTACTTTGAGAACAGAACTTTGTGACGGTACTTTGTGAACAGAACTTTGTGAGTGGTACTTCGTGATGGTACTTTGTGAATGGAACTTTGTGATGGTACTTTGAGAACAGAACTTTGTGACGGTACTTTGTGAATGGAACTTTGTGATGGTACTTTGTGAATGGAACTTTGTGATGGTACTTTGAGAACAGAACTTTGTGACGGTAGAATGGAACTTTGTGATGGTAATGGAACTTTGTGATGGTACTTTGTGAATAGAACTTCGTGATGGTACTTTGTGAATGGAACTTTGTGATGGTACTTTGTGAATGGAACTTTGTGATGGTACTTTGTGAATGGAACTTTGTGATGGTACTTTGTGAATGGAACTTTGTGATGGTACTTTGAGAACAGAACTTTGTGATGGTACTTTGAGAACAGAACTTTGTGAGTGGTACTTCGTGATGGTACTTTGTGATGGTACTTTGTGAATGGAACTTTGTGATGGTACTTTGTGATGGTACTTTGAGAACAGAACTTTGTGGCGGTACTTTGTGAATGGAACTTTGTGATGGTACTTTGTGAATGGAACTTTGTGATGGTACTTTGAGAACAGAACTTTGTGATGGTACTTTGAGAACAGAACTTTGTGACGGTACTTTGTGAATGGAACTTTGTGATGGTACTTTGTGAATGGAACTTTGTGAATAGAACTTTGTGGTGGTACTTTGTGACTGGAACTCTGTGATGGTACTTTGAGAACAGAACTTTGTGAGTGGTACTTCGTGATGGTACTTTGTGAATGGAACTCTGTGATGGTACTTTGAGATGGTACAGAACTTTGTGACGACTTTGTGAATTGTGAATGGATGGTATGGTACTTTGTGAATGGAACTTTGTGATGGTACTTTGAGAACAGAACTTTGTGAGTGGTACTTCGTGATGGTACTTTGTGAGTGGTACTTTGTGATGGTACTTTGTGAATGGAACTTTGTGATGGTACTTTGAGAACAGAACTTTGTGACGGTACTTTGTGAATGGAACTTTGTGATGGTACTTTGTGAATGGAACTTTGTGATGGTACTTTGAGAACAGAACTTTGTGACGGTACTTTGAGAATGGAACTTTGTGATGGTACTTTGTGAATGGAACTTTGTGATGGTACTTTGTGAATGGAACTTTGTGATGGTACTTTGAGAACAGAACTTTGTGACGGTACTTTGTGAATGGAACTTTGTGATGGTACTTTGAGAACAGAACTTTGTGACAGTACTTTGTGAATGGAACTTTGTGATGGTACTTTGTGAATGGAACTTTGTGATGGTACTTTGAGAACAGAACTTTGTGATGGTACTTTGAGAACAGAACTTTGTGAGTGGTACTTCGTGATGGTACTTTGTGATGGTACTTTGTGAATGGAACTTTGTGATGGTACTTTGTGAATGGAACTTTGTGATGGTACTTTGAGAACAGAACTTTGTGGCGGTACTTTGTGAATGGAACTTTGTGATGGTACTTTGTGAATGGAACTTTGTGATGGTACTTTGAGAACAGAACTTTGTGATGGTACTTTGAGAACAGAACTTTGTGACGGTACTTTGTGAATGGAACTTTGTGATGGTACTTTGTGAATGGAACTTTGTGAATAGAACTTTGTGGTGGTACTTTGTGACTGGAACTCTGTGATGGTACTTTGAGAACAGAACTTTGTGAGTGGTACTTCGTGATGGTACTTTGTGAGTGGTACTTTGTGATGGTACTTTGAGAACAGAACTTTGTGACGGTACTTTGTGAATGGAACTTTGTGATGGTACTTTGTGAATGGAACTTTGTGATGGTACTTTGAGAACAGAACTTTGTGAGTGGTACTTCGTGATGGTACTTTGTGAGTGGTACTTTGTGATGGTACTTTGAGAACAGAACTTTGTGACGGTACTTTGTGAATGGAACTTTGTGATGGTACTTTGTGAATGGAACTTTGTGATGGTACTTTGAGAACAGAACTTTGTGATGGTACTTTGAGAACAGAACTTTGTGAGTGGTACTTCGTGATGGTACTTTGTGATGGTACTTTGTGAATGGAACTTTGTGATGGTACTTTGTGAATGGAACTTTGTGATGGTACTTTGAGAACAGAACTTTGTGATGGTACTTTGAGAACAGAACTTTGTGACGGTACTTTGTGAATGGAACTTTGTGATGGTACTTTGTGAATGGAACTTTGTGAATAGAACTTTGTGGTGGTACTTTGTGACTGGAACTCTGTGATGGAGCTTTGTGATGGAACTTTGTGAATAGAACTTCGTGATGGTACTTTGTGAATGGAACTCTGTGATGGTACTTTGAGAATGGAACTTTGTGATGGTACTTCGTGAATGGAACTCTGAGTTGGTACTTTGTGAATAGAACTTTGTGATGGTACTTTGTGAATAGAACTTTGTGATGGTACTTTGTGAATAGAACTTTGTGATGGTACTTTCTGAACGAAACTTTGTGATGGCAATATGCAAATGGCATTTTATTACTCGGCAATATTACTAAGCTTTATTTCGCATAATGCGTACCTGGTGTTCGATTTCAAATGTTCGGCCACATGCTTGGGAATTATGTTGTACAACAGTTTCTCCGCTTGGACCTTCATTTCTTCGACTTTCGCTTTATCCTTGGCGGCGACTGCATTGCTGTGGAAGCTGAGCCGGTAGCTTTTCTCGAACTCTCGATTGAGGAACCAGACGAGGAGAACTAAGAGTAGAACGCTGAGGAAGATTTCCGCCAAGAAGAAATAACTCCGTCGGAGGGTCTCGATTTGGGCGTCGGACAGAGCGAAATTCGGATGTTCCGTGTCCATGGGGTACAACGGCGGCTTGGACGGGTAATCGCTTTCGCTCGGATAGTCGTAGAGGAATTTGACGGCGTAGGAAAGGCCGAAGCTCGCTTTGGTCAAATTGTAAATGGCTTCGTCGAAAGTGGCGTTGTCAACCGACCAGAGCTGCGGGTTGGCGACGACCGCCGACGTTGTCAGCAGCAGGTACATCAGGCCGCCCAGTGTGGCCAACGAGCTCTTCATCCAGCAATTGAGTTGCGTGAAATTGCAGAAGTGGACGAGGCCCACGAAAACGGAGCAGCTGTAGACGTGTAGGGATTCGTTCGACGAGGAAGCGAGCTCGACGTGCGACAGGGCCGCCAACAGAGGCAGCGAGACGAGCGTGCCGCCAATCACGTGCCAGGGGTACCAACTTAAGCAGGGGCGCGTCAATTTGGACACGAGCGGCCGTACCATAGAGTAGAGGCATGTCACGATCACCAACAGTTGAATGGCAAGAAGCAGAAGGAACACGATGCGCCAGGATAGGCTGGACGAGTAGGTGAACAACAAGGACAGGGATATCGAGGTGAAGACCTGCAAAAGACGGTGAGAGAGAATAAAACGAAGTTTTGGTTATTGATGAGATGAGAGCTGTATTCTTGGAAATTGTACCCAACGAAATAGCGATTACTCACGATGAATGAAATTGTGATGTCAAAATACGTGTTAAAACGTGAAGTGGCCAAAGTCCGCGATCGGTTCGTTCCGCTCGTTTCCCTGTGCGCTCTTTCCCGATATTCCACTTCCATGTCGGGATATTTGAACAGTAAGCTCCAACTTTTCAAGGGCGGCAGTTCGAAGTAGCTTTTATCCGATCTGCTGTTATCCTGTTGGGAAACCGAGGAGACAAAGAAATCAATCGTCATAGCTGTGAACTGATGGCGGGCGCTTTTGACGGAAAGGCATCACAGTCGATAAATTGGTAAAACGGAAAGGCGTCACAAATGCGATCACGATTAACGTATCGTACCAACCTGAACGCATCGTATCAACTGCAAGTCGGACTGTTTTCTGATTTTTTGAAAACACGCACCCAAGTCGGTCAACGGTGTGGGTATTCGGCTCTTGCATTTTCCTAGACAAGAAAAATAAACGTGAGGTAAACGATAGATTTTGTAGATTACTTTTTTACTATTTACTATTATTTTGTAAAGTCGATCAACGCTTACCTTGATACGACCCATTCAGAGACGATTGGCTCGACGTGTAATAACCGCTAACCCTATGAAAGTCGTTCGGCGACACTCCGCTGAGCGAAAACAACTGAAATAAATAGCAAAATAGCATTTAGAAACAATTGAAAAATTTCTCTCAAAATAAAACATATAAGTCAGAAAAATATAAATTGTAAACTACACACAGCAAAACCCTGCATACTAGTTTGTAACCAAGTTTGTTCAAAGAATGACAAAAAACATGTATTACCTACTTTTCGAATAACTATAGAATTAGGTAAATTCTAAAAAAAAACTCAAATTCAATTAATGAAGAAACATAAATTGACTTTTTCAGAATTGCAAAAGTGCGATGTCACATATCCAAAAGCGTACGATAACAGCGTACGCTTACCTGCTGCTGTATGCTACTCCGCCTGCTGTTACTTCGGATGCCTGAGTCTTTTCGGCTATTGACCGAATGACTATAGCTAAGGTCGTCCTTAGGAACTTCGAGTTGATTGTTAGTCGTCTAGAATTGGACACAGCGACACGACGTTGAGACACGACACAAAGACGAGGACAAAATTAGCGAATTTTCCTCACTTTTACGTTATTTCGATACAAAATAAAACGAGTCGGCATGCACCATAGGTAGACAATGTTATCATATTTACCACAATAATTTACCACAATGTCAGACAATTTGACACTTCATACAAAAGTATGCCAAAAAAATATGTCGAATTTGCCTCAATCGGACGATTCTGACATCAAATATGTCAATAAGGAATTTCAAATTTGCCCCAACGTCAGAAGATTTTGCCTCCAAAATTATGACGTAACATCAAAACCGAATCCAACAAACATGCCACCAAATTAGGCGTTGGTTTCATTATAGTCAATTTTTCCCCAAAATAGTTGACAAAATTACAAGACGAGACTGGAAATACTCCCCTATGGACACAAATGGACACAACTGGACGCAACTGGACACCCTTTTTCACAAATGAACATAACAAACGATCCACAGTTGCTAAATTAATAGACAATAGAAATAACAAAAAAAAAAAAAATGATATGAAAAATGGACTGACCTTTTCAATAGGGGAAGGTTCGCCGGAAGATGATACTTTGTATGTTTTCTGCACTTTCCCGTTCTCCATGTCTGCGAATTATTTTCAAAAGACAAACCATGTAACCAACGAATTAATGTATAGTTATTATAATTCACCAACAAGTAAGACTGAATTAATTTCCCATAATACTATAACTGGGCCATCGCGCGTGGAATATTTTCATGGCTGGTGTGCGCCCGGGTGGCAGTTTTCAACAACCAAGCAGAACCCCGGGTGTCAGTTAGGTAAAAAACTGCTGGAGGAGATTCGGGGGGCTGTTGTCAAATGCAGAGCAAGACCCCGGGTGGCAGTTGAGTGTAATACGGTTGGTAGGGGTTCAGGTGGCAGTTGCCAACGTCACAGAAAGACCCCGGGGGGCAGTTGGGTGGAAAACCTGCTGGTAGGAGTTCACGCAGCAGTTGTCAACAACATAAAAGGACACTGGGAGGCAGTTGGGTGAAAAACTGCTTTTAGGGATTGGGTGGCAGTTGGGTATAAGGGTAGTTGGAGTTTGTGTGGCAATTGTTCATAGCACTGCAAGACAACTGGTGGCAGTTGGTGGAAGAACCGGCTGGTCGGGGGTGTCAACAACAGAGCAAGAACCCAGGTGGCAGTTAAGTAAAAAAACGCTGGTGGGGGTTCAGGTGACAACAAACGCGTCGCGGCCCTTAGTATTTATATGATTCTTCTGTAAGACGGGTAAACATTTCTCGAAAATGTCAACAGTCACCTGAACAATTCAACTTGAGCCTCGAATACTTCCAAGACGGCGGAGGTTTCCTAGCTGATATCAGCAGCGGACCGCTGCCCATTACTGAACGTCCGTCGTCGGCCTGACCGTTGTGCATCGACATGTTCGGCAGCGAAGTCGCTTTCCCGTCGTCGGTCAGGCTGTCGGCAGAAACGTCGAGCAGATGACGCGATGGGATGGCCACGTTGAGCGACGGAGTGTGCGGTGTCGATTGGTCCGAATTCAGTCTGGGGGGGGAACCAAAATAAGAAATCCGAGGATTCAGCTTGAATAAGACACTAGCAAATGTGTTCAGACATGAAGTACTGGGTATTCCCGTTAGTATTAACCTCGAATCCGTTGTTATCGTGTTGAACGGGGATGTCGTGCAATTGAAATGGGACGAAGTCCTGGTACTACGCTCGTCCGAGTTCGCTATTCTGTCGGTGGAATCTTCAGCTCGGGAAACTGCCGTTTCGTACGAGGGGACGGAACTCGCTGTCAATATTGGCGCAGTCCTTGAGTCTGTCGATAGAGACGTGATTGTCGCTTGAGTCGAATCGTCGATGCTTTCTTTCCGACAGACGATCAGATACGTGTCCAATCCTGCGGCAAATCGAACATATTTCGGTGAAAACAGTAGAGATTTTCCTGAATTGCCGCAACAAACCTACAAAAACTGGTATTTTTGAGAAAAGAAAATGAATGCAGATACGGACCGTGGTGTTCGCCGGCTTTTTCCAAAATGTACGAGTCTCCCAGAAAGCGTCGAGTGGCTTCCGATATGTGAACCCGTCCCGGTCGGCCGGTAGACTCCATTTTATTGGCGAGCGTGACGTCGTTAGACCAGACGTCGAATTTGAACCGCCGCCTGCCGACGATGCCGCACAGTACGGAACCAGTGTGAACGCCGACTCTCATGTTGATGTCTTCGTGTTTCTCGTGGTCGAATTCGGCAATCGCCTTGATCATGCCTGCATTTCAGAAGGTAAGCTTGATCTTACATTGAAAACAGAAATGTGCGACGCTAGAAAATGCGCGAAGAAAACTCACCCAGGCCCATCTCAACGCAGCACTGCGCGTGATCGGAGCGAGGCGTAGGACAGCCTGATACGCAATAGTAACAGTCGCCGAGCGTTGAGATTTTCTCGCAACTATTGTGAGCGCAAAGTTCGTCGAAGCGGCCGAACAGTTCGTTCAGAATGGCGACCAGCTCCGATGCCGTCTTTTTAGACGACATTCGCGTGAAACCGACGATATCAGCAAACAATATGCTCACATCCTGAAAAGTCGTCGATTTTAAGATATGGATTGGTTAGGATAAAAAATTCTCAGAGGCTCTCTGCGCCGGCGTGGAAGTGAACGCAAGAAAATGAGAGTAGATACTGGAAGTGGAAAGTGAAAGTGGACAGAGAAAGTGGAAAGTGAAACTGACGGAACGACTGAAAATTGAACCGTAAGAGAATGGCAGAAATAATGAGAACGAGCAATACATAACATGATTTGTCGGACGATATTGTTTCAGTCAAGTGAGCGTACCTTCATACAGTCCATTTGAAAGGGCCGAAAAAGAGGATCTATTTCTCCAGCTCGCAAACGTTTTTCCTCTTCCTTGAGACGTTTCTCTTCCTCTAGAAGCCAGACTGCAACATCCATGGGCATAACCTGTAAATTACGACAAAATGTTATAATCAATCCACAATAAAAACGTAAAAAATTTATAAGAATGACAGAGGCGTAGCTTGTCAAACTCACGGAATGAATCATTTTCTCCTTGAGTTGTTTCTCCATTTCGAATTGTTTCCGGACGAGAAGCGACTGGCCAACTTTCATAAACGTCCCGCGCATCCTGACGCTCGTCATGATGAATATCTGCAGCCCAATCAGGTGGACGCTGGCGTGGAGGAATTTCTTAGCCGGCCAATAACTGTCGGCCAAAAACTCGAAAATGACCGAATACAAGGTGCAAACGAGGACGCAAACGTACAAAGGCAAAGGCACGACCGTGTACACTATGAGCAGTATGGCGACGCAGACGGCAAAATCGGACGCGGAACTAACGACAGGTTTGTCGCTTGACATCCACAAGGTCGTTAATGATAGACAGCAGACGGCCAACGATACGACGAAAGACAGATGAAGGGAATACCGCCGGTAGAGCTTGGCCTGGCTTCGGATTCGGGTCAGCAAGAAAACCAAAGAGCAGCCAACGGCGAAAAACAGGTAGACGAGACCGAGCGGCAGAGCGGCCACGGACAGCGATTTGTCGAGCGAGGCGAGGATCAGAAGGTATCCAGACCAGAGTAAAGACAGGATTATCATGAAGGCGAGCGCGAACCTGTAACAACATCATTGGCATGAGTGTACAACGAATTTCCAATCTGCAAGCATGCTAATAATTATTAGAACTTGGACCTGAAGTTTGAGAAAGTCTGGACATTTTGAGGATTCCCATTTATTTTATCTCATCAGCGCGCCAGCTGTGATGAAGCACTGAGCGGTGAAAGGGCAGAGCTGGATTTGATGGGGAAAGCGTGGAAGAGAGAGGGAAAGAGGAAGAGGGAAAGAGGTAGAAAGAAAGAGGAAGGTGGAGTGAAAGAATGAGACAGAGTGAACGGCGGGAAAAAGAGTTAGAGGGAACGAAAGAGGTGGAGTGAAAAAAGAGGTAGAGTGAACCAAAGAGGTGAAGTGAAAGAAAGACATAGAGAGAAAAACAGAAATAAAGTGAAAAAAAGAGGTAGGGGGGAAAAGGCGAAGTGAAAGAAAGAGGTAGAGTTAAGAGTGAAAGAAAGAGTTAGGGTGTACAGAGAAAGAAAGAGGTAGGGGTGAACAGTGAAAGAAAGAGGTGGAGTAAATTAAAGGGGTAGACTAAAAAAAAGCGGTAGGTAGAGAAAAAGGAAGGTACCTATAGTGAAAGGAAATGGTTGAGTGAAAGAAAGAGGTAGAGTGAAAGGAAGAGGCAGAGCGAAAGAAGGAGGTGAGGTGAAAGGAAGCGGAGGAGAGAAAGAAAGAGGTGGAATGAAAGAAAGAGGCGACATGAAAGAAAGAGGTAGAACAGAAGAGGCAGAGTAAAAGGAAGCAGTGAAGTGAAAGAAAGAGGCAGAGTGAAAGAAAGCGGTGAAGTGAAAGATAAAGGCAGAGTGAAAGAAAGAGGCAGAGTGAAAGAAAGAGCAGAGTGAAAGAAAGAGGTAGAGTTAAGAGTAAAAGAAAGAGGTAGAGTTAAGAATGAAAGAAAGAGGTAGAGTTAAGAGTGAAAGAAAGAGGTAGAGTTAAGAGTGAAAGAAAGAGGTAGAGTTAAGAGTGAAAGAAAGAGGCAGATGGAAAGAAGGTGGTGAGGTGAAGCGGTGAAGTGAAAGAAAGAGGCAGAGTGAAAGGAAGGAGTAGAGTTAAGAGTGAAAGAAAGAGGTCGAGTTAAGAATGAAAGAAAGAGGTAGAGTTAAGAATGAAAGAAAGAGGTGGAGTTAAGAATGAAAGAAAGAGGTAGAGTTAAGAATGCAAGAAAGAGGTAGAGTTAAGAGTGAAAGAAAGAGACAGATAGAAAGAAGGAGGTGAGGTGAAAGGAAGCGGAGGAGTGAAAGAAAGAGGTGGAATGAAAGAAATAGGCGACGTGAAAGATAGAGGTAGAGCGAACAGTGAACGAAAGAGGTAGGGTGAACAATCGAAGGAAGGGGTGGAGTGAAAGGGAGAGTTGAAGTGAAAGGAAGGCCGACCAACCTGAAACGATGGCGTATCTGAGAGAAGGACGATTTCCTGTACTGACGCTCGAGGATCTCGGAATCGAACCGAAGGTCCCACCACCAGGATTTGGTGGACGCCCTTTCGAAGGGTACGGGAAGCTGGAGGCCGCAGCATGCGATACTTTCACCGCTATGCGCCAGATACGTCTGAATGTAGGGGCCGAGGGCCATTTGAAAGTTCTCCGTTTCCTCATCATCGTCGTCCTCTTCATCTTCCTGGTCGCCATCGATGCTTATCTCATCCTGTTATTCGAGCAAAAAAGAGGCATGACACTCAAAAAATCGAATTTCCAATCTATTTCTACCGTATTAACAGTTTTGGGCGATTAAATTGCACAATTTAACCTTGACTTTTCATTTTCATTTCGTTTAACCTGGTCATTTAACCTAAATGCACAATTTTACCTTGTCTTTAGAAAAGCTGACTATCGTGGAGCGGCGCCTTCTCGTATCCGCATCGTCCCCGCCGCCGCTGTGATGTTCTTCCGACATGACAAGCAAATAATGTACATCCCTCGACTGATTGTCGACGATTGTACTTCCTTTATGATCGATGATCCTTATGATCAGAGGAACCGAGAACGTTCGACGATACGCAACATCGAAAAGCGATAATAGGACTCCATGTCTAAAATGAATTTCTGCAAAGGAAATTTTGAAGAAAGAAACGTGTGAAAATGTTTTTTTTTACTCGAATCGACGGTATTTTAAGATTATTCATAGATAAGTGAGCATTAGTTTAGAATTATATCAACTAGCACTAACAAGATGATGTGGTTTATTCCGAATGAAGAACTCTATCGGAAAATACTTATACGAGTCGTTTTTATTTTCAATATGCAAATCACAAAGCTGCGATAATTTAACGGTTCGACTCTACTAAATAGACACCATTTGAGGGCAAACTGGGAGACAGCAGTTATTGCCATCATCGCCCAATAAGCTTAGATTATTCGACTACCTCTTATTCCAGTAGGTTAACCAGTTAAACGGCGAAATATAGAAGAGTTAATAAGTTCGCCCTCAAACGGAAAAATAACGTAGATTGACTCCATGTTGTTAAACACTCCCAATAGCTCAGGTATGCTAAATTATGTAATTAATTGTCTACATCCTCTGCGAGGTAGGAGAGGGTGCTAGCACCTTACAAAAAATATGGCACCTACACCAATAAAATACGCCAGAACGTCAAAGACTAATTTAAGGTGTGGAATAATGAGTAATTAGTCCGATTTACCAGAAAAACGTGCAGTTTACATGGAAAACAATCTGAAAATGAAAATCTGTTGGTAAAATAATAAAGTGGACATTATTTACAATCTGGCTATCACGTCATTATCGCGGAGAGGTTCTTCTCCTTCTTCTTCTTCTCTAAATATCACAAAATCGATGCGGGGTGGTTTTTCGGCGAAAGAGTACTGGTAGACAGATTTCTCTTCTAGTTTTCTAGGCTACGACCACTTTCAATTACTTTCACTTTTAGATTCATATTTAATTTCAATTTCAGTTTGATTTATACTTTCAACATCAACCCCACTCAAGTTTCAGTTTGAATGTTAGATACCTACTGTTTCAGTTTTGGGTTGAAATTGAGTTTCTGTTGGAGTTTCATTTTGTGTTTCACTTTTGATATAAGTTCCAGTTTGAGTTTCGTTTTCAGTTTTACTTTCAATTTGAATCTTTGGGACTTTTGAACGTTCGTAAACGAAATAACAATTTGGGTGTGGCATGCCCTTTGAACCAAGTAGGTACCAACTCACATACTTGATAACGCAAAACGCGTTCTCGAAGTTGAGTTTGATCTCGAAGTTGACTTTGAACTCGAAGTTGACTTTGATCTCGAAGTTGAGTTTGATCTCGAAGTTGACTTTGATCTCGAAGTTGACTTTGATCTCGAAGTTGAGTTTGATGTCGAAGTTGACTTTGATCTCGAAGTTGACTTTGATCTCGAAGTTGACTTTGATGTCGAAGTTGAGTTTGATCTCGAAGTTGAGTTTGATCTCGAAGTTGAGTTTGATCTCGAAGTTGACTTTGATCTCGAAGTTGAGTTTGATCTCGAAGTTGACTTTGATCTCGAAGTTGACTTTGATGTCGAAGTTGACTTTGATCTCGAAGTTGAGTTTGATCTCGAAGTTGAGTTTGATCTCGAAGTTGACTTTGATCTCGAAGTTGAGTTTGATCTCGAAGTTGACTTTGAACTCGAAGTTGAGTTTGATCTCGAAGTTGAGTTTGATCTCGAAGTTGACTTTGATCTCGAAGTTGAGTTTGATCTCGAAGTTGACTTTGATCTCGAAGTTGACTTTGATGTCGAAGTTGAGTTTGAACTCGAAGTTGAGTTTGATCTCGAAGTTGAATTTGATGTTGAAGTTGACTTTGATCTCGAAGTTGAGTTTGATGTCGAAGTTGAGTTTGAACTCGAAGTTGAGTTTGATCTCGAAGTTGAGTTTGATCTCGAAGTTGACTTTGATCTCGAAGTTGAGTTTGATCTCGAAGTTGACTTTGATCTTGAAGTTGACTTTGATGTCGAAGTTGACTTTGATCTCGAAGTTGAGTTTGATCTCGAAGTTGAATTTGATGTCGAAGTTGACTTTGATCTCGAAGTTGAGTTTGATGTCGAAGTTGACTTTGATCTCAAAGTTGAGTTTGATCTCGAAGTTGAATTTGATGTTGAAGTTGAGTTTGATGTCGAAGTTGACTTTGATCTCGAAGTTGACTTTGATCTCAAAGTTGAGTTTGAACTCGAAGTTGAGTTTGATCTCGAAGTTGAATTTGATGTTGAAGTTGACTTTGATCTCGAAGTTGAGTTTGATGTCGAAGTTGACTTTGATCTCAAAGTTGAATTTGATGTTGAAGTTGACTTTGATCTCGAAGTTGAGTTTGATGTCGAAGTTGACTTTGATCTCAAAGTTGAGTTTGATCTCGAAGTTGAATTTGATGTTGAAGTTGACTTTGATGTCGAAGTTGAGTTTCAACTCGAAGTTCATTTTGAGTAAATGTGTATAAGAAATAGTTTTTTCTGAAGCTCCGTTCCGATTCTCGATTTTAGGACGTTTCCAATATTTCCATTTACTCGGTAAATATGGAAGTAAAACCCGGCAAAGGAGATTTCTTCCTGATAAAGGAGATTTCTTCTGGTTCATTGACTTTTTTCGATACCGTTTCGATACCTTATAATATTTACTGATATTATTAAAATATCGATCCCACGGTATCCGATACGAATATAGGAAGTATCGAAAGCTAAGTATCGATATCAGTAAATATCGGAAGTATCGAAACGTCACTACGCCTACCAAAGCCAGGTAACAATACAAAAATTCCAGCAGCTGTCGAGCGCTTTCGCCGACGTGTCACCAATTATTGATGCTTTTTGAAAGGAGTCCATGTCACGACGATAACTCGAAAATCGCAAATCGGTTTTTTGATGATGTCTAATAAGTATCAAAAACGGGGTAAAAGGTAGGCAGATAAAATCCACAAATTACGAGAGAACGTTTATATTGAGTAGAGATAACATTTTAAATTAAGTCCCATGAAAAACATTTTTCTTCACTTCTTCTTCATTCACCTCTAGTTATACATGAGTTTTGGCGAGATGATTTGAGAATTGAATTTATAGTAAAAAAAAACTCACTTTCATTAACAACAAATCTTGATAAAATTTACAAAATTGCGATTCTGCTGGAACTAGGAACCATAGCTAATTAAGGGGTCCGGCCCATTACGCAGAGCTAATCAGCGCTGGCAGATCGGATTAGTTATAATCCGATTATTCTTACCTGGCGCAAAGGAGTCGTACCCCTAATCAATCGTCTACCAACTATATCTAACGTAATAGGTTACTAATTATACAATAATTTTATAATAATCACAGAAAATTCTAAATCAATAGGGCATACATCAATCACATCATGAGCTTTTTCGTGTTCATAAAAGGTATGTAGGTATTAACATGTCGAACATTAAGTACTTGGTATTTTAGTCATGATTCAATGAAAAGCAAGCGGGTAGTTTGATGTAAACAATCGCCAATAAAATTGTTCTCCAAAAAATATTTTGAAAAATTTAGATAACCTGCATAAGTAGTATTACTATTTAATTATAGCACTAGTATTAAGTTACTACTCGTATGAAGTACATACGTGGTCCATTAATAAGAGTGGTATCAGTACCTTTTGACATCACACCTAAATTGGCACCTACCTTACCTACCTGATTTAATAGGTACAAAACCAAGGTAAGTAGGTATGTGATTCTAGGGCCAATTTCATCCACAAAGAAAATAGAAACCTCTCACTTTCTGAGACCTCCCAATTTTGAATTTTGACAGTTTGCGAACATGGCATTGAAAACATTCATTCGCTCAAACTAGATTTAAATTGTTGGCGAAATTGGGCCTCAGTATAGGAGTAGGTAGCTTAAATTTTTACTGGCAAAACTCCCAAAAAAATAACCGAACATTTTCTAAACGACGTCTATTATCTAATATACATCTACGTTATTATTGGTGCGATCCCTCGAAACAATTATTCGCTAAATTCTATTTTGGCCGCAAACGCGAAGAAAATGCGATAGAAATGCAATGTTCTGACGAATTCTTTCGATTCGAATATTCGAAAAACGATCTTTCGTTAAAGCTGAACAGAAATCAGTATACACCTATCAAAGGTAAGGGAAAAGCACCAATAGCGGACATGACAACAGTAGTGGACACTTGGGTTAAAAATCGATAAAATAAGGGTTTGAGACAACTTGGGGGGTTCTTTTTTTTGTGCCACAACTATTCAAGATTAGGCACAACAAAGAAGAACCCCCCAAGTTGTCTCAAACCCTTATTTTATCGATTTTTAACCCAAGTGTCCACTACTGTTGTCATGTCCGCTATTGGTGCTTTTCCCTTACCAATCGGTATTGGGCGAAATATTATTTTA
This sequence comes from Nesidiocoris tenuis, assembly GCA_036186465.1. Classification (NCBI taxonomy): domain Eukaryota; kingdom Metazoa; phylum Arthropoda; class Insecta; order Hemiptera; family Miridae; genus Nesidiocoris; species Nesidiocoris tenuis. The sequence goes on from AP028918.1 coordinate 897,064, forward strand.
TTTCAGAAACTGGCATAAATATAACGCAGGTGGTGGATTCTGAAAAAGGAATGAATTCCATCGTTAAAATATGCGTGGTTTTGGCTGCCAGTGTTGCCATGACGAAGACGAAAAGTACCTTGGATAAAAAATCTCAAGTTACCTAAGGTAAGTATGTAGCTTAAAACAGTATGAAAAGAGCATTGCTCAAGAGTACCTGCCCGATAAACTCGAGGAGAAATTCAACAGTCACCACCCACGTTTATTATTTTGCATAGGATAGCCTACCTATGTACATAGGTACATATGTGTGTTAGAGAAATTGACAGAAATCAAGACACCATGCCAACATCTAGCGGGAAATATTTACAAATTTGGAAAACCTACACAGGGTTTTTGAGCTATCTACCATAGTACCTACTAATAAATTCCATAAACGTGATCCCAGAAAAGTCGATACACCTAGGCCTCCGATCGTTGGAACTTTACCTGAAGCAGTCTCATATCCATAAAGTGCCTCAATTTTTTTCAACCACGATACCTGCAAGGTTTTCAATCTTCTGAAATGTAAGTCGACGGAAGGGAGGAATTTTGGTAACGAAAAGAGTGACAAGAACGATGTTCAAGACAATATTTCTTAGCTCGGCTATTTTTCTAACCTTGAAAGGTCTACAAACCTTCCATATTCCCTCGCATTTCCCAGAAAGACGATGCCATTTAACCGTAACTCTCTTAACGTGGCTATAAAAGCCTCCGTAGTCACCCGGGGTAGAAGTTCGTGACATGACAGATGGACCCGGCGGTCTCCTACGTGTATTTTCCCGACAAGCTGATCTCCAACACAATGTAGGTGCTATATACGTTATTTTCCCTCGAAAACTGAGAGCAAAAGGTACCTAACTAAAGCACGTAAGCTGTTGAACACAAAGAAGAGATTTGCTTCGCTAGATAAGCCTCGGGGAGACAAATCTCAGCCACGATGTTGCGAGAAAAAGGGGCGAGAAAAAATCAAATCAAAAAGAATTCAAAATATGATCAAATAGTCTCATATTCACAAATATGATCAGATAGCAGGGACGACGAGACCATCCACGATGATCAAATAGTGTCTCACTTTTTACGTTGCAAAATATGGAAGTACGGGTCTTATCGACGCACCACTGATTTTGTTTTGGGATCATTCGTGTTATCACTTGCCGTGACTGCTGATACGCTCACTCTCTGTGAACCATGATCTCAAATGGATTGCGGACCATGGTCCCACCGATAGTACTAATCGTCTTTCAATGGCCTCACATGCAAACATCTCTCATTCATCACATATGTAAATGCACGTGAGCTTCGAAGCCGTCGCATCGCGATAAAGTGCAGTTCCGGGCTAATGGAAACGTCCCGTATGCAAAACGCGTAAATGCAATTTCTCAGTCGACGGCTCTCTGCTGGCCTCAGGTCGAAATTCTGCCCTTCTATGGAGGAGGAAGTTGTAAAGTAGTATTGAATTGGCGAAATGGATGGGTACGCTTAGGCAGAAACGTACGTACAGTGGCTGTCAGTGTTGCCATTGCTTCAAAGCAATTTTGTTCAGCGTTTTTAGAGCTCCGGATCTCTTTTTACACAAAAATCGCACTTCACCCTTCAAGAAGAACGGAGGTTTACCTTACAAGGGTTATTTTTCCTTAATTCTTCGAAACGTCCGTACGTACAGTGGCTGTCAGTGTTGCCATTGTTTTTGCACTCTCTTTTTACACAACAATCACACTTCACCCTTCAAGAAGAACGGAGATAAGGGTTATTTTTTCCTCAAATCTTCGAAACGCTCGATCACGTTTCAGTTACTTTTGGACCCGGGTCAAGAAAGCGGTCGCCGGAACGACTGGATATCCTCTCGTGTTCGCGGCTTCCGGAGCGGAAAGAACGTGCGCAGATTTCGCCTTATAGGGCGCGTACGGGTTTTATAACATCCCTGCGGAAAAGTCTGATGAAAAATATATCACCACTGGAAAATACGGGTCGGGTGTAAACTCGTAACTTGGCCGAGAGCCAGTTTTATTCTTAGCTGTTTTCCTTCGAGCGCTAATGGAATTTTTATTTTTCTGGTTACGGCCCCGAGTTTTGGTTTTGCGGTTCATGTTGTTTGCGATAAATTTCAATTTACGATCGCAACACGATTGGGATGACTGTTGACGGCTTATAGATATACCATTTTGGTATAGAACGATGAAGGCCATGAAGGAGGTCAAAAATAAAGCCACATAAGTGGCAATGTTGCTTTCGAGTTTTGGGCATCGCTCAAGTGGGCAGATCATTTATAAAATTCGGAGTTTCAAGAGGATACCCAAAAATTGTTTCTCAATTTACACCCAGCTTTGCATTATGACGATAGTTGGCATGCGCATCGCTCTGGTAGTGGGTACGTATTACCTTACTACAATTTTTTCAACTTCTTGAAAGTAACGTGGTAACCGAAGGTTAAAAGGTCGTTAAAAATGTGTCCACCTTTCTCCGGTTAGAATTAGGAATGAAAAGGGCCATTAATCCTCGTTCCACTCCTGTCTTCGGAGGTCGGCGAGCTTTTTTCAACTTTTCACTAATACCCACCTTCTCGAAACAAGAGTGAAAAGTTGCGGTTCGGGTCGACATAATTCAACTTGGGATGACCCTGTGACAGCGGCTCTCAGATTTCCACGGTATTAAATTTCCCCCGCGCTATTTCCATCATAATTCCTTCATCCTGCTTGTGTACCTAGTCATCGAATCAAAATTATCCATAATCACATAATCTATTTACACATAGAACCGTTTAGTTTTGAAGACGTTAATACTAACGATAAATTGGTATTCGTATAATTTCACAAGTCCAGTCCCGCTTTATCAAATATTTACTTCGACGTAATAAAAAATAATTTATTTCCATTCTGAGCAGTACTGTTGACCGTACTGTTCACACGTTGATATAGTATTCTTTCTGCGGGCCGCTGTGCAGCGGCACAGGCCGGCGTCAGGTGGCCGCTAAATATTCGTTGCGCTTCTTGCACTTCTCGCGGGCTAAATAGCAGAGCGCCACTGTGATCAGCACGGCGATGATGATGCTCAAGATGATCGAACACCAGATGATCTCTTCGTTGAGGCCAGAAAGGTTACCTCCTGGAACAATAAGTGGCACATGTTGCATTAAGCTGGATTCACATGTGCTTTTTTCTCTGCATACAATCCGTAAAGTCCGTTTATGCATCCGTCAAGTCCGCGAAAACGAGATGGTGTTCACATGTTGGTGATGTGACGTCGAACTGCGTAAAAATTTAGTTGTCATTGTGGTTCATGTTGTCAATCCCAAAAGAATAGACAAGAATAGATAAGAATTGATAAGATAGAATAGACTTCATCTGTCTTGTCATGTTGAACGCCTTGTTGTCATTGAAGGAACATAATATGTTATTATTAGTTATGTTGTTATTATAATATGTTATTATTATAAAAAGGGTAAAACTGGCAGCCAATCAGATCTCATTACGCAGAACCCATCACAGAGTGACCGAAGAACTAAACGCACATGTGAACCCAGCTTTAAATAAAATGTATTTAATGTTCCTGGCATGGTTTAAAGGTAGGACTCAAACAGTCCTATATAGGTATTTGAAATGAAATAGTATTTTATTTTTTGACCTCGAAGCTTTGTAATTTTTGGATTTAGGGATGCTTGAAACGTGAAAATTGACAAAAACTCAGTTTCCCCTATCTGATGGTCTTCCAAGTTGAAGTAATTCAATGAAACTGATTTTAATCAAGGAAACGCTATCGTACGGAAAAGTTTGCCTTCCAACTTTACTCGCACGCTGGGGTTTGAAAAGTTTCGCAACGGTTTCACGACATACAAGACTTTCGTCACGAACTATGGACCAATCTCGAGCCGAGCATTTTCGACGCACTCGCGAAGTTTCTACACGAGTTTACCCGCAAACTTCGCTCTACTCACGACGAGTTCCACGATGAAGTGAAAAACGTTAGTCTAGCCGCTGGAAGTTTTAGCGATGATGTGTTGGGCGAGTTGGCGAAAAGTTCACACTATCCAGTCGGCTGAGGGAGCCGGAGCGATCAGCCCTGTTTATCATGCTCGAGTTTTAACCTTAAATTTGAGCCTGTAGCACTTGAATTATATGCAAGATGAAGTTCATTACAAGACTAAAAAACGTACCTACAACACCCTCGATACCAAACAACAATTCCAGGCCAAGAGGTGCCATAACAGCTGTTCCCCCTCCCCGGGCGTTACTGGGGCGGGTGGGGAGGCCCGTGGCGTCACGCATGGTCAACAAATCTTTGTAGAAGGAGGGGCGGGGATGAGGTCATTGATAAGAGCTGATAAGCTACAACCGCCGAAAGAACACTACTTCATTTGAATGAATTGAACTGTGATATTGGTGTCTGGGAAGCAGATGTCATATCAAGCGATCAAAATTAGGCATCTGGAAGGCTGGCTTGCGATTTTTTCCAGTGACAGGAGTTCTTGTTGAACTTCCAGGGACTGGGCCAATTTCAGGGCGAGTGACCAAGATTGTGCGTCAAGGAGGGTTTGCTCCTTTAAAGGTATCCGGGACGCAGGAGTCTAGGTGGAGAGCGCTTTAGCACTTTAGCGCTTTAGCGACTATAAAATGGTCAAATTTTGACCAATTGTTGTTTGTGTCTGGGAGGCAGGTTGTTGAGGAGTGGTTCCCAGTGACCATCAAGAGTTCTGGTTGAACTTCCAGGGATAGAAGGTTCTGTAAGTAAGAGGGATCAAGGTTGGAAATCCAATAGTTTCCAATCGTTTTGTGTTGAGTGTCTGGGAGGCTTTTGAGAGGATGTTTGTTAAGTTTGAGCAAACGGGCGTGAAGTGTTATATCCATATTATGCTCCTTAGGTGGTCGAGCTTGCTCATGCAAATTGCGATTCCTATACTTTCATCTAAATACAAATCCTTTTTCAAGTCTTCCTTATCCTCGCAAATTTGGGGTTAGCAGAGGATCCAAAGGCATCGTTCGAAACGACTTTCGAAGATCCCCGGGGTTTAAATTCGGCATTTAGATTTGGCGCATTCGGATGCCGGCTTAAGCCTCGTTTATTCCGAGCCCTCGGATTTACCGAGGTCCTTAGAGACCTAGTAAAAGGTTTCCCTCCTCGAGAATAAGTTGATGTCGAGATTCTGCGGCAAAGGGGGAAAAAGGTGCTGAAAGGAAAACGGGGTCCAAGTGCTCTGTTCACAATTCCCACAATACATCACACGAGCTTTCCCCAAAAGTGTTGAAGATACTTCTCTCCGAGGTCTTCCCAGGTCAGAACCGAAGTTTTCTCAGGGTTTTAGCGATAATTTCTTGCTCCTCGCTTTTACTCCGCTTCCCCCAAATAAGTAGGAACATACTTGTTTTTCCAATGTTTTTCGAGTTGCGAAGTCGATGGCTCGAAATCGAAGTTTGAAAACGACCCGTGTTAAGTGAAAAGTCGGCGGTAGGAGTTACAGAAGACCTTTTCGCTTTTCTCTTGTAAGAGAAGGAAGGATAAATCAGTCTTTTTCGAACTTAATTTGTCCACCTACGGCGTGCGGGAAATCAGAAAATCCTCAGTCCTAAGTGGAAAATATCGATATTTTTTAACCGATGCATAAATGTTCATGCATCTAGCAGCAGGTTCATACTATGAACTTCATAGGTAAGCAGGTAAGCAGTGTTCATGAGGTAGCGTCGTAGGAATTTTCGGAAAATACGCAACAAATGGAAATTCCCCCGATTGTTGGTTTCTAAAAGGAGTTTTGTACTGCGCGTTGTTCGAGCATTGCCGGTTTGGTATTCGAGCCGCTCGACGGCACTAAAAAGCCTTCGATCTCTCAGCTAATCCACTTGATAGGACGAAGTGTATAACCGGATTAGCAAACTCCGGGTTTTGGCCGTATGGTCGGCCGAGTCGTGCCAAATCAATACAGGCGGTACTTTGATTGCTATGACCAGGATTAACATAACAGTTCCTCTCTCCCGCTTAATTGTCCCCGTCGCCGATAAATATCCCTAATATAGGCTGGAAATGGGACTTGTCGGGACATTTGGGTTTTTCGCGGAGGCTGAACAAATTGCACTACAAATCTTGTTTAACCTTTGAACTTCATGTGTAGACTTTCAGTAGGTTGGAACCTACGTAATGAGAAATGGAAACTGAGTTGCTGAAACGATCCAGTAATGTTGGACAAGGCTCTGGAGCAGTATCTGAATAAGTCACTGATAGACTTATTCAGATAGTGATTCTGAGCACAATTAGGACGATTAAGTACAATAATTTCAGATAGTGAAAGTGAAACAGTGAACGTGAAACAGTGAAAGTGAAATAGTGAAAGTGAAATAGTGAAAGTGAAATAGTGAAAGTGAAATAGTGAAAGTGAAATAGTGAAAGTGAAATAGTGAAAGTGAAATAGTGAAAGTGAAATAGTGAAAGTGAAATAGTGAAAGTGAAATAGTGAAAGTGAAATAGTGAAAGTGAAATAGGTAGTGAAAGTGAAATAGTGAACGTGAAATAGTGAAAGTGAAATAGTGAAAGTGAAACAGTGAAAGTGAAACAGTGAAAGTGAAACAGTGGAAGTGAAACAGTGGAAGTGAAACAGTGGAAGTGAAACAGTGGAAGTGAAACAGTGGAAGTGAAACAGTGGAAGTGAAACAGTGGAAGTGAAACAGTGGAAGTGAAACAGTGGAAGTGAAACAGTGGAAGTGAAACAGTGAAAGTGAAATAGTGAACGTGGAATAGTGAAAGTGAAACAGTGAAAATTAAATAGTGAAAGTGGAATAGTGAAAGTGAATCAGTGAAAGTGAAACAGTGAAAATAAAATAGTGAAAGTGAAATAGTGAACGTGAAACAGTAAAAGTGAAATCGGTAGTGAAAGTGAAACAGTTAGAGTGAATGGATCGTTTAATTAAGAAAAATATGAATAAGTACCATCAACAGATTGAGTACAAGACCTCCATTTACTTTGTAAAGATGAAAGTAAAAACGTCATAAATCGGATCATTAGTTCATGGGTGATTGAGGGGAGTGAAGTTGTGATGCCTGCACGCCCCATATTGTGCCAAGGGGGCTGCACTATTCAAGAATAATACAGTGCATCCATCAAACGGCAGTTGCCTCGGGTGATTTTAGACGACTCCTCGTATATATCGGTCTTACGGTGAAAACCAAGGCGATTTATCATCCGAAAATCTCCATCCGATTCGTCAGGTGAGTAGAAAAGGAGCAACGGCTGTCGAGGTCGGCAAATCAGAGACCGTGGAAAACATTGGGGATGATTTACGGCCCTCGATCGCCCCTGGGGGAGGAAGGATAAAATACAACCTCACCTCGTTGTCTGCAGGTTCAATACTTCTCAGAATCATTCATCTTTATCTATCAAATGGGGTGGCATTTAATGTTTCTAGCAATAAAGTATCAAATACTTCGTAAGGCTACCTACGCATGGAAATTTCTTAGGATTTATACACACATATTTGGATCCATAGAATCTGCGCACGACACCGATGTCCAATTGGATTATATTGGAATTTTTCAAAAAGTGTTTGTCGATAGAATTACGAAGAAAATGGCTAAAACACATTTTCCGAAGTAACGGAATGACGGGAGGGGGAAACGGGCTGGGGATGCCGCCAAAAATACCCCATTTACCACCTGAATCATAATCCTCCAATGGGAATTGAGAATCGGTATCACCGATTCAGATTCACCGATTTACCATGATTGGTGGCATCTTGAGGGCAGTGAATCAGCAACATCGGTTCAACAGCAGACCAAGGCCATAACGACTACGATACGATAGTAAAATCTGCCACCAGCTCAGCAAGTAAAACCGAGCATTAGGAACAACCATTCCCTGTATTCACAGCACTCTGTATTCGCACTGTATTCTATTTTAACGCATGGCTTGAAAATATCCTCCCTGGCGACCTTTTTATAAAAATCCAGCCGAGATAAGGCGAAAAGACAACGGAACAAAAAGAGACAATATCCTGTTCTGATAAAGCCATTTCCCCTTTGCCGGGGAAAAATATAATCTGGCTTTCCTTCGCAAGGTCACCAGATCACGTTGCCCGGTGGTTGAGAAAACGAGAATTGCATTTTGATTATTCCCCATTTCCCAGCATTCTGAGTCGCAAATAAATATCCACTGATGACCAGCAGTTTGTTTCTACAACCGCAAAAATAAAATAATCGATTTTTTTTTGTAAACATTTATTTTTTCAATTTAAGCAACAGTTTTAATTTTTTTGGGATGAGACATTAGAAATGAAAATTTTTGAATTTAAAATTATTAAATTTCACATTAAGGTGCCTGAACCCAATTTATTCAGAGTCATAGAAAGTGAGAGTCATAATAATCATAACGCACTCTTACCATCTCTGACCGATGAGTAGATGCCAACTTTGCCTGCTACTCTTCCGCCGACGGGCATTTTTTATTGATCTGAAATAGAGGAAAAATAACTGACATTGGCGTAAAATCAATAGGAAATTCATAATTTTTCAAATAAGTATGAGTCAAATGAAAAACGGAGGAAAATACGCTGGTTTCATTCGAGGCATTAAGTGTTATTTCCGAGTCGTGAATATTCACGTATTCACTGTATCTCCCAATCTACCGGTTACATCGTTTTTGCAATTTAACTGCAGAAGTTCGAGGGCGAGTTAACTCCCCGAGTCATACGCTTGGGTAACTTGCTTTAACTGCTGACTTGAGGCGGATTCACATGGGGAAGTAATACATGGCAGAGGACCGGTTGATTATATGATAACAAGTTTCAGAAAAAAAGGTTTCAAATGACTTTTAATTTTACTACTTCCATATTTCGTCGGTTACACGGCATCATGACATAAGTCCCTTTTTGCAACAATTCAGGAGAGACAAAAAACTGATAGGAACGGAATAATCCTGGCATAACTCCAAAAACGTGGCCGATGTCATAGTATAACTCCTATTATTCCTATCTTGATTCCTATTTACGATGACTTATGTCATGATCCGCAACAGCTGAGTTCTGCCATGATTTATCACAAACAATATAACAAATAGTGATAACAAACGCGGCGATAGCAGCGTCCCTGTTGACTTCTCGGTGAAACTAATCATTCCAATGGATCCGGCACAAAAAAATACTTCAGAAACTAACTCAAATCGTCAAAAAATGGACTTATGTCATGATGTAAGCGACGATTTCTTTTCATTTTGAAAGAAGTGACATTTTGAAAGTTCATTTTAATTTCTTATTTACTTCGGGTAAAAGTAGGATTTTGAATATAACTTGAAATCTAGGTTTAAATGAATTTTCTAGGCCTTGACAATTACTATGTTGTACCTACTGTGCTGGTTAATGCATCAAAATAATGTCTCCGTCAGAAAATTGTCAACTAAAAAGACTAGAATATTTTTTTTACAAAGTAACCTTTTTCGTTGAACATTAACGAATGAAAAATATTTTTAATGTGTCAGCAGTATATAATTCTAGAAATTCTGAAAAATGATATTTTGACTGGAAAAAACGATTTTGTTGAATGCCTACAGACGTTTCGACCAATTAGCCCCTCAGTTCGCATTGATCAGGAAAATCCGGACTCGTCTGAACCCCAATACCAAGTGAACTCATTCCAACTGTAAATCATACCAGCTCGTGTACTATGAACCTCAGCGGTCGGATCTGGCGCTCGGATGAGAACAGGGCGAACTATGCAAATATATCATTCCCACCGGGAAAACGAGCCGTGTCTGAATCCGATGAAACGAGCCTTTCCTCCGATATTGTTGGGTAAAAGTGCTCGTCTCGATTGCGATGACTATTTAATGTGACGGAAACGAGATCAGCTGTTTAATGGGTTTTACCCTAGCCTAGGGTCCCCAGGTCTAAAAAGTAGGGTAACTGCATTTGAACTTCAGTTTGAGTTTAACTTCGAGTTTGAACGTCAGTTTGAGTTTCACTTCGACTTCCAGTTCGAGTTTGAACATCACTTTGAGTTTGACTTCGACTTCCAGTTCGAATTTGGACGTCAGTTTGAGTTTCACATCGACTTCCAGTTCGAGTTTGAACGTCAGTTTGAGTTTGACTTCGACTATCAGTTCGAGTTTGAATTTCAGCATCAGTTTGACATTGAGTAACTCAACCGTTTCAGTTTTTTTCCAAGTAGTTTAATCTTCGAAATTTTACGTAGAATAAGGAAATTATTTCAAATATTTTCGCTGAATAAAACATACTACGAACTTTTTTTTCTTTTGTTAGGTTGACTTAGAGTTTCAATTTACTTTTCTTTCGTCTTTAGAGTTTGAACATCTGTTCTGTTTTACTTTCAGTTTGATTTTGATTCTCGGTTTGAGTTTTAGTTTGATTATCCGTTTTTGTTTACCTTTCCTTCGACCTTTGAGTAGGAGTATCAGTTTGAGTTTTAGTTTTGTTTGAGTTTCAGTTTACATTTCTTCCGACCATAGAGTTTGAGTATCAGTTTTAGTTTGAGGCCGAGTAGGCATCCGTTTGAATATCAGTATCAGTTTGAGTTTTAGTTAGAATTTCAGTTTACCTACCTCTCTTTCGACCTTAGTGTTCAACTAGCAGTTTCAGTTTCCTCAAACAGTATCAAAAGTTTGACTTTGATTTTCAGCTTGAGTTTTAGTTTGAGCAGGTATCATTTGAAGTTAGAACGTCAGATTGACTTTGATTTCAAGTTTCAGCGGACTGAATGAACTGCTCAGGCTCTGAAACTGTTGAATCCGAATTAGTCAACCAAACTGAGCCAAATGAATGGCTTTTTCTCATTTTCGCTCGGGTCTTAAAGGATTTTTCCAGAAAGGAGCTCAGAGCTATTGGAGTGCTGTGAGGAATTAACTTCCCGCATCAGATTTTATGAGCCGACGAGCATTTTTTTCAATTTCCTTTTCCACCATCGAGGGGAAATGAAGCAGGGAGCTTAGAACTTTAATGATGTACTATCTAAAAGGTGAAGGTTCTTATCTTCTGTGCCTATTGGTAGTTACTGTTAAGAAAAAAGTATTATTTACTGAAATAATGTATCAAAATAGATAACACTTATCATGGAAAGGTAGACTGCAGGTTGATAATTGTTTTCTTTTCTTTTTCCCCTAATTTTAACCGAGAATTAACCTAATTTTTGTCGACGAAAATGAGCGATAAACGACTCCCAGAGAGTGGTTTAAATTGGAGTTTCTCGTTTCGCCGCAAGAAAAGCGCTAGCCCTTTGAATCTACATTGGAGGATTATTTGCACAATTTCTTCTCCGCCTTTTCTCTCCTGACGGAAAAAACCGTCGCTCGGGTTCAGTGAGACTTTTCCTAGACTCGGCGAACATTAAACAATCCTTCGACAGCATCCTTGGATTAATTATGCTTTAATCAGTCATAACCTCATGAAATTTCCCACGAATTCCCTGTGTATTGAAGCATCCTGATATCGAAAATATGAAAAAAATGTCATGGTGAAAATTGGGGTCAAAGTAGACAAAGTCTGAAAATGTCGGAAAATCGGTCTGTTTTTTCTTCAACGGTTTCTTGCGACACAATAAACCTGTAATCCATGAACGAAGAATATGATTTCATCTAATTAAGCACAACTGCCAGCCCTGGAGGGATGGAAAGCTGTAAATTGAAGTCAAAGTGCTGGAAAAGACGTAAATTGATGAGACCCATTCGTCCAGGGTACCGGCCAGGTTTGTCCTGTTTCTGACTCGAAACCTCCGTTCCAAGAGGTGGCCCAAAAAGTTAATGTAGGTATAATTTTTTGCCGTTGTAAACTGCGAGGTTGATTTTTTGCGTTTTGTTAACAAATGGAAAAAGTTATACAGGTATTTTTTGGAAAAATTTGTTATAAACATTTTATGAAGCGTTTCTCTAAGAAAATACCTGCTATTTTAGTTAATTTCTCAAATCCCTATTGCAGCAAAAAAGCAAAATTTCTTGAAAAATTTTTTAAATTGAACTATTTTGTAAAATTAAAGCTGACAAGATTGCTCACATTGTTGTGACAGCCGTCTCAAATTTCATGAAATTTCTTGGAATGTATATTTGGCTTCAAAGCCATCGATCTCGAAAGGCACGAGTTGAATTCGCGGAAAATCAAACAGTTCGAGAGAAGGGATGTCATTGGTGTCTTTTCGAGCGGCACTAATACCCGCTGGGAGCTCTTCGAGTTGAGCGGACAAATTTGGCAATGCCTCGAGATAAATTCGACTCATGCGAGAAATCGACGTCTCAACTGCGTAGTTTATTGGTAGAATAAATATCAATATTATTCCCGTTCTGTCATTGGATTGTTACGTATGCATGATGAATTTCGAACGTCGCATGTGGAAGGTTGGTATAATTGGTGCTACGGTTGATTGATTCGTATGTCTTTAGGAATGAAATTTGGAAACGAGACGAGTCCACAACTTGCGACAGAAATCCTCTGCTAAATTTGTAGGTTTACGGCAATCGCCGACAATTGTGTGTGAGACGTTGGAACAAATTTCGCAAATTTTTCAAACCTTAAGATAAGATGTTCAAAGTTTTTCAAAAAGCAGGTATTTCATACAAAAAATATTTCAAATTATACGATTATTTTTCAAATTATCCAATCTTGATCAATTTTACAATTTTTTCAACGCTGAGTGAGTAAAAATTACAATAAAACTAGCAGTGCTCCCTATTTGCGGAAAATTTCTATCTCCAAACTCTATAGTTCACGATTAATTATGGAAAATTGGAATGGTAGCAGAGCATGGTTCGATTTTGAAATTATTTTGCGTATTTATTCGCTATTTATCCAAAGCAAGAAAAAATACTACAATTATTTTCTACTTATTTAAGGCATGCCGAGATGTACTTCTGTTCAATCATCTACCAAGTCTTCCACATTTTTTTTACTTCCATATTTACAGAGTAAATGGAAGTATTGTGATCGTCCTAAAATCGAGAATCGGAACGGAGCTTCAGAAAAAACTTTTTCTTATACACATTTACTCAGAATCACTTCCCGAACAAGTGTCTGTGTGTCCGTCTGTCCGTGTGTCCGTCTGTGGTCATTTACAAAAATGGCCATAACTCCCTCATTTCTCAACTTTTTTTCTAATTTCTTGAACTGAAATGTTTGTCTCGGAAAGCCCTAACAGCCTGTTTAATCGGAATTTTGATAACGCACAGTACTTCCGATATATTTGCATTTTTAGTGTTTTCTTTTTTATTTTTTTCCGGCCACAAAAATGGACCGATTTGGGCGTTCTTGGTCTCAAAATCTTCGTTTTACCTTGCAGAATATGTGGATATTTTTTTATATTCCAAAAATGTACCGATTTTTTTTTGGCGAATTTTAAAATTTGCAAAGCGAATTTTTTGACATTTTTGACCTAAACACCCTTAAAAGCAGTCAAAATATGATCAAATTGTGTCTCAATTTTACGTTTCAAAATATGGAAGTATTGTGTGTTATCTACGCACCACTGGTTTCAATGTCAATTGCGATAAGCAGAATATTGCTGTCTCACGACTCTAGAATTGAAATTCGCTTGATGATTGAAAATTGAAATGGTAGCAGAGCGTGGTCTAATTCCGAATTCTGTTTTTTTGCTTATGTAAGGATACCTATTTGTGAATAGTGGCTTATTTGACACATTCTACATCAACGTTATTCACCCGGTAGTGGTAGGGTTTTTCAATTTTCAATCCCCCGAACGGACAGACCTGATCAAAGGTCGGCCTGAAAGTCGGTGGTTTTATCTCCGAGGCACAAAAGAATGAAACATCCGACGTGGGACGTATCTGCCCTACGTGGGTCGTACGTGGCCTAGTCCGTATTTCGCTTATTGCATTTCATGCGACTGAAAGTCGGCTGAACGGACTTTGTCGGATTCCGGCAAAGTGCTGCGCTTTGCAATGAACTGCACGTCAGAAGCAGGTACCTGCATGTCTGCCGGCTTAATTAAAGCCGATGTATCAGGATGTTGATTGCTTCTGAGCTGGAACCATTGATCATCTGATCGCACACCAAGCTTGGGTGTGGCTGGACAACGTTGCTGGGTCTTCGCTAACATCACGTGGCGGTCAAAAGCTCGTACCCATCAGGTTAGAGGGGGTTGCTCTGGAAGATTACAATTTGTTACCTCGTTTTTGACTGGATTAATGCTCATGAAAAGTGGAGAGTTTGGTTTTGTTGAGATTGCTTCTTTATTTGCAAGTTAAATAGAAAATACTACTGTCATCCTACCTAAATTGCATGTCTACTTCAAGCACAAAGTGTAGCATTCAGTAGGTGAAAAATTATATTATTACCTCAAGGCCTGTTACAATCCAACGGTCATGTCGCGCGATCAGCAACCACACGATAAAAACAAAACCAACAACAACTTTTGCATTAAAAATACGCTGTGGAAGTAGCTTGCAGTGATAAGGTGATTAGCCCCTCAGTAAAGACTTGTCATAACAAATTGCCGAATCCTAGTATACTTAATTCAAACCAATGAAATTCTTCCTAATAATTCAACGTTACCGCTCATCACTGTTACTTCTGACACTGCCGCAACATATTTCTGATGCAAAAGTTGTTGATGCTGCTATGTTTTATTGTTGTGGTTGCTGATACCACTGTGCCCGACGTGGCTGAAGTGCCAGGGCAACAAAAGAAGAAAGAGAAGAAGGTGATCGTGTGTCATGACTGTAACAGGCCTCGAGGTAATAATATAAATGTTCACTCACATGGGTGCTTCACTTCGTGCTTATTAAACTTTTCGTGACAATAATTCGATTATGCTTACCGGTTTTCAACTTTCCTTCCTTGGACGCGATTCTTGAATTTATCGACCGTTCTCGTATTTCTCGGTCGTCTCGAAATCGTGCAAGTTGATGTTCTATAAACGATGTTTTAGAACTCGAGCAACATCGCTCCCTGCGTAATATGATTCGCCCGTTGCACTCAATTTACTTTCCTCTTCCCGGCGGGATAAAAGCGGAGAATGGAGCGGTTTATGGAGAACATTTCAAAAGGGAATGCCCTCCTACATAAAGCGAATGGAGCTTTCAAATGATTAAACTACAAAAGCTTGGAGCGAATTAGTCGTTCAATATCTTACTCTACTGCGCATAACCGTAGGAAGAATGGCCGGCATAAAGTTGACAATATACCTCACCGTTTTATAACATCCGAGATACCCATGGGTTTTTCGTTGTGGACCCACAACCCAGTCCCTAAGTTGAGGTTTAGTCGCTATAATTTTTTACCAGCTTGTTTTACTTGAAGCAGACTGTTTTCTTTGCTATATAGTTCGATTTCGAACCTGGCGTCAACCACCCTCATCTTCAGGACTTGTTCGTTTTACCAATAATCACGTATTATTTGATGTATTCTAGCGCTTTTCATTTTCTGGCCTCATCTTACGGTCTGTGTGACAGTTTCTATCGGTCCTTAACTGAAGAATAGCATTTCGATCGTGTGCCGTCGGCTAACTTGTGAAGGATCTTCGAGGTATGCCATACTGCGTATGTGTGATTCAAGGGATGCAAGACATAAAATCGACGCCCTCTTTTCTGTTTTATGCTCCATCGGAGAAGAACTGAACCTCCATCTTGTCGAGGGATTCTCTTATCCTTTTCGAGCTCCGGTTGGAAAGTTATGGCGGGGATGGTAATGTAGTCATGTCTTCGAACCGTATTCCGTCCATAAAACTCGCCTCTGGAAAATGCTCACAGAAAAAGGTCACTACAGCGTATCATGAAATCACTCGACTGCGGGGGAGGGAAGGCAAAGTTTTATATCTTCGAAGTGAGTAATACTCGAGGCAAAGTAAGCTTAGCGAAGATGGAGAGTTCTTGGTAAACTTTGCGAACTAAGCGAGAGGCGCTTATGATAGCATCGGTATGGGGGCTTGGGGAACAACAGATTTCCCTCGATGGGGAAACTTGATTGGAAAACAGATGCTCCACAGAGGCATTGGTATCTGAATTGAATCTTGAATAGTACTCTCGGCGATTCAAGAACAATGGCAATCCCTGAAGGCTCGAGCAAATCTCTGTTTGCTATGCACAGCCAAGTTGCCTGTTTCGCATTGGTTTTGGAAGCGAGTTGAAAATTCTCCGATTATGGATGATTTTTCCGCCATTTACCTGAATATTTGTCACTTGACCGCTGATAGATTGGTTTCGGTAGATTGGTCTGTCTGCGATAGTTTTATAGTCTTCTGCAATAAAGATAATACGTACGAGTTGGTGTCTGGTGGTCGAAAAATCAAATTAAAGCGACATGCTTTGGAAAAGAGGCACTTTAGTAGTTGGCGAAACTGTCGAACGATTGTTACGTTCAATTCTACCATTGATTTCGGTTGCAAAAGGACAGTACAACAAATTATTTTCGAGGAAGCCACTCTAGAAGGCTCTAATGTTCCTGCTTGATTTGTCAAGCACACTCGGTGACGTTAGCAGTCTTTCGCATTGTTCTTGAAAGAATGTTTTAACCGCCTGCGCAAATTTTCGTCGCAAAAAATGATTTCTGAAAGATTGTACCTACTGTTCAATTCTGCAGCTATTTTCCGCTCCAAAGGAAAGTACAACTATATTCATTACTAAGAGCTATGAATAACTTAGGTCGTGCGTTCCAAACTAGCGGTCAAAGCTTCCCGACAGGCCCATGCCACCCACTTGGGAAATTATCCGCCCCCATTAAGATCTTCAAGGACTTTCGGGGTGGATAAATTCTTGAACATTTACGCAAAATTGGCCCTCAAGTTGCACATCAGATTATTTGTCTCCTGTTCAACGCCCAAAACCCCCGACTGTAAATAGAATTGCTAACTCTTATGAATAATTTATCGGATAAATTATTACCTACGAGAAAGCTGGGCCAAAGGCATTCTTGAAAGGTATTTTCATCAAGGGTAGAGGCTACTAAAAAAGCCATTTTCGTTATCAACGGCTCTCTCTTGAATACACAATGGTGTATTTTGTTATTGAGGATCTCAAACAAATCCTTTCTCTCTTGATATAAAAAATTATAGGTACCTAATGAATTTTTCGCCCGCTGGTGACGCTGCTTTCAGACTTTTTGCCTCTAGATACGTCTACCATAATGTTTTATAGGTGATGAAAATAAGCGTTCCGTAAACTCGGTTCAGATAAGAAGTTCCTTCGGCATGGAGTCGTATCTCGACGAAGTCTCTGAAAGGCTGACTTCGTCAATATAGACCAACCGTGAACTGTAGGTACATTTATGCTCTGTTCGGTCTACATATTCAAGGAGCAATGTTTCGGTTCAGGCGGTTGTTATAGAGCTCGTTAACTGATCGATTGTGAGCTTTTGAAGCACAACTAGTGCAATAAGATTCGAGGAATCGCACGAGGCGAAAAATCCAAATTGGACTTCAAAAACTAAAAAAACCTAGGAAAAAATTTACCTAATCGCCCTCTGGGCAAGATGCGCACGGTGGTTGAAGCTGGCGCCTGATGTCAAGTGGCTGAGGTGAAAGTGAAAGTGGGCTCTTGAAGTGAAAGTTAGCTGAGGTAAAAGCAGGCGGCTGGCGTAAAAGTGAAAGTAGGCCTAAGCATAGGTTCATTGGTATTAGGGAAAACTGAATTTTTTTTGGAAAAACTAGTTTTTTATTGAGCCTAGGATTGAGATTTTGCATTTCAGCTCAGATGAGTGCCTACACAAATTCCACTAAACCAGGTTTATTATGGTTGTGATGTAATCTATAGAAAACTGACGACTTGGCTTCTCACGTTGATTAACGACCGACCGCTCAGCAAATTCAGCTCTGCTGAATCGACATTACGCGAATATTAATAACGGAAGTTCGACTGTCGGATAGAGGAAACTTTGATGGAAGGAATCTCGTTAGTGTTTCGAACTTTGATCGTTTGTCAGGTCAAAGAAGTATCGGTATCGAGGTAATAACTTTATTGATCCCCCACGTTGCGCAACTCTTGATCGGAAATATTGTCGAAGTTGGAAGTTGAGAGTTCTACTCCCTCTTTAACGACCCTGGGAGACTGGTTGATTATGGTTTTTCAGAGCGAATAAATTTGATTTACCAAGGACTTTTAATAATTTACTAAGGGCTCCTCAGGTTCTTATACATAGGTTCTAGTTTACTCATTATAGGTACCTGTTTTGTCTTGACCGAAATAGGATAGATAATATTGGGTGAAAAAGCGCAGCAAAATGGCCGAGGGGCTCGACTCGAAATGAAGTCTTCGAAAGGGTCTTGATCCCCGGGGAAAGTTTCACTGTTGACTTCTTATTTGAATAGGCCAAGGGTCGCGAGAACTTCCGATCGCATTCCCAGGGGTAACTGTCCAACTTGCGAGGAAATTCACATATCCTCCGTCCCGATCGGCGCCACGTTTCAGGTTCTTTTACGATTCCATTGCGCAACTGTGGTCCAAGCGTCGGAAATTCGGACTGATGGGCTGTTATCATGTTATCTGATAATTCTCGAGCCCGCGCACGATGATCATTATCAGCACATAAAGTGAAGAAGTGTACACTCCACTCACGATTAGGGCTGTCCGAATTTAGCAGCCTCGCTTCGACAAATCGACAGCCACTATGCAAAAAAGCCTGTAAGTACATTTTTTTTTAAATAAGGCATGGAACAACAATAGTTCTTCCATGAATAAGGTGTTGAGCATTTCTGGTTAAGTGAATCATCACGCACATGCTCGTGCCAACAACAGCGTCCATCGACTTGCCATTCCTTCTCTATCACCATTTTTAATAACCTGTAAGTTTGGAACCTCCAATCAAGAAGTAAAATCTTGCAGTTTTGTTCGTCTCATGAACATTTCCAGTTTTTGCACTTACAGGCTTTTGCAGGGTGGCTGTCGAAATGACGATCTATCTCGAAGTTGAAGATGAAGAAACAATCATGTAGTATGAAAAGGAGCCTAACTATTTTTAAATTCTCGTCCAGATTTTCAATATCAATTCCTCTACCATCAAGTTTCAGAATGAACCCTTGAGATTTTAAGACCGGAGGTCCCGAGGAAAGGCCGTAATGGCGTTAGTTGCTCTGAACCCTTGACGTCATTAGGGTTCAAGCGTATCAAGTTGTCTCGTTGAATGGGGTCGAAGCCGTGAACCGGAAGTTAAGCCTAATGAAAACGTCCCCACGCTTAGTACGGTGTCCGATTAAAGTCGACACTTTGCATGCGTAGGCGGTAGAACCAGGCCTTCTGCATTCACGTTCATAACGGCAAGCACACCATAGATACCAGTGGCGCGTAAATAACACGCAATACTTCCATATTTTGATACATAAACGTTTGGACCAAATCATTTTGAATTCGACTAACTTGGAAGCTACAATGATCAAAAATGTCAAAAACGCACTGCGAACTCTCGAACCCGCTTGAAATCAAAATACCTCGAGTTGAAGGAATATAAAACATATCCTCGCACTCTGCAAGGTAAAACAAAGCTTTTATGTTCAAAAATGCCCAAATCGGTCCGTTTTTGTGGCCAGGAGGGAAAAAAACAGCAATAAAATTGCGAATATATCAGGAGTACTGTGAGTTATTCAAAATCCGGTTGAACAGGGTGATGGTTCTTGCTAAGACGAACATTCCAGTTTAAGAAATTTGAAAAAAGGTTGAAAATTGAGGTGGCTTCAAAACGCGACTGTTTCGAAAATCGTTGACCCATTTGAAATAATTTACTTCGTCCCTAATTATTTATACGTTTCCCTTCTCGAAAGATACCTACGCGCTCCCTCGAGGACGGGAGTGAAAGACGTAGGGAGCACCGCGTGCCTTGAATATTGCAACATTCCACCCCACCTCGTCCATTCAGTACATGGTGGAGGGAGTGTGAGGGGGTTCTGCCATTAGGACTGCGAGCACATCATCCAGGAATCGCCCCTTCCATTATAAAAGCTTCACGGAGGAAAATGACGCCGACCCGCCTGCGAATGATTTATGAGAGCATGTGAAGGAATATCAAACTAAAAAATAATGTAGGTACCAAAATAAAGTATCAATTCAATTCCTAAAGATTGAGGCATGAGGAGAATTAACTCTTCTTCTTCGTCTCTTCCTTCTCCTCCCTCCCATCCTCCACCCTCACCTTCTCCTCGCTCTCCTTCTCCTCCTCTTCCTATACCTATCTCTTTCTCCTCCTCCCAATAACTCTCCTCCTCCCACTCCAACTCCTCCTTATCCTTCCCATGCCCCTCCTCTTCTCAATCTCTTCTTCCTCCTCCACCATATCTTCCTTCTCCTCCTCCTCCTCCTTTTTCTTCCCATCTTCTTCCTCCTTTTTCTTCTCCTCACCATACCTTCCTTCTATCCCTTCTCCTCCTCCACCTCCTTCGCCATATCTTCCTCCTCCCACTCCCGCTCCTCCTCCCACTCCTCCTCCTCCCCCATCTCTTCCTCCTCCTCCATTTCCTCCCTCTCTTCCCTCTCCTACTCCTCCTCCTCTTCCCGTCCTTCTTCTTTTTATTAATAATTATCACCTTCTTCGTCTTCCTCTTCGGCCTTTGCCGCAACTTAGTCCTTTTCTAGGTTCGGCTCCTCTACGCGAGAATACCACTATAGTACAACCTGCGCCTATTTTTCAGCTTATTCATCGATTAGTTTCCGCGAGACAGTTTCGAATCGCCATTTCCACTCCATTCAAAGCTTCACTATTCATCGCGAAGTAAAACTTTTCTTTTTCCCTGTTCAGCCTCACCGGAAAAAGAACTAATTGGCAGATGAGAAAAAGTTTCCTCTTTCCGGAGAAAAAACAGGCTACCCACGCCGACGCTTTAGAAAAGGGAGAGAGAAATATTGGAAGAAATTAACGGAGAAATATATAGGACGTCGCAGTAAATCCTGTTCGATTGTTCGCATTGAGTCGGTTCTTTATTGAATAAAGTTGCGCTCATTCTTTTCCGGTTTCGAGGCGGAAAAGGAAGGTGCGTCACTTGGGTTGGGATAAACCCTGGATTTGCTCGGTCTGATTCGATTATACTGTGTTGAGACTGTAATACGTATTATACCTACCAAGGTGGGCAAAGTCGTTGCTGCATTCCCAATTTAGCATTCGGTAGATGATTATACTCTCGTCCAATATACAAATCGGTTATCAGTAGTGGAAAAATGAGGGTACTGTCGTGCTGTCAATTTTTAACTAGTACCTACCTGCCTACGCTGCATACTAGAGAGCTATAGTCTGCGATGAAAAGAATACGTAGGAGTCAGTGCCTGGTGGCAAAGAATCAATTTAATGCCACGTGCTTTGGAAAAAGAGGCATTTCAGTGATTTTGTTGGCAAAACTGGTTCACAGATCGAGGTATTCGTGAGTGTGTTTTTGTGATAGAGTACTGACGTTCGCAGGGAGGACAACTCCAGAGAAGACTCGTATAACGCATTCCACTATAATGTTGGTCAAAGCATGATCATTTTGTAATTTGAACTTTTCACCATTGGAAAGGACAACATTGACTCAGGAAAGCGACTCTGGGTGAATTACAATCATCGCGCACTAAAATCATTGACTATCTCCAGTTGTGTAAACTCCGTAACATACAGAAATGATTCCCAGTTCCAGAATATCCACTCGATGGAAATCTTTTGTAGCGGCCGTAACTGTTCGCTCGATAGCGACGGTGACGGCCTTTCGCCATTGAGATAGGAGTCGACACCGAGCGAACGGAGCGCCAGTTTCCTCTATCAGAAAATATTTCACACCGGAGCGCTCGAGTTTCGCTTCAATGGGAAACCGGACAAAAGCAGTAGCTCATAAGAGCAGTCGACGAAGTGCAGCCTCGTGTCCTCTGAAGAATGGAGTACCGTATCCATGTCGCCCGGGAATCTGTTCGGCTATGCACAACACTAGATTCAGAATTTTGAAGCCAGCGGCCCCACCGTGATCCAACAGGTGTTGCAAATGAATCGAGGAACGAAAAAATGACCAACTTGGAACAATCCAGGGCAGGAAGTCGGAAATTGTTGTTGTTTTTGTTGTGTTTCGTTTTTGCTAACATGCCATGGGCCATGTACAACAACAACCGCAAGAAGAAAAAGAATATCATCATCAGTATCATCAGCATCGTCATCACTATCACCAACAACAACGGTGATTATTGTGATAATTTTGACGGCAGCTTCAGTCTCCCACTTATAGAACAATAACAGGCCTCAAACGTCCTATACTCTACCCCTCGCAGTTCTTACCTACTCTCTACTTTAATATAAAAGAGCAAACGAAGCTTTTCAACTTCATCCTTACCACAATCGTGTACGTACACGCTAGGCCCAGGAAGTGTTGACATTAATCGGGGAGTACAACGCGTACGCCCGCTTTCATTAAGCTTTCGCTTCCCCGCTGCAACCCCCATTCAAGATGATGGCTACGCTGAATGACGTCATGGGAGCAGCTAATGCGATATACTAACGACCTCTCAGACTAGCACTCTCGACAGGGCTAAATCCACACTGAGGAAGGGCTTTAGCATGTGGAGAACGGCAAACATTGCTGACTTCGAGCGACGATGGTCGAGAGTGGCTTCTGTTTTAGTTATATTGCTATCTTCTTATTGTGAGCTAGGATTGTTCAGTGTTGTTGTTAGGCTTGTGGTTTTTCGTTCTGCGGTTTAGCAATGAAAATCATGCTCGAGAGCGATTTCAGTCAGCGTGGAAGTATTGCTTGTTATCTGGCGTTGTACGCATTGCTCAGAGAAAATTTCGACAGTGAATCTGCAAAACCATGTAAGTCCAGTTTTTTGGGAAAATGATGTTTTGAGCTCTACTGGTAAAACAACTCCTTGCGCATCTCCTTCAGTCAAGAAAATGGACTCAAGCCGCTTTTTAGGCGCTCATTCACTATCCAAAAGCTGTTCGATGGGTTGAGACAATTCATTAATTTAATTGGTCGAAGTACCTTCAAAGTTGAAACCATCAAATTTCATTGGCGTTCCTAAGCCAAGGTTCCCAAGGTGATCTCCATTTGCGCACCCAGCAATCGGAAGTTTTTTTCACCTCCTCTAACATTTTTGGTTTTGGACATACATGGTTTTGCAGGTTCACTGTCGATTTATAAAGCGAAGTTCTATTTTGAGAAGCGACCGGGTTTCGGAACAGATTTTCATTGAGGTCCAAGAGGAGGAACGAGGTAACTCAAGCCGCACCCCCGGCTGAGTAAAGGAAAGAGATGACCATGAATGAACGTGATTGAAAGAGGCCGAGATGAAACTGGTAGCAACGTAGTCGAGTTGAGGATCAATAATGAAGCCTCTGTGGTCGCGTCAGTCAGGACCACCAGCTCGGCACCACAATACGAAGGTTGGAAACTCTGATACAGATAGAAAGCGAAGGGAGGCCGTATTGTTGTCTCGCATTGTCGCGTCCTGCAAGGCTGGAAAACCTGCGAAACCCGAACCCCAAGCAAATCAACCTGAGCGGTGGAAACGCTAACGAAGTGCACTTGTGAAACTTTTTCGCTCCAATTTTTAAAGTCCTCGGAGAATGCCCGCTTTCGGGATTTGGATTCGAAAAATTAAGAAGCCCTTTTCAGCTGGGCTGATGAGTCTTCGCGTCGGAAAGCAATTATGGCCTAATTCAACAGCGGCTTTGGAAAAAATCCTTCAAAAATGATTTCTCCCTTGAGAGAACGGAGTGATTGTGTGGTGTCTGTCCTATACGAAAAGAAGTAGACTATTATTTTATTTTCATAGCAACAACAACAACTACGACCTACGCGTCGAGTCTAGGGATGTCAATATCGGCAAAGAATATCGATATTTTTGAAAAGTATCGTTTTAGTGATTCGATATATTGAAGGAAAATATCGATATTTCGATATATCGGCCATCGATATTTTTTTCCCTCCTTTATCCGAATTACCTGCTATTTCAGTTATAATAATAATACATTCATTAAATTTCGTTAGCTACAACAGGTTTAGGGGTACATAGAAATTAGACCACTCAAAAATTCAATAAAACTTTTATCAAGATGAGTGAAGGATCCAGTAGGGAAGTAAATTAGAACCCTCTACTGGGTCCCTACCTTTACAACCCACGATTTCTCCACCTCAACTTATTCCCCTATTCTTCAATGGAAATAATAATAACTGATAAATGAGTTATGATTGATAATATCAATATCATATTAGGATGATTAACGGCTGAAAAATATCGGATCCGATAGTGTAAATTTTATGTCGATATATCGGAATAAAAACATCTCTCGATAATATCGATATATCGATCGAAAATATCGATATTTCGATACATCGATATTTTCTTGACATTCCTAGTCGAGTCATTATTCAGTTCTGCTGTCCATGTTTCAGCTACGCATAAATATTGATAAATATTCAAATCCGCGATATCATTATTATCCACCAGTGCACAATAATATTGTGCTCATCTCCCAATGTATCCCGATCGATTTGAATGTTATGCGTCGTATACCGTGAGGCCAGCGTAATAACCAAGACCTAATCAGCCACCGCCGATTCAGGGTATTGTAGTCAGACAATCCGAATGACAAAGGAGGTCAGTTAGGCCAACATGAATACCTTCGAAGCTCAAGTTATAGTTTATATCAGCTCTGATATTGTACATGCTCATCTCTCCCATGCCCATAGATTATTGGATCCATTCAAGACGAAGCGTTTCTCACTGAACTCAAATGAAAATGGCCGTATCACATGGTAATTTGATGTTTTACTTACCTACGTTTATTGTTGTTCTTCAGCTACATGTAGTGGATCGAACCACTACTGCTTGGCCTGAAACAATACAAATCGATGATAATGAAACATTTAAAAGTTACATTGATCTACATCAAGATTCACGATATCAGTTAGTCCCTGACATATCATGAGGGATTTCTCCACTCAATCCTCAAACTCATAACTTGCAGACACAATTTTCAAACTCAGCTCACAAAGTTAACTAGCAAACTCAACTCTCAAACTCAACTCACAAACTCAAATCTCAAACTCAACTCTCAAACTCAACTATTAAACTCAACTCACAAACTCAACTCTCAAACTCAACTCACATACTCAACTCTCAAACTCAACTCACAAACTCAACTCTCAAACTCAACTCACAAACTCAACTCTCAAACTCAACTCTCAAACTCAACTCACAAACTCAACTCTCAAACTCAACTCTCAAACTCAACTTTCAAACTCAACTCACAAACTCAACTCTCAAACTCAACTCTCAAACTCAACTCACAAACTCAACTCTCAAACTCAACTCACAAACTCAACTCTCAAACTCAACTCTCAAACTCAACTCTCAAACTCAACTCACAAACTCAACTCACAAACTCAACTCTCAAACTCAACTATCAAACTCAACTCTCAAACTCAACTTACAAACTCAATTCACAACTCAACTCACAAACTCAACTTAAAAGCTCAATTATCAAACTCAACTCTCAAACTCAACTTACAAACTTAACTCAAAAACTCAACTCAAATCACAAACTCAACACACGAGCTCAACTTTCATCCTCTACTCTCAAACTCAACTCACAAACTCAAACTGAGCCCACAAACTTATTGTACTAACTCAACTTACATACTCAACACACAAGCTCAACTTTCATCCTCTACTCTCAAACTCAACTCACAAACTCAAACTGAGCCCACAAACTTATTGTACTAACTCAACTCACATACTCAACACGCAAACTCAACTCTCAAACTTCAATCGGGTATGCTCAACAATAGAGATGATAGATCCAAAGTTCGACATTGGTAGCAGAACATGGTGTTCACGATCGAATTCGAATATTATTCCGGGATCTCCCTACCTAAATATTTGCTTTACAATCTCATGGATCTAAAATCACAAAAAATTCTACACTCATTCGAATTACAGCTCTAGATGGAAGATACATTAGCTCATCACATTTTTACACCACTTCCCCCCCCCCCCCCCCTGGGTCCCAGGATTGACCTTTGGTGAAGGCGACGAAATATTTGCGCGTATTCTATTCCGGTCTGTCCTTGGAACGTAATGTGGTGAGAATTGATTAAACGTCATCAAAATGAACCAGATGCTTTAATCCTCCAGTGATGAAATTCCATAAAGATGGGTATAGGGAATCCGTATGGTACGGTCGAGCTGGTTCGATTGCTGGACGAATTCTAATGTTCGAATTATGATTCTATAGCCTTAAAATGGTCTAAAATTGATATTCAATAAGGCTATCGATGTTTGAGATTACAGTTACCCGTTGGATACCCTTCGTAAATTCAATTACGACAGGTCCATAATTTGATTTCGACCGAGGCCCCCTTAATGAGCATACGGTACGACATAATTTCCGCCATTTTCAGCCTCCTGTGGGGCTAAATGTAAACAGTATCGATCGCTACAGAAATAAATGACCGCCGGCTCAGGGCGATTTGATTGGCTCGACTTGCGCGTAAATTCATCGGCTATCCAACGAAGGCTGAAATCCAATTAAGGTGGCTGCTGAGATCAGCCTATTATTTTTCTAAATCGAATAAAAATTGTTCAATTTTTGAATTTTATTACCCGTTATGGGGGACCCAACACCTAACAAGACCTAACACCTTGTTTAATCGGAATTTGAATAACTCACAGTACTTCCGATATATTTGGATATTTAGTGTTTTCTATTTTATTTATTCCCAGCCAGAAAAATGAACCGATTTCAGCGTTCTTGGTCCTAAAATCTTTGTTTTACCTTGCAGAATATGTTGATATTTTTTATAATCCGATAATGTGTCGTATTTTTATATTAGGTGAATTTTAACATTTGAATAGTGAATTTTTGATATTTTTGACCTAAACACCCTTAAAAGCAGTCAAAATATGATCAAATTGTGTCATAATTTTAAGTTTCAAAATATTGAAGTACTGTATTTTATCCACACAGCCTCCAAAGTAGTTAAAATATGATGAATTTGCGTCAAGAATATAATAATTATAATATAAGGAAGTATTGTGTGTTTTTTACGCACCACTAGTTTTTGTAGATAGTTTTTATTTTTTCCGAAAAAATGGATGAAAAACATTACGCTTATCTCTGTGGGAAAAGCAAAAATTTCCCAAGGTAATCGGATCGGGAGATTCGGATGCTCAACCTTCGCACATTCCATTATCGATCGGACCTTTCCGCACAGACGCAATTTGCAAAGGTGTGGAAAATCCGTTAAAAGCCTTTTTCTGCGTGTTAGAACTCGATCTGCGGTGGAAAACAATGGAATAAGCAGCGCCTGCAATATGTAGAATAGGCGATACCTGCTGCTGATCAGAAGGTAAGGGTTTACACGTCCGATAAATGTTCCTCCAAAGTTTGTTTAGGCCGATTTAGAGATGGCTAAAAGCGATTATTACTTTGTTCTTTTGAAATCCAAGGAGCTTCAATGCTAAGCATAATCTACTAAGGATCATAATCAGGGCTAGGATTTATATGTGATAAAAATCCTTAAACGTACATACAATATGTACCTTTTTTCCAAATATGTGTTTATTTCCTCGAAATATGTACCTACATTCTGTGCTATATTACTGATGAAATATTCTGCTATGACAAAATATAATTGTAAAATATTGTAAATATTTTACTACTACTATTACTTTTACTATTACTATAAATATTTTACTTTATTTTAATGTAATATTTTAAATGTTATATACAGTAAATGAAATATTTTACTGGTATTCCTACAAATACCTAACTAATGCATCAGAAACATGAACAACTAAAAATGGGGTGAAAGAATTTGAATGGATGGGACCGCTCGCCCTGCCAACTTCCGTTCTGAATTTATGGGCACCTGATCTACTCTGGAACCGGACCTTAACGAGAAGCCTAGGTCGTTAACTGTGAGGGAGCGCCAGCCTTTCACCTTCTCCATCCTTCAAAAATACCGCTCCACAGTGGCGATTTTCCTTTATTCTGTTTTATTGAACTGTTTTATGAGCAAATGTTGAAAATAGAAATTTTTATTTTTTGCTCAACCGAATTTTGAATAAAAATAAATATTCGGTAGGTACTTCATTTTCACTTTGTTTGGCCGACAAATTGAAAATTCGACCTACGTTTCATCATGTTTAACGTCCAATTAATGAGAGTGGCCCAACTTGTCCACCGGTGCTATACAGTGAAACGCTTGAGCACTTGCATTATTCAAGCTTTGAAAAAACGAACAGCTCTTTTTTGTCGAAGCGGAAAAAATTCCTCTATTCATGAGTACCTTAATAGCAGCAGCAGCTCGAGAAATGTCTACCATTCTGTCTGATGTAGTAAATAGGGACCAACTTGAACTTTATGATTTTGATAACTTCCTCAAATTAGAAAACTGCAACTACCTTGAGCTTATAGAAAATTTAACGGCCTTTCCAACGGTATCCTTATTTTTTCAATTACTGCAAAAGCTAAGGGACTTGCGGCAATTTTACTGAAACAAGGTCGAAAACGAGGAAAATTTTCGAAGCAATAAATGAGGATTTTCCGATGGACTTGCAAAAAATTGTGTAGAACGGAAACGGTGGAGAACGAGCTGAAAAATCGGCCCCTTCATGGAAGATCATGACATGATGACACATGATCATGACACATTGTGTGATCGCCCTGAACAACCTTGAACTATTTATTGCAATTTTTTTCTATAAAAAATGAGGAACTTTGCAGGAGCACCATCTTCAACATGAATAATGGTGATACGGATAAAAAATAGAAATAGATCCCACCAAAACTCGAGCAAATTATCTAGATGGTGTTCCAAGACCATCAATCTACCGATAGCTCCCTACAACCACTCGAGCCGTTTGATCGAACGTGTACAAACGCGTCTCGGGTTGACAGGGATAGAACGGAATGGTCGGACCCCCCTCCATCCATAACAGGTCCCTGACATGTGGTTTAAACCAATTTCGCTGTTCCTGGCAAACACCGAGTACATAGCAATCAGAACTGGATCGGAGTCACTACTCGGTGATAGTCCCATTGAACTAACTATAGTTAGTCTATAGACTGAACTGGGATTCGAAAAATACGCAATTTTATTTAAAATAGTCAATTGAAATTGATTGAAATGTTGCTCCATTTTCAAGCGACTTGACAATCTTCTTTTTGAAGTCGGGTTTTCCCAATTTATTTTCTCCTTTTTGACATTTTAGACCAATAATTGAGCCCAAAATGACAAAATTTAAAAAATAAAATGGATAATGGAGCCAAATGAGAAGCAGCAAGAATGAAAAAGTTAAATTACAATATCACTCATATTATGGGATTATATATTATCCAGGTTGTTAACTTGAGGAATATGCCACCGTCTGGGGATCGATGGACTGATTTCCAACAAAAATTGTTCCATAAATTTTTTTTACTCGCCTCTAAATGCCACTTTTTTCCACTCTTAAGATTTTTTCCGTGAATTCGATTTTAATTCACTAAAACGGCCATAACATCATGATTTTATCAAAATAGTTCAATTTCGACCATACCGTTGGAAAGATTGATAATTTTTCAATTACCCTACAGTACCAAAAAACATTTTTGAGGCGGTTCAATCGGTTAAAAATAGGCCGGAAAAGTAAATTTGGTCAAATCTCGAAAATCGTCGCTTTTTTCAACACCGTGCGCTTTATGCAATTGTTCTGGTTAAATTTAGCCAGTAGTCCTAAAAAATGAGCCAAGATTTCAGCTTTCCAACGGTACAGTCGAAATCGCTCTTGCTCCAAAATTGAGCGGAGAAAATCCCGCTTGAATGCGAAAAAACGTGGGTTTTTCTATGAAAATCGGCAAAATTTGAGAAATAAATTAGGAGAAAAAAATATTTTCAAGCGGTTATGAGTGCAAAATAGTAAGGCAAAAAGAGACATGTCGATAGTAAAAGTGAAAAACCTCGTGAGTCTCAATTTGTGATAAAATAAGGATATGAGCTCTATTAATTGAGTCGTAGATCCATCAAGTGAAGCCGGATTCCTCCGTTTTCGTCTCATTTCTTCTCTGTGGCGATGTGCAATAACCTGTAAGTCAAAACCTTCCAGAGGTGTTGCAAAAACTAGCATTTTTTTGGTACCTACCCTGACAAATTTCTGAATTTGGACTTGAAGGATTTACACTTTTACTATCGATGTATAAAATCACCAAAAACCATGAAAAAGGTTTCAAGTAAATCTTCCTCCGATCAATGCAAACTGATTTTTCGGGGTCGAAATATTTACGGCGTCATAGATCGTGTAGTACAATGGTCGGAATCCGTAAACCGAGATATTCGCCTGTCGAGAGAAATATTCCTGCGGACTACCTACCTAATAATCCTATTCATTCCCGGCTATCCCGATATTAGCGAGTCGAGGGTCCCTTTATTGCTAAACCGAGTCGACCCCTTTGGCCATCATCCAAGTGCGAATAGACACGCATCCCTATTGGAAAACTGGAGTGGGATAGAAGATCCTTCCAGAACTTGATTCCAAGGCAAATAGAAGACCTCGGCATTTCCCGGGAAAATTCTCCGACGAAAATAAGATCGAACATCCAATACCCGCGTAACAAGTTTTCAAGGTTGCCCTATAAAAATGACTGTCGAGAAAATAAGAAAACAGACCCGAGTCGAACTGGAATTTTCAAATCACCTAGAAATTCGATTTTTGAAATTTTTCAGATATTCCGTATTAATGAATTTTCGTCGGTCAACCTCTAGACTCGTTCGATGGTCAAAAATGGATGAAAATGTTTCACAAGTAATTTCCAACAAATATCTCCGACATTTTTTCGTAGCCCGCAAAAAACCCTC
This sequence comes from Nesidiocoris tenuis, assembly GCA_036186465.1. Classification (NCBI taxonomy): domain Eukaryota; kingdom Metazoa; phylum Arthropoda; class Insecta; order Hemiptera; family Miridae; genus Nesidiocoris; species Nesidiocoris tenuis. Next base: position 927,790 of record AP028918.1, read on the forward strand.
TTATTGGAATTTTTGCGTTTTCGACCCTAACTCGCTAAAATGGCTGGAGCTTCTTGAATTTTCGAGGAATCTCCAATCCGGGGATGCGGTCGGAAAGCTCGTGAATTTTCCTATAGGAAAAGCGCGACATTTTTCTGCCAATCAATACTCAAAAATGAGGGCAAAAATAAAAATGGCAAAACGTCAATTTTTTCAATCGAATTTATTAAATAATTTAAACAATTATTGTTTTCCGGTCGATCAGAACGCAATCTTCGGAAAAAATTGCCAAAAAAACTCAGCTTTCTAACGGCATAGTCGTTTTCCTGATAACTCCCCTTCTAAGTTGAGGAAATTGCATTTCTGTGCCAAAAAAAACATGGGTTTTACGCTAAAAATCGACTTTATCATTACTGGGTGTTATGCCTTGCAAATTTTAAGATGAGTTTTGCTTGAAAAACTATGTTAAATAAAATGATTATGTCACTTTTTGAGCGTATTTTTATTATGAAATCATTATAAAATCATTGAAAATTAAGTTGAATAAAAACTCAAAAAATGAGGGAAGAGAAATAGTCTATTCCACTTATTAAGGTATAATTGTAGACCGGTTTCGGTTATTACACCATCATCAGTACTTAAAAACGACGAGTCGTTTTTAAGTACTGATGATGGTGTAATAACCGAAACCGGTCTACAATTATACCTTAATAAGTGGAATAGACTATTTCTCTTCCCTCATTTTTTGAGTTTTTATTCAAATTATGGGATTCCACAATTTCTCCGCGAGTGATTTAGTATCTATTGAAAATTAACATTGGATTTATTAACGTCGGATAAGGGATTCTGTAAAATCTTTGTACCTATTCCCTTTTGCGCTAGGCAAACGTAATTTTCTAAAGAATTAGGTAATCAGAAATGAACCCGAATACCCTCCCCTTTGTGCTAAAATTAAGCTTTTTGTTACATGATCGTAATTGAAAGGTAGGCATATAACCCATCCACCATTTCCGAGGGGTTGTTCTTAATGCAAAAGTTCATTATATCTGAAAATCTCAACCCCCGCAGTATACGATTTCATAATGCGGTGAAATATGGAGAAAATGATCCTCCCCTCTCCAACAATATAATGAGCAACGTGGAGAGAAAATGGCCATGTGTACAGGCCCTTGGCTGAGGGACCAAAGCAAATGAGCTCTTAACAGTAACGGCCACTACAAAGCGTTCTTCGGAGTCCGCAGCCTCCCCCATCCCACCCCCATCCCAACCACCACACCTCCCCCCACACCCCTGGTCTACACTAGGTGGAATTTATCTAGCCGAACGAGCTAAAACGGTCGACATACACGGACCTCTTGGAAGCCGATTTATGATTGAAAATTAGGTCACCGACGAAATTTACTCGACAACATTTCGCGGAATTCCGGAGAAATTCTTCTTCTGAATCTTCATTTTCTGAGCAAGACTATTTTTTAGGATTCCCAAAAAACATTGAAAAATATGCCAAAACCCCCTTTTGAACATATTCACCGACGAAAATTCATAGGTAAAATTGAAACTACGCGGGATTCTGATGGCCATAGGAAAATTGTTCACATGTTTAAATCGTTATCCACATTTGAAGAAGTGTTCCTCAAGTTTTTCCTCGCGATTCGAACGAATACTATTTTTCGATTTTTTCGGAAATTCTCCCTTCGGAAATGTGTTCAAAGGATTGTCAGGGACATTCAAACTATTAGTCCTCACGTTCCCAGCTGAGGAAAAGCGCGATGAGGGGAGAAAGGACCAGTTTCTTAGTTTTTCGCTCATAACTCGAAAACGGGAAGTCGGATCGAGAAAGCGACCCAATACAAAATGAAAGTAGAATTCATTTCCTACAAGTTTTATTCAATGCATTTGTCTCCTATCTCCACTCCTTTCAGAGGTATACGCTGACAAGAGTGACGATTTTTGAAAAACGTCTACTCCCATTGCGCCAAGTTCGCTGTATCGTCCAAACTATCGGCCCTAGCCCAAAAGTCGTCATAGAAAAAGTTGTAATGAATTGAATATTCTATAGGAATATTTATTAATATCCACATTTTTCTCTTAACAGTTGCCACTTGTAATGATTCAAAGATTTTTTGAAAGATTCTTCAAAATAAAACATCCTTAGAACTGGCAATTGATACAAATAAATGAGCGTATGGATACATATATCAAAAGGAAATTTAATTCTCTACAACTTTTTATATATGAATTTTGGTTCTAAGATCAATATTTTAGACGATACAGCGGACTTTGGCACTAAAAACATGGGATTCGACCTTTTTCCAAAAATCATCGCTTTTGACAGCGTTTACCACTGAAAGGGCTGGCGTTATGAAAAAATTGCATTGAACAAAACTTGTAGGAAATTAATTTGAATTTTATTTTGTTTCTGATCGCTTTCTCGATCTGATCAACCCTTTTCAAGTTATGAGGGAAAAACCGAAATACTGGGCCTTTCTCCCTCTCCCCACACTTTTCAGCTGGGGTATGGTAACCCTTTTTCCTGTAACTGGTAACCCCTTTTTACACATTCCCAAAGTCCCTCTTCAGGGACGTTCATTGACTGGACTGTTAAATAAATTCGAGGAGTTAGTTTCTCATTTTAAAGCTCTGACCGAAGTATGCTTGTGAATCTAAGCAATAACTTTTATCTAACTTTAGTGTCGTTCATTTTTGCATTCCGAGGGTAAATCTCGGAACAAAGTCAAACACGTTATGTGATATTAACGAGGAAAAGTTCTCTAATAAAGTGCACCGCGAGAAAGTCGGGATCGAAAAGTCGGCAGAAGTTGTCGCGAAGTTTCTTCGTTCCTTGCAATTTGTGAGGGGATAAGTACTTGAGTTAAGTGAGACAAAGTGATACGGAGAATTTTCAATTTATTTATACAAACACGTTGGAATAGTAAATAAGTACATATTTTGATTTCGGGTTAACCCATCTTTGCTGTCAAATAAAGCATAATCTTGGTTTTTAAATTTTGATAATGATAAGTAGTTAAGGTGCTTCATAACGAAGTTAAAAGAATTCAATTTTCTGAAATATGCTATTATATTTATCCTGCAATTTAACGATTGATCGATTTTCCTACAAAATTATTCTATAGACAAAAATGTGCCTACCTTACATCAAAAACAAAAAATTATCAAATTCCACTATGAATTAAAATTTCAAAGTCAAATCGTCTTGGCACTGACAAGCGTGAAATTCTCTCAAACTCTCGCTGGATAACGTTATTCGGAGAACGTCGGAAATTTAGCGCCTCAAAATGTCTCTCTTTTCTCGAATGTCGCCTATATTTTTTCCGGGTTTTTTCAACGACGTCACATTGTTGTTGAAAGGGGTCTGCTCGTCTGTCGTACACGGTCGGTTGCCTTTATTCCGTACACTCGAACGCCCAACTAGAACGCCCTGTCGGGACTGCCTGCCAGACTTTTTCTGTGACGCTAACCCAATTTTTAATGCACCTTCTTGCACTGTACCGAAATGTGGATAATTTTCGAAAATTTCCACTTTCCTCGGTCATCTGGCGGGTTTTTGTAGTCAGCTCAAAATCTCAATTTAAAATTATCGATCAGTGAAAAATCTTCATTTTGAAATGACTAATTAATTTTATTACTTATTACTCGTATTAGTTCATTAACTATTTTATAATTTTTATTTTATGATTATTTAATTGTATATTATTTTTTATATTGTTTAATCGTGTATTATAGGTTTTATATTATTTAATCATATATTATAATATTAAATTTACTATTATCATTATCATTGCCATTGTCATTGTCATTGGCATTGGCATTGGCATTGGCATTGCCATTGGCATTGGCACTGTCATTGTCATTGCCATTACCATTACCATTACCACATTACCATTACCACATTACCATTACCACATTACCATTACCACATTACCATTACCATTACCACATTACCATTACCATTACCATTACCACATTACCATTACCATTACCATTACCACATTTCCATTACCATTACCATTACTATTACCATTACCATTACCAGATTACCATTACCACATTACCATTACCACATTACCATTACCACATTACCATTACCATTACCACATTACCATTACCATTACCATTACCACATTACCATTACCATTACCATTACCACATTACCATTACCACATTTCCATTACCATTACCATTACTATTACCATTACCATTACCAGATTACCATTACCACATTACCATTATTACATTACCATTACCACATTACCATTACCATTACCATTACCATTACCACATTTCCATTACCATTACCATTACTATTACCATTACCATTACCACATTACCATTACCACATTACCATTACCACATTACCATTACCACATTACCATTACCACATTACCATTACCACATTACCATTACCACATTACCATTACCACATTACCATTACCACATTACCATTACCACATTACCATTACCACATTACCATTACCACATTACCATTACCACATTACCATTACCACATTACCATTACCACATTACCATTACCACATTACCATTACCACATTACCATTACCACATTACCATTACCACATTACCATTACCACATTACCATTACCACATTACCATTACCATTACCACATTACCATTACCACATTACCATTACCACATGACCATTACCACATTACCATTACCACATTACCATTACCACATTACCATTACCACATTACCATTACCATTATTATTGGAGAATAATCAGTTTTAAGGTTAGGTCTGGGCTGAAGTCCCAGTTTAACTTTTGAAAATTGAAGAATCTCTCGCACTTTTTTGTAACTCAACTTGAGATTTCCGAATGCTCGAAATTTTTACCAACTTTTTGGTATAACCTGGAAAAGCTACCATCGGAAAATCGCCTCCTTTCCGGGGGCTGATACATCGAAGACTCGTCGGCTCGTGCAAACATTTGCAGACTCTTCAAACCTTCGCCTAACGAGCGATTCTAGTCCTATGTCAATCTTTTGAGTTCGGCGAACATTATTGTTTGCTATGCTTTTACCATTGGGCAGCGTAAACCGACAGCTCAAATTCATATCTATGGGTTGACCCGTCAAGATAATCGAGTTATCGTTGAATTACTAGTAAAAAACCGAAAGAGCCGAAAGAAACGTTGAAAAAATTCAGCAGAGAACCGGATGGAAAAATTCCGAAATTTGGCATTTAAAACTTCAGATCTCAGGAAAATGTACCAACGTTAAGCTATAAGTTAGGTTGAAAATTCGAGGTTCTTGCCTTGGAAATGGAGAAAAAACGAAAGAAAATAACAAAAAATGAAAAAAATTCATATTAAATAAAATAATTGAAAAACCAAAAATAAGTAGGTATATCTTTTATGAGGTATATTATATAATATATTAAGGTATATAGGTAATTTAAACAATTGAAAAAAAATACGCTTAAAAAAATAGATGGGTCTGAAGATGATGAATATTTTTTCTTTTCCATTAAAAAATAAGTGGATATTTATGATTTAGAGCAGATGGAAAATGTCCGATACCTATAAAACCTAGCACAGCTTGCAGCGATGGTAAATAAAACGTTTTTATGCTCGTCGACTTGTACAACATCGAGGTCTGGAATGAGGGTGGAATTTTCCCCGCTCAAAGGGTAAAAAGTAATCGCATTTCTACGGTCTAAGTAACCGTCTGACAGGGGAGATCGCCATCTCAAAGAAGATGAATCCCTGAGAGGTCGATAAGAACCGTTTTAGCGAAACGTCCCAGCTAGTTTATGAGAAAACGGCAAAGAAGTCGGCGGCACTAAAGCTTTCTGTGAAATGAAGTCCTTTCAGAACGGAGCCGAATTGGTTTTTCTGATGGGAAATGGGATTTTTTAATGTTAAGCCCTCTCTTCAGTATTTCAAAATGTTGAAAACCCTTCAGATTTTGTAATAACAAACCTACCCTCTCTAATATAACTTTTTTAGATTTTTCAAATAAATTTCTAGATTTTATAAGAAAAAAATTTTTTTTTTAGATTTTTCTTTGATTTTTGAGGCGGTGGATCAGGTTCAAAATCCTAGAAAAACACGTTTTTTAATATCTACCTAAGTACCTAATAAATTAATAGCTACCTACCCATAAAGTGTCTATTTTGTAACTTTGTAATTTACGTATAAAAAAATTTATAAAAAATGAATAATTTATATTCCAATCACTTTTTGACTTTTTTAACGATAATTTTGCCTAACACTTCAATCTATTTCACCTATCCATTTGCTTACCTACTTGTATTAACCAAAACTGAATGTCCTCAGCTTCAAATCCCGTTCAACCTTGTTGCCATATTGTCCGTCGCCACGCTAGCAACCCAGCTCATGTGCTTTGTGTTTAGATGGTGATTTTCGAATAGAAGTAGGAGAGCGATTTTCAAATTTGAGCTCGAATTTTATCTTATCGAAGATTATTTTTCAGTAGCGTTGTAATCCCTCAATTTTCAATGTCGAAAGTCGCGAAATTGGAGAACCAAGAAGACGTCGGGTCGACTTTGCAGGAAATTCCGTCGGAGGAAAATTTGAAACGAAAACCGGCCGACGACGGGGAAGCGCCTCCGAATCACGTCCTTCTCTTTTCAGTGGGCAATCCCTTCTATCCGATCAACGTCAACGTCATCTATTCGATTTGCAAAGATTTCGGAAACATTTTACGCATAGTCATCTTCCGAAAAAATGGCGTTCAAGCCATGGTAGAACTCGAAAGTGTCGAAGTTGCAGAAGCCATCAAAGCCAGCCTTCACAACAAGGTAATCGATTTTTGGTACCTAAGCGCTTTTTTTGTTTTACTGCATTTCCGAGTCGAATCGAGAATATTTCAAACCAATTTGCGGGCTTTCAACTTGAGAATTTTCCAAAACAAATTGAAATTTTTTCTAGCTGCATTGCCTTGAAAAACCAGTGGTGCGTAGATAACACACAATACTTCCATATTTTGAAACGTAATATTGTGACACAATTTGATCATATTTTGAATGCTTTTGACAGTGTTTAGGTCAAAAATATCAAAAAATTCAGTATTAAAATTTTAAAATTCGCCCAAAATGAAAAAACGCCACATTTTCGGAATGTAAAAAATATCCACATATTCTGCAAGGTAAAACGAAGATTTTGAGACCAAGAACGCTCAAATCGGTTCATTTTTGCGGCCGGAAAAAAATAAAATAAAAAACACTAAAAATGCAAATATCTCGGAAGTACTGTGCGTTATCCAAATTCCGATTAAACAGGGTGTTAGGTCTTGCCGAGACAAACATTTCAGTTCAAGAAATTTGAAAAAAGGTTGAGAAATGAGGGAGTTATGGCCATTTTTGTAAATGACCACAGACGGACAGACGGACAGACGGACAGACGGACTAACGGACACACGGACACACAGACACTTGTTCAGGAAGTGATTCTGAGTAAATGTGTATAAGAAAAAGTTTTTTCTGAAGCTCCGTTCCGATTCTCGATTTTAGGACGATCACAATACTTCCATTTACTCTGTAAATATGGAAGTAATAAATAAATGGTACATTTTTCTTTATTACTTTTTAAAAATTAATTTTCTGTGAAATACAAACTAGTTTTGGTTTGGGAAATTCAAAATTTGACAAGTAAAATTTAATTTTACTTGGAAATCCGATATACCTACTTGAAAAATCAATTGGCATGTTCATCGTTCCACCGATTTGTCGAATGGTTTGAGGGCAAGCGAGCTGTGACGACTTCGACGTGATTGAAGCTCGAGCGCTTTCGGCCGCACGGCCCTCTTCAGGAGCTTTTGCAGAAAGGACGTCTCTTCTAACGAAAGTGAAAGGATGCCAACGGCAGCCAATCCTCCGATGATTTAGCTTGCCGCAGGTGGCCTTCCGTCGATTTTCGGGTGGAGACTAGTCACCCTGAGATTGGGTCGTCTTCGATACGAAGCTCGTCGGTTGCTCGTTTCTGAAATGTCTCCTAAAGAGCTCCATACCGCCGAAAGCGCTCGAGCTTCAATAAATAGGACGGAAAGTCGTCGAAGCTGTCTTGACCCCAAATCATTTAAAATACTTCCATTTTTTCAGGTCATTATTTCATCGATTATTAAATGATTCTGTCCCAAAAGTACAATTATACCTACGTTTTCCCATAAAATTTCCTCCGTTTTGCAGGAAATCTACGCCAATTGCTGCCGGCTGAAAATCGAATTCGCTCGCCAGACGAAATTGAACGTCACCAAAAACACGGCCGATACCTGGGACCCGACATTGACCGATGGCGTCATCAAGACAGAGACGAAGCACCCCCTACAGCCCGACGCGCCATCTGCCGCAGGCTACCCAAACGTCCAGCCGAATCTGGCCGAATACGCAGCCGCCTACGCACCTGCGAATCTGAACATCGCCAATGCCTTCCCGGGAATGGCGACAACTTCGGCGACCAATCCGGCAGCGGACAACGCCCCCTTGTACTCGACAGACGTGGCTTTCCAGATTCGAGCGAAGAAACTTGCGGCTCTTCGGCAGCCGCAGTTGTGCATGCAGCCATGTCCCGTCTACCCGCAGCCGATGCAAGCCGACATGACTGCCTACCCGGACGTCATCGGAACCAACGCCGTGGCCGTGGGGTATAACCCGGTGAACTACTATGACCCCTCTGCAGGTATGATGTTTTCAAGGTAAATCATGGTAAATCTCTGAATGAAACGAATTTAATTTAATGCGAGGCCATGAAAAGAGTCGTTGGGAGAGTCGCAAAGGACACCTGCTTATGAACACTTTCCCCCACTTCTTCATGGACCTATGGAAAGTTCCAAGTCAAAAACCACTGAAAAGTTAGCAACTTGACATTTTTAAGGCCGTATCAGACGTCAGACCTCCCCCCATCCCACAGACCGTCTGTACTGACCGATTCTTTGATAGGTAATTTTATCGTGCAAATTCATTGATAACACTGGGTAACAGCCAAAAAATCGTCCGGGGTTTCTCAGCATTTTTAGGCTAATTTTGGTGTTCTGATTCCAAATATCACCTTGGTTTTGCTCTATCAGGTCAACTTTTTGAGATACAGCCATAGCTACCTGACGAGCTATACATACGAGGGGGGACCCAAAAGTAACGGGAATTTCGTCATAACTTTTTTATTGTTCAATATTTTTACTCCAAATGTTGATCACCTTCAAAGTAATTACCACTGACTGCAACGCACTTGTCCAATCGGGTTTTCCACCTTTAAAAACATTGTTCAAATTCATTTAATGGAATGAGTTCGAGGCCATCCAGCGATTTTTGTTTTACCTCTTCCACAGTCGTAAATCGTTTTCCTTTCCAGTCCCTTTTGGGATGGGGGAACAAAAAATAGTCGCAGGGGGCAAAATCGGGCGAATAGGGGGGGTGAACAATCGGTGTCATGCCATTTTTCATAAGAAACTGCTTCACAGACAGGGGCATTGTGCGGGGGCATTGTCATGATGGAAGAACCAATCCCCTGACTGCCACAAATCCGCCCTTTTTTTCAATCATCAATGAGTTGATGATTCTACATCAATCAACATCAACATCAATGATCAATGAGTTGATTTTCTCAACGTTGTCATCAGTTCTTGACGTTGAAGGGCCGCCAGAACGAGGTTGGTCTTCAATCGTCGTCATTTGCCCATTTTTAAAACGCTGAAACCACTCGTAGACTCGTATTTTGCTTAATGCAGCATCCTCATAAGCAGTTTTTAGCAATTCGAGAGTTTCAGCCGGCGTTTCCCCTAACAGAAACAAAATTTTACGGCCGCGCGTTGCTCCACGCTGTCCGCCATCACACGTTTTCCGTTTGCCGAAACGGAAAAAGTTGTTTCTCTAAAAAAGATCTAACGGACGAACCGTTCAACTCACAGCGACCCAACTTTGCACACTGGCTCGTGAGATGTGTCCCTTCCAAACCCCTCACTTGCCAACGAACCACTCACAGCAGTCTTTCCCCTCCAGCTCGATTCCCGTTACTTTTGGGTCCCCCCTCGTATGTTAATTTGAGGGTTTTGAGTTCAATCCTGGTTTTTTTAAAGGATATAGCCAAGTATTCATACATAAATGGTTGCTTCTGATGTGTTTCTGTTTCCAAATGACAAAGTCATATTTTTTTTTATTCCAAAATTAAAAAATCCAATATGAGCAGCACCAAGCTTGTCTATATATCCAATATGTCTGTAGCGAACAAACCTGACCTGATTGAAACAAACAAAGGGCATTTTCGAACTCAGAGCATCACCATTAGTCTAATTCCGGTGGAAAACCCTGGACGATTTTCCAAAAGATTTTTTTTGTTACGCAGTGTAATTTTCCTGAGAAACAAGGTTCAATAAAATTTATTATTTAATAATCACTTACAAACATTGATGCAGGTGCAAAAAATTTCTGGCCCTGAAAAGCACTTTTAGAATTTTTTTGGAGAATAACCCTAAAATCAGCTAGCTCAGTCTTGTGAGAATGATTTGTTAGAAGGCAACCCCCGAAAATCCTCATTTCCCTATCAAATTAGATGGTTGAAAACCCCACGTATCTCACGCAATTTTTCATTGCCTCAGGCATGGAAAACTTCGAAGAGTACGGCGACTTAGGATGCGTCGTCATGGCCTACAATTTGAACGTCGAGAAAATCAATCCGACCGGCGTCTTCAACCTGTTCTGCATGTACGGCAACGTTTGGGTCGTGAAGTTCCTGAAAACCAAGGTCGGCTGCGCCATGATCCAAATGGGCGACCGGGAAGGCGCCGAACGGAGCATCCGCTACCTCAACGGCGTGCCGCTTTTCGACGATCTGCTCCAGCTCGCCATTTCCAAGCAGCCATTTTTGGGCGAGCTCGGCCGCGGATTCGAACTGCCCAACGGCTCGTATTCGTGGAAAGATTTTTCCAGCAGCAAAAACAACCGATTTTTGAATCCGACTATGGCGGCGCGCAACCGGTTGAATCCCCCGTCGAAAGTTTTGCATTTCTTCAACACTCCGCCCGACCTGACCGAGGAGAGGCTCGAGGATTTCATCTACACGACGTCCCAGATCAGAGTCGTCGACGAGATGGTCTTCCCCAGGAAGCCGGACAGATCGGCGTCGGGGCTCATCGAAGTGGAAACGATCGCCGACGCCATCGCCTGCGTAGTGCGCTGCAACAATGTTCCCCTGTACGCCGTGCACGGAGGTCCACCGTTCTTCGTCAAGCTGTGCTTCTCTAACGTGTCTTCGATAGCCGTGGCTGCGAGAGAGATCGAGAAAAAGAGTGCGAAGGCCCTCAATAACGATTCGGCTCAAAAATGAAGTTCGCTAAATTGTCAAATAACTTTTAGGTATTTCAATTACAATTTCCTAAGTGTTCTCCTGTCGCATTTTGCGCCTTTATAATGCGAAGTTTGAAATATATTAATTCTATTCATTTTTCGATGATTTGTACGAGAAACGTTTACGACTTACGAGATGAAGCGCAAATTGTCTCATTCCCTTATAATGTGAAACAATTAGATTGGAGGGAAAAAAGGATTTTAATCAGGGCGAGGAACTCTTTTCATTGGCGCGAAAGACTACTCGGGTCGACCTTTTAATTGTTTCCAAGACGGCAGAGGATGTCGGAAAATAACGAGCCCGGAAAGCTTTTGTTGGAAAGCAAGGTCGAATTAGAGACCACTTGGAGTGGGACCTCATTAAATGGAAAGCCGCCGTAAATGAGGCAAGGAGGGCAAATTCGGTTGCTTTTTTTCTTTTTCCTAAAAACAGAATAATTCTTCATGCTAGAAAGGAAAAGTTTTACTTCCACGAATCGAAAACCCCGTGTCGACATTACCTATTTTGGGTATAATCATGTGAATCTGGCCTAACCTTTCCGAACATTGTCACCCGTGCGAGGCCATCAGCCCTTTTCAGGTCCATGGATTAGAGCCCCTGAGGCCAATGTGCGAATATATCCCAAACTTAACCTGATTTCCCTGTTAACATTTCGGGCAAAATAAGGCTGAATTTTGCCTAAAATTTTGCAGTACTGAGCCTAGGGGATGCTTGGCAACATTATTGCCATCAGCCCTTTTCAGGGCCACAGACTTGCCCCTTGAGGAAGAGGCCCTTGAGGATGAGCGTCCTTAAGATTACCCTGAATGAAGGGATTGGGTCATGTTTAATGCTGAACGTCGGACTCAAAAGTTTACATGATTTTGTGAATATTTTTAGGGGCATTGTAGAATACATAAATTTTCAACTACCTCAATTTTCAAATTAATTCTAAACATTCGGAGTGGAAGCTGAATTTTGCTCAAGTTCAATAAAATGCCCAACGATACCAATTATAATCCTATAATGGACATTTTTGGTATCATCGGCCATTAAACTCAGTTCGAAATCGGGCACCTAATTTGCGGAAATATTTCCAACGTTAGCCCGGTGAAACTTTTGCCGATCAATAAACGAGAAGCTCAACTTCGAGTACAACATCGACTGGGCGGGGATGAAACTTGGTAATCGCCGTTTAATCCAACATGCCCGGTGGCGAATTCAGAGAATGACCCTTTCTATTTCCCACCTCTTCCAGAGCGTTGTTTAAAAAAATCGCGTCAAGAAATTTCAAACCCAACCGGTAAAAAACCAAATTTTCAAAAATTTTCGGAAAAAAATTCCCCTTTCCTATGGTAAATTGAGCGAGAAAGCCGGGAAAAACCTTTGAACTCGAAGTTGAATTTGATCTCGAAGTTGACTTTGATCTCGAAGTTCATTTTGATCTCGAAGTTGACTTTGATCCCGAAGTTGTGTTTGAACTCGAAGTTGACTTTGATCTCGAAGTTGAGTTCGACCACGAAGTTGAATTTGATCTCGAAGTTGAATTTGATCTCGAAGTTGACTTTGATCTCGAAGTTGACTTTGATCTCGAATTTGTTTTTGATCTCGAAAATTGTTTTGATCTCGAAGTTGACTTTGATCTCGAAGTTGATTTTGATCTCCAAGTTGACTTTGATCTCGAAGTTGACTTTGATCTCGAAAATGAGTTTGATCTAGAAGTTGTCTTTGATCTCGAAGTTCAATTCGATCTGGAAGTTGAGTTTGATCTCGAAGTTGAGTTCGACCACGAAGTTGAATTTGATCTCGAAGTTGAATTTGATCTCGAAGTTGAGTTTGATCTCGAAGTTGACTTTGATCTCGAAGTTGACTTTGATCTCGAATTTGACTTTGATCTCGAAGTTGACTTTGATCTCGAAGTTCAGTTCGATCTCGAAGTTGAGTTTGATCTCGAAGTTGACTTTGATCTCGAAAATTGTTTTGATCTCGAATTTGACTTTGATCTCGAAGTTGACTTTGATCTCGAAGTTCAGTTCGATCTAGAAGTTGTCTTTGATCTCGAAGTTCACTTTGATCTCGAAAATGAGTTTGATCTCGAAGTGGACGTTGATCTCGAAGTTGACTTTGATCTCGAAGTTGAATTTGATCTCGAAGTTGAATTTGATCTCGAAGTTGATTTTGATCTCGAAGTTGTCTTTGATCTCGAAGTTGAATTTGATCTCGAAGTTGAATTTGATCTCGAAGTTGATTTTGATCATGAAGTTGATTTTGATCTCGAAGTTGTCTTTGATCTCGAAGTTGAATTTGATCTCGAAGTTGAATTTGATCTCGAAGTTGTCTTTGATCTCGAAGTTGAATTTGATCTCGAAGTTGAATTTGATCTCGAAGTTGATTTTGATCATGAAGTTGACTTTGATCTGGAAGTTGACTTTGATCTCGAAGTTGACTTTGATCATGAAGTTGAATTTGATCTCGAAGTTGAATTTGATCTCGAAATTAAATTTGATCTCGAAGTTGACTTTGATCATGAAGTTGACATTGATCTCGAAGTTGAATTTGATCTCGAAGTTGAATTTGATCTCGAAATTAAATTTGATCTCGAAGTTGACTTTGATCATGAAGTTGACTTTGATCTCGAAGTTGAATTTGATCTCGAAGTTGAATTTGATCTCGAAATTGAATTTGATCTCGAAGTTGACTTTGATCTGGAAGTTGACTTTGATCTCGAAGTTGACTTTGATCATGAAGTTGAATTTGATCTCGAAGTTGACTTTGATCATGAAGTTGACATTGATCTCGAAGTTGAATTTGATCTCGAAGTTGAGTTCGACCACAAAGTTGACTTTGATCTCGAAGTTGAATTTGATCTCGAAGTTGAATTTGATCTCGAAATTGAATTTGATCTCGAAGTTGACTTTGATCTGGAAGTTGACTTTGATCTCGAAGTTGACTTTGATCATGAAGTTGACATTGATCTCGAAGTTGAATTTGATCTCGAAGTTGAGTTCGACCACAAAGTTGACTTTGATCTCGAAGTTGAGTTTGACCACGAAGTGGTCGTTGATCTCGAAGTTGACTTTGATCTCGAAGTTGATTTTGATCATGAAGTTGACTTTGATCTGGAAGTTGACTTTGATCTCGAAGTTGACTTTGATCATGAAGTTGAAATTGATCTCGAAGTTGAATTTGATCTCGAAGTTGACTTTGATCTCGAAGTTGACTTTGATCTCGAAGTTGAATTTGATCTCGAAGTTGAATTTGATCTCGAAATTGAATTTGATCTCGAAGTTGACTTTGATCTCGAAGTTGAATTTGATCTCGAAGTTGACTTTGATCATGAAGTTGAAATTGATCTCGAAGTTGAATTTGATCTCGAAATTGAATTTGATCTCGAAGTTGATTTTGATCATGAAGTTGACTTTGATCTCGAAGTTGACTTTGATCTCGAAGTTGATTTTGATCATGAAGTTGATTTTGATCATGAAGTTGACTTTGATCTCGAAGTTGACTTTGATCTCGAAGTTGATTTTGATCATGAAGTTGACTTTGATCTGGAAGTTGACTTTGATCTCGAAGTTGACTTTGATCATGAAGTTGACTTTGATCTGGAAGTTGACTTTGATCTCGAAGTTGACTTTGATCATGAAGTTGAATTTGATCTCGAAGTTGAATTTGATCTCGAAGTTGACTTTGATCTCGAAGTTGAATTTGATCTCGAAGTTGATTTTGATCATGAAGTTGACTTTGATCTGGAAGTTGACTTTGATCTCGAAGTGGACTTTGATCATGAAGTTGAATTTGATCTCGAAGTTGACTTTGATCTGGAAGTTGACTTTGATCTCGAAGTTGACTTTGATCTCGAAGTTGATTTTGATCATGAAGTTGACTTTGATCTGGAAGTTGACTTTGATCTCGAAGTGGACTTTGATCATGAAGTTGACTTTGATCTGGAAGTTGACTTTGATCTCGAAGTTGACTTTGATCTCGAAGTTGACTTTGATCATGAAGTTGACTTTGATCTCGAAGTTGAATTTGATCTCGAAGTTGACTTTGACCATATTTGTGGCCACGACATCGTATTGAACCACTGATCCGATTTTGACGCGGTTGGTCCTAATAAAGTCGGGAATAAATCGGTCAAATGAGAAGAAATTTGGGAAATTTAAGGGTTCCGATAAGTAGGTAGTTAATTTGAAGAATTCCAAGGCGAGTTCGGACTTTCCCAAAAACGATTGAGCGTTTTCCAAACGAACCGAGAATTTCCCAAGCCATTTTACAGTTAAGTGCAATAAATTTTACTACCGATTTGGTAAATTCTCAATTTGATTTGGGAAATTCAAAATATGATTTGGAAAATTCTCAATATGATTTGGAAAATTCCCAGTTTCTGAAGATTCTCAATTCTCAATTATCAAGCGCGCACCTAATAAACTGTAGTAAATAATGCAAAATTATACTTGAAAAATCAACTAGACGAACTCGAATTAATTTTTCCCCAATGAAGAAAACGTCTGGAGGCTCATCAGCATCTCCTCAATCGGCTAGGAGTCTTGCAATTTTCAAAGGATTCCTCCGATGATTTCCTCGCCGAGGGGGAAATTACAGGGAGAAAATGCGACGTCGGGTCATTTCTACTTGGGGTCGCTCAAGTTCGGCTTTTGATCTCCGGGTTTGTTCAGGAAACTTCTGCTCGGCTACTCTGCGTCCTGCGACTGAAGGACCTGGAAGTTCCCGTTTATTTAACCCCCCCCCCCCCCAAAGGTCTGGGAGTGAAATGCGAAAAATTTTCAAAGGCCGTCCAAACAATTCTAGAAGTATACCTAACAGTGAAAACAGATAGAAGCTTTCAAATTCCCGTTGGGATTTCAAAAACGATTTTTGGGAAAAATACTTTTTTGAGGTTGGGATCGGATTCCAAATAACAGCTCCGGACCGAGCAATCATCAGGGGCCCAAGAGCATGAAACCGAGGCCTTGAAAAGAGCCGTTGACGAATTTTGACGAAACTATGGACCAAAACATCTCTGGATCTTTTAAGAACTCGTTAAATCTATCCTCTCTTTAGCCACTGCTGGTCTAGGCCTATAAACAAAGTTTCATGTCACCTGGACGTATCTAACAAGATTTTTATACATTTTATTAAAATAAAAACTTGCTGGGCGGGTGTTGGTGGAGAAAGTCTGCCTGACTTGGCAGTGAAGGATTCAGCACAACCCCAGAGCCCTATTATAATGGAAAATCGTTAGGGAGCCATTTACGGGTGAGTTAAAAAAAATCTGAGGCCCTGAAAAGAGCTGTTCATGGCTGGAGACCTGCTCATGGTTAATTCTCGGTATTTATTTTTAAAAAAATTAGATTGTGACCACCAATAAAACTAACGAAAAATGAATAGCGAAAGCAATGTTGGATTTATGTGTAAATAAATAAAAATGAGTAAAACCGATAAACAAACAATTTTTGACAAATTAATGTGATACCCACTGTTAAAATTGCCGTAACATCAATCTAGCGACATATTTCTACGGTTATAGAATTTAAGCTTTTTATGCTTTTCGACGAATTACGTCTCAGACAATTCCCTCGGCGTTTTGTGCGTTAAAATGAAAAAAGTACCCTCGGGGTCGTATGGGAAAAAAGGAATTCAACCCCCGAAGCTCGTAAGCTACCCTCGACTGTTCTCAAAAGGGAAGAGACCAACTTGGCAAAGCTTCTAGTTCGTGGAGGTCGCATTGCATATGAGAAACTTCGGGTCCTCCGGGGGAAGACGAAAACGAGGTGAAAAAACAGGGATATTCAGTCCGCATCGAACGGATGGGTCGCCATGTTTTTGCAGCTGAGCCCGACATCCAGCGTATCTTTCCATTTAGTTGAAATAAATGGAGTACCAGCAATGAATAACGGGTTTTCGCTTAATTGTTATTAATCCCCTGAAGGTGGCAGTTCACTGATTTGCAATTTAAGGCTTTTGCACATTGTTTTATTCTCGAGAGCGAAATGTAAAAAGGTAATCAAGGATTTGGGAGAAAATTCGAATTTGAGTTACTTTCGCGTATTTTGATCTTCCAGGCGTCACTGATTACGAAAAATATGTTTTATTGGCTGTAAGGTTTTTATGCCTGTTGGCTCAAATCCCGATTTTTAACATTTTTTAACACTTGACTGATTTGGTGGATTGTTTCTTACCTACCTATGCTTGAAAAAGTGAGAAAAATCACATAAAAAAAGACTGACAGTTCAAATACAATTCAGTCGACGCGGATCGCATCTAATATGGAAAATTCAAAATCAAGATTCCTGAGGATAGTAAATAAATTGTCAGATCGTCAAAATCAGATCCGAAATTTATCTAAAATTTTCGGTTTTCTATATATTTTATTATAAGTGGAGATCTAAATTATCAGTGAGCCCTACAAACGTGTCAAAATCTACCTTGTGTGAAGTCCGAGCTTTGAAATTTCAAACAAATAAAAACCAAAAAAACAAATATTTTTCGATTTTTTTTTCAATTTAACGACGACGAAAGCGACGAAGCAGGCGGCTAAACGCTGATAAATCAGCCCCTCCCCTCCCTCGGACTCGTCCCACCCATTTTACCACTACTAGTGGAAAATCGTCGATATCACACGATCCCACACGGCCCTGTCAGCCTTTTCTTCAAGTTCAGCCATCCACTTACAGTAATTGGTTTTTGGCGAGCAATAAATTTCCGCCTTTCGAGTCGACGCGGTTTTTGCTCGAATAAATTGGCAACGGGTTGACGTCTGAATCTTTGGAGTTCTCGGTCGTCCAATTTGTTCGCCGTGTTCCTTAACAACAGCATTCTTGCACTTGTCTCAGTCAATGAAGAAATCCCGTTACGCTCAATTTGGTACAGAAAAATTAAAAAATTTACCTCTTACAATAAAACACTAATCAGGCTTTTATTTCACCCTCCATTCTTATGAAGTTTAAGTTTCTTAATTTTTGGTAATAATTATGATCTTCAAAAAATTATAATCTATACATAAACATAAATAAAAATTATTAAAATAAACTATAAACAAAAAGAATGGAAAAAGTTATAAATTAAACTCACCAAATTATAAATGATTATAGACGACGTAGGTGGTTTTTTAACAAGAAGAATAAGTAAAAATGGAAAATAAATGAAAATGGAGCTGTTCTTTTTATGACAAGGAATGGTAGTTAGTTGGCCGGAAGGTATACCTAGCCATCAAGACATCCTAGTCTTGACAATTTAATCTAACTCGAAAAATTGCCCATTTTCAAACAGCTGTAACTTGGTTACCAATTAACCTACCAAGCCCCGGTTGAGCTCAAACTGTCAACAATTTATTGCTCTTTAAAAAAGTATTTCGTTGTTTTCGTCAAGAAATACGTAGTTTTTGAGCTAGAGAGCAAAAACTGGAAAATGTCGTGAAAAATATTGATTATGGGAACATTGTTGACGTGGAATTTTTGAAAAAAATTTGACCTTTTTTTTAATAAAAAAAATGCGAATTTATTCGATTTGACAGTAAGTTTCTTCATAAATCATGTAATAAGGAAGTAAGTTACCGATTTACTAGTTTGATTTTGAAAGTTGTCAACATTTTTTTACCGCTGAAGTAGGTAGCCACGTCTTTTGGAAATCCGCTAGTCAGAGGTGAGGTCGGCAACTCAATTACAGAGACGTGATGGCAGTCGAAGTCAAGCTACGTGATTTACGTACAAATTCCAAATGGCGTCACGTTTCCGGAATCGTATTGTTTCTAGCGAAACGAAAGTAAGGACTTTGATAAGTGAAGTGCATTGATAAGAAATCGAATTTGTGCAAAATACCATCTATCGTAATTAGAGTTTTTTCGAATTAATACTCAAGCCATCCACGTATTAGGTATAATATTCGTAGGAATAATACAAAATGTGAAAATAAAAACACCATTATTCGTGCCAATAATTAAAAAATACCTCACTCAAAAATAGAACTCTTCCTGGCACAAATAATTTAATCGTAATTTTCTACGATAAATGGAAAATTAAATCGGTGCATAATCACTCCCTTGAAAAAATAATGTAGCTACTTGGGTAGTGGGTACTATTCCAATATACATGCCAAAACTGCCATAAGTAGATGTAGATGTTCCGTGCAATAAATTAAAAATAATAATAATAATAAATAAATAAATTTCGCTTTACGTCAAGATTTATGACCTCTACCGGGCCTGACATGACGAAGGCGTTGAAAATAATAAATTGAAAATTATAATGCATCAAAAGTTAAATATCGTTTAATTAAATTCGTTAAAATCGTTAAAACCGTTTAATTAATTGAAAATAAAAATGAAAGTAAATAAATAAAAAAATGAGCAATTTAATATTCAATATTTTATCTACATGTAGGAAATAATGTATGTTAACCTAGTATTCATTTCGCAAAACATTGCTAATATGAGAAGTAAAAAATTCCATGCAGTAGGTATAACGGTTTAAATTATTCAGATTACAAATTCGCACAACCCTCTGGGATTGCTGTTTTCGACCCTCCTGAAATGAACAATAGAATGACTTATTCATGAACCTCGTTATTATGGTGATTACGGGGGTGGTCCAATATTCGAAAAAATGTCAACGGGCTTCTGTGGGCGAAATGCAAATCGGGCGGAATCAACGGCACTGAAGCAGATGACCGGATGAAATTGTCATACTGTTCCATGAGTAGTCGTTATTTGCCATAACGTTTGTACAAATTATTATTAGTATTACAAAAAAATTCCTAACGCCTTCCCAACTTAGCTAACATTGAATTAATATAAAAGAGGCAAACAATTTACTCAGATTTGCGCCATCAAAAATAGCAGAAAACATTAAAAAGGGTCCTCGGAAATTTGTACGAATTTTTCCAAATTTGAGTATACAAGTAGGTTTTACCATGTGCCATTCTACGCACCGCCGGCTTCAACATTATGTCGACAAATAAATGTTGACAACTTTTGTCCTGTTTCTGTTTGCACGAATATATGAAACATGGAATGAAGAGCTTCTACCGAAGGTAAACAAAGGATGGAGAAAAGCTTCCGCAAATATTGACCGGAGGATTGCAGCCAACAAGTTAAGAGAACTAGGCCAGGACGGGATGAGGGAAATAATAAGATATTTTCCGTGGGTCGAGATCCATAAAAATATGTACCGAATCGATAGATCCGACTATTATTGGCGATACAATTCGATAAGAAAATCTCTAATTTGCAAAAGAGCTGTGAATAATAACTCCAGAATATTTTCAAATTTTCCAACATGAAATTTTTGATTTTTCAAAAAATTGCCAAGTTTTAGTTATATGGAAAAATAATGATATTCTAAAAACCAATGTACCTATGTAAAGAAAATCACGCTTTTCTTCAGCTGTGTCACCCACGGGAGAGGACGGACGGACAGTATCAACAACAACAACGGACAAGCATGATAAGAGTGATACCTACTTATGTATCACTCAACTTATTATTACTGTGAATTCATTCTATTTTTCTTCTGTATTCAACAAACAGGCTTTCAATGTTGTTCTCTATTATTGCAGGTTGGTTCTAGGGATGGGATATCGATATCGATAATATCGGAATATCGATATTTTCCTTGCGATATTATCGGTTTTCAAAAACTCAACTGAGAAATGAATTTGGTAGCTAGCGCAAGTATTAAATTATGAACAGGTGAGCAAAAAAAATCAATGAATGCGTGCTTGATTTTGCAGATTTTATTAATGTAAACAGGGTAAACAACAAAACAAAACCGTGAGGGCTAGTTGTTGTTGTTCTCTGCGTGATGGCGCTCTCTGACAGGGTGTGGCCATAAGGTTGTGATCTTTGACTATACATACACGTGATGTGTCAAAGGTTGTGATGTAGGTAGAGAGGGCTAGTTGTTGTATCAGATTCTGATTTCTGTCTGTACTTCTTCTTCTTCTTCTTTGACCAGCAAGCTGCTTTATACAACTTGTTCGCACTTTTAGACCCTATAAACTTTATAGGTTCATTTAGTTTATACTATATTCACAGTTGATATTTAATCTGATCATAGCAGCCCCACATAAAAGTATTGAAGATTATTCTGCCATTTAACGTGAAATAGTTAACCTGAATAGTTCGATGATCAAAACTGAAGATAATGTTCCGATATTTTTGCCCGATAATATCGGATATCGATATTTTTCTTCCGATATATATCGGATATCGATATTTTCAATTGATATATCATTTGATACCGATATCGATATTTTTCTTCCGATATCCCATCCCTAGTTGGTTCAACGATAAAACCAAAACGTTCCCAAACCTGGGAACGATAGTCGTTGTTGTTATATCTTCGTAAATTATTTTGTTAATAAAACTCCATTATTGCAGAGAAACGCAGAATCGCCCCTATTTCACCCCTGGAGCGTCTGACCTATTATACCTATACAATTTAATGTAAAAATATTGTATTTTAAATTTGAAGAAGGATATTGCGGTTCAAAACTCCCTTATTTTCTGGCTGGTCGTGTACCTTACACTTCACGAAGATGGAGTTTGAACGATAGTAGGTACCGGAGAAGCTATTCGAGCCGAAATGAGGAGAAACGAGAGCATTTCAGCTGAAACGAGGTAATCAACGCTGAGAAGAGATTGATGCTGATAAGTTTGGAGCGAAGCCAACGAAGGGTTTTCTAGTGCCTAAGAAAGGTTGGATTTATGTCGGGCTCGGTTATCGGGGGTCTTGATTATTACAACTGCAACCCTAGAATAATATTTCACCATTGGGTTAATCTGCACTAACCCGATACATAATTATATTATAATAATTATAATGGATACATCAGCACTAACCCGATACATAATTATAATTACAATTATTGTGACAATCCATCAACGCCATTTCGGAGCTTAGGTATGGTGACCGGATTTTTTTCCAAAAAAGTAGATACAACATTTTCCAATGTCAACTTGACTTTGTCAAGTAAGCAAATGCAAGGAATACATCGAGAGTCAAGTCCCTGAAATTCGCAAGAAATGTTTTTACCAATATTGACAAACTACAACAAAAAATGCGATGAAAACTTTCGATGTTTTTAACAGAAATTTTGCGTTTGATTGCTTTGTTTATTGCCCTATCATTTTTTCAACTTTCTTTAAAAAGATTTTTCCAAAAATGTCCCCTTTGTTGGACGCCACCTCAACCAATCGCAGCCATCATAGCACATAGTATGCTACCCATAGCACTTATGGAGGGCAATTCTTTTAACATTATATGGCGCATCGCCCTCGTTCGTTGGTAAAGCTGCCAAACATTCGCACTCGTAATGGTAAATTACCGATATTCGGCCAAAAAGGCCATTCCGGGTTATTATCGATATGGCCGAAACGGCCCGCCGTCATGGCTCCATATCGTCTGTACCGTGAACATTTTGAAAACCGATGCGACAACCCTCGGCAGAATAATTTCCATCGATGTTAATAAACCGAAATTATCAGCCTTTTTTTTCTTTCTAGTTTTTGTACAGGCAGAAACTCGAAAAGAAATAGGTATATTGAATATACTATATTAATTTTGCGGTCGTCTTTGAATCAAAATGGATAAACTATTTTTAATGATCAACTTTTATCAAAATAGGTAAGATAAGGATACCTAATTAAATATTGAAAAAATAAAGTATGAAATTTGGAAAAACAAAATTAATTTTATCATGCTTTTAAAAATTCTTTGCTCTAAAAGTCCTTAAAAGGGCGGTGACAACTGTGTAGCATACCTACCACGATTGTGAGAAATAATTTCTCGAAATAATTTTCCGATCGGTATCACACGGGTATTCCGTTTTTGAGGAAAGTCAGCCTCGCCGATTCGTATTCATAGCCCGCTGTCAGCATCTCATTTCCACGCAGAAAACGTCCAATCGGATACAGAAGAAGAAATGTCGGGGGCAAGGAATGAATACCGATCAAATTATTGGATACGTCAATTGGAGGAAGAGATCCGATAATAACGTCGAGTAAAATAATTCCTAATGCTGCGTAAGGTACCTTATTATTCGGCATATAAAAGTTTCTCCGTAAAAAAAGTTGGGTATTTTTATTTAAAAAATTGGCTGGTACCTACGAAGCAGAAAGAATTATTGGTCTAAATTTTTATACGAATTTTCGGGCACCAGATTTGCCAATGTTCAACTAATATGTCATTTCGCGAAAATACTTATCTGTTTATCTATAATACATTTTCGTGGGTAGCTAGTTAGAAGAGCTGAGATTCGGCTTTTGCCCATATTATTTAACGTTTCAGTCGGCGAAGGACAATTATTTAATTTTACCCAAATAGTTTTTTTTAAATTGAAATTAATAAAAGAAAATAAAGGAGCTAATTGTATCGAGCACAATGTGGATTTATAACATTAATTCAAGAAAATTCAATTTTTAATCAAAAGTCGATTTTATTATACAGAAATATTAATTTGGTTAGTAAGTAGAATAAATTATTCGGACATACCTGCGTGAAATACGAGGGTGGTTTATCTGCTGCGGTTCGTCTGTCTACCGTTAGCGGTGACTGGGCTGTAACTGGAGTGTCCTGAGTCCTGAGCCACCGCTTGTCTTCCGAGCCGGGCCGTCGGTTGTGACGTTCTAGAACAGACCCGAGCCCGGTGAGTCCTGCGGTCCGCTGAAGTCCTGCGGTCCGCTGAGGTCCTGCGGTCCGCGGAGGTCCTGCGGTCCGCTGCGTCTTGGAGCCGCCAAGAGTGCGCGCTGCACTACTTCCCTTAATCATTTCACGTTATGCGCTTGTAAATCGTTTGGCGGTAGTTTTGACATTTCTTTGGAAAAACACTCTTACATTAAGCAAATTCAAATTAATTTATGCAAATAAATGTTTTACAATTTTCATACATAAAATACCATTAGCAGTAAATTTCATACAACCAATTTCAAACTGCTTTGGGGTACTCCCAGTGTGGTTAATTTTCATTTCAACTCGGATTTTTATACCTACTCACGGAGAAAAAATATTATTTCGGTGATAGCGCTCATATTACCTACAGAGCAACTTTTTGGAAATGAGCGTGGCTCTTCATTTCGTTTGACGAAGTTATACTCATCGGAGACAAAAGTCGATACCGCAATTCACCATTTTTGAACAAATCCAGCATAAATTGAAGAGCTCATTGCTCAGGGCAAAAAGTTCAATTTTACGTAGGTGAACACCTATCATCTATTATCAGTGCATGCGTTCGATCAGCTCAGTCCCGTCAAAAATTTTAGAAGCACCTAAACCGACCAATTTGAGCATTACTTATTCTGTCCCATTTACGATTCGGGCCTCCAGATAATTTCGCTCTGGCCGCTCGTTACACGTCTTCGAACGTCCGCCATTTCGGCAATCAAGTCGAAACGTGCCGGAAAGGGCGTTCGATGTGCGTGAGGGGCGTACGCTCTGTGCGGAACGGGTGGGTGGTAAATTGTGCGCAGATCTTCCCCGTCCGAAAGGTTGCGAGCAACAAGTGAGGGATTTCTCAAGACATCTCTCAACGCCCAATCTCGAAAATGGCGAGGATATCCTTGGAAGGATCGGAAAAAGCTTTATCGATTTTGGACTTAAGATGATCACTTTCCTGACTCTTTCGCAAATTTTGTATGAAAATAAAACATTATCCCCCATCAGATTTAATTTTTGCACCGTGAACGCGATCCATGTCACGCATAGTTCGAAAACCCAGATTGAAGGCAAAAATAAGGTGCGAAAGTGTGACGTCATGCCATGGTGATTACTAGCTCATACCTACGTCACAACAAATGCCGAACCTCAGGTAGGGAGAATTTCATTGGTTTGAACTTGGATTCGCCGTTTGTTGTGTTCTTTACCGAGGGTAACCGAATATCACTGCAACCTACCTCGTGTGCTGAGGGGAAGTAGACTCCAGTATGATACTGCCAATCATGTTCCAAAAGGGACAATAAAGAGGAAGAAGAACAGGTAGGTTACAGTGATAAGCGGGTAACCTCAACAAATATGATAACAAATGCCGAATCCAAGTTCAAACCAATGAAATTCTTCCTACCTAAGGTTCGGGATTTGTTGTGACCTATGAGCCAGCAATCACCCCATGACGTCACACTTCCGCAGCGCATTGTTTATTCTACTCAAAACATTAGCAATGGAGTCTATCGTCGGAGAATGCTTCGACGATTTTGACCAACAAGCTGTTGGGAATATCGAATTTGACGAGCCTCAACCCGTGGACGATGGCGTTGAATCGATTTTCGACTACCTCGATGAAAAGCGCGACATCCTCATCCGGAGGTTGCGAGACTTGGTGAGGTTCCCCACGGTGACGTCGAACGCAGCAAGATGGCGCATCTCTGCAGAAATGGCCGAATATTTGACGAATATATTGGCCAAGTTCGCAATGAAGTCGACCCTTCTGCCGATCGTTTTGGAACCAGAGGAAGAGAAAGAGCATTTTTTGGTGCTGGCCGAAACCGAACGTGACCCTTCGAAGAAAACGCTTTGCATTTACTGCAATTACGACGTCCATCCGGAGACGAACCGAGATTTTTGGTACGGCGATCCCTTTTCGTTAACGTTGAACTACAACGAGACAGAGCTCTTCGGGAAAGGCGTATCCTTCTCAAAAGGGCCGCTACTGTGCGTCATCAATGCGATAGGTGCCTATCAGCG
This sequence comes from Nesidiocoris tenuis, assembly GCA_036186465.1. NCBI lineage: Eukaryota > Metazoa > Arthropoda > Insecta > Hemiptera > Miridae > Nesidiocoris > Nesidiocoris tenuis. The sequence continues at coordinate 953,761 of AP028918.1, forward strand.
GCTCTGTACCGAGATGCCGGTTAACGTTAAACTCGTCCTGGACCCGTTCGGGACGAGCGACGACGACAGGACAGGAAAATTTTTGAGAAAGAGCTGCCACGAATTCTTCGACGATATTGACTTCGTCTGTCTAAGCATTGGCTCCTGGCTGGGCAACAACAGGCCTTGTGTCTTCCACGGATCTCGAGGAATCTGCTATTTTACCATCGAGATCCAAGGGCCATCGAAGGATCTGCACAGCGGCAGCTACGGCGGTCTCATCTCGGAGCCGATGACCGATCTCGTTTTCATGTTGAACCAACTGGTCAACAAATATGGCGTCATACTTGTAGACGACATTTACAACGACGTACGGCAGATGACCAAGGAAATGAAAAAATCCCTGGGGAAGCTCGACTTCAACGTGTACGACTTTAAAGAGTCGATCGGCGCTTTTCAATTGCTCGCCAAAGAGAATAAAGTTGGACTTTTGGCGAATCTATTCTACCTGCCGTCGCTGTCGATTCACGGCATCGAAGGAGCGCACGCCGCTCACGGGCCGGCGAATCTCATACCAGGAAAGGTCATCGGTAAGTTTTCCATCAACATCGTCCCAAACATGTCGCCGCCGACCGTCAAGAGGAAAGTTTTCGATTATTTGGGTAAAATCTGGCGACAGAGAAGAAGTACGAATAAAATTCGGGTCCAAATGACAGTGGGCAAACCAACCTGGTACACAGATCGCGAAGATTCGATCTGCGTCGCCGCCCGAACCGCCGTCGGACGAGTCTACGGCCAGGAAGCCGACCTGGTCGTCAATCCCAGCAGAGTCAAGATTGCCAAGACATTGGAGAAAATCACCAAAGCTCCGGTAATCATGTTGCCGGTAGGCAGAGCTGACGGTATATCCGACACCGGTCCAGAGAAAATGTTGATCGACAATTACGTTGATGGAGCGAAACTGTACGCTGCCTATATGCACGTTTTGGGGAGGCTTTCGCCGAAAACCCCTCCCATCTTGAATACCGAGCCCTGCACATGTAAATACTTGGAGTCGCCTGGCGAGTGTACGTGCGTTTTTGTAGCAACGCCTGCTGATCTGGCTGAAAAAGCTGGCGAAGACACGATTCCGTTCGACGACATCCGTCCAGAGAGCGTTCGAAATTTACCGATCACGGCACGACTGCAGGAGTACAGTGTTCAGGCAGAACGGAAGATTCACGAACTGGACGAACTTTGTCTGAGGAAAGCAGTCACGTCCGAGTCAGAGTCAAGCGAATCGGCTACAGGCCATCTGAAACACTTTTTGGCCGAATCTGGAGTTGTCGGCTTCGACGATTTCGGCATCGAACGCGCACCGTCGATCGAATCCTTCGGCGGAGGGATGTCGGCCCTTCTGAAATCCATCTTCCCGCGATCCACAGGCCTGTGTTTACCGGACGCTGCGAGTAAAGAATACTTTTTCGTATCGGTAGAAAGTATGGACAGGCCAAGGAGTAAAGTGATACCCCCCGCTAATCTGGAACGGAAATCGCAAATTCCGAGTTTTCTTCGTGCTCCCTCTACTGGAAAGCATGGGAAATGAGAATCTAAAAACATATAAGTTTGATAGATTATCATATTCGGTGTCCTCATTCTTTGCGTCTTCTGGTTCTTCACTCCTCCTCGTCATCGTCATGATCACCTATATCACCACCACCACAACCAACACCATCACTTACACCACCACCAGCACTACCACCACCCCCGATACCGACGCCACCACCACCGATACCACCACCTTAGGCGCCAATACCACCACTACCCACACCACCACCCCTAACACCACCGCCGCCAGGAACACTACCGATACCACCACCACCACCACCACCGTCAACACTACCACCACCCCTAACATCAACGCTACCAGCACCACCGCCGCCGCCATTGCTACCACTGCTGCTACCACCAATGCTGCTGCCACCACCGCTACCAACACCGCCGTTGCCAACACTTCGGTGTTGACAACACTACCGCTGCCACCGCCAACAATACCAATACCACCACCAACACCGCAGCCACCATTATCAAACTAACGCTACTACCACCACCTCCAGCACCACCACCATAACCAACACCGGCACCAAAGCTTTCACTCAGGAATAATTCCGCGAAAAAGTGTTTTAGCAACAGAGGAAAAAATTGTCCAGCTGGACTGGACTGGCCCTTGGTCGATGGAAAATTAAGACGAACGCCCACCGAACTTGGCAGCTGGTCCGTGGCCTGTAGATTGATGGCATCCAATAGCAGCCGGGATTGGAATTATACGGCTATCCGAGAGATATATCGCGTTGAATCTTTTGTAGAGGATGGGTCACTGGAAGACGAAAATACGCTGTACTGTCACGAAAATGGAGATCGAACCGTTTCAATACATTGAGCCTCAAAATCACTTTTCGAGCTTAGATTTTTTATTTAGGAAAAAATGTTCTCGAAAGTATCACCATATTTTTGCCAAAAATTTTCATAAAAAACGTTAAAAAAATAGAAACCATAAAAAAGTTAATCAAAATAAACTCTTGAGTTTTGGTCAATTTCAATTCTTTTTCTTGATCAAACCGAAGTTTCGGGTAGATTTCTACCCATCCTCAGGGCTGAAGACAACAACCAGGCGCAACATAAGCTTATAGGTCAACAACAAACGATGCCTACAACAGATGAGATTCAAAAAAATAAAAAAACATTGCTTGCTTACCATAATCAGGAACAATTTGTGCGTACAAGAAAGGAAAGATTTTTTAACCTAATTGAACGATCGACGCATTGGAACAACCTGGGACGGCGGGAAACATGATAACTTTATCAATCGTAAAAGTTGTTGCAAACTACATACAAATGCGACATGACTAGAGCTGCGGGTAACATAGTTCTATCTTTTCCAACCTACCGCATCAAATTCGCATAATATACGAGTATATTATACTCTGCTCAAATTAAAAAAGTTAATGCCATTTGTACCAAAATATTAAATGCTCGGTGCGAATGTTTCCGTATTTGCCTATCAAAAAAAATATGAGAAAGCTGTGCGGTGATTTTCACGATGGCTCGACCCGAAGGCATTATTTATCTTGAGCTAAAAGTCGTCCTGCGGTAGTAAACTGCTTTCGAACGTGACGGGCCGGCTATAAATTTAGTCGGAAAAAATAGATCGTAAAATACAGTCAAAACCGATAGCTTCGCCCCACATCTCGGGCTAGTATCACATTCGAAGATCATCCGACAACGTCAATTTTCTCTCGAATATGCGGCTAACATTCGCTTGACGATTATTTTCACTCACATTTTCTCGGAGTAAATGGATACACCATAATTAAATAATAATTCGAAAGTTAACTCTACCGTTGTGAACGCTTTTTTTCATAAAAATTATTCTAAAACGGACGTTTGACGATGATTAATTGAGGCGTTTCGGGCACAAAGGGCCTAAGTGGCAAAAATTTAAATAGAAGTTATCAACAATTTAAATCTCCATTCCGTGCATTTTAGATCAGAACCACTGCCATCTAGCGACGATTTTTGAAACTTCTGATAAGATTTCCCCGTCCCGCTCATTTTTAAACGTTGGCGGATGGCACTTGAGTCCCAAAAACTTAATAAAACGCATTTTTCTGTTTGCCACTTTGTACCCAAAACGCCTCAATTTACTCAGATAATCCCGGTTTATCCCGAATGTGTATATATACTGCGTAGAGTGTGTATATATGTGTATATATTTATATGTGTGTGTGTTATATATACTATCCCGCTATGTTGTTATGCCATGCAGATCTGCAGACTATTGTCCGTCCTCTAAGATACGTCCTACCTTTCTTCATTATTAAATTCTTACATTTTTAATCAATTTAAACAAAAATTAATTTTTCGAATGGCTTTTAGTTTTTTTTTCGAATTTTTGTGGAATACCTACTTATATATTTATGATCGAAAACTGGAATAAAGGATTCATTTGTGTTGGATATGCAGAGTAAGCAAAACTCCATCTTGGAGCCGGGGTCAATTTCAAGCATCGAGGCACTTGACTCAGATTTGCAAGTCGACGGCACTCATTATCCAGTAGAGAGGTTTTAATGAGGGGGGGCTGAAGAAAAGTTTTTAATTAGCAATTCGCCAACGCCAATTAAATGAAAACATCCGTTCCGATAAAAAAAGTTTCCATTTTAATATTTCCAATGATTATTCGGATGTAGGCGAATCGAGGAAAATGTGGAAAAAATATCCGAGCTCTGAGAACCGATTCAGCTGTTGGTAATCAGCGTTTCCACATCGAGGGAAATTTCCCTTTTCAAGGGAAAACGGCCTTTCTGAGGGAAAAAAAGGGGAAAAATAATTTTGAGGGAAAAAACGAGGGAAAATGGCTTTTCTCCACAGAAATGCGTAATTTCATTTCTGGATGAATCAAGCCAGTGTTCAGCCGTTTCCTAGACTTTTTTGCTACCTACCGAGCTACAACAGACTGTAGGACACCGAGAACAAGGATAAACCATGTGAGAAGCTGAAGAAGAAGAAGAGGTACATGTTGATGTTTCCCTTCATTCTTGATTTTTTTTGTTGATCAATAAATGACTGTTTTGGGTTCCTGAATCCATAAAATTCAATTTCGGTACACTGAATTTCATATTTGGAACACAGGGGATCCTAAAATTGACTTGGATCCTATTCCAATCGATTCAGCACCCCACAAAACGTGGTCCATTACCCCCCACATGCCCACTTTAGTCCGTATCACTGAAAATAAAACGTTTTTTCGGAAAGTTTGAACACTTAAATCGAAATTTGGAACGCAGGGGGTGGAAAATCGACTTGAAACTTATTCCAATCGATTCAGCACCCCAAAAAACACAAAATATGACCCCCCATATGCCCATATTTGTTCACTAAGTCCGTATTACTAAATGATATAACGTTTTTTTGAAAAAGTTCGAACACTTCTGTACAATTTTTGGCACATTTGGAACAGTCGGATTGGGTTGGTTAACGAACTTGTCCAAACATTTCGCTAGACGAATTTTTTGAGACCAGAACGAAATTTTTATCTCTCTATTTACTCATGTTCTCGTGATGAATGACACAAAGAGGTCTGATATTGACCTATCTATATATAAATATATATATACACACCAAAACTAAAATTTCAGATTTTGATCCTTGATGCATGAAACGGATTTTGAGTTGGTTCCCGGTCAATTTTGCCGAACGACGGAATTTCGTGACGACCCAAATTCCTTCGAAAATTCGCTAAAACGTTAGAAAAAAATTGCTATTGACTCAGTGAACGAGCAGGAAAAAATCCGTTTCTCGAGGGAAATCGTTGTGGGAAACGATAGAAGTTTGGAGGGAAAAAAAAGGGAATTTTGCTCGAACTTGAGGGAAATGGGTTGCGGTCGTGTGGAAACACTGTTGGTAATATCGGAGAAAAATAATTCTCTTTGAAAAATTTGCCTTTATTCGATAACGCTTTTTGCAAAGTTTTTTGACCAGTTCAGTAGGTATGAAAATATCCTTCAGAACTCAATGTTTCTTCATAAATTATGAAATCAGTGATAATCAAATTCGATCTGAAGCTGAACATGAAACTCAAACTGAAGTTCAAACTCGAACTGAAAGTCGAAGTCAAACTCAAACTGAAGTTCAAACTCGAACTGTAAGTCGAAGTCAAACTCAAACTGAAGTTCAAACTCGAACTGTAAGTCGAAGTTGAACTCAAGTTTGACGTATGTATTAATTTTTCTTAAAATCATCAATTTTGAAGGTGATGTCGTGGGTTTAGAATTGTTTGAGTATTTTTCCCGGGTTTCTTGCTTGATTCACCATAGGTTAGAGGTTTTCGGATGAGGAATGATTTCCTCAAAAGTACGGAAAAACTACCCAAAATTAGCAAATATGGGTTTTTGTGGACCAAATATTCGTAAAATATGGATTTATAGTGGCTTTTTTTCTCTTTTTTACTTGCAGATTGGCCCTTAAGCCGCTTGGGTGTCTCTAAGCCGTGGGATCTTACACATAAGAAATGAACCAGATAAATTCGAGTGTTTCTGGCGCCTACGTCGCATTTTTATAAATCGTTATTTTTTTATTCAAGTAGACCTGACACATCGGCCCGTATCAGGAATCCGATAACGTACCTATCTCAGGGACGAGGTAGGTGATAAATGTTCGTTCGACTCATTTGTCGTATTGTTTTCGATCCAATATTATTCTAGTTCGGAAGTATTTTCTCAATTTTTCCGTATTCGCGCCGTTTTTTGTATTTTTATAGCGGAATGGCTGTTTCCGTACCGATCGTTGGAGCCGTTTGCGGATTTTGGGCCGTGGTCGCATTCATCGTGCCATGGTTTATACCGAAAGGTCCAAACCGTGGGTAAGATTTTGTACCAAACATTGTCACCTATGGAAAACAATTGAAAATTCGTTCAAATAGTTGAAAAGTTCTATTATATCGATGTGGTATCATTCTTTCATGCGCTTCAATACGAACCTTAACATTTTAAATTTCTTTTTTTTTTTTGTTGTTTTAGATTTTATATTTACATCTAGTGTAATGATATTTATAACCAACTCATTTCTCCCATTGTTCAAAGTTTTTTATTCAAAAACATACGGGATTTCCCAGTAGGAGCATAAAAGCAACATTGACAGAATACCACCTGTATAACCATGTACAATTTGATTTTTCGGATGCACAACAGAATACATTTATTTTATTTTCATTTCAGAGTGACTCAATGGTGCATTGTCCTGTCGGCAATCTGCTGCTGGGCGTTGTGAGTGTTCACATTTTTTTTTTTTGGAAAATGAATTTTTATCATTCTTTACGCTCAGTGTGACCAACATTATTTTGCCACAGCTGGGGACTCAACTACTTGACCCAAATGAACCCGCTGATCGGACCCAAATTGTCGTCGAACCAAATATCAGCGATAGCCAGGGAATGGGTAGGTATTATAATACTGAATAATAAAAATGTATTGAATTATTGCCAATGTTGAAGAAACATTGATTGATTTGAAAACTCATTGATGAATTATTATTGTTAAAATAAAATAAAAAAAATAATAATTATTTATTATGGTAAAAAATTGCCAATTGAATTATTGCCACTGTTGAAAACATTTAGAGAAAAATCAATTTTGAAATATTTGGTTCGATTTCTGTTCCAGGGAAACGCGCTTCAAAAATGATTCCGAACAAAACGGACTTTTACGAGGGTTCACAAGGAGGGTTGAAAAATTGAATGAAAGGAAACCTCCTTTTCCTGTTGTTTTAGTATTGGGCAGTATCACATACTGGATACTGCATTGGGTAGAACCACCGTTGTCTGATAATGAGTACCAATGTACAAATCATCTTAACTCTCTTGTTTGTATTATAATGAAAATCATACATTATAATTCACAATATCGATTGTTCTTACGAACCCAGAAAAACCGGTGACTATCTCTCCGCAAGTAGCTGTAGACGCTCCCACCCTATGCTTAGCTCCCTCTGCGCCATCAGGTACTTTGTCCTGATAAAAGGGGTGATTGACTGATAAATATCTGTTGTAGAAGCTCTCAGCCGCAATCTAATTTGTTCAAAAAAAAGGGTTAAGTAGGTGTAGTGATACATTGGCAGGCACTTATCTACTTAAGTAGGTACCAACAGTTGGTAATAGTTACTATTAGTGCTACAGGTATGCCCATAAAACTTGAGGGAAATTCTGTTATTTTTAGAATCAGCATGGAAAATTTCGTTGCGATCTATGATAATAGAATATACGCATAAAATTTTAAACCATGTAGTACATGGCATGTACCTATTCTGTAGAGGTATACCTAGACAGTACATTCTAGGGGAGGTAGGTACCTACTTGAGTAGATATCATTATTCAACCTGTAAGCAGGTAACTATTTCTAAGAGTGTAAGGCTTTCGGTTGTTTTATGTCGGCAGCAATAGGTTAAATTACCTACCAGCCTAATGCTTCCAAAAATGGTTTATCCAAGGCCAGCGGAAAAAGGCCATACGATAAAAGGCAAAAGATAAGATTCGTGTTTTAGCCAATCAGGCGATTAAGAATTTTCACTAGAAATATGAGCATAGGATAGGCGCTGAGAAGAATAAAAAACTTACTTATTATCTACAGTAATAAAACATCATTCAAAACCTGAATAAATTCTGAAAATAATTCAATATGAAAAATTAATACAAACTCCTTCGGTCGACTTAGTTTGTCATTGTTTGCACCAATTAATGTTGTAATACCTACTTAAATCATCAAAAATTACAAACAAAAACATGCTCGGGCGGTGACAATGGTTAAACTTTTTTAACGACTTCAAAAAGAAAGAGGTTACTCTAACTTATGTTAGGGTAAGGATAAGGATTTATCCTTATAAGCTTATAAGCTACACACCGACTTCAGAAAGGTATTTTCGGCATAAAGATTTTCCATGAGAAGTATTTGTGGAAACCTTCTCTTAATTCGACGCTTTCCAAGTGGCATTTTAATGCAATTTTAAAGTTGAGCCAAGAGACCCAAAAAAAAATTAAAATTAAATTTTTTAAGCAGTTCGGTATTTTGTGCTTACCTAATACTTAAGTGAATTTAATTAGATTGTAAATTTGTTTTTATTTAGGTAATTTGAATTGATATTTCTATAATTTTTTCTTCTATTAATTATGTGAAATAATAAATTAGAAATATTTAACCTGAATCATGAAGGCCGCTCGCACTCTCGGCCCAGGCAATCCCGCCGGCGTCAGCTGATCTGCCCGTCCGCGCGCCGGCTCTCTCTCCCAAGGCGAATTTCCGTTCTGTCCTAGTGCGCGCCGCTGCTCTGCTGAGTCATACTCAACTCGTTCTTACCTATCGCTATCACTCCGTGGGGAACCGATTTCAAAATATTGTGCTCTCCCGTTTTGGCCGTCGAGTCAATTCAAAACGCCGACGAACTATCGTCAGTTCGAAATTCGAAACGTAATTCGCGTCGTGTCGTGTCAACCGGTCCGGTCCGGCGGTTTCGGGTTCGTCCGTTTCGCGTTCGAATTTTCCAAAAAATGTCGCGGTCCGGCTCTCGGATTTTGCCCTTTCGAGCAACGTCGTGAATTGTGATGATTGCCGGATATTTCGTGCGTGAAAGTGAAATGTTCCCCTGGGATAACCGCTTGAAGCAGCTCTAACCTCGGAAACGGTAAGTTTACTGTTCAAAACTGTTCTAATCTCAGACGGTGTTTTCATGCCTTTAAAACTTCTGTATCAAAATTACCTAAAGTTGGTCATTATTGAGAGTACAATGCTTTTTGCATAAATAACGCAATGTTTCATGTAGCGGTGCGCAGTCCATTGTTCAAAAGGAGGTTACGCCCTGGGGAAGGTTATCTTGCGTCGAAAGACGTTTGCCCTCGTCAACCTGTAAACAAAGTTGGCGTTTTCAATTTTTTCGATTTCTAAATTCAATTAAAATTTTAACCGATTGCGTAGCAGCTCTCGATTGCGTTATTAACGTTTTTTCGCATCTGAACAAAGAGCCGTCATCTGCTCCTGCACTGTTAACACTTGACAACAGTTGGTCACTTTGTCCGTATGGAGAAAGCGGTCGATTCTTTCACGGGTTATGACCAAACTGGTCCCAAAATTTTATTTTACGCGTTTAGTAAATTGGTAAAATCCGAACGCGATCTTCCTCACTCGGAATCGATTCCTCCTGAATGTCATCAGGCTAGATAGAATGAAATTGTTGGATTTGAGCGTTTCTGGTTAAACTGGCGTTTAACTCTTGTTTTACCTTGCTGAGTACTTACGTGGATATTTTTCATCTTCCGGTAATATGACATTTTTCGATTGTACTTAGGCGAGTTTTAAAATTTGCACGGTGAGTTTGGTGATATTTTTGTTTCTTTTTTCAAATTGTTGTTTTTTATTACCTACTGTTATTTGTAGGTTTTCTATTTTTTTGATTTTAGGCTGGCATTATAAAGCAAAAATAAAATGAAAAAAATTATAATGATGTAGGTATGTTGGTGCTAAAATGTTTGATCGACCTTTTTTTTCATTTCTCGAATCGTTTATTTTTAACGGAACCGCACACTTTCTACGTATTAACGCTTTCACATTTCCGCCTGGAAAACCTTGGCAAAATAGAAAATATCAATTTGGTGAGGTCGAGTCGCCATAATCGCGAGGCGAAACAGCTCGAAACCTACGCGAACTGAATGAATAATGCAGAAATCAGAGCCGCCGGCCGGAAAAAGAGTCGTTTCCATAAACGGAGTTCAAGGAACCTGAAAGCCATGTAGCCGGTGGGTGCACGTGACTACTTCCCTTGTTCAACTCTTTTGATTTGCAAGTTTCCAGCTGTTTTGGATAGGAACTGAAATTGGAGAATCTTAAGTTCAAAATCAGCGATGAGCAGACACAAAACACAAGGCTTCGTACGAAATGTTGTGGGGGGAAGGGGGTTTATGCTTGCAAGCCCTTTTCATTTTTTTTTTGTTAAATTTTAATTACCTATTTCTTGCTTTTTAGTATTGGGCCTTTAAAACTAAAACTTGGAATAGGCACCGGATCAATTTTCAAAAAAAAAAAATTTCACTTGATCTTCTTTTGCTGTAGCGCTACTTACTTCAGCTTCAAAGCTGAAAATAATCGAAAAGAATACCTTACCTACCAAATGGCAGCCTTCCTCGACCTTTCTGTGAAGAAGTCACTCGAATTGGAAAAAATCCACGGTCTTCTTCTCTTTACGTAATTTCGCAACATAAATGTTGAATTATTTCCCTTCCTTCGCTCCCTCTCTTATGTAAATTATGAGAGAATTGATGTTTACTTCTTCATTCATTATTTCTATCGATTTTCCAGTTTGCCATTTATTGTTTTTCCTTTGATCTCCTTCGTCAATTTACCGGAGAAAATGAAATTCTCCCGGGGAATTGAAAATAACGGCGGCTGTTGACAGTCTTGCGTTTCTTAGGGTTTTCCTCCTGTATACGAGTGTACCTTCTCGCGATAAATCTGCCAGATGGTGAAGTCAATGTTTATTCGAGAAACTACAATTTCCTTCCATTGAGATTACATTGCAGAGGCTGTACGTGAAACGAGGGCTTTCGGAATAAACGAGGCACTGAGATTGAATAATATACTGTCTCTTGGATGTGTCTCTTGTCTTATAAAATAGGATTCCTCATCTAGTCGAAATGCGACCCCGATTTGATTTCCTCTTGTTTCAATGCGCGTATTTTCAGCCAATGCCATCGTAGATCCTTCTTATGCGTTTCTCGATCCGTTCCGAATAAATTTAGACGTTACAGCAGCTATTTAATATGGCGTGTATTTTGTCAGTGTTTCAGTTAGCAGATCGCCGCCATGCTTTGCCTGAAGAAGGTCTACACGGAGGAGCTGATTCAATTGGCAATACTGCTCAGCATCCTCCGGGCTGACTACAATACGGACCTCGTCCCGGAGATACCTGTTATCGGTGCGTATGATTTTCATCTTGAAAAGACGAAATTATTGTTTTTAAAAAAAGTTTTTTTTTTTAACTCAAAACGTCGAAATTGTTAGTTCTGGAGCTACAAGAAAGCAGCCGTCATAGTGAGAAACCTCGAAACTTTGTTTAGGAAAGTCGTGATGTTGACTCACCTGAAATGCTAAATTGTCCTCTTCCGATGTCCCCAGGCATTGGCGATGGCGACAGCTGGGACTTCGGAAGAAGTCTGATCCGTCGCGACACCAGCGTCCACCCAAAGAATCCAGACGCCATGATACTAAGGGACCAGGAACTCTTCGCCGAGCTGCACAACCTGGGCCGCTACTCGTCCAGAGTAGTCGGCTCGTCGCTCTGGCAGGACGTCACTGCTTATGTCGGCCTGACCAATCCGCTGCCGACGACGTCCGCGACGACTGCCCTGCCGATCGATCTGGGCGATCCTGACCCCAACGGACAGCAGTGGGATACGCCTGTTCATCTGAAAGACGACGCCTTGTCACCGGAGGTAGGTATTTTGTTTGTTAATGTTAGACTCATTATTGCCGATCGTTGTTATGGTCCGTTAAGCTCTCGAATTAGGGCAAATCGTAGTGATCTTTCGATCTTTCAGCAATGCCTCCTCCTCCTCGATCTTTCAGCAATGCCTCCTGCTCCTCCTCCTACTCCTCCTCGATCTTTCAGCTATGCCTCCTCCTCCTCCTCCTCCTCCTCGATCTTTCAGCAATGCCTCCTCCTCCTCGATCTTTCAGCAATTCCTCCTCCTCCTAATACTCCTCCTCCTCAATCTTTCAGCAATGCCTCCTCCTCCTCCTACTCCTCCTCGATCTGTCAGCAATGCCTCCTCCTCCTCCTCCTCCTCGATCTTTCAGCAATGCCTCCTCCTCCTCCTCCTCCCCAATCTTTCAGCAATGCCTCCTCCTCCTCCTCGATCTTTCAGCTATGCCTCCTCCTCCTCCTCCTCCTCCTCCTCCTCCTCCTCGATCTGTCAGCAATGCCTCCTCCTCCTCCTCCTCCTCGATCTTTCAGCAATGCCTCCTTCTCCTCCTCGATCTTTCAGCAATGCCTCCTCCTCCTCCTCCTCCTCGATCTTTCAGCAATGCATCCTTCTCCACCTCCTCCTACTCGATCTTTCAGTAACGCCTCCTCCTAATACTCCTCCTCCCCTCTTTCTGCCTTACAGCAATGCCTCCCCCTCCTCCTCAATCTTTCAGCAATGGCTCTCCCTCGGGGTCCTCCCCCCTCCGCAACCTTTCAGCAATGGCTCCTCTTCCTCGATCTTTGAGCAATGCCTCTTCCTACTCCCCTCCCCACCTTCCACCTCGTCTTCCTCTCCTCCGGCTCCTTCTACTCCACCCCTTCTCCCCTCCCTTAAACTCCTCCTACTCATCCCCTCTCCTTCTCCTCCCCCTCCTCTCCCTGATTACTGCTCCCCTCACCACCACCACCTCCTCCTCTTCCACTGGTTTCTCTCGTAGTATTCCTCTCCTACTTGCTCCTCCCTGTAGAGCGCTTGTGTTCGTCTTTGAACGCCGAGCAACGTTAATGTAAACTTAGGGTGGAGGGGAGGAGATGCAAAATTTTTGCTAACTTGCAAGATTTTTGCACACAACTGACTTAAAACTATCGAATAGACCACACTCCGATACATGTAACCTCAAAGTCACTATTTTCAAGTTTTCGTATCGAGACCAATGTAAAACATAGAACACTGTTTTGAAATTGTGATTTCTCGGCTGAGGAGGATTTCTGATTCTGTTGAATAATGGCAGAAATGGTTCTATTTGAATTGCCATTCCGTTTATTGCCAAGGGGCAGCCCTGCGTGCTCAACTGGGCAGGTCGTGTTTGCTTACGAACCGAGCTCTTCTCTCCTTGTCTCGGGCCGCTGAATTATTCATCGTGTTAAGGGCCCCGGGTTTTGCGGAGCTAACGTTCGCCAATGAAATGCGTTGATCAATTTTTTCGTAGAATCGAACAATCGTTTCTGGCTATCGATATTGATCCCAATATCGCTGACAGAATTTCACCTTTTTCCGGAAAAGCCAATTGGTGGATTGATTGGAGCATATTGCTGACATTCTGCGCAAGCTTTGAGATATTTTTGCTCATCTTCTTGAGAAAATATTTATTTACCTGCGTGGAAGTAATTTATTGAAGTCGTCGAGTTATTTCTGACAAAATTAGGCACGATGCAATGAGTTTTTCCATCCAATCAACTGCACGATCAGCTAAGAATGCCAATAGGTTCACACGGGTTTCACAATTATTATTTCCATTGCCAAGGCTCTCGTTCAGCGGCCGATTTAATGTAATTTCGAGAATTAGGCTCGAAATGAGAGACGCGGTTTCATTTCCCACCGACCAATCGATCCAGCCTTAACCTCGATTGATGAAATTCGGCGCTTTAACTAGGCAAGAATAGTATCTTACAGATTATTTTGATACCCTATATGTATACCAACACTTTCGAAAATTGTTGTTCAGATAACTCATGACGCAAAAATGTTGAAGAATTAGAATCGACGGTTTGTTTTTGTAAAACCAAAAAAGTTGATTTTGTAAATCGACGGTGTAGAATCAATACTGCCCAATTCGTTTGCCATGCAATCTATGGACGCGTGATTTGCCAAGTTGCCACCAATCCAAGTTTTGAAAAGTAGGCAACCCAGACGCCCCCAAAAGACACGATGCTTTGAATTGGGCAGTATTGCAGTTTCATCGTCGAAATGATACCATTGGTTTGAAATTTTTAGCGGGTTTTCAAGGTTTGCTCAGAAATTAACTAAACTAATGTAAATTAGGTAGGTAATAAATAAAAATTCCAAATTTTCGGAAAAAATTTCGATTTATATTATTTTTTGAATTTTCAAAGTCTTAAAAGACAAAAAAAAATGATGAAAAATAAAATGTCGACATTGGCTACAGATAAAAAAATGTTTAAATCCCCATTCCGGGCTTCCACTGTTTTTCAACCAATCGGCTGTTGGGCCCGTAAATCTCAGGCATCGAAGGCATCAAAACTGGTCTTCAGTTCTTAGAGTGTGACTAGAATAAGCCCGAGAATACCCATGTCCGTATAGAGAGAGATTCGGTCCCTTGACACGGATTTCGCAAGAGGTCGTCCCTGTCGCGTGAGGGCTTTTAGCCGGCATCAACTTGAATAAACATGTTGAGGAAACGAATTCGCCCGTACAAATACGCGTACTGTTGTGAGAGTTTCGAAAAAACTGCTTGAGTATGGATAGAAGTTTTTAGAAAGTTCGAAGCACCGCCAATTATGTGTTTGGAGGTTCTGAACTATAGGTATTCAAATTATTGTGGAAGCGTTAAATGAATTTTTTATTAGTTTCATTTTCTATTGTATGGTAGGTAGATTTATTTTAGGTATTTAGTTTTCCGTAAAATTATGATTTGAGCAAAATAATCAAATCACAATTATCGGAATTTTTCGTCAAATTAAATCTTCTGAATAAATAATAGCCTGATTATTGTTACCCAAGGCCGCTACCCACTACCGCTACCCACCAACGCTACCCACTACCGCTACCCACTACCCTTACCCACTACCGCTACCCACTACCGCTACCCACTACCGCTACCCACTACCGCTACCCACTACCGCTACCCAGTACTCGCTACCCCTACCCACTACCGCTACCCACTACCGCTACCCACTACCGCTACCCACCAACGCTACCCACCAACGCTACCCACTACCGCTACCCACTACCGCTACCCACTACCGCTACCCACTACCCTTACCCACTACCAATACCCACTACCGCTACCCACTACCACTCCCCACTACCACTACCCACTACTCACTATCACTACCATTGGCCGCTACCCACTACCCCTACCCACTACCGCTACTACTCGCTACCGCTACACTACCGCTACCCACTACCGCACCCACTACCCGCTACCACTACCGCTACCCACTACCGCTACCCACTACCGCTACCCACTACCGCTACTCACTACCACTATTCACAACCACTACCATTGGCCGCTACTCACTAGGTATCCTAATATCTTTCGTGAAACTGACTTCTTTAATTCTCTCGATCTGAGTTTCTCTTCTGCCTGTAGAATTAGGGATCCTTTCACACACAACAGTCATTTGTGTGGGCCCATCAATTCTAACCAATCGACCTTGGTGCGTATTGCAAGTCAGAACCTTGAGGCTTGCGTTAATGACGAATTAGTTGATCACCTCGTCACTATCTGCATCACAGTGTAAAATTACTTCTATCGAGCTTTGAAGATGGAATGACCTCAAAAGTGCCTAAGATAAAATCAAAATTTAAACCTTGATCGAAATTGAAATACTAGGTAGGTACGTTGGAAATAAAATGCGACATTTAAAGTTGACTTTATCGCATTTTGTTAGCCATGACGAAGATTATTTTATGATCTTTGAATCCAAACCAGTGTTATGTGGACAAAAATTGGAATTAATTTTTTGAAAAGTTTCATTGAACGGACTTTTCCAGTATCAGGATGTTTTATGCGTTGGTAATATGGTATCGAAATGACTCGAGTCATACGTCCTTGCACCATGCCCACGTTATTTTTCACGGCCGTTGAGAGAGAGAGTCGATTTATTTGCGTTGAAAGTGATATTCTCCTGGTGGACTGCAAGTTCAAGGTGTTCGGAAATGTTTCGAGTTGTTGGCAAAAACTTGGACGGCTAGCCAAATTGGCAACACCGACCGGAGACGTTCACCTGGTCTTAATTAGACTACAAGTCTTCCCGTGTTCTAATAAACCTACGAATTGAGAGAAAATTCACGATTAAAATTTCTTGAGATTTATTCCTCCTCAAAAATCAGACTTTTTTCCACGTATGAAAAATTCAATTTGGTCAATGATATCGAATTATGTAGCCTATATGAAGTATCAGAATAAAATTCTAGCGAAATCTTCAATTTTTTGAGCGGCTGAGATGAGAATTCTCTCTTTTGCTATTTTCTTTCGATGTTTTAAAATTCAATTGTTTTCATCCATTTTTTTACTTTTATCTTGGATATGTTTCAAATGGAATCCTCCGTAATGCGAAAACGGTCATTGTCCTAGATCGGTTAATTAGATTCGATCATCTATTCCTTATCAACCAGACGCGTTGTCGGGGTGCGATAAAAAAATTTATCTACCCAATCCCATCGCACTGGGTTAAGACGTCAGAAATGCCTGACCTGCCGCAATAAAATGGCGATGAGTTATCGACCGCAAGGCAGAGTCAGCTGAGCGTGAAAGTGAGACAGATTTGGGCTGAAGCCAAAATTCGAAAATAATTCGACCGTTGACCGAGGAATGAGAAGTGAATCATTTTCGGGGCCTTTGGATGCGTCAGGAGTCCGCGATCAATAGGAGTTACGCACCCAAATGGCCCATCTTGCTGTTACCATTTGTACGTGCAATGATTTCGATTGTATTTTCATTTTCAAAAATACCCTCCAACTCAACTCATAAATTCAACCTAAAAACTCAATTTAGAACCTCGACCGATAAACCACTCAGAAACTACACTCACAACCTCAACTCCCAAACATACAAACTCACCCAAACAGTAACCCCTACATACTCAAATCTCAAACTCAACCCACAAACTCAACTCTGAAACTCAAACCGCAAACTTGAACTCTCGAACTAACTCTAAACTTACTAACTCAACTTTCAAACTCGACTGTCAAACTCATCTTTCACTCATCTCGCAATGTCATCTCACAAACTCAACTCTCAAACTCGACCCACAAACTCAACTCTCAAACTCATCTCTCAAACTCAACTTTCAAACTCGACTGTCAAACTCATCTTTCACTCATCTCGCAATGTCATCTCACAAACTCAACTCTCAAACTCGACCCACAAACTCAACTCTCAAACTCGACACACAAACTCAACTCTCAAACTCGACTGTCAAACTCAACTTTCACTCATCTCGCAATGTCATCTCACAAACTCAACTCTCAAACTCGACTCACAGACTCAACTCTCAAAGTCATCTAACAAACTCAACTCTCAAACTCGACTCACAGACTCAACTCTCAAATTCGACTCACAGACTCAACTCTCAAAGTCATCTCACAAACTCAACTCTCAAACTCGACTGTCAAACTCAACTTTCACTCATCTCGCAATGTCATCTCACAAACTCAACTCTCAAACTCGACTCACAGACTCAACTCTCAAACTCGACTCACAGACTCAACTCTCAAACTCGACTCAAAAACTCAACTTTCAAACTCGACTGTCAAACTCAACTTTCACTCATCTCGCAATGTCATCTCACAAACTCAACTCTCAAACTCGACACACAAACTCAACTCTCAAACTCGACTCACAGACTCAACTCTCAAAGTCATCTCACAAACTCAACTCTCAAACTCGACTGTCAAACTAAACTTTCACTCATCTCGCAATGTCATCTCACAAACTCAACTCTCAAACTCGACACACAAACTCAACTCTCAAATTCGACTCACAGACTCAACTCTCAAACTCATCTCTCAAAAACTCAACTTTCAAGCTCAACTCTCAAACTCGACCCACAAACTCGACTCTCAAACTCGACACCCAAACTCAACTCTCAACCTCATCTCTCAAACTCAACTTTCAAACTCGACTGTCAAACTCAACTTTCAAACCCATCTCGCAAAGTCATCTCACAAACTCAACTCTCAAATTCGACTCACAAACTCAACTTTCAAACTCGACTCACAGACTCAACTCTCAAAGTCATCTCACAAACTCAACTCTCAAACTCGACTCACAAACTCAACTTTCAAACTCGACTCACAGACTCAACTCTCAAAGTCATCTCACAAACTCAACTCTCAAACTCGACCCACAAACTCAACTCTCAAACTCGACTGTCAAACTCAACTTTCAAACTCGACTCTCAAACTCGACCCACAAACTCAACTCTCAAACTCGACTCACAGACTCAACTCTCAAAGTCATCTCACAAACTCAACTCTCAAACTCGACCCACAAACTCAACTCTCAAACTCGACCCACAAACTCAACTCTCAAACTCGACTCACAGACTCAACTCTCAAACTCGACTCAAAAACTCAACTTTCAAACTCGACTGTCAAACTCAACTTTCACTCATCTCGCAATGTCATCTCACAAACTCAACTCTCAAACTCGACACACAAACTCAACTCTCAAACTCGACTCACAGACTCAACTCTCGAAGTCAACTCACAAACTCGACTCAAAAACTTAACTTTCAAACTCGACTGTCAAACTCAACTTTCACTCATCTCGCAATGTCATCTCACAAACTCGACTCTCAAACTCGACTCACAGACTGGGGTACTCATTTTTGGGGGCCCATTATTTCATGAAAATCCAATAATTTTTGACTGAGTTTTCGTTATGTTTCAGGTGAGTTCCCAATATAGTTTTTTCACGATCCGGTAAGTTTTCAACCATAAGGTTACCTAACAACAAACGCAAACTCTTCACGGATTCAAACCTACGGTTTTCTTGTTGTACCGAGGTCACTCACTCAATTTCTTCATAGTCCTCTCGTTTTATCGGGTGCATGAAGGCCACGTGTGGCTTACCAATCTCAGGTCGGTCGTGTTTCTATTATCGCGTTGAGGTTTCAAAATCAACTCATACCCATCCGCCATCAAAACTAGTAGCAATATCAAAATCGGCCTCACTTTTGAAGCTAGCTGGTAATTTCTAGCTGTTTTAAGTGGAAAATTGAAATTTTCGAAATTTGAAATTTTTGAAACGATTTGAAATTTTTGAAACAATTTGAAATTTTTGAAACAATTGAAACTACAGCTGGTAGTTTTTAGCAGTTTTAAGTAGAAAATTGAAATTTTCGAAATTTGATACAATTTGAAATTTTTGAAACAATTTGAAATTTTTTAAACAATTGAAACTACCGCTGGTGTTTCTAGCAGTTTTAAGTAAAAAATTGAAATTTTCGAAATTTGAAATTTTTGAAACAATTGAAACTACAGCTGGTCGTTTTTAGCAGTTTTAAGTAGAAAATTGAAATTTTCGAAATTTGAAACAATTTGAAATTTTCGAAACGATTTGAAGTTTTTGAAACAATTGAAACTACAGCTGGTAGTTTCTAGCAGTTTTAAGTAAAAAATTGAAATTTTCGAAATTTGAAATTTTTTAAACAATTGAAACTACCGCTGGTGTTTCTAGCAGTTTTAAGTAAAAAATTGAAATTTTCAAAATTTGAAACAATTTGAAATTTTTGAAACGATTGGAAGTTTTTGAAACAATTGAAACTACATCTGGTCGTTTTTAGCAGTTATAAGTAGAAAATTAAAATTTTCGAAATTTGAAATTTTTTAAACAATTGAAACTACATCTGGTCGTTTTTAGCAGTTATAAGTAGAAAATTAAAATTTTCGAAATTTGAAACAATTTGAAATTTTTGAAACGATTTGAAATTTTTGAAACTATTTGAAATTTTTGAAACTATTTGAAATTTTTGAAACAATTGAAACTACAGCTGGTAGTTTCTAGCAATTTTAAGTAAAAAATTAAAATTTTTGAAATTTGAAACATTTGAAATTTTTAAAATAAAAATTGAAAACTTGACATTTTTATAATTTTCCAAGAAAAATTTTTCAAAAATATGTAAAAATTGCTCGACTAACAATCGTCAAAAGCACGATAGAACGAAGTTACCTGAATTCATTCTCCCATTTTGGCTGTTGAAATGTCAGTTTTCGTAATGAAAAATTAGGTATTCAAAAATGATCGCCTCGCTCGTTTAATGTTGGCTTTTTCGGAAAAACGACGATGAACGCTAACTATGCGAGCTTTGTCGGTCGGTCTTCGGACACAATAGTTCGCCGACAAGCGCCGGACTTGAGGTTAATGGACTGTAGAGTGGAATGCTGATTAGTAGAACCAACTTCGGAGAAACAACTTCATCTTAACTTTCGTTTTTCAATTTTTGACGATTATTCGAAATCTCCGATTTTTGAACGAGTCTGCATTGATAAGAAGGCGTTATCGCGTTCACGGGCGATAATAGGCTTAACGCATTGCGAAGTACCTTTTCCCCGAGCGCTTTCGCCAATATGGCCTCTCCAAGAAAGTTTGTAAAAAAAGTGTTCTCGGGATAAAACGATTGCGTTACGAATGGAAACGTGTCACTCGATGGGTTCGGCATGATTCAATCGAGTTCGTGATCCTTCGTTTTTACTTCCATATTTACAGAGTAAATGGAAGTATTGTGATCGTCCTAAAATCGAGAATCGGAACGGAGCTTCAGAAAAAACTTTTTCTTATACACATTTACTCAGAATCACTTCCTGAACAAGTGTCTGTGTGTCCGTGTGTCCGTGTGTCCGTGTGTCCGTTAGTCCGTTAGTCCGTCTGTCCGTCTGTGGTCATTTACAAAAATGACCATAACTCCCTCAATTCTCAACCTTTTTTCAAATTTCTTGAACTGAAATGTTCGTCTCGGCAATACCTAACACCCTGTTTAATCGAAATTTGGATAACGCACAGTACTTCCGATATATTTGCATTTTTGGTGTTTTCTATTTTTTTTTCCGGCCACAAAAATGAACCGATTTGAGCGTTCTTGGTCTTAAAATCTTTGTTTTTCCTTGCAGAATATGTGGATATTTTTTATATTCCAATAATGTATTGTATTTTTATTTTGGGTGAATTTTAAAATTTTAATAGTGAATTTTTTGATATTTTTGGCCTAAACACCCTTAAAAGCAGTCAAAATATGATCAAATCGCGTCCCAATTTTACGTTTCAAAATATGGAAGTATTGTGTGTTATCTACGCACCACTGGTTTATCCAGAATATCCACTATTCTCCCCCATTGCTTTGGAAGTAGAAATCCGTTCATGTTACCGGTTTTTATGAAATTGGAGGACTGTCGGTGGGGGCCTCCTCCTAAATTGTTTTCAAGAATATTTTCCCTAAATTTTACACCAATGACGCCAAGATCTCGCCCATTTTCTCACGGCATTGATCCAGTCTTGATCGGGTTGGCCCTCGCCGGCGACCATATGGTGTTTAGGTCACCGGCTCGTAATAAAAGCGCTCGGTTACCGGTCGTCGGGCCAAATATGGGGCCGTATTCGCCCGATACGCGGCCGTCTGTTTTGAGTCGTCTCCTACCGGAATGAAGGCCTAGCTCAGCTTTCACTCCATGTTCAGTTACCTAGATTCGATCGCCCTGGCCGTAGCTTTAATTCGAAAAATTCTATTCTCCCGATCGAGCTGTTGTTATCCCTGGTTGACAACTGTATCGACCTTATCGGGATTTATCCGACCCGATTACCAAAGAGCAACAAATTCTCTCGTTGGCATATTAAGTTAAATCGAGAAATAGTTTTGCAATAATTATGCGCCATAAGGCGCAGGGGGCAAGTGCAGTGTTCAAACCCATAGATCAACTTTGGCGACTTCTAAAAACCAGTGGTGCGTAGATAACACACAATACTTCCATATTTTGAAGGTAAAATTGTGACACAATTTGTTCATGTTTTGACTGCTTTTAAGGGTGTTTAGGCCAAAAATATCGAAAAATTCACTATTGAAATTTTAAAATTCGCCCGAAATGAAAAAACGCCACATTTTCGGAATGTAAAAAATATCCACGTATTCTGCAAGGTAAAACAAAGATTTTAAGACCAAGAACGCTCAAATCGGTTCATTTTTGTGGCCGGAAAAAATAAAATAGAAAACACTAAAAATGCAAATATATCGGAAGTACTGTGCGTTATCCAAATTCCGATTAAACAGGGTGTTAGGTCTTGCCGAGACAAACATTTCAGTTCAAGAAATTTAAAAAAAGGTTGAGAAATGAGGGAGTTATGGCCATTTTTGTAAATGACCACAGACGGACGTAACGGACACACAGACACTTGTTCAGGAAGTGATACTGAGTAAATGTGTATAAGAAAAAGTTTTTTCTGAAGCTCCGTTCCGATTCTCGATTTTAGGACGATTCCAATACTTCCATTAAATGGAATTTTCCTCCTTTTCTAACCAATCATCTAAATATTTCGAGGTTTTTCAATTTTTAGCGGTTTATCAGAGTAATAATGGCACAAAAACTGACTAGGTAAATTCAGTCTCGTCGTTAGCATCGGTATCAGAGGCATAATGCTTGAGTATTATACGCATTATTACTATATCGCATAATATGCTATCGATATAATGCTCTATATGCTCTATATGCTATATGCTCTTGCCCCGTTTGCGCTTGCCCCAATTTCGCTCTTGCCCTGTTTTTGCACTTGCCCTATTTTTGCACGTGACCTGTTTTTGCACTTGCCCAGTTTTTGCGCGTGACCGATTTTTGCTCTTGCCCAGTTTTGGCTCTTGCCCAGTTTGCGCTTGCCCCAATTTCGCTCTCGCCCTGTTTTTGCACTTGCCCCGATTCTGCTCTCGCTTTGTTTTTGCTGGTGACCAATTTTTGCACTTGCCCCGTTTTTGCTCTTGCCCCGTTTTGCGCTTGCCCCCATTTTGCTCTTGCCCTGTTTTTCCATTTGCCTCGTTTTTGCTCTTGCCCCGTTTTGCGCTTGCCCCAATTTCGCTCGTGCCCTGTTTTTGCACGTGACCGGTTTTTGCACATGCCGTATCACATTCGCAAAAACTCATAGTTGTATGAAGCCTAACAACTTTTTCATTGAATAATTTTTTCAAATAATATGTAGGAACCTAATAAATTTATTTTTCCAAATAATAAAAAATTTATTTTTCCATTGATAATAAATTTATTTAATGCCTAATAAAACCAATCGAAAACACGTTGTATTCGTTTTGCTATTTTCAAAAATATATTCTCGCGGCATTTATCGGTCTCCGAAAAATCAAATGTCAAAGTGTTGTTGTTGCTTTCTTTTTGATCCGAGGTCCTTGACACGGGCCTGTTTTCATTCTATTCAGTTTGGCACGGCCGTCGGCTCACTTTTCACGATATTCCATCGAGCTGTGTTCCCTCCTTGTTTACCAAGTCCAATTCCGTCATCCGTTCTCGTCTTTTTGGACTAAGGTCCCTTTCCCAACTCAAATTCGCCCGCTGGGACGGCCGATAAAATGAGATGGTCCTATTTTAAGGTTTGCTCCTACTTACAACTGTGATAAAGTCTAAATTTATTTTCGATCCCGTAGAAATCGGGGCATGTGATAGTGGAAAAAACAAAGATCGCTTTGACAATAATGTATTTTTTAACCGGCTTAAAAAAATGTTACTCGAGTTGACTTGTTAGGTTTTTTCGTACCTAAATCGATCATTTCGGCTGGTTTCAAAAATGAAAATGCTGAATGACGCTATCATTGTTCATCATGTTTTCTCTCATGGACAAATCTCTTGTGAACAAATGGCATGCGAGTTTCTTTTATTGCGCCGCAAGTTGGCCTGGACGTTCAATAGACTAATGTCGCCCGAACGACTTGAACATCCGTGTCACGCGACTGACGTCTTTCGGACCATTCAAACGACCGTGCGATTTCCGAGTAAGAAAGAGTCGCTTGTATTAGAAACGATCGAATCAATCAATACCAAGCTAATGGTATAGCGGAAATCAGCAAAACTATTAGGGACGGGTACCGACGTGTCCAGAACATTTTCCCCCAACATGATATTTTCCCCGGCAAAGTCAAACGGAAGCATTTTAGGAAAAATCTAATCTAGGATAAAATATATTAATTAATCCAGGTGATTTAAAAACGGATCAGATCTTTTGAAAAACCAATCCTTACTTACGTACATAATGGATATTTAGGCAAGTTTTATATTTTCAAAATGTTTTTCTCTACCCTAAAGAGGCGGAATGCTAAAGAAAATGAGAATTTTTTATCCTCCTAATTAGTTTTTACTAAATCAATTTGATTCTCCAATCCGATTTATCCATACCGGACAATTGGACTGCCGTATTAATTATATTTCGTAATTATTTAAATATTAAGAACGCCCTGACGCGCTCACACTCTCTCGGGCGGGCGCTAGCGTTTCCCTTCTTGGCTCCGCCCACTTCTAAGCCCCGCCCATCCCCTCTCCGCCCGCCGCCATCCCCACTCTGCCTACTCCCTCTCCCCTGCCTTTAAAAGGCCGAGCGCGGCCACCAATCAGCTCAGTCGTCTCCTACCCGTGGTACGATGAACATCTCCTATACTAGACAACATTCTCACTCTTCGAGCCAAATTATTCTATGGCCAATTTAGAATACCAAATAAGCCCATGTCTAGGAAAATATGAGTGAAATTTAAATTATATGTTCAATTATGATTATGACAGTGTTACCCTTGGTAAAATCAAAATTCTGTGGAAGAAATTAGAAAAGAAGGCTGTAATTGACAATTGTGGGAGTTTTCGTAGTGGGTTCAAACAGGCACATACCAAGAATCCCTCGAACTTGGTGTATGAAAAATTTAGGTGGAACTTGACCCAAAATGGAACAAAATAGTAAATGTGAAGTTGGTATAGTTAAAAAAAAAAAAAAATTGTATTTTGGAAAAAGGCTGAGGTAGGAAAATTCAGTTGGTGGCGTTTTGTTTGATGTTCGGAACATTTTTTAAACCAAGTTCAGAGAACCCTGTATGCATACTTTTTAAGAAGAAAGTTTTCTTTCAATTTTCCAGCAAAAAAAATCCTTTTTTTTTTGGGCAAAGATTCAACCTACTCATTCTTATTTATATTCGGCTCAGAATCGTAGATTTTTGCTAAAGACGAATTTCTCCATGCATCGTTTCGATCGATCTAGATATTTCGGTTAATGGAGTTCGGCCAAGTCGTTCGTTCGTACCAAAGTCGAAACCATATGATTTAACGTTGTTCGGCCGGAGGCTTTTGAAAATAGACAGTTGACATCCCTGATTTAGATCTACTGCTGTCAAAAACGTCAGTATAATAAAATTCGAAATTTCTATTTTTATCTAGCTCCTTGGTAGGTATTGAGCATATTTAAATACAAGATTCATGCCCGTATTGACAAAACTAGGGGACTCAATTTGAAAAATTTCTGTTTAAATACTGTCAAATCTTTCGTGCATCATCGATTTTTAATTTTTTTTGCCATTGTAAAATCTGACTTTATTCGGGTGCATTCTAATCGACGCGGCTCACGTCATCCGATCAAATCCCATGAGAAGAATCTAATTTCCCCCTCTACTTATGAAATTGCCTATTAATGACGTCGCTTTGAATTGCTAATGTTTCCACCGACCCGGTCAGACGTCGTAAAAAAAATATTCCAACGTTCACCTGGTTGTCGGCCTCGTTCTCATGAACGATTTCCAATCTAGTGCGCCATTTAAACGTTGTTTAATAAATAAGTAAATCGAATTGTCGAGGAACCGGAAGGGGGCATTCGTCCAATTTATATTAATATTGACATATTTCGCTATAAAACCATATTTACAAATATTTAATCCAATAAAACACGTATTGTTTTTATTTTGGGTGGAAAACGGTGTAGAAACCTTCGAGGAATCGAACCAGCTCAAGAAATCCAAAATCGGTTCAGTAGGACTCCCTCGAATCGGCAAAAACGTGAAAAAGGAGAAATCCCATCAAGAATTCGAGCCAAACCGATTTAAAAATAAAATTTTCCGCTAAACCCGTTATTCTATGGTAAATTAAGCGAGAGAACCGGGAAAAATACTCAAAAAATTCAAAACCCGCGACATCACCTTCAAAATTGAGTTTTTGTGTTTTTTCGAAAATGGACCGATTTTGGAAAAACATTTTTACTGCAGATTTGTGTTCTAGACCCTCTGAAACGTGGAAGAAAAAATTTTCAGGGGGTGTTGTAAAAAAATTCTCGGCCGATTACATGGGTTTTTTGGAAATCCTGTACCAAAATCTTGTTGCTGTAGGTAATGTTCATTTTGCGGTTAAACGTTTTTTGGAAAATATTTTATCCTTTTCACATATTTTCCATGTATTTTGAATACATAAATGTATGTATAAATCTTCCATATTTGGCATTTTTAATACATGAAAATCCGATCCCTATTGATAACAATAACTTTTTAAAATTTATTTATTTAATCAGATATTTTATTTTTATTTAAAAATTGACGCAATAATAATAGGTGGGTATCTGTAATTTTCAAAATTTGATTGGGAATTTCGCATTCTAGATTTTCGATATCGACATAGTTGCAACGTCGCTGACATTCTTATTAGGCACTGAACAGCATTTCCTGCATAGGCTATATCAATTGTAGTTTATACGATGAGCTTAATTGCCAAAACTATTCTCCACGTATTTCCGGTGAGTGAACTCGGATGAGGTCTATAACCGAGGGCTCATGTGTGAGCCACCTAACCATAACTTCATACGCGGAGATTTTCTCGCTCTTGTGAACACCTTACGTAGAATCCGGTTCGAGTATTGTTATCGGAGATTGTTTTATTCAGATGCATATAGGTGGCATGCATTTCGGTCTGGCTCAGGAATATTCTGAAATCAAGGTGAAAATTACATTTACATATGAAAATTACACATTTTTCTGGAAATAATGCACCAAAAAAACCTGAGGAAGAATACTTGATACCTACCAAATTAATTTGCAGTGATATAACTGATGGTTATTTTTATTCAGAATTTTCCTGAATTTTGATTTTTGCACTAAATCGAAAATGGAACAAAACGTCGCCAACCGCATTTTTTCATTTTAATTTCGTTTCCAAAATACGATTTTTTAAAGATTTTTCCACTAAAAACACGTTTTGTTTCATAAAAACCCACGTTTCTCCGGTTCAGAACATCTTTTCTTCATTTTTGAGGATATTTTCGGATTCACCGTCAAATTTCCTATAGGCGATGTGTACACTGGTATCATATACTAACTCCTATTTACCGCAATTGCGGTTCAAACATCAAAAATAGTTTTTTCTCGGAAAATACTGGTAGGCTAACTGCATTTTGAGAATGCGTGCTAGAAGTTGTCAAAAAACAAATTATATTTCTCGAAATTTCGCGTGTTTCGTTCATTTTTCCGGATTTATCTTTACAATATGGTCAATCTCGCAGTCCAGCTCGGTCGCTCGTAGGTCGACACAATGGGACATTCCTACGGTTTTACGGTCCTCGAAAGAGCGAGTGCGAGTGCGTTCACGTCCTAGGATGAGGTTTACTAGCGGTCGGTTAGTTCTGCTTTTTGCTCGTTCTACCCCCCCCCCCCCTTCCCTTAACTACCGATGTAGGAACAAGAGGTTGGACCCCAAGCTGTGTTGCGCACCACCACTAGCGCTCTCGTGGCTTGATCGTCAACTTGTCCCTTATCTCTGCTATCTTCTCCCGGCGTCTTGCTTCCTTTCACCTCTTTCTGTTTATATCTGATTCACTTCGTTTTGGTGTATCCAACACCTTCTTGGATAAGTAGGTAAGCTATAAAATATCTTGCTTGATTAGCGTTTGACTGATGAGTATGTCGAATTGGACTGATGAGGGATGTTTTTCTGTCTTGGAGGTCACCTGATCTGTCCTTCTGTCTCCAGCTCTCTTGCTAGCTGTTCCTTCACACATTCCTCATACAGATCAGGTGACCTGGATGCTCGCTGCGCTCGCATCTCCAAAACATCCCTCATCAGTCCAATTCGACATGCTCATCAGTCAAACGCTAATCAAGCAAGATAGTTTATAGCCTATCTACTTATCCGAGAAGATGTTGGATACACCAAAACGAAGTGAATCAGACATAAACAGAAAGAGATGAAAGGAAGCAAGACGCCGGGAGAAGATAAGGGACAAGTTGACGATCAAGCCACGAGAGCGCTAGTGGTGGTGCGCAACACAGCTCGGGGTCAAACCTCTTCTGATGTAGGAGCCCGTGGCTAACGTTGTTGAATTTTTGATTGTACGAGAACATTCGTTTGCGGCCGAATTTTATAGGTACCTGTTATTTTTTGTAAATTCTAAACGCTTACAGCAAGCAGCTTAAAAAATTAGTTGAAAATTAATAGGTACTTCAAGCTTGAAGAAATGAAATATTGTACATCAGGCCTACCAATCTGCTTATTACAAAAAATAGTATTTGTGCAAAATGTTTGTGCAATATATACAAAATATTTGTATTTATTTACAAACATATAATATATTTACACAATACAAATATTTATACAATATTTCTATAATTTATACAATATTTTTATAATTTATTCAATATTTATACAGTATCTATAAATAAATATTAATACAATAATTATGCAATACAAATATATTTATACAATATATTTACAAATTTACAATATATTTACAAAATATTACTACAACATATTTGTGCAAAAATTACAATTTTTCATCCAAATATACGGAAAATAGGAACGGTTTTTGACAAATTCCAATTCTATTCAGTCAGTTTATTTTGGATTTCTTGAAGCTATACCATAATATAGGTATACCTATACTAGGCTTCGAAGTCGCTTATTTATAGCTTGTGTGGGATCTGCCATTGTTTGATTTTACACGCGCGTTCGGTTTTTATAGCTATCGTCGGACGATTATGAAGTTGTCGACGGATTCAAGGTCGATTCCTTTCCGATAAGTGGCAGGTGGAATCATTCGTGTCGTGTAGTAATGACCGATGGTTTTAGTGCGAAATTGCTCAAACTGCGCTAAAACTCGCTACATTTTGAGAGAAAAATTTCAATTTTTCATTCCTTCCTCATTTTTTTGAATTAGAAAATTCTCGTATGCGGTCAAAAAATGAGTAATTTTATAATATATCGTGTGTATTATTTAGCTGATGTACCTATTTTTATGGGCTAAACTAAATACTCATTCGAATGCAGACATAAAATTTCATGTCTGCCGTTTTTGTATAATATTTGCTCGCCCTAAGATTCCACTTAAAAGAACTGAAATTTCACCCTAAGCTTTCGTATAATCCGTAACTATATGAAAATTGGAAAAAATCTGGATATTTTTACTATACACTCAAAAGGAAGTGGGTAATAAGTAAATAGTAAAATTCTCTTTTATTCGTTATTTTATTATTATTTGTTTATTATTCTATTATCATTTTATTATTATTTTATTGTTATTTTATTATTATTTTATTATTATTGATATTATTTATTTATTGCTAGTATTTAATACTATTTACTGTATATAGGTAAGTAGCTATGTAATGTTGAATTGGTCCGTTCATAGTTTTGATTTTTATAAAACATTATTTTATTTATTTTTTAAGTAGGTACGTTTTTTACGCATCTCTTATCCAGTTGATCGCTCGTGGAATAGTGACAATATTCGCGAAAAGTAGATTCGCCCGTTTCCCCTCCGACGTTTGTTATTCCGTTCGCGCTGTCACGACAGGTGGATGTTGTTGTCATCTTGCTGTTCCCCACTGAGCCGCTAGAGGTCGCTCGTCGTTCTAAGTCGGGCATCCGAATGTTCTGGCGAGCTCTAGCGATTCGTCGAAGAACTGGTTCGAAGAGAACGCTTGTGCGAGCCGTTGTGGCGCGTTGCATCGGGATAAGGGCCTAGGCATATAATTTTTTACTTCCATATTTACAGAGTAAATGGAAGTATTGTGATCGTCCTAAAATCGAGAACCGGAACGGAGCTTCAGAAAAAACTTTTTCTTATACACATTTACTCAGAATCACTTCCTGAACAAGTGTCTGTGTGTCCGTTACGTCCGTTACATCCGTTACGTCCGTCTGTCCGTCTGTGGTCATTTACAAAAATGGCCATAACTCCCTCATTTTTCAACCTTTTTTCAAATTTCTTGAACTGAAATGTTTGTCTCGGCAAGACCTAACACCCTGTTTGATCGGAATTTGGATAACGCACAGTACTTCCGATATTTTTGCATTTTTAGTGTTTTCTATTTTATTTTTTTCCGGCCACAAAAATGAACCGATTTGAGCGTTCTTGGTCTTAAAATCTTTGTTTTACCTTGCAGAATATGTGGATATTTTTTACATTCCGAAAATGTGGCGGTTTTTCATTTTGGGTGAATTTTAAAATTTTAATAGTGAATTTTTCGATATTTTTGGCCTAAACACCCTTAAAAGCAGTCAAAATATGATCAAATTGTGTCACAATTTTACGTTTCCAAAATATGGAAGTATTGTGTGTTATCTACGCACCACTGGTTTAAGATAGTAAACAAGACAGTTTGTTAAAAAAATTAAAAACCAAAAGCTGTGGCCGAAAATGGCAAAATTATTTAATCGGTTCCGGAGGTACAACCGCTTAGGTTACTGTCAGATTCGTCTTATATCGAAAAATACATCAAATCTGAGGCGCGCACACACGTTATCAATAAAAAAACGCTGCTAAGTAGATCAGTGGCATGTGCAGATTAGTTTTCGGTATGTCCGAAGAACTCTGCAAATTTTGCACAGGGGTTCATTTTTCGATTGCAAATACAAACCTTACGATATATCGGTACTCCTTAAACACAGAATTTAGTTGTCATTATTCTATAATTCCAGTCACCTTGTTGGTGTAATAGGCTAGTGGTCGTAAGTAGATCAATCAACCGTATCTAAGAGCCGAGGCCAAATTCTCAAGTTTTTCCAATTTTTGTTTTGCTGATTTATGTAATGCGACCAAATTCTTTAAATTGAAGATATCGGGAGGACAGAAGTTTTTGTGGGGATTCCAACGAGTGGAAAACGAATTTTGTGGCTCGAGTAGTTTTCGAGTTATTAAGAATTGGGGAAATTTTGGAAAACTCAAAAATGCCTCACTAAAACTGCAATAACTCCTAAACGGTTGAAGCTACCGGCGTGGCGATGGTCTCATTCGATTCAGCATAGAAAAATCTATAGAAAATGATGCCTCACATGCCTATGTTGCTTTTTTCCTGAAAAGCACGAATTTTTTCTCACTTCAACAGCTGTTTTACTGGCCTTAAAATTAAGGTAGGGTTCTGCCGAGACGTTAGGACCAACTAGATACGGAACTTGATTTTTGGTAAAAATTTCAAAATTTTTCGATAACTCCTTCCCCCTGAAAAACCCCGGACGGCGGACGGCGTACGGCGTACGGCGGACGGACAAAAAATTTTTATTGCAGATTCGGATTCTACACCCCTTGAAACGTAAACCAACAAATTTTCAGGGGGTGTTAAAAAAAATTTTTTCCCGACCGATTACAAAGGTTCATTTCTTAAGAAAAATGAACCAAAAATCGGTCCAAATATTTTTGGGTTAACTGTTTATTGGACATAGCAAGGTCGTCGGAAAAAATGTAAACAAAAATCAAGCGACAGCTTGTTGCTCAAATCGTTAAAAAATAACTCCCATTATGTGTATTTAGAAATTTTCTCGAAAATGTCGTACTTTGTTTAGAATTTTCTGCTCCAATTCGAACAATATCTGATATCAGATAGACAAGATATTATTTTGTGTCTTCTCGTTGATGTTCGGCGGATGTCCTTGGCAAAAACTCGTCGCTTCCTCCCGTTTTCTTTTTGCCTCAATTTTTGACGCGGACTTCGTGCTCGTTGAGCGAGCTGTGACGTCATCGGGTATTCCCCGAATCTCCTACTTGACCGCATCCATCGAGGAGCGGTCTATCCTTTTTCCCCCCGTCGAGTTGGCCTAATTTCCTGGCGGTTTATTTATTTTTATCCCTCACGATAAACGCCTCGAGCCATTTTTTAATGGAGTAGGTACCTACCTAATAATATTATTGATGAAATATTATTTCATAACAATTCCCTTGATTTCTTAATATTCGGTTCAGTAATTCGCGGATAGTAATCCATCTCAAGAATATATGTAATAAAGAATAAATTGTATTATCGAATGATCACATTACAGTTTTAAAATTCCATGTCTATTTTGAGACTCTTCAAACAACTCGAATTAAGAAGTAATTATTAAATTAATTATTATCGATGTCCAGAAAAATCGATCTCATGTCACTAATCGAAGGTTCGTCGCTAATGTTTTTGGCTGAATTCCTCATAAATTCTTACAGAAGTTAATTTCAGTTTGTTCCACAAGACTAACGCAATATATTGCAAAGTTCCGGATATTTCATTCGCTCGATACCCAAATAATCGATTGCAGGTTTCGATTTTCCTTTCTTCCTTCTGCACATTATTTTCGGTTGACTGGTGAGCGTAAAATTTTATTTCCTACTGAATGGTTGAACGTACGGTCCTCTTGAGATTGTTGGCTCATGTATGCAGTTGAGTATGACGCGATAATAGACGACAATCATGCGCAGCAACTCGCGATTATCCAAATAATCGATTTCCCGAATCGATTCTTATTCGCGTACGATTTTTCGCCGCTACGGAAATTCGACGGTAACTTTCGGACATACCCGAGTCACGTGGTCGGTCGATTTGATTACAGGTTCCACTCGAGGAATACACGCCGGTCTGGCATGGGGCCTCACAAGGAGCGCCTCGGGTGGGGGGCTCGGCGGCCTCAGTAGCTAATCGAACCTAGCCAGAGTACGCGTTTGTGTCCGATTTGTGTCCGTGTTACGGGCTTCATGTTTTGACAGCTGTGCTCAACACGAGACGAAAACATGTCAATTACCGTGGGGTACAAGTACGATAAAAAGGTACGGAAAAAGTGAAAATGATAAATCCGAAGTTTCATTTGGCGGTTCCCCGGATTTTCCATTTCGATGTCCGGATGAAAAATGATAATTGCCCATGGAGAATTTCTGATCCCAGCGTTCGACGAATTTTTTTATTGAAACGGCATAATTTGGGAATGGGTTTGACTGTCGACTTGAGTACATCACTTATGTTGGTACACTGTCGATACATTATGAGTTGTAGACATTACAATATCGTAAATACTCTCATCAGGTTTAGTATTCTTTTATTCAGACGCCTACCTACTATTATTCTGTTTTCACTATCGTAGTTATATTATTTTCTCCCTCAAACATCGAATCTGGCGATTCATCGTGGAATAACAACAGCTAGACTGATAACGAGAGGCGGTGGGTTGGGTCTGTTATCACTTTGGAGAGCCAATATTGCGTCATACCGCCAGAATGAAAATAGGGGAAGAAACGATCGGAAATTAGGATTGTATTTTTGGATAGTGAATTATGTAACGTGAGTTGAACTATTTTTTGAAAAAAATAAAGGTTAAACGCAACAAAAACAAAATTAAATTGAATTTTCCCAATTATAAAAAATAATAAACTTGTATTATTTCAGTTCTTTTTATTATATTTTTTGTAACGTTTTTGGAGTGGCTACTATTTCAGGAGGGGGTTCCAAAATTGGCATAGTTGATTTTCCGGAGTTTTCTATCGCATAATAGCCTTGAATTAATTCAAAATGCAATCGATTTAGCCCTAAATTTTATGAACCAAGATAATGTGTGTAATCTACGTACCAATGGCTGTTGCCAAGTGTCACTTCATGGGAAAATCGTGCATAAACTACAATTAACTATCGATTATACCATGGAAACTTGGAAATCTTACACCTTGAATATCAAAACAGGGCATTTTTTCTTGTCAATGCGTGCGAGGTTTTACATGAACATCTAGTAGGTACCTAATTTATGATTTCCGTTCTGGATTTCCCGGAAAGCGATAATTATAATATTCACGGCGATTATAAATGCATTATGCTCGAATAATTGTATACGATATCTCGAAGTGCTATCTCAAACTCAACACTATTACCATTTATGCAACTAATCTCGTCTATTTGTCATTAGTTATCGTTAGTCGTACGAAGTACCGAGTTAAGCGTGAATGAGCTGTCAAAATTATTATACTTTCTTAAAATATTTTTTAATTTTGGAATTTTCAGGATAAATGAGCTTATAATACATTTTACAAGATGACTAAAATTGGATTTCTACAACATCTTTTAATTCAATTTTTAGGCCGAAATCATTCGTTTAGACGATACGGGGGAACGAACAAAACGTGAAATAGGTTTTTTCGAGGACCGTCACTTTTGACAGCCCATATCTCTGGAACGGTTGGAGTTAGGAAAGTAGTGCATTGAATGAAACTTGTAGGAAATTTAACCCTCATTAATTTTGGTTTAGACCATTTTTTCCTTAAGACCGCCATTCTTCGAGTTATGAGCGAAAAACGAAAAACCGGACCTTTCCTACCCTCCCTATGCTTGAACTGAGCTGGTAAATGGGGGAACTTTTACATTGTATGTCCTCTTACCCCCCTGAACACATTTTCGGAGAGAATGGGGGAAATTCAATTTGTTTTTTCTCCAATAACTGGCGAGACGTTAAATTTGACGTGTTACATGTTTCGTGAAAGTGGACCTTAACCAAAATGTGGGAAAAGTCTTTGACGAACCGGCTCCTCGACTGGCTGTCGTACGAGGTCGTCTTGTGAGACGTAACTTGTAGGTACAGGGGGTGTCCATGCCTCGGAATCGCCATCAACCTGATCGCTCCTGAAAGTACCTGATTTGAACAAGGTTCGAGCGTATCAAGGTTAACTAATTGGACTCGATGTGCGAAAAACCGCATAGCTCCCTCAATTCTCAACCTTTTTTCAAATTTTTTGGACAGAAATGTTTGTCTCGGCTAGATCTAACACCCTGTTTAATCGGAATTTGGATAACTCACAGTGCTTCCGATATATTTGCATTTTTAGTGTTTTCTATTTTATTTTTTTCCGGCCACAAAAATGAACCGATTTGAGCGTTCTTGGTCTTAAAATCTTTGTTTTATTTTGCAGAATATGTGGATATTTTTTATATCCCTACCACTTGGCGTATTTTTATTTTAGGAGAGTATTAAAATTCGCATAGTGTTTTTACTTCCATATTTACAGAGTAAATGGAAGTATTGTGATCGTCCTAAAATCGAGAATCGGAACGGAGCTTCAGAAAAAACTTTTTCTTATACACATTTACTCAGAATCACTTCCTGAACAAGTGTCTGTGTGTCCGTGTGTCCGTCTGTCCGTCTGTCCGTCTGTCCGTCTGTCCGTCTGTCCGTCTGTCCGTCTGTCCGTCTGTCCGTCTGTGGTCATTTACAAAAATGGCCATAACTCCCTCATTTCTCAACCTTTTTTCAAATTTCTTGAACTGAAATGTTTGTCTCGGCAAGACCTAACACCCTGTTTAATCGGAATTCGGATAACGCACAGTACTTCCGAGATATTTGCATTTTTAGTGTTTTCTATTTTATTTTTTTCCGGCCACAAAAATGAACCGATTTGAGCGTTTTTGGTCTTAAAATCTTTGTTTTACCTTGCAGAATATGTGGATATTTTTCACATTCTGAAAATGTGGCGTTTTTTCATTTTGGGCGAATTTTGAAATTTGAATACTGAATTTTTGGTATTTTTGACCTAAACACTTTCGAAAGCAGTCAAAATATGATCAAATTGTGTCACAATTGTACGTTCCAAAATATGGAAGTATTGTGTGTTATCTACGCACCACTGGTTTTGATATTTTTGACCTGAACACCCTCAAAAGCAGTCAAAATATAATCAAATTGTGTCACACTTTAACGTTTCAAAACACATGTTTACATTCTCCTGGCATATTTTCGCCTCATCGATTAAAGGGTGACTTGTCTTCTATTTGTGAGGGGCAATCATGGCAATAAGTGACTCATCTGGCACACCTGTAGTGCTGGAATCGATGGCATTTCGCGCACGTGAGGAGGACATCTTTTGTCGATAGTTCTCATAAACGTTAACGACCTTGTTATTGTCTGACTGAGAGCTCCAGGCTAAGAGGAATATACGTGAAAATAGGTAGACGAGAACACAACATTCCCTAATCAAATAATATGTTCGGTTTGCATCAAACCAATAGGTAAACAGGCCAAAAAATTTTTTAAAAATATAAAGCAAACATTGAGCTGAGTTAGCTCAAAAAAATTTTCAGTTACCAATTTGTCCTGTCTGAAAACATTGAATAAACTTAATCGCATTTTTATGGGATTTTCATAGGATCGAAAAATCGCCATCGCGTATAAAATTTTCTTTATTATAGACCTGTACTTGAAAACCTTTTCCAGACCATCGGCCCTAACTTTACCAAGGGGCTTTAAACTTTTTTGATTTTCTCCGCTGCTGCGGGATAGGAAGCAAAACGACTTGGCCCCCGCAGTCAAGTCATCAAAGTTGGCCACAAAGCCATCCAACTTCCAATTTAATTTTGCACGGTGGACAGTTTCCCGGTCTTTTTTATTGGCGCTCGTATTTTCCAGAGGGTCGAATGCTTTACGTGGGAAAATCTTAAGAGATTTTCAGAGCTGAATCAACGGTGTTAGAAAAAAAAGTTTTCACAAAAAAAAACCTATTTCAAAAAGAAGATCAAAAATTAGAAACTAAAAAATAAAAATGCAAATAAAAAATATTTTGACAGCCATTTTTAAAATGATATGGAAACTATGTTTACTTATCGTAAGGTCTTTTCTACTGAATCGCTCAGTACCAAGGGCTCTTCACTTTAATATCCCACTTTGAATCGATTGTCAAATCGCTAAATCGTAGGCAAAAGGGTTCCCCTACTCAATCTCCGAGTGGCTGCGTTTCTTTTCTCCTCCAAACTTACGGGTTGGTCCACCCAAAATTTCAAAAAAACGGCTAGAAAGCTGATTAAATTCTCTAAAACTTCTTTCCCCTACACTTTTCGCCGAGACGTCGTTTTCTCTAAGTTATCGCCATGAAAAATAGACCGAAGAACACAATTCCACAATTTGGGACATTTTTGCCGGTCCATAGCTCCGAAACTATTGAGCCTACAAGCAAAAGTCATTGAACCAATTTTGTTGGAAATTTATTGATCTACAAGTTTGCTAATAGTTCTAAACGCCGAAAAATGCGATGGAAAGCAGCTACAGGGGAAAACCCGAAAAAAGTGCAAAAATGACGTGGGTTTTCGATGATCACGGATTAAGCAAGTCAGATCGGTGTATGAAAATTCTGGTTATTTATTTTCTAATTTACCTTAACAACATAACCAAAATCCAGAACCAGATTCGTGTTGGGTAGATCCCCAGTAATCTGCGGTCAAACTTGATCGTAAAATTAGTTGAACATTTTCAGGTCCTGCTCCCAACTACAGTGCTTCCAGTACGGCAAAAAAAAAAACAATAACCTGAGCCTATTTTTATCGCTATATTTAATGGGGAAAGTCAGCCCGCAATCACGAACTGAACTAGATTTTCGGGCTCGTTCCGCGAACAACCGCACCTAATCGTAGGTTGGCAACCATTAATTTCCGGGACTTCAGTGCCTTCATTCGAATCCCAAGTTTTTTCAATCTCGATTCAACCTCTCATTTTTTTTTGATTCGCTAGCTTCTCACAACATGAAGCTAGCTATCACGCTACGTACGATGGACCATTATGTAAGCTGTAGTCGACTTTTTATATCTAGTAACATCAATTGGAAGACTCGACCTCGGTATGAAAATTAAGCTTGGCCTTTGAATCAGGATTCTAAAAAAACATTCGCTTGAAAAATGCAATTTTCACGATTACGATTCACATTGTTGCAGTGGAAGCGTGCTGGGCCCATAACCTGTTAGCAGAGTAAATAAACGAAAAATAACTGGGGTTAACTATTTATGAACAAAATAAAAACACTCCATCATTTCGAAAGCTACACAAAACGTACAGCCGATAGGGAAGGGAAACACTGAACAATGTCATCACTAGGCAGGGCTGCCAATATAATCATCATTATTTTCTGATATCGTCATATATAACCAAGGTATAGGTAGATACCCAATTTAATCAGACCATCGGACTTCGGATTAAATGGCGCTAATTTTTTTTACACTCAATTTTTTTCTTTTTCTCTTCAACCTTATACCCGCTCTTTCTGGTTGGTCCTGCAAAAATTTAAAAAAAACTGCTAGAAAGCTGATTAAATTCTGTACAATTTCCTTTTACTACACCTTTCACTGAGACGACGTTTTCTCCTCGTTATTGCCTTGAGAAGTGGGCAGAAATTCAAATTTTCGCAATTTTGAAAAGTTTTACCCTTTTTTGCCGGTCTGTAGCTCCGAAACTATTGCGTCTACAAACAATAGTCATGGAATCGATTTTGTTGGAAATTTATCGTTCTACAAGTTATCTAATAGTTGTAAAAGCTGTAAAATGGAATTGGAAGGAGCTACAGGGGAAAAACCGAAAAGACTGCGAAAATGTCGAAGTGGCAGACTAGAATTTTCGTCCTCGAAATGGACTTGATTTTCGTTATTGACGGTCAAACCTTTTCCCAGAATGAGTGTGGTTATTTCAGGTTATAAATTAACCACCCGAATAAATTAAACCGATTACGTAGGTACGTACATTATTTCTGGAAATAGTGTACCAAAATCATTCACCCGAGTGCGGGGTTACAAAATTGCGATTGAGATCCCAGAAATGGAAAATACTCTCCCGCTCGTTTCAAAGTACCTACGATTGAAATCGAAACCGCGACCGTTTTTGACGAATCCTCACTGGCACGATTGTGTTTTGTGGTCAACTTTCCTTGGCGCTCCAGCTCGTCTTTTAGTCCGACCGGTTTGGTGTCTGTCGCTCCATCTGTTGGGAACTCGAGGAACCTTAGGCTCTGCAGTCTAGTGCGGGACAGATCCGCCAGAGTGCTCGATAGTCTGCACTGGGGAGACCGAAGGAGGCAGCGACGACAGATCGACAGGGATTTTCGTGTATTTGAACTTTGCTCACTAAAACGGCTGTTGTGCCCTCAATTTTCGAGTAAACTTAATTCCGAAGACACCATTGGAATTATCGTAAATTTTTCAATTAGAATAGTGCCACATCCGGTTTTTTTCCATTGAGCATTACAAAAAGGGTCAGGCGAAAGAAGAAACTTCTCTTCTTACCAACTCCGCCCAAACTCCAGAAAACAACTTGAACTCAGCTTTTTAGCAGTATGCTTATTTCCTTGCTTATTTTACTTCTAAGTAGAGTAATACACGCTTTTCCAATTTCCAAAAAGGCGTGGAAAAAGTGTAGCACTCAAACAACCACAAAACCTTCGGACTTCTTTCAGTTTTCGCTCTCTAGCTTCTAAACTACGTATTTTTTGACAAAAACGACTATATAGGCTTTTGAAGAGCGATAAATTTGTGACAGTTCTAGCTCAACCGGAACTCAGTAGCTTGATCGGTCACCAAGTTACAGCTGTTTAAAACTGGGAAATTCTCCCAAAAATTCCGTTTTACTCGTTCTTCTTGACCGGAATTGCGGCTAAACCATTCATCGTAAAAACATAAAACATCGAATAAAAGTTGTAGGCAATCTAATGTAATACCATATTCCTCCATGTCTCCACCAATTTTTGGTTTGAAACCTCAAAATCGCGAGGCGGCTCAACAAAAAACGTCAAATATTAGGGCTTATTCTAATCATTCGCTTATACCTCTAAAACTATTGGTATTAAAGGAAAACATGTGATCAGCATTGTTAATAATGATTGAATTTTCGACTATTTAAGCCCAACCGCAGCTTTCTAGATCTAATAGCTCCTGAGTTATGGCTTGTCAAAAAATGGCAATTTTTCCAAATTTGCACTTATGATGATGAAATTTACGAGTTGAATTTCAATATCAAAATGTAGAAACACATGGTACCCCCCGCCATAGTGGTTATAGCAAATCTTATCAGATTGAATTTGACTTAAAAAAAAAAACGAGAAGTGAGGAAACAAATTTTTGGCATTATTGGGAAAAACATTCATGTGATGCTTATTTTGAAGATCATTTTGTGATCATCATGATTGAAACTTTCGATTTTTTCTCAAAAATTCCTTATTTCCGAGCCAAAAAGTCGGCATTTTCGGAAATTTTTCGGTCTTCGACTCCAAAATTGTCAGGTACACGACAGGTCCTCGTGTCCACGATAATTGTGCGGTTTCCCTCGTGAAAACAATCCCAACGCGCCCGTCACGGTTCGGTCGTTGACCGCTTTTGTCGCCCCGGGATTTTCTGTCAGTTTCCGACGGTCCCGGGGGAATTTCGATTCAATTTTCGCCGACCACCGGCCGATGACAAATGATGAGCGGATGTCATGCCGGACAAAAAGCTTTCGGCGGGCCGGGCCTCCGATTCCGCGTCGGCGGCTACCGGTTTTTTCGAATTTAGGGTCTTCGAAGTGACTCATGAACTTTTTTAATATTCCGACTCGACTTTTCCGACGGTAGTTCACCCCGAGCTTTGGAAGAGTTCGTTTCGAGTCGATCTTTCAATTTTCAAATCGTTTGAAGTTCCTCTGTATTTCTTGGGTCGGTCAAAATTCGGCTTTTTTCCGAGGCATTTTCAATTTTTGGATAATCGCCATGCTGAAGCACGACCGGTGAGTCTGTGGGGCTCGTAGTTTTATGTGAAAACGATCATTTCTGACGTACCTGAGTTCGAAAAACTGATTTTCCGTTTTTTGTGTGTGCCTGCATTTAATATTAAGGTGACTAAGAAATTGATCAAATTTTTTCGTGCTTCGCCGAGCAAAAAATTGAAATATGGGTAAAACCAATAAATTAATTTTGCATTTTAGTTTGCAAACGTCATAAAAAACCCATCGTTTTGTTCATATATTCAGATGGGAAAATGTTTAAGTATAAAAAATTGGAAAAATTGAAGTTATCTGCGGATCGCTCAAGTTCTGTGTTTCGTCTCAGTTCACCAGTTCGTGGACAGTGGAACAAATGAGAATTCCCATTGTTTATCCGTCCATTTTATTAGCCGTTGGGCCTGGTATGAATTTAATTGAATATGTAAAACTGCCGGCCCCTGGTCCCGTGCGAACGTCTCGCATAGCTTTAGTCGCCGACGGGACATGAGCTACTTAGTATGTGCCTGCATACAACTCAAGGTAAGAATGGTAATTTTGGCGGATTAAAATTTCGACGAAATTGTCTCGTTTTTCACCTTAATGCTATAAAAATCGCTCGATGCGGCGAACTAAGCGAAGTTCACCAATTTGATTACGTGATTCAGTATGACGTCATTACCTTACAAGGTCGTTTTGATTGACCGCTTCTGTATGAATTTTCCGGTTAGGTTAACCTATCGAAACAGAATTATCGTAAATTTTATGTTATTGATTGCTTCTTTCGAGACTCACCTTCGTCTCCCCCCACCCCTTCAATCGGCGTCTGGCACATCCAAGAAAAGTTTACCTCATGGGCATTTTTGGAAAATTTTCAGAAACTAAATTATGTGCATTTTTTCACGATTTGTTGTTTGAATTTGTGTTTTATTTCAATTATTATTCGCTACGCTTATTATTCTCGTTTCTGCGCCCTCTTTTTGGTTATTTAGTTATCGTACAGGTTGGTTAGTCGAGCGTTGACTAATGGCGTTGTAGAGTGACGCCAAGGCGGCGTCACCAGG
Organism: Nesidiocoris tenuis; assembly: GCA_036186465.1. NCBI lineage: Eukaryota > Metazoa > Arthropoda > Insecta > Hemiptera > Miridae > Nesidiocoris > Nesidiocoris tenuis. Next base: position 995,509 of record AP028918.1, read on the forward strand.
TTGGCCAACTGCGGGCTTTCTTATGCCCTAATTTCCCTCCTGTGGATCACAGTATGATCGTATTAACCTGTCTCCACTAGACATTTTTCCATTTTCATGTGAATACCAGGGGGTCTATTCTGCATGGAATTTGGGTCGTATTGCTATGTCGTAGGTATCGCATTAATGGGGAATCGACAAATTAATGCTATAGATAAAGTATCGCCTTATCAATGAGTCAAGTCGAGACCACTTCTGTCGGATTTTTCTAGACTCGACTCGAGTGTGATTAAAATCCGTTTTGGGCCAACAATATGGTAAACAAACAGCAAAAAATATAGTTCTACGAATACTCAGGTACTGATAACGCCATTCGAAACCTTTTTAGATATCGAAAAATGATCTCATGTTGTGATTTTGGCTATTTTGGCCCACACACTATCCGATGGCTGGTCGTGGGGTCTAGACGATTCATTGCTTTAATTGGTTGAAATGACTCAATTGAGGGGTCTAGATTCAAAACTGACAATCTCCACCCGAGGTAACTTTTGGGGAAGCGTGATTTATTTATTAGATTTTAACGCTCTGTTTTTTTTTTTTTTAACGTAGTTATAATATAACTTGCATATTATGCAATATTTGAGCCCTGAATATATTTTTCCCCTACAAAAAGTCCCCAATTTTTTGTAATTGCATTAGCAAAAATAGAGATTGCATGTTTTGTTCGTGAATTGCTACTTTTGAACTTAAATCAAATAAATTTCATTGACGTTTAAAACCACGTTCCCATGTTCATCCGTGGGGACCCAACATCCTGCAATCGGATAGTGAGTGGGGTAGCGTAGTGATAAGTCAAGATCGAAACCGCTCTTATCTCTCGTAGAATAGGCCCCCATTGTTGCGGTGTTGGCCCCAACTGAAGTTTTACATCATGGGCATTATTGAACGATTTTCAGAATCCGCGTTGTTCTCCAGCGGGTTTTTCCTCATTATCGATTTGAGTTTGTCCTTAATTTCCATTATTCCCCACTACGCTTAATATTCTCGTTTCTGCGCCGCCTTTTCGGTAATTTAGTTACCGTACAGCTTAGTCCGTTTTGCGTTGACTGACGTAGAGTGACGCCAAGTCGGCGTCACCAGGTTGGCCAACTTCAGGCCTCCGGATGTCCAAATTTCCCTCCTGTATTTTGATCGCAGTATAATCGTAATAATATTACGATTATACAAGCATATTATGCTTGTTTCCTTGCGCAATTTTTTCCATTATCATGTTTGAATAATAGTAGTCTGTATCACGAGTATTTCACGCATGTAGTCGTTATGTAAGGGATATGGTCACCAGTAAAACGCTGTCTCCTGTATCTTGCTCATCTACAATTGGTACATTTATACGATTGTTTATCTGAGATATTAGAACTTTTTTCCGCTTCGTGTGAACGCCCCATTCCCTATCGCGATCCTTCTTAGGGGAAGGGACCCTTCTTCGTCGCTTAGGAGGACCACCACCGCAGTTCTGGCTCTGGAGGGGGATTTCGTCGACTCCTTGTCCAATGACCGGACCTGGGCGTGGTCTGCCCACGTTTCACTCCACTTCTGGTCGTCCCTTTGTCCATAAAATTCGTCGATTTTTCCCTTCCTGGGAAACGAAATATCGTGTGGTCTACTTTCCTTGTCGCTGATTCAAGAAAGTGGTGGCATAATTGGGAATCGTGGGGTTTTTTAATCCACTCAAAATTGAAAAACCAAATTATGTTGTGTTGAGAGTTGTTGTAGTTGAGAAAAGAATGATACTATATCCTCCAATGACGTATTTTTCATAATTATTTTTCCTAAAAATGAGTAGAATTACCATTGACGTCAAGTTTTCCTTTTTTGATTTATTGTCCTTTTTTAATTTATTTTACGTTTTTTTTTTGCCTGTTTGACTTTGAATTTTTCATCGCTAATGATTGTTTGAAAAAATTGGCCGTAATAATTATTACCAACAATTATGACAACAATAATTATTATTGTTGTCGTTTTTGAAGGGATTTTTTGGCTTCGGAACTCGAGCTGCAGAAGTTCTGATGGAAATTGACATTTTATTTATCTTCCAATTTTACGTCAGTTTATTTATTTAATAAACCATCGAACAACGAAGGAAAGAATTTTCTTTCACTGTCTTGACCCGTTGAATGGACAAAGGAGATCTCGTGTTTTTTAAGTCATTGGGTCTTGAGATTGTCGCCGGCGGCCATATTGTGTTCCTCGAGAGATGAAAGTGAGTGTGACGACCTATTCACACGTTGAAGTTTTTTTTTTGTCTTCTGTAATGTAATTACATCGGCAACGATGAAGGCTTGGGGCACACATCATGAAGCATATTTGAATTTTCAAAAACGTGTCTGCGTTCCAATTTACAAACATGAATATTTTTTTCGAAAGATTCATATTTCTGATCATAGGTCCTGCAAGTATGGCGATTATGGATTTAACATTTTATTTCGACGATCTTAATTTGAAAGATAATTTCGACGAAGAATTTCTCCATTGGAAGTCCACTACCACTAATATTCATCCATAGCTAATTCACGGGCGAACAGTTGTTGTCGGCCATTGAAGTTCGCCCCTTCTGTAATTTTTTTCGACTCAACGATAATTACGCTTTCGTATAGCAGGTCGTGTTTTTGAATTTTTTACCGCAGCTCGGCGATGGTTTTTTGGCAACACCTGCCTTCAGGAACCGGCTGACTGATTGGACACGGGTGGGCGGGCTCAGGTTCAGTGGAAAGCATCCTGCCATCGGAAAAGGGTGTCCTGAGCATTCGAGCGGATGAAGGACCTGCCCGGAGACGGCTATTATCTTTTTGTCAATAAATAGTGTATCTTCGTACATTTTTTAAAGCGAATTCTGCTATTGATATTTGGGGGAATGTGCTAATTTTCTGAACGGACGAGCCTATAAATCAGGCGGGTTTGGTAGATAAGTGATTAGATAGGCGTTTATTTCTATAAAAATACCAATACGCCTGACGCCTATTTACCTGACGCTCTCTAGAGCTTGTTGTTGTTGTTGTTGTTTATCTTGTTCTTGGTGGCGCTCTCTAGAGCCTCTTCGTCAATCAAGATCATATCAAACAACACATCATAGAGACCATCTTACCTTGTTGTTGTTGTTGATCTATTTTCTGCCCGCAAACCAGAGTCCTTGCGGTTCCTTTATAAAGGTATAAATACCTTTTGCATGTCCCTCACAGCTGGTGAACCTAGACGGAATATTAACCACACGCGTGTGCTACAAATTGAAGTTTCGAACATGGCAGACAATTCGCATTAACAGCTTAGCGCCAAATCAAGTATATAATTAGGTATATAGGTGTATCTTGCTACTTGCTTTGAATTTTGTACTATAATATAGTAGGTTCACCATATTATGCTGGCATAAACTTTTTTATACCACGCTCACTTGCGCTGGGAGCGTTTGTTGTACTCCACCCAAAATAGCCATTGAACTGAATGTTCCAAGTATGGCAGACATAATTTTTGTTTTAGACTTACCTCTATTCCGTCGATTTATTCGTTCTCGAGCTCCAACTTGAGAAGATTGATATCAACCCGTAATCGTCCGTTTCCTCGACGGGATCTGGAGGAAAAAGCTTTTCATTGTTTCAACGCTATAGTCGGATGAGCCGAGTTAAGGGACCATCAACGTTTGACGGGCAAATAACTAGGCGGTACCGAGGTGAAATGAGATGACTCGAAATGGAAATATCCACCATTTGATAGTGAGTGGCAGCTCTGAGGTAGCATTAATGGACGGTTTACTCCAGCTTCTCCTCAGGGAGGACTTTAAATCTATTCAGCTGTTATCATCAACACTGACGTCGAATTCAGAAACGTTTTGGTGAAATTTGAGGTTACTCAATCGCTAATTGATTTTTGGAATTCCAATTGACTTTTTGACCGCGAATTATCGCCGTTTTGTGAATTTGTGTTGTCCTTAGAAGATATCAGCTGGTGGCAACACTGGCAATGTTCCACCTCTGAATGAACAAGTGCGTTTCTTTCTCTCAGAAGGGAAATTTATTCCGCATGTTTTCCCTCCATTGGCGCACCCTCCTCTCTGTCGCCCGCAACCCCATAATTAATCTACTTATACGGTTTTAATGCATAGTCCTTTAATATGGTCTCCGTACTTACCGACTTGTATTATTTTGCCACTTCATATGTCAACGAATGACTCCAAAAGGCGCCATTATGCTAAACAAATCGTCAAAAAGCGACAAAACGGTTTAGCGACAAGGGTGGACCGCTTTTCGAGACATTGGGAACTAGGACTGAGGTTCCCCTCGGCCGAGTGGTCCAGTCATCGTGACTCGTGTGAGGTTTTTGTGCTCAACTTTTCTCTCCTTCCGTCGCTTTTCCATCGTTTTCTCTGTTGTGGATTTTTCTGGGAAAATAAACTTGTCCGATCTGTTCTAGATTTCGGAACAATGCCTCCGCTCCGGTTGGGATTCTGGAGCAGTAAAAGCGATTTGAGGACCTTTGTTTACGTTTGTTGTAATTTTTTATTTGAATATTTTCCTGGTGAAAGGAGAATTTGATATTTCTTTCTGCGATTCCCCTATTGCTGGTATTACTTTTGATTTGTAGTTGTTGTGCATCTAAATCTGCCCGCAGACTGGAGTCCTTGTGGGCATTTCAGTTTACTTTTGTTTTTTGCCGTTGCCTTTTGTTATCACGTGCAGGTTTTCTAGCCGGTTATCGCACCTGCTGGTAACAGCTTGTTATTTGACTCGCCTTTTGTGTTCACAATTTTCGCTGATAACCCAAAAATGAAATCATTCTGTCGATCGGATCTTGTGCTTATCTTGGTGTCTCGTGGGTTACCTACTTCAACGGAGCAAATCAACCCTTTTCTCTCGGATAATATTTTGTCGGCTCCGCTAACTGTATGCTGGTATCGCGTATTTTCTCATCAATCATCGAAAATCGCCATTGTATTCGCCGAAGTCGTGAGTTCGAGGTCACCTCGTGCATTCCTGATTTAGCGATCAATCAAATCTCGATTCCCTCTCCAGCATCAAGAATAGGGGTCTAATTTGATTAAGCTCTTCAAACTCAAATGGAAAGTCCCCGACGAGAGAGTAGGAACCCTTTCCATCGATTATGTATTCATTCTAGTTCCCCCTTCGTTCTCTTTCAAAATAAGAGATAAATAAAGTTCGGTCGTCGACGCGGACGATATAATACCGTAGGTGCAGTCTACCATTTCCAGCAGCGTCATCCTCCATTGAAAAAGTTAATCCTCTGAGTCCTCGTGTTGTCCAACTGTTCCGGCACATCTGCCAGGCTGAAGTCAAAAGGCGGCTAGATGTTACTATTTCGTCTCTATCCCCTGCCGTACCGCTGTTAGAAGATTCAACTGAACAGGGAGAAACGGAAGATGATTGAGATAATTCCGTAAATTTGGAATTTTCTTACAATTTTCTTTCGGCATTTTACCGTGGGTTCTGTTCTCCGAAAATTAGGAAGATGTTTTTTTTCTGCCTTCCTGTAGTCTCCTTGAGTATTAGTTCTTTCTCCATCCTCCCAAAATACCAAGTAAAATACTAATATGACAATAGGTTTAAGCAATAGGTAGGTGTTTTGAAAATAAAACAACTACTCCTCCACCTCTTCCTCCCCACACATATTCCAAGTCCTCACCCCTCCTCCTCCTCACCTGGGGCTGGTCGGGGTGGTTTCTAATTCAATTCTATTTCACCGGTGAACATTGCTTATACACAAATTGGGTTTTATCATATAAAAGCACTCTTCTTCTTCTTCTTCTTCTTCTTCTTCTTCTTCTTCTTCTTCTTCTTCTTCTTCTTCTTCTTCTTCTTCTTCTTCTTCTTCTTCTTCTTCTTCTTCTTCTTCTTCTTCTTCTTCTTCTTCTTCTTCTTCTTCTTCTTCTTCTTCTTCTTCTTCTTCTTCTTCTTCTTCTTCTTCTTCTGCTTCTTCTTCTTCATCTTCTTCTTCTGCTTCTTCTTCTTCTTCTTCTTGTGCTTCTGCTTCTTCTGCTTCTTCCTCCTCTTCTCCTTCTTCTCCTCCTCCTCCTCCTCCTCCTCCTCCTCCTCCTCCTCCTCCTCCTCCTCCTCCTCCTCCTCCTCCTCCTCCTCCTCCTCCTCCTCCTCCTCCTTCTTCTTCTTCTTCTTCTTCTTCTTCTTCTTCTTCTTCTTCTTCTTCTTCTTCTTCTTCTTCTTCTTCTTCTTCTTCTTCTTCTTCTTCTTCTTCTTCCTCTTCTTCTTCTTCCTCTTCCTCCTCTTCTCCTTCTTCTTCTTCTCCTCCTCCTCCTTCGTCATCATCATCATCTTCTTCTTCTTCTTCTTCTTCTTCTTCGTCTTCTTCTTCTTTTGCTACTAATGGGAGGCGAGAAATTGAATTTTCAAGAGCATGTCATCGTAAACAAAAAGTCTCATAGGTCTGCAGTTCAAGGGCTCTTATAACAATTTTTAGGTTCTCCGAGGGTCTTTGGTACACGAGTCTTTTGTTTCTTTCTAGGCCTAATTTTTTCAACTAATATTCGTGGTTTTCGTATGATTTGCTTACCTTTTCTTTCGTCGTCCGCGGAAATACTCCGGCATTTTGAAAAATCGGCCGAATTCTCGGACCATTAATTAGACGTGTTGCCAGATCCTCGACTCGTCGTTGTCGTACCTTTCTTCGGCGCTTCTTACCTTCGGCCACCCGGAGTTAAATGTTGTGAAAGTTGGCGTTTTTAAACAGTCGCACGTCATTTATCTTCTGGGCTGGAACAAGTGTGCGGTTTTGCGTTTGTCAGTCTTCGAGCAGAGTGAAAGATTATCAATCACTGTTTTTTTCCTTCTAAGGACTTTCTTCCTGAAGATCTATGGACGGTGAAGATCTGAGAGCCGATTGTCCTGCTCGCCCGGACTGCGATAGACCATTAATTTGTTGTTACATCTGGAGAATCTTTGGCGGTCTCGATCATTGGCTTTAAAATATGGAGGAGGATCCTCTAAACATTCACCTTCCTCCTCCGTGACTCAGGATTCTACTCGCTATTGTTAAGCAAAAAAATAAATTGTTCGAAAAATTGGATTGGAGTGCTTTAGTGTTGGATAAATCGAGCTATCCCTTCAGATTGATACTGTTTCAACTCCTTGAGAGCACTGATAACATTTCTTTTAGCAATGGAGCGATAAAGGTACAAGTTTGTCTAAAGTTTTTGAAGATCCCCTAATTTCAAAATACTCAGGAACTGAGCAGATTCGGACGTAATCATTATCAAGATCGTAATCACAAATATTCAAATGAGATTAACATCACAAATGTATTCATAACCATCATGGTGCGAATACCATTACGGTCGTAATCACAAACTCACCTCTCCGACTCAACTCATACTCAAAATCAACTCTCTAAAGCCCGTATCACACGACGCACAGACCACAGACCTCTGGACAGACTGATTCTTTGGTCATTTTTACATGCAAATTCATTGATAGTTTTCCATAGATAACAAACTAATAACAAACATTGATGCAGGTGCGCTAAAGTAAATATCATCAACCATTCAGAGAATCGGGTCTGTGGTCTGTACGCTGGTCTGTCTCTCGTGTCGGTCTGACGTGTGATACGGGCTTAACTCAACCAAAAAAACTCAACTTACAAACCCAACCCACAAACGTAGCTCTTAAACTCAACTTCAGCTTCAAACTCAGCTCCGATTCAATTTTCGTACAATAAGTATGGAAGTGAGCATGAAACTTCGTAAATATAAAAGTAAAAACAGTTTTAATTTTTTCCCAAAATTCCACTCGAAATGTCGTATTGATTTTGACAAATCTGAACACTTTTTCGGATAAACTTCTCGGGAAAATTTCCCCTAAACGGAATTGAAAAAGAGTAGAGAGCTGTGACCTTTTATAGGCGTGACGACCTCAAGGCTTTCCATCACCTTAGGAACTTCAGTAGAAGGCCGACTGTAACGATTCTCCCTCGGGAATCGAAGTCTTTCTTTTCAATTTTCAAGCCTTCACATCTTTCTGTACATCTACGATACACTCGGTCTGTATCGAGTGCGAAGGGCTCCGACCGCTGTGGCTAATGGGACGATGAATAGCGCCCTCTCCCTCGAGATGAACGCAGGGAGTGTAATAATCGTGAAAGGGGAGATGGCGGCAGTGTGAAATCGTAGGGTAACCATCGAGGGGGGGGGGCTAATGTAAACATGGCCTGAAAATCTATTCCTCCTGCAAAGCATTGAAGAAAATTATCGAATGCTTACGATTTTCCAGGTTTTATGCATGGAAATAGTCAAAGGATTCGGAGCCTTGAACGGGCAAAATCGATTCGAAAATCAATCTTAAGCATTCGGGTATCTCTTCCAACCAAGTCCCTCTTTCAACACAAACTCTCGCACCTAACTCACGAACTCAATTTACAAACAAAACTCACTTACTCAACCAACGAACTCAACTAGCAAACTCGTCTCACGAACTCAACTAGCAAACTCGTCTCACGAACTCAACTTACAAACTCGACTTTCAAAATCAACTCTCAAACTAAACTTACAAACTCGACGCACAAACTCAACTTTCAAACTCAACTCTAAAACTCAACTTTCAAATTCGACTCTCAAACTCGACTTTCAAACTCAACTCTAAAACTCAAATTTTAAATTCGACTCTCAAACTCGACTCTCAAACTCGACTTTCAAACTCAACTCTCAAACTCAATTCTCAAACTCAACTTACCAAGTCAACATACAAACTCGACTCACAAACTCGACCCACAAACTCGACTCTCAAACTCAACTTTGAAATTCGACTCACAAACTCAACTTGCAAACTCAACCTACAAAGTCAACTCTCAAACTCGACTTTCAAACTCAACTCTCAAACTCAACTTCCAAACTCGACGCACAAACTCAACTCTCAAACTCAACACTCACATTCGACTCTCAAACTCAACTTGCAAACTCAACTCACAAGCTCAACTCTCAAACTAAACTTACATACTTGACTCATAAACATGGCTTTCGGATTCAACTCTTGAACTCAACTTGTAAACTCAACTCACAAGCTCAACTCTCAAACTAAACTTACAAACTCGACGCACAAACTCAACTTTCAAACTCAACTCTAAAACTCAACTTTCAAATTCGACTCTCAAACTCGACTCTCAAACTCGACTTTCAAACTCAACTCTCAAACTCAATTCTCAAACTCAACTCACAAAGTCAACATACAAACTCGATCCAAAAACTCGACCCACAAACTCAACTTTCAAACTCAACTTTCAAATTCGACTCACAAACTCAACTTTGAAATTCGACTCACAAACTCAACTTGCAAACTCAACTTTCAAAGTCATCTCACACACTCAACTTGCAAACTCGACTCACAAACTCAACTTACAAAGTCAACTCTCAAACTCGACTTTCAAACTCAACTCTCAAACTCAACTCTCAAACTCGACTCTCAAACTCAACTCTCAAACTCAATTCTCAAACTCAACTTACAAAGTCAACATACAAACTCGACCCACAAACTCGACCCACAAACTCGACCCACAAACTCGACTCTCAAACTCAACTTTCAAATTCGACTCTCAAACTCAACTTTGACATTCGACTCACAAACTCAACTTTGAAATTCGACTCACAAACTGAACTGACAAACTCAACTTTCAAAGTCATCTCACAAACTCAACTTGCAAACTCGACTCACAAACTCAACTTACAAAGTCAACTTTCAAATTCGACTCTCAAACTCAACACTCACAATCGACTCTCAAACTCAACTTGCAAACTTGACTCGCAAACTCAACTTTCAAATTCGAGTCTCAAACTCAACTCTCAAACTCGACTTTCAAACTCAACTGTCAAACCCATCTCTCGAACCCAACTTTTCAACTCAACTTACTTGCTCAACATTTGAACTCAACTTACAAACTTGAGTTTCTAAGCTGAGTTTGTGGGTTGAGTGCGTGAGCTGAGTTGGGTTTGCGTTCGTGTTGCTGCCTATTAAATCAGCATGTGGCAGAAACACTTTCTCGAAAATCGCCCGATTTCGTCAGTCGATGTAACTAAAACCCGCCTAAGGTTTTCCAACATGGCCGCCCGCTCTCACACTGCCGGCCCTCGGGACCATTAATCCACCCCCGCAATCCATCCCCATCCGGGGCCTTGCACGTCGGCCACTTTGTCCTATCAATCACCCAAGCTGAGCCTAGGCCAGTGCCCGAACCCAATTACCTGATCCTTCCTTGGTCGGGGTTTATTTCCCCTACGTCGGACGAGTATCATCAATTACCTTCTTATCTCATCCTCCCAGCCGCGGACGAAGGCGTTGGTCCGACCGAAACAACTAGAACACCGGTAGAACAGCTAGAAACAACACCGGTGCATAGCCGTCGAAATTAAAAATCGCACCCCCCCCCCCCCAGGGGCCAAAATTTGGACTCGAGCTTTTTCGAAATGTTCGATACCGGTCAAGTTAATAGGGTAAACCGCTCTTCCAGGCGTTGTTTTTTGTCCGGCTACCGAGGGTGTCCCGGGCGTGCCCCGCCGCTCTCGACGAGATTTGTCAGGAGATGTGGCCATTATTCGGAAAATACTTCGCACTCTTCAACCCTTGTAAAATTTGATTTTTTTTTTGTTATGCAGCAAAAATATGGTTTTTTAATTATTTTATGTATATGGGTCTTATTTACGTTGAGTCGTAGAAAGAAAGAAAAGTTTGGGGTTACATTTCGTATCGGGTACGCCCTAAAAACAGTATTTCTCTTCTAAAAAAAATGTTTTGTGTAGGCACCTGTTCGAATAATACCATTTTTAGGCTTTCAATATGCCGAAATGTTCGCTTTACCTGTAAATTCCACCCAGCATTTGTCTTGGAAATATTTTTGAAAACTCGATCCCCTCAAATCGCATTTTCAGGTACCCAAGGACGTTTCAAGCAGCTTCCAATATTCTTCGAAAATTAATCGTGAATGACTTGCATTTTGAAAGTATGCCCTGAAGAAAAAAAACTTTTTCAGATCGTCGGTCGATACCGTTTTTTCTGGTGTGAGTTTAGGCTCTCCAACTTGGGAGCTTTTCTTTCTGTCAATTAGTTATGACAACTGAGAATAGAGGTGGACTCTTCGTCTTTTCTTGTGTTTCCACTTGACCACCGGGCTTACCCTGGAACCACCGTGTGCGATGCGTCTGTCAACATTGTCTGGCAACCTGTCGCCTGTCTGAGCAAATATTGAGCCAAGAGCGGACAATATATCCCTTGAACAAAGCGAAAATTCCCCCTTTTGGTTTAGTTTTCACTTTTTTTTTTAAACCGCATTTACCTAAAAATAAAATCAATTGGCAATTTCTTATTTTTCTCCCCAAAATTTACGTATCAATTTTCCTATTGTTTTCATGCTTCGAAGTTTATCTTTCAGTCAGTGGTCGGATTTGATTTTCAACTAATCTCAATGTATCATACTGGTGTTTAAATAGGGAAAAAAGGTTCCTGAGGAAAATAATAGGCGTTTTCAAAACTGATATTTTCCTGTAAGGTGTTTCAAACCGCATGAATTATAACTGTTTCGCTTTACGAGTTCTGCCATAAACGGTTTACGTAAGAAGATGCTCTCGAAGTTGAACGACATTCAAACATTTCCTTATCTCTTTTCGGTCGTTATCTATAGCTCAATGATAACTATTCAGTGGCGCGAGTGCTAGCACTGAAAGTGATGTTTCGTTTGCAGTGAATATAAAATTTACGTTTTTTATGGCGGACCAAAGCCGTAAGGTAATAACGATTATTAACTACCGATACAACATTTTTTGAGCATTGCCTCGCTAGTCAGCTGGAGTGTTCGCCCAATTTTGTTCATTTTTACATTTTTAGTTTTTAAAATAATTTTTATTTCATTTTGGAAAAATGGGTCGATTCTTCAGCTCATTTGCTACAATTATTGGTTTTTGTGAGCCCGAGAGAAAGTCCGTTTTTTTGCTCTGAAGAGTTTCTCGACTTAGTTTCAGTAAAATTGCCATAAGTTCCTCGAATTTTAAAGTAATCACAAAAATAAGGATACCGTTGGAAAGCCCGTTAAATTTTCCATTATTTTAAGCAGTTTGCAGCTTTCTGACGATGAGTTAAATAAGCAAAAACCGTGTAATTATATCCGCACTATTGGCTTTTTTAAAGTATCATTATATTCGTCGCTTCTCAAGTCTTGAAAAGTACATGCGCCCTCTCCGTCCTCTTCTATCCCGTTCGACGTCTCCTCAATCTTTCTCTCGCTCTCGCCATAAAGGGGCCTTTTGTCGAGACTAATAACCGTCGCTTTGGAAGGCTCCGGTCCGAGACAAAGCATTTACGCAATGGCTGACAGAAAGGACGCCATTGTTCCCTTTAGGTCCCCCAACCCGGCACATCTTCACCTTACGATCTACTTCGAACCATATGAACTCGGATTCCAGATTTCCCCACGTGTCTCACAATTATCGGCGATTTTGGTTCATAAATCAGCGATACACGCTTGGTGCCATTTTGTTGCTGAGTATATTAGTCGAATCTAGAATATCTTATATTTTGAAGGCTACAGCGTTTTCATTGCTAAGCATTTTCTTGGTTAGAAGCAATTCAAAAATAAGTACAAGTAGCGTAATACCGACAGTGAAACTGGAAAACCACTCAAGTCTAGTTTTTTGGAAAAATTAGATTCTGAGCTTTCTTGGTGAAACAACTCAAAAAACTCAAAAACTCGCCTATGCAAATTTTAAAACTTGCCTAAGATAAAAATACGCCAAGTTATCGGCACGTAAAAATTATCCACATATTCTGCAAGGTAAAACAAAGATTTTGAGACCAAGAACGCTCAAATCGGTTCACTTTTGTGGTCGACAAGAAATGAAATAGAAATCACAAAAAATGCAAATGTATCGGAAGTACTGCGAGTTATTCAAATTCCGATTAAACAGGGCGTTAGGTCTTTCCGATACAAACATTTCAGTTCAAGAAAATTGAAAAAAGGTTGAGAAATGAGGGAGATATGGCCATTTTCGTAAGTGACCACTGACGGACACACAGACGCTTTTTTGGGAAGTGATTCCACAGTGCCCGACGTGGCTGAAGTGCCAGGGCAGCAAAAGAGGAAAGAAGAAGAAGAAGAAGTTATTCTGAGCAGATGTGTAAACGTTTTTTCCGAAGCTCCTCCCCGATTTTCGATTTTAGGACGATTACTTCAATTTACTCTGAAAATATGATTGTGTATCAATGTTCTGAGATGAAAGTTTTTAAGACGAAGACTATTTTCTGTTTCAGGATATGGATCTCATCGAGATCCTGTGGAAACAGGATGTGGACATGGGCGTCTCGTTGGACGGCTGGGAACAGAACAACCAGACGGAGACGGCGACCAGCAAAGTCAAAACGGACGATCTCGACGGCGACTGCCGCAATGAAACGGCCGACAAAGACGAGGGCTTCGACGCCGAAAGTGACACCAAGGTACGTCGTTTTTCGATATATCGTTACAAATCGATAGATACGAGCGCATCTTGTATCGCTTCCGAAGTCGTTTATTTTCTCAATAGATACGATCTGAGGTACGGGTTTATCTGGAAATGGTATATCATAGCGTTCCGAGATCATCGCCACAATATTACATCGATCCCATCGCCTCCGACCGGCCCGGACAGTCTGACATCCGAGGGCCCAGAAGAGCATGACTTGGCAACATCTTCAGCCCCTCAGACAGACTGGCCTTTAATTGATGTTGACAGGCGTGGAGCCCTCCGCCACTTCGTCATCTTTTGGAGTTGGAGGAGTTCTTTTCTTTTTCGACTTTCCGTGACAGCGAAGAGCGCAAGCGCTGCCCAAAACACTCGAGCTCCGGGATTGAGATGTGTGACTTCTTTGGATGCCATTCTCCGATAGCACCCACCCGATTTCCTGGCCGAACAATATGGCGACTTGGAAATCCAAATTCGTTTTCTGAGCCGTTCATCTCTCCGCTCGTGAGCGGCGAACGAAAATTATAAGCTGGAAAGGATTTGGGTTAGCGGGGATCCGGTTTCGGGAAAATGTTGGTTTTGGAGAGGTAGTAACCAGAAAAATTCCAAATTTTCAAATTTCAAACTCAAAATATGATTTTTTCTGAAAAGTGCTAAAAACGGGCATTGTTTGGAAAAGCATTTTCGGTTTTTGGGGGTTTTCGACTAGAAGCGCTGAACTTTTGTTCAAATCAGGGATAGGGTTTTTTGTAGACAAATAAATTCCCAACAACCGGGTATGGTTGAAAGTTGGTTTCAAAATTTCGTTGGTGGCAAAATGTGGACTTTTTTGAAAAAAATTTCGAAATTTTTTCGTTTTTTGCTGATAGCTTGAGAACGGTTAGAAATCGAAGGTTGGGAGACGACGGATTCCGATTGCTGAGGAAATTTCCAACATTTTCGGACTGGTGGAAATTTTTCGTCGGACGACTCCTTCAGGCCGAAAATGCGCCTCGAAAATAACCCCGCACAAAAGTTGGGCTGCCCTCGGGGTTTTCTCCTAAACGGCTCGACCGATTTTGATGTGTCGCACCTTGTTTTGTTCGTATTGAGTAGACGAACCGAGGAAACTTAAGCCGGCGGATTAACGGTTCATGGTCGGCCCATATGGGCCGTTTGAAAATTTGTTTTCGACGCCATGGCCGCGCGGTTGGAAAATTTCGACTTTCGACGGCACAGTATATCAGTGTAATATACTCAGCATACTGAGTTGAGGATGGACTGATATCAGCATATGCTGAGTTGAGTTTTGATTGATGCTGAGTTGATGTTGAAGCTGATTTGTAGTGGCTTTAAGACGGCTTATGTTGAGTTGAAGTTGGGCTGAGTTGAGGATGGACTGATGATGAGTTGAGACATTGAATTGAAGCTGTGTTGAGCTCAAACTTGAGGATTTTCAAGGATTTCCATAATTTGTCTTTCTCAAGAACTGGCGAGTCAGAATCATTCTTCATAAATATCTTTTTTAGCGCCAATCGAGCAGTTGGCGCCATTCCCTGAAACTGCTGTTGTTCTGATTACCTCCCATCATTCTTGAGCACCGACCTATCAATTTTGGCGAAACTTAGCGAGCTTTCGTTTGAAAGTCTTCCAATTGAAAATTTACCGTAGATTTTTCGGTTTCTGTCAACCGCTAATTTTTACCCAGCTTCCCCATTCCGGTACATACATCACGGCTGAAAAAATGCGGGAACGAATTTCCCGATTCCTTTCCTTGGGATGGCCATTTTCCGAAAAACTCTTCGCCCGCTCTCATATCAGTTGAAAAACCACACTGACACCGTCCGCTGACATTGGTGTAGTCGGTGCGCGTGGGAACTCGAGATTACACGGTCTGGCATTCCATCGGAGGAACCGTTTCCCGAACACAATGGCCGCCCTGTCTCGACTCCATGACGTTCTTACGCCGGGACATCCGATCCGTCGAAAAGTGTGGATGAAAATTTCGGCCTACTTTCACATATGCGCAGTACGATTTTGACAGGGGCACGAAATTGTTCGAAAAAATGGGTCGCACAATTGGTGCGTTTGTTTATCCGCTTATCAGTTGTTGTTATTGCGAGGCTCGAAGTTCGTATGCTGTGACGGACATCTGTTACCCGAGGGCGGCTACCGTATTCGGCGGAGTCGCGTCATCGTGACTTTTCGCTTCCGCTGTCGATAGTCCGCCGTGCGGACCTGTCCCACTGAACCTGGTCTTTCGATTACGCGCACAATAAGCCGACCTACGGTTGAATGGTTGGCAATTTTACGCTAATTACGCACTCGGAACGTGCGTTGGGTGCGAAAATTGAGCAAATACGTTAGCCGCTGAGTTTCAACGTTTCCAGAGCGTCCGCTGTTATTTTTTTGAGGTCAAGAATCGAAATTTGGTCTTTACAATTCGGTCTCCGCTGGTGCATCGATTTGGGAACTTGAGTTTGATCTATGAGGTCTCACTTCTTACCTATGGTTGGCCTTGGAATCGAGTTTATGTCTTTTTTAGTGTACACTATTGGTGAAATTTTGGTTTGAGCAAAAAATCATCTCGATATTTCTATACTTACTGCATTTTTGAGCTCAAAAACAGGTGAGACCCTGATGTACGAGGCTCAAAGTTCGTATGCTGTGACGGGCATCTTTTTGACCGAATTTTGAGACAGCGATGCTATGACAGACATATTTGAGCTCAAAAATCAAATTTTCCTCCATTCCGCCCTTGTTTCGCGATGCCTCATATGAATAATGTGGTCAAAACGTTTTTTATGCGACTCTTTTAAAATTTTTAAGGAATTCGTTTTTTGATTTTTTTAAAAGATATTGTAACGGTTTTTAAATATTTTACGCTGCTAGGTGTTTTACAATTTTTTCGAAATTTTCTTTTCAGAACCCGGAAAACGATCAGTGGGCCGGCAGAAAGTACACCATCGATTTGGAGACGGGTAAGTGTATCAATTTGAAATCGTCATTACTTTCAGATCCGGCGTAGCGGAACAGGCGATTTTCTCAGCGTACGTCTTCTTCGGACGGAGGGGGGTTTTTGGTAAATGGAAAAATGAACACATCCCAGCCTCGATGTCGGTTTCTATTTTTCTTCAGCGATTCAAAAGGGAGACGACATTCTGTGAATTGAGATTTAAAGAGTCGAAAAGGTTTTCCCTCCCCTTTCTATACGGGCGAGATTATGTGAGATTGTCTGTTTCGGACAGTTCTTCCCCCCCCCCCCCCAAGCCGACAGTGGAAGGTCATTACTCAAAACAGCCATATTTCCCTCGGGCTATTATCCTCCAAGGTTCCTCCCTCCGGGTTTCATTAATCTTATTGCAGTCGGAGGGAGCGGGTCGGCCATTTTGTTTTTTTCGTCACGGAGCCGAGCCGACGATGGCAAGGGTGGATATCCTGTCTCCCCTACGTAGAAAATCGAATTCGACCTTTCCCCCCTTTCGAATTGAGGGAAACGATCGATATTTATTACGTTCTGCTACCATTGCCGCCTGACAGCTGAGAACTTTTCAATTAGAGCCTGTGAAATCGAAGAGAAAAATCGATTTCCGATCGAATCCTCAATGGATTTCAATTTATCTCATTGTCCGAGAGTTGGAAGAACGGTGTTACAGAATTTACAGAACACTGCCTTCCAATACCTACCTAGCATAGAGCTAAAAAAATTATTTGAGTTTTCCACTCTTATCAGGTATCTAATTTCAACCAAGTATACCTAGGTATCTAAAGACTCGTTTTTTTAAATGCTGCGTTTTTCTACCACACCTGCAATGCCCAAAAAAAATTCATTTTCATCTCCTATGTTGGTACTTAATTGAGAAATTTCGAATTTCTACCAGATATCTAAAAAAAAGTAATTTTCCTAGTTGGCATTTGCCGAATTTCTAACAATTTATTAAGTAGGTATTTAAAAAAAAGCACTTCACGATAAAAAATTTTAACGATTTGCCCAAGGCCGTAACGAAAATTGGTTCTTTATCGCTGACGAAATTGCCTTACCGAGTCCTCGACTTCTTCGGCGCGGATCTTCACCTTGACGGGGACTCCGGATGAGCAAATGGGACAAGGATCCGGACTGTTAACAGTTCGCCAACAACTTTCACGACAAAGTTTTAATTAAAACCTTCCCGAACGCCAAAAAACGCCGGCAATTCCGCGTCGCCACGGCCGATCATCTTTTCTCACGGCTCAGCGCCTACCCCCGATGGGCGTTCAATTTTCGACGGTGATTTCGCACAAATTGTTCGAATCGCGGGAAATTCGGTTTTGAAAAACCCCCTCGGGACGAAGCGTTTTTGCCTCGTCCCGAACCAATGAATCGGGTACCGCTATTGTTTTTGGACTCAGCCTCCGACTACCATTTCGAGGGTCGAGATCGATTTTCTTTTTAGTCGTCTCAAAGCCAACAGAAACCATTTGTGCAAAATTTTGATCACGACGATTACCTACTCCATATGGCAATAACGATAATAGTTACAGTAGGCATTACAACAACACAGAATAACAGAATTACAGCAACAACAAAATTACAATATCATCAACAGCAAAATTACAACAACAACAAGCACAACTTCAACGACAATAGCAACGGCGACGACGAGAACAACAACAATGACGACAACCCACAATAATGACATCATCAGCAGAATTACAACAACAACAGAATTACAACGACAACAACAACAACAGAATTACAACAACAACAACAACAACAACAACAACAAAATTACAACATCAACAACAATTGCTACAACAATCACAACAACGACGACAACGACGACAACAACAACAACAACAACAATGACGACAACCCACAACCATAACTTCTACTACAACAATGACATCAACAACAGAATTGAACTTACAACTTCATCAATTGAATTACAACAACATCAAAAAATTACAACAACATCAACAGCAAAATTACAACAACAGCAATTGCAACTACAACAAGCATAACCTTGACGACAACAACAACAATGACGGCAACCCACACCAATAACTTCTACTACAACAATGACATCAACAGAATTACAACATAACAAAATTACAACAACATCAACAACAACCTCAACGGCGACCACGACAACAGCAAAAACAACAACAACAATGACGACAACCCACAACAATAACTTATACTACAACAATGACATCAACAGAATTACAACAACAAAAAAATTACAACAACAACAACATCACAACAACAATTGCAACAACAACCACAACGGCGACAAGAAGAACAACAACAATGACGGCAACCCACACCAATAACTTCTTCTACAACAATGACGTCAACAGAATTACAACAACAACAAAATTACAACAATTGCAACAACAACCACAACGGCGACAACGATAACAACAACAACAATGACGGCAACCCACACCAATAACTTCTACTACAACAATGACATCAACAGAATTACAACAACAACAACAACAACAACAACAACAACAACAACAACAACAAAATTACAACAACATCAACAACAATTGCAACAACAACAACAACGGCGACAACGACAACAACAACAATGACGGCCACCCACAACAATAACTTCTACTGCAACAATGACATCATCATCAGAATTGAACTTACAACATCATCAACAGAATTACAACAACAACAGCAAAATTACAACCACATCAACAACAACAATTGCAACAAGCCAACCTCTATGATGGCGACAACAACAACTGCAACAGCAATTGCAACAATTTTTTCGAGCATAGAATATTGAGGCTGGAGATTTAGCGAAAATTATATTTTTGAAAATCCAAAATTTTGAAGGGAAAAACGTGTTCGGCTACTTCTACGTTGCAACCATTGCAATGATTCATAGCAGCCTCCCGTGCCTGCAATCATCGATCTGGTTACCATGGTTGCGCGTCTCCCACCAGAAAAGGAAATCCATCAAGAACCAGACAGACGTAAACGGCATAGGGGAGCGAGACGAATCATTAATTACCCAAAAAGGATGGCACCCCCTGGTGGGGGTAAATCCTACCCCCCATGCTCAGTTTTCTGATAGGGTCCGTGACTCAGCATGGATTTCCCCGATTCTTTCCTCCTCAGGAAGAATCCACTTCGGTTGAAAGGGTCTTTTTCCTCGATAAGAAAAGTTCACCCTGATCCATCAAGGATCGCATTAGGCGGAAGAGGATTTCGGTTGAACAAAAATTGACTGAAACCATGTTCATGTGCAATGCCGCTTTCGCTATTCTACCGATAAAATAAAATCACGCTTTGTCACGCTTCACGTTCCAGGAGAAAGTTTTATCATTCACTCCTCTAACTGAATACCATTTTGAAATTTTTGACCTCTCCCTCTGAAATGTTCAATTCCCTGAATTTCATCCTTCCGAAAATTTACCCCCTGAATTCTACCTATGTCCACTCCCAAAAAAAATGTGTCCCAAAATTGTCCAAACCGCTTGAAGTTGATATCTCCTCCACCTACATTTTACTAATTGTAATACAATTATTATATCCCCCAAAATTTCAAGCCCTCGAGTTTCCTCCCCCTCCGCATTGTCACCCTTCCTGAAATTGTCTACCCCTAAAGAACCTCTAGCTCCCCAAAGTTTTCAATTTACAAAAATGTCCATAGCTCCCTCGATTCTCAACCTTTTTTCAAATTTCTTGAACTGAAATGTTTGTCTCGGCAAGGCCTATTAACCTGTTTAATCGGAATTTGAATAACTCACTGTACTTCCGATATATTTGAATTTTTAATTTTTTCTATTTCATTTTTTCCGGCCACAAAAATGCACCGATTTGAGCGTTCTTGGTCTTGAAATCTTCGTTTTACCTTGCAGAATATGTGGATGTTTTTTATATTCCAAAAATGTAGCGATTTTTTTTTTGGCAAATTTTAAAATTTTAATAGTGAATTTTTCGATATTTTTGGCCTAAACACCCTTAAAAGCAGTCAAAATATGATCAAATTGTGTCACGATTTTACGTTTCAAAATATGGAAGTACTGTGTGTTATCTACGCACCAGTGGTTTTCTCTTTCTGTCACCATGGTCAAAATTTATTTCATTTCCTATACGACGCTCCTATAAAACCGCCTTGTATCATCCCCCCCCCCCCATTTAAGAAACAGTTTTTTCTCGCTTTTTTTCTAATATAAATTTTGTCTGACACTTCCCTAGTTACCGATGTGAAGGGACACTCGAAAATATACGAAGGCTGTATTTTACAAGGGCTCTCATCACGATATCGATCGATTTCGAAGAAAACAAAAAGATAGCCATCTAAAAAGACTAAAATAAAGGGGCGATATTCCTGTGGGAAAATCGTCGACGTTTATTTCTATAGGACGCGGTTTGAGCTCTCGTCAAATTAAGACTTAAGAAAAGGCAGCGGCTCTCTTGGCTCTTTGATCTTTGATTCTTGTAATGATAGGGAAACCCTTGTCAACACTGGCTCTTCATCTACCTGCATTGGAGACTTTTCGGCTTTGCAGGCCGAGTATGAATGTAATTGAGCGATGGGAACCAAGATGGCCGCTGTATGAGCCGTAATGGTCAGAAATAAAAATACTTTCTAGACACGACTCAATCTGGTTGGAGATATTGGGTGTGTAGCACTGCGTCTACGCGGCACTGCGTCGAAAAATTCTCATCGGTCCCTGCGTCGAAAAGTACATTTGGGTCAGCCCGTCTAACGATTAAATCAATCGATAGTTACGGTTTTATCGATAGTGAATTGAATTCGCTTAACATCGATTTTTGAATCGATTGAAATCATTTCTCGACGGACTGACCCGCCTCTCAATTTCGACGCTTTTTCAAAATACATTTTTTCGACGGTCTGTCGCGCAGACGCTTTGTTGGCTACTGTAAAAGTGACTAATTTCATGTATCGACGCACTGCCGCGTAGACGCAGTTCAGTCCGATGTTCAGTCTACTTCGGACGCATCAGATGGGCTCCCTGAGTCGATATTCACCTCCTCCTCCTGTATCCTCAAATTCTGTAGATATAAAATTTACCTGAGATCAATCCTAACTTTCAATTATTGCTAGTAAAATCGGCCCTTAGATTAAAAAAAAAAAATTTGAGCTCGAATTTTTTTATTGTTATTTTCCCTTTTCCCGATTTTGACATTTTAGGACACGGAATCAATGTTGGGTACCCGTAATATAATTAAAACCTTTAAATATAAACATACCCATGCTGGATGAAACCTCTCAAAAGGCGGCTAACTCATAATTCGATTATTGATTCGTTCAAACCGCAATAATTGAGTCCCATCTAAAATTATCGAAAGTGGAACAATTTTTAATTGAAATAAGTGAGAGTAAAAGCCGTTAATACTTATAAATATGCGCACTAAATTTAGTATTTTATTCCAAAAATATAATACGGAGCAGCACTTACATGAACGAGACTGGAGAACAATGACAGAACGTTGGAAAACAAGGTACACGGTAGTATCAGGGGCGCTAGTATCGCATTTTAAGTACAGTGTTGCCCGAAGTATATTTTGAAGAACCTATTTTCCCGCAACCCGTATTAACCTATCAATACTACCTTATTAAATTAAGTTTTATTAAAAATTAATTTTTTCCTCTCGAAATATGCTATTTCGTGCTGAATCTGTGCCGATGGCTTCTGCGGCAGCACAATGAAAATTCTAGATGTCCCCCGGGGACACGCGGGGCCGACTTGTCCCCCGGGGCTTCGCCCCTAGGGAATACCGGCCTTTCCTCCAAGGTGGAACTGCCAGTCTGAAATTGTCGTGTGGAGAATTGTGATAACCGATTTCACACAAACCCTCAAAATGGGTTTCGGCCGTTTTTGGGCCAGCTGGCCTTTGATGGATGGGGAATATGATAAATGAAATTGTGACAGCCGATTTCAAGGCAATGCAGCCGATTCTGTCGTTGTCTCGTGAGACATGAAGTCGAGTCTTTGAAAACTTTTTTCATATTTTTTCTAGAAAAATTTCCGAGCATCTTTTTACGCGAACTGATTTTGTGGCTCAAATAATAACGAATTTGCTCCAAAATTTTACAGTATGATAGTTGGATTGTACAGTGTGTTATGCACCCTCATTTTTAGCGTTGAATCGTACGAGTGTTGATAATTTGATGTTTATGTACGTACATAAACCGAGGTGGCACTGGAAATAGAGCAAGACCAATGAATTGGTTCCATACCTGACGTACAATGGCTTACCGTTTCAACCCCTTCCGATCCATATCGTACCTACCAAAATCTCACATTACGAACATCAAAATTGAAAACCAATGGTGAGTACGTATATTGGACGGTACCGGAGAAAATTTGACCGTATTGGTGGATATCGAACAATATTGGAAGATATTGGACAAAATCTGACCAAGTTTGGCAATATGGGCCGATATCGGGCGGTATCCGGACCGTATTGTACAATATCGTATACGATAATATATATTATCGTATATAGATATATTATCGTAAATACGATAACATCGAAGTTGAATTTGAATTCGAAGTTGACTTTGATCTCGAAAATGAGTTTGATCTCGAAGTCGAATTTGATCTCGAAGTCAACTTCGAGATCAAACTCAACTTCGACATCAAACTCAACTTCGAGATCAAATTCAACTTCGAGATCAAACTCAACTTCGAGGTCAAAATAAACTTTGAGATCAAAGTCAACTTCAAAATCAAACTCAACTTTTGATCTCGAAAATGAGTTTGATCTCGAAGTTGAGTTTGATCTCGAAGATGACTTTGATCTTGAAAATGACTTTGAAAGAAAAGTTGAATTTGATCTCGAAGTTGAGTTTGATCTCGAAGTTGACTTTGATCTCGAAAATGAGTTTGATCTCAAAGTTGACTTTCATCTCGAAGTTGAGTTTGATGTCGAAATTCAATTTGATGTCGAAGTGACTTTGATCTCAAAGTTGACTTTGACCTGGAAGTTGAGTTTGATCTCGAAATTTAATTTGATGTCGAAGTTGACTTTGCTCTCGAAGTTGAGTTTGATCTCGAAGTTGAGTTTGATCTCGAAATTCAATTTGATGTCGAAGTTGAGTTTGATGTCGAAATTCAATTTGATGTCGAAGTTGAGTTTGATGTCGAAGTTCAATTTGATGTCGAAGTGACTTTGATCTCAAAGTTGACTTTGACCTGGAAGTTGAGTTTGATCTCGAAATTCAATTTGATGTCGAAGTTGAGTTTGATGTCGAAATTCAATTTGATGTCGAAGTTGAGTTTGATGTCGAAGTTCAATTTGATGTCGAAGTGACTTTGATCTCAAAATTGACTTTGATCTCGAAGTTGAGTTTGATCACATTTAAATATGCTTTAAACATGATTGTTTGATCACATTAACATTTAAAATGCCCCACTTACCTAATTCACCCTCATTGAAGGACTCGTTCTGCCTATTATTTTCCGAAATGGGAGACTTTTCAACAAATAAATCCTTCCTCTCCCGGGCGAGAATCCTTCGCTCGAGTGAAAGAAGTCCGAATCGAATTAATCCTGAGGCGAGTCCTTGAACGGTATTGTAAGCCATTCCGACTTCTCGCCCGCCTCTTCAAAAGTATCCGCTTCGTGTTGTGGTAGGGTGGTGGGGGTGAGGTGCAGGGTGGACCCCAAGCCATCGTGGCGGCCATCTTGGATCCCGCAGGACGAAGATCAGTCTTCCGCTGCCTCTCGGTCTATGCGCACCCGTGCGTTTTTGTGCGTTTTTCGGCGATCGAATTTTCTCCGCGATTTTCCACCGTTTTACTACACAATTACCTAACTTCGAATAAGGTAAATGACGATTTCACCGGAGAAGATTTCGATTTTGCTCAATATCCAGCATCTATCATGATTTTGTATTCTATCATCTATTGTCTATGACCGAATTGACACACATTGATGACAATTTTTGTGACGAAGTATTTTCTGAATGCCGGTACAGTTTACCGCGGGCGCCCCTGTCATTGGTAATGTTCATTGATTTGGTGCGTTTTTTGCTAGAGCTTAAAAAACTAATAAAAATCGGATCTCAGTTCAAGAAAAAATCCTGTTATTACACTTTCCTGTGTTTATTCCGATACCAATTTTCAAACTCGAGTTTTGGCCTCAAATCCAAAAAAACCATTTGTACCAACTGTGGTCTGATTTCAACACCGGAGAGGAAGAATCATCGCATCATGGTGCAAATGTAAAAAATTTAATGTTTTCCGAAAAGAAAAAACCAAAAAATCTGAAAAATGTCCTTACGTATTTATTGACTCAACCTAAGACTCAAACTCAAACTGAAACTCGATCTCTTGCTCAAACTAAAAATCGAACTTGAACTCTAACTCAAACGGATATTCATAGGTACCTACTGAAACTTGAAGTCAAACTGAGTTTGATTTTACGTTTCGTTCGACATTTGAATTTGAGTATGAGCCAGTTTCAGTTTGATTTCATTTCATCTTTTTTTCGACCTCTGCAGAGGTCAAACTCGCGAGTTAGAGTTCGAGTACCAGTTTTAGCAGTTTCAGTTCCTACCTAGCCTATCAAATTGAAAGTTTTTTACTCCATATACGTTTGTTTTGGTGATTTGATATTCTTTCTTTTTAGTTTTTTTTAAGAATCAGTTTCTCCCAGCAAGAATGGCAAATATGTTTACGGTTGGAATTTTCCAAGGCACATCGCTCCAAAAAACAATCCATAATTTCGTGAGACCTTAAGAAATGTAGGTAGTCATAGGCAGGGATGCCTTTGAAAATATGAGTAATGATTTCGAGCCCAGGTAGGCAGGATGTGAAAGGAACTGACCTTGTCAAAAATGTTGGAAATTCTATGGGAGTTATGATTAATATTGGAACATTCGCCGGCCAATGGCGTTCAGGTTTTACCTAAAAAATCGAACAATAGCTGAGAACAATTGAGTTCGACTTTTTTTTTAAAACAATTTTGGAAAATAGCAATACAGCTCATTCCTTCAATTGAAACTAACCAATTTCTTGATTTTGTTGGTAAAAAAATTGATTTATACCACAATTTGATCGGAATTTCAAAATGGGTTAAAAAAATTGGATTTTCATTATTGAGCTAGTTCTAGTTGTCAATGTGTCCGTTGAAATGTCACTCAATTTTCGGAAATTTAAAAAAAACAGCATTTCAAAAATGATCCTAAACAACCTCTCTGTGGGGGTAACATGTATTTCTACGTGTTTTTATCGATTATTCACTCGTAGAACGAGCCTAACTCAAAGATGCAACTTTTTCGAAAAAATGACAATTTTTGGCAAGCCTTATCTCGAATGCTATTTGCGCTAGAAAGCTGCGGTTGCGCTTGAATTGTCACGAACTTAGTCATCATTAACAATGCTAATTATATGTTTTCCTTGAATACGAAGAGTTTTGGAGATATGAGCAATTGAGTAGAAAAAGTCCTGACATTTCAAGGTTTTTTTGAGATTTTTTTGTTTTTCTCGAAGCGATTTGAGGTTGCGAACCGAAAATTCGGGTTCAGGACCCCCTTCCCCCCGATTTGAAATATGAACCAATAATAGGACGACGACTTGAAAAATTGAACATGAATCTTCAGTTGGTTGCTAACTACTCAAAATCTATGGGGAGTCTTCAATTTATTTCACGACGCGTTATATTTTCGTGTCGATTTCAAGTGTCATCATCAAATTAACTCTTTAAATTCGGCAATGAGGAACATGCACAGGGCCGTCCAGAGGGGGGGGCAGGGGGGGCAAAATCCCCGGGGCCCGGGGCCCAAGGGGGCCCGGGCCCGCCCGTGGGCCTTTTACGTACTAATATGCAAATTAGAAAAAATGCTTTTATTGACCGGGGGGGGGGCCCGGTCGAGTCTTTATCCCCGGGGCCCGGCTTGGCTCTGGACGGCCCTGAACATGCATGAAAAACGAAATCCATTTTTTCCGCCAGAATGGTGCTGTCTAGGATGCGAAAATGATGTAGTGATGATCTTAAACGGAAAAACGACATTTTTCCTGGTGAAAAACGCTAATGAAAAGTGCCCTTTTGAACGTGGCGGGTAGCATTGTGACGTCACTGTGCGGGCGAGACTGCACGTAAAGTAACGGCAAAAGGCGAATGGCGCAGTGGCATCATATCAAGAAAAAGAAGAAGAAGAAGACGTCATACGGTCTTGTTTGTTTTGATTATTTGGATTTTTCGTGATTTCGTCGTTTCATCGGAAGAAAGTCGTGATGAGTGCTCATAAAAGAAGGATCAATGTGTTGTTGGACGGTTTCCAAAAAGCCACGGCTGAGAACATTCCATTCGTCGATTTTGAAGCCCTACAAGAGTTTTATGAAAAGCACCCAGACGCCTTGCACTCGTATATTGTTGCCGCGCGACGTTAAACCAAAGTTTCCTCGGGCTTTGACGGCACGATCACCATTTTCTCCGGGTCTTTATTTCTGCACCCCCGCATGAAGCAATAATTGCTTAAATTAATTCTCCATTCCATATTGTCGAGTACTGAGTTCATCAACGAAGGTAAACAAACATCGCCCCGTCCTATCACTACACAACACGCATGAACTCGGAGGAGGTTGCACTGGTGTTCACGAGAAGTTGCTGAACCTTGCGGCTGGTCATTTCCCCGCTCGACTTCAAATCTGCAAATTTCACTGAGCCTCCCTCCTCTTTTAATTACCACTTTTCCGAACCGTCATCCACCATAACACCACTTTCGAAGCCTAAGAAGGAATATTATGGCGAAAAAACAGTTTATTTTTTTTCATGCATGTTCCTCATTATAATTTTCTCCAAATAATTCTAAAATCCGAACAAGATTTCGGTTCAATCTTAAAATTTGTTACCCATTTCAAAGCTAATCAGGATTGCTGGTAGGGAAATTTGAGGTTGGTCTTTCCCCGCTTTTCAACCGTTTGAAAGTAACAGTTTGTTGTAAATAACAGATCTGACGTTTTGTTACCAGTTATCACTGATAACTTATCAGTCACCTCTTTTAGCGCTTCTTGGTACAATCGGTCCAACCTATTTTTTCAAACTTTTCTGACAACAGTTTTTTTCATTTCAACGAACTGTTTCTTAGATTTTTCAAAAACAACAGAAACGTCCACCTCTAATCCAAATATACCTATCAAATCGCATCTTGAGAACGAGTCGAAAACCTACAATTTTGGGAAAACAAGTTTAAAGTTTTGCGTAACTCGACTCAGGGATGAGTGTAACCAGCGCTCCCAAGTGGTAATGATTGAAACTAGGCGTGTAACTATACTATTTCCTTGTAGAGCTCGTTGAGATCAATTTGCCAATATGCTTAACTCAAAACTCGACATTTTGGATTTGTCGCACTGCTATTGTCAATGTACGAAATATTTTTTTTTTTCAGTATTTTTATTTTAAACTCCTCTTCGGCTATTTCTGTTCTCAGGCGAGTACATACTCAAAGAAGATCAGAGTTCAACTTCGTCGGCCGATTTTGACGAAGACGAGCCGCCATCTTCTTTGTTGCCCGTCCCCGAAACCGATTTCTCTCTTGAAGAAGCTCTCGGGCTCGTCGGCTTGAATGACGGCCTTGAAGTGAGTTGACCAGATTTCGATTTATCGATTCGATTAGTTACTGTTCGATCGCTACTCATGCGTGGGACCGATCTATGAATTTTCACTCGGAATTTTGCCGTTTTTGCTCGAAATTCGTCGCCTCGAGGAAGGAATTTATCGTGGATTTTTATCGGGATTATCGAAAATCAGTAATACCACACCATCACATTGAAGATTCTCTTTAGGGTCAATTATTTAACTTGTTTACTACAATTTTCATTCTACAAAATTTTTTGTGAACCCACGAGAAAGTACACTTTTATTGTTTCAAAGTTCATTTTTCTTGTTTTCGTCTTTATTCTTCAAAGTGGACTTATGTCCCCTAAATGTTGGAGCAATCTCATAAATGAGGATGCCGTTGAAAAGGTCGTTAAATTTCCCATAATTATGGTATTCGCAAGCATAATCTTACGGTATTCTTTAACATTAAGTTAAAGCAGAAAGTTGGGCCAAAGTTGGGAACCGCTGAATTTTCGAAAATTACCTTTTTCCCAACTTCCTTTCAAGACCGTAAAAAAATAGGAAAATCCCGCGGAGGTTACCCTGGCCCAGAATGTCAGCTTTCCGACGGTATAGTCATTTTTGGATTTACCTTGCTTATTGGAGGAGAAATCGACTTTTGAATGCAGAAAAACGAGTTTTTTCGCTGAAATCTCATTTTTTGAGCACTGTGTGAGGCTTGTTTTTTGAAAAATTCAATTTTTTCCGCCTCCCAACGAGGGGGGTTTAAAATTATCAGTTTTTCTTAAATGCGCCCATCCGAGAGCTACCCAAATTTCAGGTTTTTGAAGTTACAACGTTTTTTCCGGAATTTGAAAATACGATTTTTTAAGAGCGGTTTTTTGTGTTCAAAACTTCTAAATCGAAGAATCAGAAGACAAAATCGGGGCCTCTGGGAATTTTTTGAAGGCTCAGTGTTTTCCTAGTGTAGGAGGTGCTGCAGCCTTGCGGTCCTCCTGCGAACTATCCAGTCCTGTTCCTTCCTCAGTCCTGTCTCCTTTTGACCCCCTTGTTGGGCTCATTCTTTGTGTGCGAGTACGTTTTGTCAATCCATAATTCCGTAAAATATCATTCAAAAAATTTTTTTTCAAAATTTCTGTATTTTGTGTTTCGGTTACTGCATTTTCGCTATGAACGAAGGAGGAAACTTTCAAAAATTCAAATGCCCGACATGATGCGGCTGTTTCGTCTCCGGTTCGCCGATGGCAGCTTTCCTCCCATAACAATATCTCTCGTCCATCTGCCACCCGAGTGGACATATTACGACTTTTCGCGTTTTACCGACCTGTCTCCGTCATTGACTAGAAAGTGGCGAGTAAATCATTTCCCACCCCCTCCCTCCCTAGTCCGGATAAGGTTTCGCTTTCTGCACACTTCAGTAATGAATCGAAGCGGTTCTTGGTGTAGTAATCGCAACTATTTACAATTTTTCGACATGTTTCTAAAAAAAATTTAATTTTCGAAAGAAAAAAGATTTTCTTTACCATTTTTTTCATAGCGCCAAAATTCCCCCAAAAATCCAAATTTGTTTTTAATTTTTTGAAATTTTATTAAATAACACTCTTCCAATCTGGGACTTCGGGTTTCGGCAGTGTTTTTTTTTCACCCTTCACCTTTCACCCCCCAGGAACTACTGGAGAGGGCTGAAGGGGGCGAAGACGATGGCAAGGATCTGCTCGACGACGCTGCCGTGAACGAATTGGAAGCCGCGACCAACCAACTTCAGCAAGAGCTGGACATAATCGCCGGCATGATCCAGGCACCGCCGTCATTCCACCCTCGGCCATACCAGGTTAGTAAGAGCATGAAATTTCTAAAAGTTTAATTATTTTAAAAAAACAATTTTTTGGGAAAATAAATCTTTTTGTGAAAAAAAATTAAAAAAATAGTGGAAATTGTCTGAAATTTTATATTTTTTATAGTGTCTATGCTCAAGTGACATAAAATTACGATTTTATCCCGTTAATCCCGAAAATACAGTTATACAAATTTTCGCGGTAAATAGAACACAAGGTGATGTTTTGCTCGGTTTCGCGAATTATTGTAAATTCCGGAGATGGGATTATCGGGTGCAAAATTGTGTTTTAAACGTCGGACGTGAATGGTTTTGGGAGTAATTCATCCGATTAAAGGTGATCGACTTACGAATTCATATCAGATAGGCGACTTTTCAATTTTTATGTTCGCCTCGGCGTGGGCGGATTCAGAAAATCTCCCGCCTTCGATTCCGACGTTATCTCAATCTGATCAGGATGTTGGGTTTTTTTCTCAACTAAACCTGTTCAGTCTCGCTTGTCGACCGCTAACGCGTGCTGCGTATTTTAACAGCCCAATCTCTTGATCGTACCGTTGTATCTCTTTTTTTTCAATTTCAAACTTTTCCGCTAAAATCAATAAAATCTCCGAGTGTTTACATTCCCACTAAAACTGTGTACGCCAGAATATTGTTAAGAGCTTGGTTCAATCTAACGTGTACACAGGTAGTCGGTTTTGTTAAAATTCACACCGCTTTTATTGTAGTTGTAAAAGCGAGGCCTTGACAATCGGCACGAGTCGTCGTGAGGCGATCGGCCCTCTAACGGGCCGTGGCGGCATCTGATTCGCATTGTCGGCCTTTTTACGCCTTTTTCCTCTTGTCTTTTTCGCCTTCTGAGAAAGTGCCGACTTTGTTTGGCCAGCGAGTTAACGCCGTTTAGCGTCCGAACGCTTCTACGCGCTTAGCCAGCTGTTGAAATCCGAATTTTTCCTTTCCGGCTTTTCGATACGAGAATCCGACCTATTGGCACCTACTAGATAAATTATTTCTACCGGTCCGAGACAAGAATGGGAATGCGGTGAAGAATGCGAGGTTGACAATCGCGAACCGAGGTTATCGAAAGCCGAGTGCCGCTGTCCAAGGCTTCGGAAAATCGGAATTTTTTACTATATTTTGGGGAAAACTGTGGGGTATTGTCGAATTTTTTTTGCAAGAATTGTAGAAGCGGTGCTAGAGTTGGCGACATGACCCCAGAGTCATCGGTAGAGCAAATGCGATCAGACATGACCCAGTGTCTGTGCGGCATGTCTGGAAGGCTCATCGGCCCTGCCATCAGGACTCAGTATGCAATCATAACTCATGTCTCGTGACTGACTAATAAAGTTGGATGAAGCCATGGCAAAGTAGCAAGAAGTGTACTCGGCAGCGAAATCGCTCATGAGCGAAGAATGAAGTAATGGACTGTAAAGAGAGTACTGTCATAGCGCAAGAGTGAAGAGCCTGTAGCGTCATATCTTGAGGCTGTAGGCGAAGCCAGGACCAGGGCAATGAAAACATCATCTCGATGCCAAAGAGTCTCGACACTTAACTATATTGTGATTCCTGCTGTTTTTTGAGCCATGAAGTGACGGCTTGACTCGAAACTGAAGAAGAGTCGTGACTCGAGAGTATAGATTAACGACTCCATACGCAGATTCGAGACTTCAGTCTGCATGCAGACTCTGGACCCGCGGCTCCAAAGTGTAAATCGCGGTTGTCTCTTGATTTGAAACCGACGTGTCGTGACTGCAGATGGCAAATCCGCGACTTGGCACTGCAGACTCCGGACCTACGACTCCAAAGTTTGGTGTCTTGATTTGGGACAGAGGATTTGTGGCTTGAAGCTGCAGATTCATGACTTGAGATGGGAGATTCATGACTTGATACTGCAGATTCATGACTTCAAACTCCGGACCCACGACTCCGAAGTGTGAAGTCCTAATTTGAAACTGTAGAGTCGAGACTGCAGATGATAGATCCACGATAGTAGTAGAGAGTCTCGACTCGACACTGCAGATCCATGACTTGTCATGGAAGATTCATGATTCCAGGCTTCGTATCCATGACTCTGAAGTGTGGAGTTTTGAGTTGGGACAGTAGACTCATGGCTCTAAAGTGTGGAGTCTTGACTTGAGACAGAGGAGAGTCGTGGACTTGATGTTGCAGAGGAAAGACGCGAAACTGCAGAGTCAAGATTCCAGGCTGAAGGTCCACGTCTCAGCTCTGGAGAGTCTCGACTCGACACTGCAGATCCATGACTTGACATGGAAGATTCATGATTCCAGGCCTTGGATCCATGACTCTGAAGTGTGGATTTTTGAGTTGAGAGGGAAGAGTCGCGACTGCAGAGGAACGACACAAGACAGCAGAGGAGAGACGTCTGCAGATCCTCGTCTCGACTGTGTGGAGTCACGAATCGAAACTGCAGATTCATGGCTTGAGATAGAAGATTCATGACTCCAGACTGTAGACCTATGGCTCTGGAGTCTTGGCTTGAGGTTGCAGAGGAAAGACACGAAACTGCAGAGTCAAGATTCCAGGCTGCAGGTCCACGTCTCGGCTCTGGAGAGTCTCGATTCGAGACTGCAGATCCATGACTTGACATGGAAGATTCATGATTCCAGGCCTCTGATCCATGACTCTGAAGTGTGGAGTCTTGATTTGACAGGGAAGAGTGAATTTGCAGAGGAATGACATGAGACTGCAGAGACTCCAGGCTGCAGGTCCACGTCTCGACTGAGGGGGGTCACGACTCAAGACTGCAGATTCATGTCTTGACATGGAAGATTCATTACTCCTGACTTTAGACCTGTGGCTCTGCAGTGTAAAGTCTTGGCTTGAGACAGAGGAGAGTCGTGGCTTGATGTTGCAGAGGAAAGGCACGAAACTGCAGAGTCAAGATTCCAGGCTGAAGGTCCACGTCTCAGCTCTGGAGATTCTCGATTCGAGACTTCAGATTCATGACTTGAAATGGAAGATTCGTGATCCAGGCTTCAGATTCAGACTTTGAAGTGTGGAGTCTTGACTTGAGAGGGAAGAGTCGTGACTGCAGAGGAACGACACAAGACAGGAGAGGAGAGACGTCTGCAGATCCTCGTCTCGACTGTGTGGAGTCACGAATCGAAACTGCAGATTCATGGCTTGAGATAGAAGATTCATGACTCCAGACTGTGGACCTATGGCTCTGGAGTCATGGCTTGAGACAAAAGAGAGTCGTGGCTTGATGTTGCAGAGGAAAGACACGAAACTGCAGAGTAGAGGTTCCAGGCTGAAGGTCCACGTCTCAGCTCTGGAGATTCTCGATTCGAGACTTCAGATTCATGACTTGAAATGGAAGATTCGTGATCCAGGCTTCAGATTCAGACTTTGAAGTGTGGAGTCTTGACTTGAGAGGGAAGAGTCGTGACTGCAGAGGAACGACACAAGACAGCAGAGGAGAGACGTCTGCAGATCCTCGTCTCGACTGTGTGGAGTCACGAATCGAAACTGCAGATTCATGGCTTGAGATAGAAGATTCATGACTCCAGACTGTGGACCTATGGCTCTGGAGTCATGGCTTGAGACAAAAGAGAGTCGTGGCTTGATTTTGCAGAGGAAAGACACGAAACTGCAGAGTCAAGATTCCAGGCTGCAGGTCCACGTCTCGGCTCTGGAGAGTCTCGATTCGAGACTGCAGATTCATGACTTGAGATGGAAGATTCGTGATCCAAGCTTCAGATCCATGACTCTGAAGTGTGGAGTCTTGAGTTGATAGGGAAGAGTCGTGACTGGAGAGGAACGGCACAAGGCAGCAGAGGAGAGACATCAGTCTGCAGATCTACGTCTCGACTGTGTGGAGTCACGACTCGAAACTGCAGATTCATGGCTTGAGATAGAAGATTCATGACTCCAGACAGTGGACCTATGGCTCTGGAGTCTTGGCTTGAGACAAAAGAGAGTCGTGGCTTGATGTTGCAGAGGAAAGACACGAAACTGCAGAGTCAAGATTCCAGGCTGCAGGTCCACGTCTCGGCTCTGGAGAGTCTCGATTCGAGACTGCAGATTCATGACTTGAGATGGAAGATTCGTGATCCAAGCTTCAGATCCATGACTCTGAAGTGTGGAGTTTTGACTTGAGAGGGAAGAGTCGTGACTGCAGAGGAACGGCACAAGGCAGCAGAGGAGAGACATCAGTCTGCAGATCTACGTCTCGACTGTGTGGAGTCACGACTCGAAACTGCAGATTCATGGCTTGAGATAGAAGATTCATGACTCCAGACTGTGGACCTATGGCTCTGGAGTCTTGGCTTGAGACAAAAGAGAGTCGTGGCTTGATGTTGCAGAGGAAAGACGCGAAACTGCAGAGTAGAGATTCCAGACTGAAGATCCACGTCTCGGCTCTGGAGAGTCTCGATTCGACACTGCAGATCCATGACTTGACATGGAAGATTCATGATTCCAGGCTTCAGATCCATGACTCTGAAGTGTGGAGTGGGGACTTGACAGGGAAGAGTGAATTTGCAGAGGAATGACTTGAGACTGCAGAGACTCCAGGCTGCAGATCCTTGGCTCGTTACCTGTAAAGGTTTGGTTGGCAGTTGTCAACAGCGGGGCAACACCCCAGGTGGCAGTTGGGTGAAAAGACGGGAATGTGGTGCGATTTGGGACAATGCATTGTGGCAAAATGGGACTGGGGTGGCAGTTGGGAATCTTTTCAAAGGGCTGGTGGGGGTACGGGTGTCAGTTGTCAATGGGGCTATCGGGGTGGCAACTGCCTTTGCAACAGGCTGGTAGAAATCGGGTGGCAGTTGGGTGATAAAACGGGAATTGGGTGGCAATCGGCTACCGCCCATTGCGCATAACGGGAATGGGGTAGCAATTGGGAACCTTTTCAACAGGCTGGTGGGGATACGGGTGTCAGTTGTCAGTGGGACCATCGGGGTGGCAGTTGTGTGAAAAAGTGGCAATGTGGTGGCAATTTTGCATAGTAAAGGACAAAATCTATTGCTCATCGCTGATTTTAGACGGAACTATACGAGCACTTGTCACTTCTGAAGTTACCTCTTTTCTGAACGAGCTGATCGATTGATTTTTCATTTTCTATAACCGCAGCCCTCCCGGGCCGTCCGGCGATAATATCCGCAAACGCGCGTTTCCCTAGAGGCAAAAATTGCCAGCAATAAAAAACGGGTCGGTAGTGTCATTTTTACTGTGCAATTTTACTCCTCCCACGCCGGGGCCCTTTCGGTAGCGAATGCCATCCCTACGACTACTGGCGGGTAATTCGACTTAATTCGTGTAATCATCCGACTGTTCTGTTCTCCCGGCCCGAGGGACGTCTCGTTTTTCACGAAAAATGGCCAATAAAATTATTTTATACGACGTCCCTAGGCCGGAGGGCAGTAAAATTTTTCAATAGTCGACCTCCGCCTGTGGGGGACTTTAAAATCGACCGTTAAAACCGTAATAATCATTATGCAGGCGTGGCGCTGACTTGAGCTTCGGTCATTTTAGTCGTCTGAACGGCCTTTTTCGTGACGACAGGGGTGCCGGTCGTTTACTCAACTTGGCCGATGGGAATTTCAGCTTTTCCTCGCTTCCACCATTTTGAAAAAAAAAATTGCCGGCTAAAAAATATTAAATTTTTTCATATTAAAGCTAATGTTAGACTAGGCTCTGGCTCAACCGATGGCGGAACCTGCGCATGGCAAATCGTATGCACGACAGAACCTATACAATTTTTTGATTCCATAAAAAACTCGATTCCGTATCTGGATCCCGCGTTAATCAAGTATAACTTATGATCGATTGCAACAGATTATCTTAATCGATAGTTTCGGGTTTTTATACGATTTGCCGTGCATACGTTCTGTCCTATCAACGGTGTCGCCATCAGTTGAGCAAGAATGTAACTACTCTAGAAGAGTATCATCCTTGAACAAGGTCTTGAAAAATTATGATTTTTTAATTAATTTTTCTAAATATTATTATTGGGCTCTGTCGATTTTGTGACCGGCGATAAATTAAAAAATTGGAACAAAAAATTTCAGCAAAGCTAACATTTTTAGGAATTTTATGCCTATTATTTTGTCAGGACGATTTTTGTTCTATTAAACCGGCGTAACGTCTTCATTATCCTATTGTCTAATCTGAATAATGAATATTTCATCGCGTTCTCAACGTCGCAGATTCGACTTGACGTTGGTACCCGATTGTCTTTCCTCTAATCATCGATAATAATCGATCTCCTCGCATCGATTACTATTCGGCTCCAATTCGCCATATTAGAGCCCAATTTGAGTCCAATTCGTTATTAGGCAATTGGATCTCGCAGGTGTCAGTCCATTGATCTATTTTGTCATCAGTTTTTGAATTGATTTTCTAGTCAACTGCGCCTAATAGACGAGCACCGTACGTCACGTGGTTTTACCAATTACCCCCAAAAGACGTCAAAGTTAATTTACCCCTCAGGCCTTGACTTGTCGGATCACCCAATTGGCCATTAACAATCGTCTTCGCTAACTATCTTCTGCGTTATTGATTTCTCCGTTGTTGCACCTGTGCAGGCCGATTTCGTTTTGAGGATAATTCGTCCGAAATTCGCTTCCCTGCAATTTTTTCCTTTGGGGGGTCGTGTGTTTGCAATTTGCGATTCCGTGGACCAGACCTTCACGACCAAGTGTTAATTGCCTTCTTCCTTAGTTGACACTTGATCCCTCGGCGGTGAATTTTTCTCTTTTTTGGATACCATCTTATTTACCTATAAGGTCAATTTCGTGTGAGTACATCATTGTACTCCTTGGTTATAGGCGTTTCAACGTCTCTAATGCTTGTTTTTCCCCCCTACTTATGATTTCATTCTCAATTTTTATATCTATCTTCGAGTAGATTTCCTACCTGACAATGTTCACCATTATTCCTTACACTTAACATACAGAATATTCCATACGGAATTATTTATTCCCTCCAAAATAATTCCGATATTATTCATTTCTTACAGACATGAATTCATTTCATTACAGATCCCTTGCCAAATTATTTATCTCTTACAGAATCATTCATTCCTTACACAATATTCCTTAAAGATTCGATACAGAATATGCCTTTCAGAATATTCCTGACACAATATGCCTTTCAGAATATTCCTTACAGAACTCTCTATATCCTGCAGCATCATTTATTCCTTGCAGAATTATTTATTCTTACGCCCGGCAGAATTATTTATTCCCCGCTGAATTTTTCACATAATATCCCTTGCATAAATATGTTTCCCGTTCAGCATATTCCATGTAGATTCCTTAACGAATTAGCCTATTATAATATTCCTTACTAAATTATTTAATCATCGCAGAATAATAGACGGAATAATCTATTCACTATATAAGTATTTCCTCCATAATTTTGTATTCCTTACAGAATGTGCCTTAAGGACTATTCCTCACGGAATATTTCTTTACTCAACATTCCTCACAGTATATTCCTCATAGAATATTTCTCACAGAATATTCCTAACAGTATATTTCTCACAGTTTATTCCTCACAGTATACCTATTCCTCACGGAATCTTCAGAACAGAATATTCTTCGCAGAATACTCCTCACAGAATATTCCTCGCAGTGTATTCCTCAATGAATATTCCTATCAATGCATTTCTCACAGTTGATTCCTCTCAGAATATTCCACGCTGTATATTCCTTTCAGAATATTCCTCACAGAATATTCCTTACAGAATACTCCTCACAGAATATTCCTCAAAGAATATTCCCAACAGTACATTTCTCACAGGTTATTCCTCACAGTAAACCTATTCCTCACAGAATAATCCTCGCAGCATATTCCCCACAGAATATCCCTCAGAATATTCCTCGCAGTATATTCCTTACAGAATATTCTTCGCAGTATATTCCTTACAGAGTATTCCTCGCAGTATATTCCTCTCAGAATCGTCCTTGCAGTATATTCCTCACAGAATATTCCTCAAAGAATATTTTTAACAGTACATTTCTCACAGTTGATTCCTCTCAGAATATTCCACGCAGTATATTCCCCACAGTATATTCCTCTCGGAATATTCTTTGCAGAATTTTCCTCGCAGTATCCACCTCGCAGATTACGCATTTTTGAATATTCCTTGCCATTACCGGTTTCCTCTGTTTAATTTTATTTTCGTACCTTTTCCGTGAAAAGTCGTTTTCGGCCCTGCGTTTTCCAAAGCGTTGCGTACATTTTCGTAAGCTGCTGCCGTTAAAAAAAAGGCGAATTCTACTAAATACAATGGCTCGCGATCGGGTTGGGGAATTTATGATAATCCACCGCGGCCGAAACAGATCGTCGGCACAAAAGCCGACCGGCCGTGAGATCACAATAGATCCTCAGCCAAATACACAGGACCCCCCCCCCCCATGTACACACGCGCGCGTAATATGGGCCAGCGCAAAATGGCGCAGTTGCGTAAACTTTGTTGACTCAAAAATATTTCGTAACCGACAAAATTCGTGTGGGACGAGGAACAGCTGTTGGAACATATCGAAGTAATTCGATGTTATCGGCAGTACAATTTTGTTAGATCATTCGTCTAACTACATTCAGTATCGCATAGCAATGTACCGTACCCCTGTTAAAATCATGTTTTCTGGACTCAGCGCATAGGTACCTAATAATATTAGTAAATATAATATTATTATTTATTTTATTTATTTTATTATTTTTTATTATTATTATTATTATTTATTTTATTATTATAATATTATTTTATTATTAATTTTTTATTATTATTTATTTTATTTAATTTATTTATTATTATTTATTTTATTTATTTGTTTTATTATTTTTTTTATTATTTATTTTATTTATTATTTTTATTGTGCGTTATCCGAATTCCGATTAAACAGGGTGTTAGATTTTGCCGAGACAAACATTTCAGTTCAAGAAATTTGAAAAAAGGTTAAGAAATGAGGGAGTTATGGCCATTTTTGTAAATGACCACAGACGGACAGACGGACTAACGGACACACGGACACACAGACACTTGTTCAGGAAGTGATTCTGAGTAAATGTGTGTAAGAAAAAGTTTTTTCTGAAGCTCCGTTCCGATTCTCGATTTTAGGACGATCACAATACTTCCATTTACTAATATTATATTTAATAATATTATATATAATAATATTAGGTACCTATGCGCTGAGTCCAGAAAACATAGGTACGGATTTTCATATTATGAAAATCCGTATACCCGAAAATCGTATATCGAGGGTTTCAAAGCCACATGTCGTATCACGTTTTCACCGACTTTTCAGGAGAGCCCAAAAACTGATTGGTGTCCGTCTGGTGATGAAATATTGTATTTTTTGTATTTATGATGTTTCGTAATTGCGTAATTTATGATGATTCGAAATTTATGAGATATCGATAAACCACTGGGTTTAAACGATGCAAAATAAAAAAATCGATTGATTGCAAAAATAAAATTTTTTCGAATTTTTGGTGATTTGACATGTGGCTTTGAAACGCTCGATATCCGATAATATAAGGGTGATTCTCAAAAAAAAAAAACAACTTTTTGGGTCTAGTCAATTTTTAAAATTTTGTTGCTCAGAAAAATTTCAAACTTTTTTCTAACATTGTTACTCGTTAGTAGATCACATTTAAACACTCGGTTGAGATCAAACTCATCATAGGAATAAAATAACTGAATTTTAATAATAAAACCACTGGCACATTGATGCACAATACGATGGTAGGACTGGGTCGTTTCTGATTTTTTTCCCTCCGGGCTTTTTCCCGGAGCCTTCTACGCTCCTTTATTTCTGCTGGAGTGAACAATTTTGGTGGAGCCATCGACGTAGTTCCTGAATAAAACAACTTGAAATAATATAGGGGTTCTCACATCACTCAACAATCAAGTACGCTATTTTCAATTCAACTTAAAACCATTAAAATCTAAAAAACTGCAATGATAAAGATCTGATTTTTCACTCTCATGTCCTTATCGTCGGTCCCATGGCCACATCACATTATCAATAAGGCCATGGTAAGGAATTTGATTGGGACATGGAAGGGAAAAATCGTTCTTCAATCCATTGTATACTACTGTAAAAATAATTTAAGCTGCTAGATTGAATTTTTCTTAATGGTAACAGACGAGTTGAATGCGTTGAAAGCAAAAAAATTAGCATGAGCGTCGAATTAGAATTGATTCTATAGGGGCATGGAAAGGAATGGAGAAAAAACACGCACGCGTTCATGTTCACCTCAGGAGCTCTGGTGGAGCAATGAGAGGTGTATGCGCCGTGCAGCTGTAGGGCCAGAGGCGAACAGTTTTGCCAACTACTGATGCAGTTTCCCGGCTTTTGTCCCTCATACTCGATGCGAAGGGACACTTTTTTGATGAAGCCATGGAACTGGACTCAAAATTATGAACACAAGTTTGAGGTACCGTGGCCGACTAAATTCGAAAGAAATGTTGATATAAGCTTGCAAAACATAAAGAAGAACTAATTCTGAATCGATTCAAGGAATTTTTTTTTTCAAGGAAATGTGCTGATTTCAATCAATCTGACCTTTCGAATCTTGAAAACGTATACTGCTACAGGGCACGGAACTGAACATCTGAACGTTTGATTAGCAATAAATAACTTCCAATATCCCCCCCCCCCTTATTTTTTGGGTTGGATTACGTCAGCGGCTGCCTAGTGAACCGATAGAAAAAAATCACGAGTCTCAGATGATTCGTTCCCGAGTTATGGTCGATTAACGTGAAAGTTGCTTTTTTTTTTTAGAATCACCCACAATATGATACATATTTATTTATACGTTTTATTAGAGAGTTTTTGAAATTTTTTTGCCCACGCAGCCCCCAAAAAATCAATAAGAATTTCAGTATAGAAACATGAAAGTATCAATGAAAAATGTCAGTATGGAGACATGAAAGTATCTGCGCACCACTGTTTTTCAAATTGTTTAAAAATGGATCGCTGGTTGTAAATTATTCTTATTGTTGAAATCCCGACTATTTTCATCGAGGATTTCAAAATCCCTAAAATAGAAAACCGAACGCCCGTCAACGTCAGCTGAAATCCGAAATCCCTCGTATAATTGCACGTCGGAGGGCCGCAATTTGAGAAAATGCGCATTTAAGCGTTTCTAGCGCAATTTCGAGAAACTAGAATTGTCGTTTATGGCAGGTGATTAGCCCCGGCTTGAATGCTAAGGAAATGGGCTCCCACTGCTGCCAACTGATGGCCGTCGAGGTTCCGAACCTGTTATCAAACTTGATTGTAATTGATAACCAGCGGATGTTTGTTCGATGTGATTTACAGTTTTCGTGCCCCGTCCTGGGTAAAAATTCGAGTTGTTGAAGCTTCGAGCCTAATCACAAAGAGTCCCATTAGCTTCTCCGGCTCTCATCATCGCTCCCGCTTCTTCTTCTTCTTCTTCTTGGTAATTTCGATCGTTCCGGCTCTTTTGTTGGCTGACGGCCCTGCTAATGGGCGGTTGCAATTTGGAAAAGCTGGTCGCAAAAATGGTATTTTTTCAGAACCAATCTGAAAAATAGAAAAATTAATTTGCAATTTTTTTTTTAGAATTTGTCTCGTTTTGGTATTTTTGTGACTTTACTTATAACTAAAAACATTATTTACAATACCAATTTTTTATCAAATTAATTTTACAGTAATTATTCGTTCGAATCGTGTAAAGTGATGATTTGAAAGTGATGTCAAATCGTTACGATTTGAAATTGAAGTCAAATCATTATCAGTTGGGATTGATGTCAAATTTGCTTAAATCAATAATTTATTAAAGATTCATGTCAAATTTACTTAAATCAATAATCAAATTGATTTGAAGTCGATCGCAGTCCATTATGATTGAACATAGGGGTCAAGTTGTTATGATTTGGAGCAGGTATCAAATGGTTATGATTTTGAATCGATGGTTAGGATTTGAAATTGGGTAATGTCAATTCGTCATGATTGGGAATCGTTGTCAAATCTTTTTGAGTTGAAAACTCTGTCAAGCCTTTATGATTTGGAATTGATTTCAAATCGTTATGATTTGAAATCGATATCATCATGATTTCAATTGATGTCAAATCCTTTCGAGTTGAAATAATTTCAAACCATTATCATTTGGAAACCATGACATTTATGTCATCTCGTTATGATTTGGAGTTGACGTCAAATCGTTATGACTTATGGCCTAAAATTGACGTCAAAAAGTAACGACCCAAAATTTAAGTCGAATTTATCGGTATTCTGTAAACTCAAAGCGATCAGACTTCGGAAATCGGCATCGAATGATCCAAATCCAATGACAAAATAATTTGTGTATTAATTCGATAGCGGCTACCAAGACATAATTCAAATTTACAGTACAGGGGGCCAATAATTGCAGTAAAATTGTCTTGGTAGTCGAAATCGACTCATGACACAAGTTGCCTTGGCATGTCGATTCGATGTCAATTTTTGAAGACGTAATAGAGTTTTTGGAAACTTCGTACTTCTTGTCACTTCTTAGTACAAAGTAGATGGTACGAGGTAGTCCAAATGCTGAGAATGCATGGAAAATCAGGCGTGTAAGCAACGAAAATGTTTTTTTCCAAAAGTCCGGGTTCAGGCAACGTCCATGGCTACAATTTCGTTTCTAAACTCGTGTACGAACTTTCTCCTAGTCCCTCTCCTCCTAGTACACGAATCGTGTGCAAATTTCCAAGTACAAAGTTGTTAACGTAACTAATGCAAACAAAATCAAATCCGAACTTTTTGCTGACTGTTGAACTATAGTTTCCCTAGCATTTCCTGATTTGCCAAGTGATAACTTCGTACAAACTAGCATCTACGTGGCAAAGAGTGCAAAGTTTCCAAAACCTCCCCGCTTTTGAACTTGCTTCGAGTTTACAGTTTGCCCAGTTCAGCCGTTTCTAGGCGCTGATTAAAATTCGTTACGCCACTTGAGGCGTTCGCTCTGGCCAATCGGGCTTAGTTCAAATTAACAAAAAACAACGCCGCACTTTAAACACTTCGGACGCCACCGGGCGGGCAGCGGCTTCAAAACGGCGCCGCGGCCCCCGGCGCATATTAGAGGCTCTCGTTGCCCAGGGACGGCCCTTTACGACCTATTGTAACGTCAGCCGGTTGCAGCATTTACCGCTCTTGAAATCGCTAACGTAAATCTTCCATGTCCGACCACCTTCGTAGAAATAAGTTACGGGGGATTTCAATCTTCCGGTTACCTACCCCTTCCAGGTGCAACTGCGAGATTTCCATGTTTTCAATATTCTATCCGGAGTTTACCGGTTTTTCGATTTGATTTTTATATTAATTAACCCTTCCAACTTGTGCATATTGAACGGGCAATCCGACCGGAAAAGGTTGAGGGGTCCAAATCGGCGTTAGTGTGGTCCGTTTTCGAAAAAACGCAAAAACTCAATTTTGAAGGTGATGCCGCGGGTTTTGAAGTTTTCTAGTACTTTTCCCGCGTTTCTCCCTCGATTTACTATAGGTATAAGTGTTTTTTTTCCAGACAAATGTAGGAAAAAGTATTTTTTAATTATTCAGGCTCGAATCCCTTCCATGATTGCGATTTCTTCTTTTTCACTTTTCTGCCAATTTGAGGGGGTTCTACTTTACCGATCGTGAATTTTTTGAGCTCCTTGGATTCTTCGAAGGTTTCTACACAGTTTTCACTTCCTTTAGGTCAACATTGGTAGGGTTTTAGTGGTCGAAAATAGGTTTGAGAACTAATTTTTGACACTTAAA
This sequence comes from Nesidiocoris tenuis, assembly GCA_036186465.1. Classification (NCBI taxonomy): domain Eukaryota; kingdom Metazoa; phylum Arthropoda; class Insecta; order Hemiptera; family Miridae; genus Nesidiocoris; species Nesidiocoris tenuis. The sequence continues at coordinate 1,039,067 of AP028918.1, forward strand.
AAATCGTCACGCTAGTGGCAACACCAGGTAACTCATTTTCTGGCGGTTTTGAGTTAAGAACGCTTTTGTATGGAAAAAGAGATGGCGGATCGATTAGCGGAGCTTGTTTCATTGTCGGTTCGTTAGGAAGCGCGTAAATCGCAATTCGGTGAACAGTGGGTATCTCAAATTATCGTCAAAACGTGCTATCTCAGTGCAACCACACGCCCGATGGCAAGTCTCGAGACGTCTTTAGAGCCAACTCGATCAAATTTAACCGTAAGACCCTACTTGGGAACCTGGGAAACTTATTATTAGGTCACTCATGATTTTTACAATAATCAGTTTTTTGCCTTTCTTGGAAAATTGGAAAAAGTGAGTTACCCGGTGTTGCCACTAGCGTGACGAAATATATTTTATTGACCCTTTAAATGTTTTTTTTTTTTTTTTTTTTAAATTTAAAATGAATATTTTTGGGTGGGTTTTGAGTGGTTACATGCCACAAAAAAAATTGGCGATTTTCTACGAATCTCCAGGGCTGAGAAAAATGCAAAAACCGATTTCTCATTAAAAAAAAAAAACCAAAGAAAAATCCTATGAAAAATTTCGAAAAATTATGAATTTGAGTCCGGGTTTTCGGCATGAATTTTCAGGTATTGACTAAAAAACGTGGAATTTCGCGTTTTGCGAGATTTATGTCTACATGGTCAATTCAAGGGGCATCGATACGTCCAAAATCGGGTTTCTTGAAAGTTTTCTTAGTTTTTTAGAATGGGTTTTAGGCAAACATTTGATACAGAAGATAAAGTCGGGCGTTAAATTTGCTATCAGATGCAAATTCTGCGGAACCCTTGTAACGGAGTTTTTTGCTAGCAACTGCAAATCGGCGAATTCGGTTTGACAGTTGAGGTTTTGTGTAACAGCCCGTGGAATTGTGTAGAAAGTCATAACGAGGCGAGTGGGGTAGAACTGATCAAATTTTCTTATGCAATTTCTCAATTTATATACTAATTTTGATTCGAATGATATATGCTCACTTCTATTACTTGAACTTTATTTTCTTTGATACGTACTCAGAAAAATAATATACCCGAGTCACTAATGTACTTGACAGCGTTTTTTCTGTACCGTTAGTTATTTCAATTTAATTTAATTTTTTGTTTTGTTGAGAAAATGTTATTGACACAGCGGTCCGGGCCCAAGAACCCGTCTCATAGTAAAAACTTGTTTTTGGACAAATGCAAAATTACTTTTTCGTCAATTTACAAATCTCCTCACGTCTCCTAGGTGGTATTGTAATTCGTCAAAATTCGAAACATCGTTTTTCCCGTTTTAAAAACGGGGAGAAAATAAACAATTTAAAAAATACGGGATAAAAAATTCGAAATTTTTTCGATTCAAACGGAGGACTCGTCCCTACAGTAGGCAACTCACTTCTGTTTTTCAACACCAAGGTGAAGCAATCGGGGCCCCCGGCCAGCCACGGACGATTGATGTCCCTCGATTTGTCCAAGTTGCCGGGCGGACACGGCGTAATGAAGTTCTCACTTGGAACCGGCCACATTCGCGCCCCTTAATATTAGGTCACTACTCTCCGGGTCGACTTTAAAAAAGAGGCAGCTCATTCATTATCGAAGGCCCCCCTACCTAATTTCTGAGTTGCCGGTCATTAAACTCAGATTTTATGGAAAGGAACGTCTAATGGCGTAATTTTTCGAAAGCGCGCCACGATTTTGTGGTGATTTTTGTTATTCCTGAGGTAGTCGGCGATTTGTTGCTTTTGGTGACGATCTAGAGCAAATTTACTATTTTCAACCAATCCCCCACGTTGAGCTAATCAAAATGTTAAGAGTTTTCTGAAATTGGGTCCTGAAGCGCTCGCGCGTCTTTTCGTTGATGTTTTTTAATTTTTTTCCTCCAGCTGGCCTCGAAATCAGTCCAAATTTGACCGGTTTAGTCCAAAATTTCACGTACATATTGGTACGTGGTATGTTTTTTTAAATGATGATTCGAATTTCTGGTTTGCCACCCCGAAATCGATCGGCGTCACTACAAAAACCGCAAGAAACCTCAAAATTTTAGGATTTCTTTTACTCAATTGCCTATAGCTTCAAAACTATTGGTATTTAAGGAAAATATATTATTACCATTGTCTAAGATGACTAAATTTGTGACAATTCAAGCGCAACCGCAGCTTTCTAGCTCAAATAGCTCCGGAGATATGGCTTGTCAAAAAATGGTCATTTGTCCTGCTGATTTTTGACAAGCCATAATTCAAGATCTATTTAAGCTAGAAGGCCGCGGTTGCGCTTGAATTGTCACAAATTTAGTCATCTTTAACAATGATAATCATATATTTCCCTTGAATACCAATAGTTTTAAAGATATAATCAATAAAGTAAAAAAGTCCTGAAATTTTGACGTTTTTTGCGAGTTTTGTTGTGACGCCGTGCGATTTTGAGGAAGCTTACTAAAAATTCTAATCCAGCGACACAAAGAAACATATAAAAACCGTCGAATAACCCACAGATACTTCGTTATTTTTTCTTCGCCAAACCACCCATTCACTGGACCATTAATTTTCGTAATTTGACAAATTTTCTCTCTCTCCCTTTCCTCTTACGAGCATTCGAAATTAACCGGTTACGAAAGATTCGAACTTCGTTCATCGAACTCGTCAGGAGGAGACACGGTCGTAAATATTCGGCCGCATTCACGTCTCTCGGTAGGCATGATTGATGTAATGGAACATGCTAGGGTTGTAAACATGATGGCAAAACATGTCACCTGGACCGGAATCGCAATCCAATCACGTCGGACCTGCCTCCGTTTGTGATTGGCCAATAATTCCGTCGCCATTTTTACGATCATCATCATTTCCATAGTTCGACTTAATAGTTGGCCTTTTCCTTTAACAGCTGCGAGAACTCGGCTGTAAATCAACTTTGCCGATAATGTTTCGCCGGCCTTTTGATGATGATTTTTTACACCTGACAAGTTTGAACTCCCGGAAAGGCCGCGAGGGAATCCGTCCTGAGTGGCCCCTCGCCGGTCCTTAGTTTAAGGAGCCTAACGAGCCTCCTTCCACCAAAGGTCTGCCTCGTCGAGGCTCGTCTCGTCAAAAACGTTATATGCTCTGCACCATTACGGTGCCATACTGTCCCAGCATTAAGCTTCTCCATCTCGTTGCCTTTCACCGTTACGTTGCAGAAAAAAAGAAAAAAATCCGAGTTTCTCCCCGTTGCGCAGAAATACCGACGTTTTAGGTATACCGGCAGAATTTGGAATTTAGCCCCTCCTTATCTCCGGTTCAGTTATATTTAGCTGCTTGCATCTAAAATTCCTTCATTATCCAGTATTACTGCGAGCAGGAATATCTGAATATTATATTTCACTCAATTTCTGAAGTGCCAGAAAGTCCGTATTTCCTAGTCCCACATTCGGCAGACATCTGCCGCAATCTGAGCTTGGTTAACCCTCTTGATTTCCTGAAATTCTGTCCAGTTTCTCTACTAGACCAGACTTATCATCGAAAGATTGGATTGAACTCGGTTTAGCCAATAGTTATGACACAATATTCGAAACCCAAGTATCAAGTAATAAAGTCCTTCCTTTTGATCAGACATTAGCCCCCTGATTCTGTCAAGCATTGATGAGAACGAGTGGAAATTGTCCAAAATATCCCTCATCCCTGTACTGTAAGGACACCATTTGGCAGGCAGAATCCTTTGGGGATAATGAGCTCAGTAGCTTAGTGAAAGTACTCTTTTGCGCCCCCCACTGCTCCCATCGTTATAATCACTTGCGCCCCACACCTGCTCCAACGTTATAATCATTTGCGCCCCAAGGTGAAAGGGGTAAAATGTCCCCAAGGGCAAGGGGTGAAAACAGAAATAAAACAAAAGCGTTATGAAACATGGATTCATGTGTAAAATTCAGTGAAAGCAGGACCCAACAAAAAGACAACTTTCAAATACTAAAAAACTCTTATACTTTTTGAAACCATCCTCAAAACAGAATAACTAGGTAACAAAACATAAAATAAAATTTTATTATAAAAAATTTGTATCGGTTCAACAGTAAAAGCTGCTTTCCTTTCGTCCCGGGAATGAAACTCGCTTCGGTCTCCGTGTTATTATTAGGCGCGTTTGTGGACATGATCTGCTCGTATCGACAACTGATATGACTGCCCGCTGCCCGATGGTGAACCGAGGGCGCAAATGATTGTTATCGCAAAAGCCTGGTGGGGCGCAAAGGAGTACATTACGGGCCCCTCTTTTACATTTCGTTTATCCGGCCATTACCCCTCATTACCGACTAATGAGGGATCGGGGCGCAAGTGATAATCGCCGGAATCCTTGGTAGGCACATCCTTCGGTAGAGAAACCCTTTGGTAGAGTCAATCTTTAATAGAGATTGACCCTTTAAAATTCTTTGACATTCCTTTGATAGGGCGTTATTTGCTAGAGATCCTTTGGTAGGATACCTACCCTTTAGTAAAGGCTCTTTTTTAGTGACTGTTTGGTAAGACACGCTTTGGTAGAGACCCTTCGATAGGGCACCCTTTGATAGTGACCCTTAGACACTCTTGACGCTCTTTGATTGAGGCACCTTTCAGTTGGACAACCTCTGGTATGATATCCTTTGGTAGGACACTCTTTGGTAGAAATCCTTTTGTAGGACAGTCTATGGTTGAGACACTCCTTCGCAAAGGCTCTTTGGTAGTGACTGTTTGGTAAGACGCACTTTGGTAGAGGCACTCTTTAGGAGAGACCCTCAGACACCCTTTCGTAAGACACCCTTTGATACAATAGATTCTTTAACATTCCTTTGATAGGGCATTATTGGCTAGAGATCCTTTGGTAGGATACCTACATTCTAGTTAAAGGCTCTTTGGTAGGAATCCTTTGGTAGGACACCCTTTGGTAGTGACGCTTTGGCAACCCTCCTATAGGACACCCTTTGTTAGTGACCCTTAGACGCTTTTTGATAGAGGCCCTTTTTGGTTCGACATACTCTGGTAAGATACCCTTTGGTAGGACACCCTTTGGTAAGAAATCCTTCGGTAAGACGCTCTATGGTTGAGGCACTCTTTAGCAAAGGCTCTTTGGTTGTGACTGTTTGGTAAGACGCCCTTTGGTAGAGACCCTTTGACACTCTTCGGTAAAGGCAGCCTTAGGTAGAGACACCCCTTGGTTGAGCCACCCTTTAATAGAGACCCTTTGACACCCTTTCTTAAGACACCCTTCGATATAGGCACCATTTGATAGGGCATCCTTTGGTAGAGACTGTTTAGTAGGACAGTCTTTGGCAGGACACTCTTTGGTAGGATACCTTCTGGTAAGAGACCCTTTGGTAGAGACAGTTTCGTGGGACACCCTTCGGTAGAGATTCTTTGGTAGTTTCATCCTTTAGTAAAGGCTCTGTGGTAGTGAGTGTTGGATTCCAAACTTTCGAAGGAGACTCTTTGGTAGAGGCCCCTTTAGTATTATACTCTCTATAATAGAGATCCTTTGTCAGGACATCCCATGGTTGAGACACTCTTTGATGGAGAAGCCCTTTACTAGTGATCCTTTTGATAGAGGCGCTTTTTGGTTGTACACCCTCTGGTAAGATACCCTTTGGTAGAAATCCTTTGGTAGGACATTCTGTGGTTGAGACACTCTTTAGCAAAGGCTCTTTGGTAGTGACTGTTTGTTAAGACGCACTTTGGTAGAGGCGCACCCTTTGGTAGTGATCCTTTGACAACCTTTCGTAAGACACCCTTCGATTGAGGCACCCGTTGATAGGGCTCCCTTTGGTAGGTGCTGTTTGGTATTACATCCTTTGGTAGGTCACCCTCTGTTAAGAGATCCTTTGGTAGAGATTGTTCAGTAGGACAACCTGCGGTAGGGACTGTTTAGTAGGACAGTCTTTGGCAGGACACCCTTTGGTAGGATACCTTCTGGTAAGAGGCCCTTTGGTAGAGACAGTTTTGTGGGACATCCTTCGGTAGAGATTCTTTGGTAGTTTCATCCTTTAGTAAAGGCTCTGTGGTAGTGAGTGTTGGATTCCAAACTTTTGAAGGACACTCTTCCGCAGACTCCTTTAACATAGAAATCCTTCGTTAGGACATCCCATGGTAGGCACTCTTCGATGGAGAAGCCCTTTGGTAGTAACCCTTAGACACCCTTGGGTAAGGGCAACCTTTGGCAGAGAAGCCTGCGAAAAATCGGGTTTCCCATAATTAAATCTCCGAGCTCGAAAAATTCGACGTTTCTTTTTGACATATTTACCGTCCAATGTCGTCAGCGAACCTCGGATACCGCTGTATTCTCATTGGACCATAATTCCTGGCCCTGAGGCCCCATTGGCCAAAAGAGCCTAACGGGCCGACTATTACACCTAAAAGAGCCGTCGAATGGGAACAGCTGGCAAGGCTCGACTTCCTGGCGAGGGTAACTGGCCGAGACGCGTTACTGCTTCGTAATGCTTACTCGTCATTCGCCTATCCCTCGCGTAGGGATTTTTTCCCTTTTTTCCTTTCCCAAGCTGGCTCCGTTACAGGAAGGGAGTGTTTTCACCTGTGCCGTACTCGGCACCAACGACACCGGCTCTGGGAACCATCGAGGGCCACCTGGCCTCTAATCGTTGCTTTCACAAAATGGCAGATGTCCCCTCGTTTATGGAGACCTAATGAAAGCCGCCGAATCCGGGAATCCAGAAACATTTTTCGGTATCTCTATCCTTGCCGAAAATGGACGAAGATGTCCCCTGAACTGCACTTTCTACGAGGAAAACCTCCAGAGTTGACTCGAAATCCTTTTTGAAGCCAGTGGTGCGTAGATAACGCACAATAGGTACTTCCGTATTTTGGTACGAACATTTTTGACGCAATTCGATTATATTTTGACTCCTTTTGCGGGTGTTTAGGTCAAAAATTTCAAAAAACTCACTTTGCAAATTTTAAAACTCGCCTAAAATCAAAATACGTCCAGTTGCCGGACTGTAGAATATATCCCCGTATTCTGCAAGTTGGAACAGAGATTTTAAGACCAAAAACGCTCAAATCGGTTTTTAAAAAAATCTGAATTTTTTTTTGGAAAATTGGTAAATTTGAGGAAAAAGTCAAGATTCTATACCAATCTTCTGGGTTGAGGAAAAATTTACGAAAAACTATTTTTTGACACTTTTAATAAGATTAATCTATTTCAAGATAATATCTTATTCTTATCTTATATCTTATCTTATATCTTATCAACATATTATGTTGGTGAATAGCCATTGGATTGGTCAACTTTGGAAAGAATTTTCGTTTCCACCACTTTTTTGAGTTGACAAAAATGCGTTTAAAAATTGAATTTTGAAATTACGGAACATTATTTTCGTGGAACTTTGAATAAAATTCCAAAATTTAAAAAAATAATATGAATTTTTCGGGTGCTTTCGAGGATGTACATTTTTGGAAAAATTTGCGACTCCCAAAAAATCTTCAGGGTTAGGAAAGATTCGTTTAAAAAAATTTGAAATCACGAAATTAAAAATTACTATTTTTTGGCATTTTAAATAAAAATGTCTGATATAAAATGAAAAATATTTCAGGTACCAAACCATTGCATCACTGCTTGCATTTCAGGAAAAAAAATTTGAGTTTTGCACCAGTTTCCTGGGTCGAGAAAATCGCATTACAAATCAAATTTTGAGTTACGAAAACAATTTTCCAAGTGATTATGTATCTAAAATTAGTAAACGTCAAAAACTTTATTTTTGTCTAGCCTTAGGGTTGGTGAATTTCAGTAAAAAAATTACGATTGCGTTCCGGGTGTAGAAAAACTGACTTCTCACAATCCAAGGGACGTCAAATCCCTAAATACCTAATTGCTTTGTTCATAAATTGACCCAACTTCAGATGATAATCTCAGTTCGAATTTCTCCAAGAAATAATCGCAATCTACGTTGCTCACCTTTCGTCCAGCTTTCTCGACTACTTTCGCCACAATTTGAATGCACTTGGCGTCTCGAAAAGTCGTAAAAACGACATATGTCTACCGCTGAGAACCGTCGGGCAGAAACGTGAGGAGATTACTCCGTAAATCATCCTGCCCATTCTCGACCGTTTAAGAGACATCAGCCAAGGTTTATTAGCCGGTCGAGTCGGTCGTAATTCTGATGAGAATATTGTGAAATGCGTACGAATCTGGGGGAGGGGGGCTCGATTTGAAGAGACAGAGACAGCCAATGATTGGACGGATAATATCTTAGAAAGGTTAGTTGGACTATGTAGAAATTTACCCGGGGTTAACGTCAGACCAGCCAATAATTCAGCCGATCTTATAACTACAAAAAAAATTTCAAATCGCTCTCATGGCCTCCGCGTTCGAAATGTTGAGCTCTCGACAATTTTCCTGGATTGGCACGGCCGAGACGAAAATTTTGAGGTGGAGGGGGTTTTGATCGACCGTGTTTTACCTGTAACACCTATATTGAAGACATTGAAAATTTTCAAGATCGATTTTCAGCCATAAGGAAGGGTCGGATCACAAAATCTTTATTTGCAAAAGTTGCTTAAAATTGAATTTCCTATACTGTTCCAGTATCCAAAACCCCAAAAAGTACCGTTTAAGGCAGTTGATTTCTTCAAACCGCTTTTGAACTGCCTTCAAACTTTTGACCAAGTCGGCTCAAATTTTCTGTGAATCTACACGTCAAGACGAAGAATTTGAGGTGCAGGTTCACGGGGTTACGGCCACCCGTTCATGCCCTAGAGACGAAATAAAAATTTTTTTTTTCAGATTTTTGGACATAGTCAACCTTGAGCTTAAATTTGACTATGACGAAAAATCCGCAATTACTTCGTTGCTAAAAACACCTTGCTGTCACTTGCCCATTTCGAGGAAATTTTTCTAATCAATAAAAAAGCCAGTGTTGCGTAGCTAACATACAATACTTTCATATTTTGACCACTGTTTAGATCAAAATTATCAAAAAGCTCACTAACCAAATTATAATATTCGCTTAAAATTTCTTCAAACTCGGTTTGTTCTATCAAGTCATTGGATTATAAAAAATATCCACGTATTCTGCAAGGTAAAACAAACATTTTAAGACCAAGAACGCTCAATTCGGCGGGACACACGGATACTTCTTCAGGAAGTGATACTGGGTAAAAGTGTACGAGTGAAAACGTTTTCTGAAGCTCTGAGGGGACGACTTCAATTATTGTAATATTATACTTCCATTTCCTCCGTAAATATGGAAGAAATAATGTCAAGTTGTCAATTTTTGAACAATATTTATTTTCATCTTATTTCCTACGAGAATAAAAGGGACAGAAAAATAGGTAATATTTTTAAAAATATTATTCGAAAAAAAAAAGGTACCTATTCCTTGCGTTTCCGACAGACCGACCGTTCGCATCTCCCATTTCTCTTCGATACAATTAAGTCGCGAGTCGGGAGAGAGTGGGAAGGAACAGTTGCCGGGCGGGGGGCGGGACCGCCCGCGCGAACCGCCCAGCCCGAAGACGGCCGAGCTCCGCCGAACCTCCGAGCTGGAGGGAGACCTCGAGGGACCCCGTGGCATATGCCGTCCTCAGGCCCGATAATCAGGATACTCGGCCCAGGACACGAGAGAAGGGACTTACGGGGAGGGGATCCGCCCGAAGGATCTGGCAGTGGGTCTGTCGGTTCCTCTCGCGTCGGGTCTGTCCGTCTGTGGCTTTGCGAAGCGTCGAATACTTTCTCAACTGAATACCGTGGCGTTTCGGTGGTTCTGTAATGTGCACTGTCCATCATGATATCGACTGTTCGGCCGTATGATGTTTGTTCGCAATTTCAGGTGATGAGAGAATCCTTCGAAAATAGCTAATCGAATTTTTGTACGAATTTCGTATGACGGATCGAGTGAAACATTGAATTGGTATAATTCATGGCGGATTCGATTTTTTCGTGGTTATTTTTAACGCCTAGTGTAAAATTTAAAATGATGAATGACTTTCCAACAAATCCAATATCCATAGTGTTCCGCATAATATAATGTTCACGCACCGAGTGCGTTTCCAAGTAAAAACTTTGCATCCTTCATTTCTGGGATCCCATGCCTGAAATACAGACATAAAAATGACACGAAAAACGCAAGAAAAAAGACACGAAAAACTGCACAAAATGTCAACTGTCACCTCGACTTTCTTAAAAAACAAAAATGACGACATCCAATTTTTAAAAAATCAAATTGTAGATAGTGTACCTAATTTATCCAGGAACAAGAACGCAATTTACTATTTCACGCAAAAAGTTAACTCCTGAGCCGGAAGAAATTCAAATCTTGAATTACCTTCTCTCAAATTAACAATTTTCAGTGGTTTCCAAAAAAAATCTGATATTCTGGAGTAATGTCTATTGGTCTTCAATGCAGCTGGACCATGTCCTCTTCATCGTCCTTGGCCTCTCTCTCAGATTAGGATGACGATATTGGCATCTCGGATAAGGAAAGTGGTGCGTTCTTAGACCTTTCAGATATTGAATGCAGAGCTACCTACCGAAAAAGCATCATTTTTATGACAATCCTGATTTTCCTCAGAAAATAAAATTCTACGTTAAACTAGGTAATTTTTTCTAAATTTAATTTCTGCATTAAATTTAGTAATTTTTTTGGAAATGATGGTAAAATTTTTATCATGATGGTAAAATTATCATGATGGTAAAATTTTTATCATAATTTCCAAAAAAATCATGAATACCCGGTTGTCGAAACTGAAGTGTCTGGAGTTCGAATCGATGGGCTGTTGGAGTGCCCTCGATCCCATAGCTTGGCATCGTCCGGGAACAACGGGAATAAATTATGCCATGTTGACGATTTGGAGTGTTGAAAAAATAAAAGGTGTCTCGAAGATGTCGAGAGGACGAATCGGTTATTTGACTTACGGGTAAAGCCCACGCGTTTTTTTCGAGCTGATTCGAAAAGAAAACACGGAATTTTTTCCCTCGCATTAAATCTTAAGCCTCGAAAATTTCGGGGGAGTCCCGAATGTCCTGGATGTCTTGGACGTGGATCATCTCGGGCTGGATTTATCTATTACGTGTTACATATTATTGACAATGATGTTTTATTCATTATATTGAGCTTAGTATTTATTTAATTATTATTAATTGCAATTTATTATTGCCTAACTATATCTACTAACATCCCTAGAAGGTGGTAAAAAGGAGAGTCTCGTGAATAGGTACTTGTCAAATGACAACCACTCACTCGTATTTGTGTCTTTCACGGCCATCTGAATCTTCTTACCTTTGACCTTACTGCTATTTGAGAAAATAGCGCCTTTTCGCCTCGCTTAACCATCCGGTGGAGATAATTTCGAAACCGCGTGCCCTCCTAGCGGTCAGGTTTTGTTGTTATAACCTAAAAACTCCCGTTGAAACGGTCGAAAAAAATTGAAGGTCTCCGGATTTTTATGAGCGTACCTATTGACAAAGCATTAGCTCGTGTCAACAGCTTGTGAAGTGGTTTGCAGTAAGCGATACGCATATAAACCGGCATCTTTACGAACTACCGAGTTTGCCCGTTGAGAATTGGAACAGTGCCAAAGACAAATAATCACTTCTGCTCGTGTTCGACCCAGAAATATCTTGGGGGTGCTACGAAAAATGAAAACACGAGCGAAACTTATTGAAAAGTTGATACGCAATCATCAAAATCCACGATCTTTTTGCACTTTTTTCGGTTTTTCGCCTGTAGCTCCGTTCCATTGCGTTTTTCGGCTTTTACGAATATCAGGTAACTTGTAGAGCAATAAATTTCTCACAAAATCGATTTTATGAATTTTGTTGGTAGAAGCAATAGTTTCGGAGCTACGGACCCTCAAAAAAGGGCAAACCACGATATTTTTGCACTTTTTTCAGTTTTTCACCTGTAGCTCCGTCCCATTGCGTTTTTCGGCTTTTACGAATATTAGGTAACTTGTAGAGCAATAAATTTCTCACAAAATCGATCTTATGAATTTTGTTGGTAGAAGCAATAGTTTCGGAGCTACGGACCCGCAAAAAAGGGCAAACCACGATATTTTTGCACTTTTTTCGGTTTTCCACGCGCAGCTCCTTCCCATTGCGTTTTTTGACTTTTACAACTGTTAGATAACTTGTAGAACGATAAATTTCCAACAAAATTTATCCTATGACTTATGTTTGTAAACGCCATAGTTTCGGAGCTACGGACCGGCAAAAAAAGGGCACAAATTTCCAAAATCGTGAAATGTCGACGTTCTGTCCATTTCTCAAGGCAATAACTTGGGGAAACCGTCGTCCCAGCAAAAAGTGTAGATGAAGGAAGTTGTAGACAGTTTAAATTAGCTTTCTAGCCAGTTTTTTGAATAATGGAAGGGGCAACTAGTAGGAGTGGGGGTAAGTTTGAAGGAAAAAAGACACGGCCATTCTGAGATTGAGTAGGAGAATCCTTTTGACCATGATTATGTGATTTGACCATAGATTGCTAAATCATGGTCGAAAAGGTTTCCCCTGCTCAGTATCTCAAAATGGCTGTTGGTCTTTCCCCCTTAAAACAAAACACCAAAATTTTGACGATTTTTGCCCTTTTTTGCCGTTCTGTAGCTCCGAAACTATTGCGCCTATAAACAAAAGTCATGGGATCAATTTTGTAGTAAATGTATCATTCTACAACTTATGTAATAGTTGTAAAGCCCGAAAAACGCTATGGGACGGAGCTACAGATGAAAACCCGAAAAAAGTGCTAAAATTTCGTGGTTTTTCGATGATTGCGGAGGAAGCAAGGCAGATCGGAGTACGAAAATTTGTGTGATTTACCTTCAGGTCGACCCAAACTACATATCCAAAATCAAGGACCACCGCAATTTTTGTGAGGTGCGTCCTGCAATTAGATCATTATTCGATTGACTGAATTAACTGGACTAACGAGGCTGCAATTTTAAGAAGGCAACCGCTTTGAAGTGGCAGACAAGCATTTTCGTCCTCAAAAGTAACCAGATTTTCATAACGCAGGAAAATTAGTTTTTTTCTGGTTCGGCACCTGTACCATTAGTAAATGATGATATTTTGTCGTAATATTTGGAAAAAATGCCAAATTAATACGCGATGCAAATCGTTTTTCTTTTGTGTTCTGCCTCCCCTAATTCCATCACCAAGGTGTCAAACCTTATTCTAAAGGCTCAGGTACCTAAATCCAATTACCGGTGCTAAACTGTCCTTTTCGAGTCCCGAAGACACCTGGGGGCCCCACCCATGTCAAATCCGAGACCCCCTGGACCAATGGATGACGTTAAGTGTTGACATTGTCGTACTCCAGTCGCCTTAACGCCAGTTTCAGTCTTTACCTACCCTTTTTATCGTCTCGTGAATCATTAAAACCGAAATGAACTCTTCCTCCCTTTCCGAACAATGGAACCTTTTTGGTCGAAGTTGTTCCCCTTTATCCGCACACCATCGGGCACGTTTTGGTCTTTTTCCGTCGAAGACGTGTCAAATTAATGTAGTTTTTGATTTCTTTTCAACTCCCACTTCCGGGGCGTGAACTGGAGCAATTATGAGGAAATGTAGCGCCGAAAGTAGAAATTCGAATAAGTAGTAGAAAATCGAATGCCTTTTCTCCAATGTGAAATCGCCGGTTTGACAATGTGAATGCTGAAGTCGAATTGCTTAAAAAAAGCATTCAAAATCAAGTACTCAAAAAGGTATTCGAACCGATCGCGCACGAGGCTCTAAATCGGCTTATTCAAAATCCTATTACTCCGCCATGGTCGACCCCTTAAGTTGACTAGTGTAACACGAGAGTTTCGAAATTTTGATTGCTGCAGCTTCCTGGTCCCACCGCCACTCCGAGGTCACGAGCAAACGGCTTAGACTGGCATTAAAAAATTCAAATTGAAAAAAAATCGAAAAGTGTTCATTTTTGTATTTAGGTGATAGATATTGCCGTAACGAACATTCCAGTTCAAGAAATTGGGAAAATTGTTGAGAATTGCGGGAGATATGGCCAATTTTTGTGAATGACCACAGACGAACAGACGCTTCTTCAGGAAGTGACTCTGAATAAAAGGATACAAGTAAACGTTTTTTTTATTGTCGATTTTATGACGGTTACAATGCTTTACTTGGTAAGCAGGGTAGTGAAACCAAAAAAAAAAAATCCATAAGCCTCAACCTGAAAACCACTCGTCGTTTCCGCGGTTTTTTGATAAACTCAACTGTCTGTTGTGTCTGCTCGGTTTTACCAATTTTTTTTTCTTCCCGTGTCTGTCAGTCAAAGCTCGCGAGGCCTAATTCGCTCATTGAGCCCCACGACGACGGCAATCATAAATCAATTTCGAACATCGGCCCAAAAAACCGAGCCGGTGCGGTCCTTGACATTAAAAAAAGATTTTTCACTCCAACCTCCGCACTGAGGACAGCTTTAGAATGAGATACTAATTGATCTTTTCTCTTAATGCTTGCGCAGTTGGCGAATTACAAGGCTCGAAGGAAATAGTTAATCATCCGAGATTTCAAAGTTCACGGCTTCCTACTTCGATTTTGGATTCGCGCTTTTTCAACAGCCAAGTTTACCGAGGAGAACATTCGGGTCAAGGAGCCAAGGGTGCTGAAGCATATCAATTGCATTTATCTACGACAGCTTCTGCAGATGTTAATGTTGAATATTAGTTCATCTGCGTCAGTTCTCGAACCACTTAACTCCCAAACTCAACTCTCAGACTCAGCTCACAAACTCAACCCACAAACTTAACTAACTCTCTTAACTAACTTAACTAACTCTCAAACTCAACTAACAAACTTGACTCAAACTCAACTCCCGAACTGTCCACTCAAACTCAACCCACAAACTCGACCTAAAATCTCAACCCACGAACTCAACACTCAAACTCGACTCACTAACTCGACCCACAAACTCAAGCCAAAAATTGAACTCTCAAACTTATGTTAGTTAAACCCAGCTAACATACTCATCTCAAAATTCAACTAACAAATTCTTAGAAACAAACTTAACTCGAAAACTCAACTCTCAAAGTCGACAGTCGAACTCGATAGTCGAACTCAACCCAAAAACTGTTTGTGGGTTGAGTTTGGGAGTTGAGTTTTTAAGTTCAGTTTGAGATTTAGGTTTGCGGATTGAGTTTGAGAGTTGAGTTTTCAAGTTCAGTTTGAGAGTTAGGTTTGTGGGTTGAGTTTGAGAGTTAAGTTTGTGGGTTGAGTTTGGGGGTTGGGTTTTTAAGTTCAGTTTGAGATTTAGGTTTGCGGATTGAGTTTGAGAGTTGAGTTTTCAAGTTCAGTTTGAGAGTTAGGTTTGTGGGTTGAGTTTGAGAGTTAGGTTTGTGGGTTGAGTTTGAGGGTTGAGTTTGTAAGTTCAGTTTGAGAGTTCGGTTTGTGAGTTGAGTTTGAGAGTTATGGTTGAGTGTTGAGTTTGTGGGTTGAGTTTTTTAGTTCAGTTTGAGAGTTAGGTTTGTGGGTTGAGTTTGGGAGTTGAGTTTGTAAGTTCAGTTTGAGAGTTCGGTTTGTGAGTTGAGTTTGAGAGTTATGGTTGAGTGTTGAGTTTGTGGGTTGAGTTTGAGGGTTGAGTTTTTTAGTTCAGTTTGAGAGTTAGGTTTGTGGGTTGAGTTTGAGGGTTGAGTTTGTAAGTTCAGTTTGAGAGTTCGGTTTGTGAGTTGAGTTTGAGAGTTATGGTTGAGTGTTGAGTTTGTGGGTTGAGTTTGAGGGTTGAGTTTTTTAGTTCAGTTTGAGAGTTAGGTTTGTGGGTTGAGTTTGGGAGTTGAGTTTGTAAGTTCAGTTTGAGAGTCAGGTTTGTGGGTTGAGTTTGAGGGTTGAGTTTTTAAGTTCAGTTTGAGAGTTAGGTTTGTGGGTTGAGTTTGAGGGTTGAGTTTGTAAGTTCAGTTTGAGAGTTAGGTTTGTGGGTTGAGTTTGAGAGTTATGGTTGAGTGTTGAGTTTGTGGGTTGAGTTTGAGAGTTGAGTTTGTAAGTTCAGTTTGAGAGTTAGGTTTGTGGGTTGAGTTTGAGAGTTGAGTTTGAGAGTTAGGTTTGTGGGTTGAGTTTGAGAGTTGAGTTTGTAAGTTCAGTTTGAGAGTTAGGTTTGTGGGTTGAGTTTGAGAGTTGAGTTTTTAAGTTCAGTTTGAGAGTTAGGTTTGTGGGTTGAGTTTGAGAGTTATGGTTGAGTGTTGAGTTTGTGGGTTGAGTTTGAGAGTTAGGTTTGTGGGTTGAGTTTGAGAGTTGAGTTTGTAAGTTCAGTTTGAGAGTTAGGTTTGTGGGTTGAGTTTGAGAGTTATGGTTGAGTGTTGAGTTTGTGGGTTGAGTTTGAGGGTTGAGTTTTTTAGTTCAGTTTGAGAGTTAGGTTTGTGGGTTGAGTTTGTAAGTTCAGTTTGAGAGTTAGGTTTGTGGGTTGAGTTTGAGAGTTGAGTTTTTAAGTTCAGTTTGAGAGTTAGGTTTGTGGGTTGAGTTTGAGAGTTATGGTTGAGTGTTGAGTTTGTGGGTTGAGTTTGAGAGTTGAGTTTGTAAGTTCAGTTTGAGAGTTAGGTTTGTGGGTTGAGTTTGAGGGTTGAGTTTTTAAGTTCAGTTTGAGAGTTAGGTTTGTGGGTTGAGTTTGAGGGTTGAGTTTGTAAGTTCAGTTTGAGAGTTAGGTTTGTGGGTTGAGTTTGAGAGTTGAGTTTGAGAGTTAGGTTTGTGGGTTGAGTTTGAGAGTTGAGTTTGTAAGTTCAGTTTGAGAGTTAGGTTTGTGGGTTGAGTTTGAGAGTTAGGTTTGTGGGTTGAGTTTGTAAGTTCAGTTTGAGAGTTAGGTTTGTGGGTTGAGTTTGAGAGTTGAGTTTTTAAGTTCAGTTTGAGAGTTAGGTTTGTGGGTTGAGTTTGAGAGTTAGGTTTGTGGGTTGCGTTTGAGAGTTGAGTTTGAGAGTTAGGTTTGTGGGTTGAGTTTGAGAGTTGAGTTTGTAAGTTCAGTTTGAGAGTTAGGTTTGTGGGTTGAGTTTGAGAGTTAGGTTTGTGGGTTGAGTTTGTAAGTTCAGTTTGAGAGTTAGGTTTGTGGGTTGAGTTTGAGAGTTATGGTTGAGTGTTGAGTTTGTGGGTTGAGTTTGAGAGTTGAGTTTGTAAGTTCAGTTTGAGAGTTAGGTTTGTGGGTTGCGTTTGAGAGTTGAGTTTGAGAGTTAGGTTTGTGGGTTAAGTTTGAGAGTTGAGTTTGTAAGTTCAGTTTGAGAGTTAGGTTTATGGGTTGAGTTTGAGAGTTATGGTTGAGTGTTGAGTTTGTGGGTTGAGTTTGAGGGTTTAGTTTTTTAGTTCAGTTTGAGAGTTAGGTTTGTGGGTTGAGTTTGTAAGTTCAGTTTGAGAGTTAGGTTTGTGGGTTGAGTTTGAGAGTTGAGTTTTTAAGTTCAGTTTGAGAGTTAGGTTTGTGGGTTGAGTTTGAGAGTTATGGTTGAGTGTTGAGTTTGTGGGTTGAGTTTGAGAGTTGAGTTTGTAAGTTCAGTTTGAGAGTTAGGTTTGTGGGTTGAGTTTGAGGGTTGAGTTTTTAAGTTCAGTTTGAGAGTTAGGTTTGTGGGTTGAGTTTGAGGGTTGAGTTTTTAAGTTCAGTTTGAGAGTTAGGTTTGTGGGTTGAGTTTGAGAGTTATGGTTGAGTGTTGAGTTTGTGGGTTGAGTTTGAGAGTTAGGTTTGTGGGTTGAGTTTGAGAGTTGAGTTTGTAAGTTCAGTTTGAGAGTTAGGTTTGTGGGTTGAGTTTGAGAGTTATGGTTGAGTGTTGAGTTTGTGGGTTGAGTTTGAGGGTTGAGTTTTTTAGTTCAGTTTGAGAGTTAGGTTTGTGGGTTGAGTTTGTAAGTTCAGTTTGAGAGTTAGGTTTGTGGGTTGAGTTTGAGAGTTGAGTTTTTAAGTTCAGTTTGAGAGTTAGGTTTGTGGGTTGAGTTTGAGAGTTATGGTTGAGTGTTGAGTTTGAGAGTTGAGTTTGTAAGTTCAGTTTGAGAGTTAGGTTTGTGGGTTGAGTTTGAGGGTTGAGTTTTTAAGTTCAGTTTGAGAGTTAGGTTTGTGGGTTGAGTTTGAGGGTTGAGTTTGTAAGTTCAGTTTGAGAGTTAGGTTTGTGGGTTGAGTTTGAGGGTTGAGTTTTTAAGTTCAGTTTGAGAGTTAGGTTTGTGGGTTGAGTTTGAGAGTTAGGTTTGTGGGTTGAGTTTGAGGGTTGAGTTTGTAAGTTCAGTTTGAGAGTTAGGTTTGTGGGTTGAGTTTGAGAGTTAGGTTTGAGGGTTGAGTTTGAGAGTTATGGTTGAGTGTTGAGTTTGTGGGTTGAGTTTGTAAGCTGATATAAGTTAGGATAAGTCCTCATACCACGCTGCTGAAATCTCCGTCGAAAAATATGGAAACCTTTGCCATAAACTTGTGCTCAAAATCGACTCACTCTGTCATTCGCCTTTCTAATTATTTGACGTTTCCTCTGTTTCAGGTAACACACATTCGATGACGAAAGTTTTCGTTTAGAAAGTGCACCAACGCGTAAGTCGCCCATACGATTTTTCCAATTTCATATTTTTCCGATTTCATCGGTCGAATCCTCAATGGCCTTCGCTGTTCTCAACAGTTTCACCAATCAGTATGCACGTGTAAAGTTGGAAAGAAACAAAAAAAAAAAAACAATAATTAGCCATTTGCGGGCGATGTTGCGTGGAGGTGTCACTTTTCAACTTGCATCCTGGAGGGTCACTTGACAAGAGATACAACA
This sequence comes from Nesidiocoris tenuis, assembly GCA_036186465.1. Taxonomy (NCBI): domain Eukaryota; kingdom Metazoa; phylum Arthropoda; class Insecta; order Hemiptera; family Miridae; genus Nesidiocoris; species Nesidiocoris tenuis. Next base: position 1,057,725 of record AP028918.1, read on the forward strand.
CAAAAGCGCCTCGACTCCATGTGCATTCCTGTCAAACGTGTCAACTTGCAGTGCATTCTTATGGAAATGAGCACTCGCTAACTTGAGCTTTTGAAGCGTTTTACGATTTTTCGAAACATCAATCAAAAATCATCGCCGGCCGTTTAACTGTTTTCTCTCCGAACGCCGTCGAGTCGAGACTTTTCGACCGGATTCAATCGATTTCTCTCGCGGCGGAGGGTTGCGAATCGGTAACGCGGATTTTTCCAAAAGGAAGGAAAATCTCCATCGTCGGGGAAGATTTTCGAATAAATTACATATCAATGAATGGATGTGATTGCCGTTGACTGATTTAGACCATTGATCACGGTCGAAAAGGGTTCCTCTACTCAATCTCAGAATGGCTGTTCTTCTTTTCCCCCTTAAACTTATCCCCAACTCTTACTGGTTGGTCCTACCAGAAATTAAAAAAAACGGCTAGAAAGCTGGTTTAATTCTCTACAACTTCCTTCCTCTACACTTATCGCAGAGACGACGTTTAACCCGAGTTATTGCCATGAGAAGTGGAGAGAAGGTCTAAATGTCACAATTTCGGAAATATTTGCCTTTTTTGCCGGCCCGTAGCTCCGAAACTATTGAACCTACAAGCAAAAGTCATGGAATCAATTTTGTAGTAAATTTATCGTTCTACAAGTTATCTAATAGTTGTAAACGCCAAAAAACGCAATGGGAAGGAACTACAGGCGAAAAACCAAAAAAGTGTAAAAATGGCGTGGTTTTTTCGGTGATTGCGGAGGAAGCAAGCCAGTTCGGAAGTTATAGTGTTTCTTTGAGTGCAAATTTTGTGGTTTCCTCTTTTTTGTGATTACAAAATTAGCGTTTTTTCGTTTTTCAATTTTTCTTTTCTTTTTGATTCAGTTGTTCTGTAGATCATGTCAGGTTCCGCGTTGTCAAGGCCTCGAAATCGAACCCAAATCAACGGGTTCAGTTAGAGGCCCGAAATAGAATGGATAATTCGAAAATGACGCCTCCCCCCGCTTTCTGGATCGCCCCCTCGCCTGCGGTAGCTTCGAATTAGAATACCACACATCCGAAGATTACCAATTCAATTGGAAATGAGTCGATTACCAGAAGAATAGCTTCGACTACTCCGAGTCGAAGTTCGTCGTCAATTAGCGGCGCATAAATCACTAGACGACACGACGGTTTTATTCCCTGGGATCGTCCGAAGGTCGCACCTTCAGTCATCAGGAGCTTGAATATTGATCAGATTCCGCCGCGGGGAAACAGTATCGCCAGCTTTGGCGTAAAGTTGGTTTTTATCGCTAAAACGTGGTAATTTCTGAGTCATTTTGAAAATTGTGATTTTCCCATCTGTAACAAGCTAGTAACGATTCGAGCGGTTTCCATCTCATTTCTTCATTCGACCCGAGGCTTGTTGGAAAGTAAACACTTTTGGTCTTCTCTAATAGCTCCATAAAGAGCTACAACAGCAGCAGCAGCAGCAGCAACAACATCAGAGCAACAACAATCAGATAACAACGATAGCTGCAACCAGAACAAAAGCAGCACATGTAGGAAAGTAAACACTTTTGGTGTTCACTAATGCCACCATAAACAGCAACAGCAGTACCACAACAACAACAACAACAACAACTTCCTTACTAAACACAACTGCACCAGCGCCCAGAACAAAAGCAGCTCTTGAAGGAAAGTAAACACTTTTGGTGTTCTCTAATAGCACCATAACCAGCAACAACAAGAAGAAGAACAACAACAAAAACATCATGAACAACAACAAAAGCAGCACTGTCGAGCAGCGGAAATGGACGTTTCTGCAATTCGAGCTTCGGTCAAGAAGGGCGGGCAGCTTTATAATATTCTCGAGCCCCCGGTGCAATTTATACGAACAAAGTAGAGTCGCTGTCCAATCTCATATATGGCCATCACTCTGGCTACCGTGTATGAAATAGTTAGTGCCTTCAGGTTTCCCACACGACTCGAGTAGCCGTATATTAATCGGTTTTACGGCTCCCATCCGGGGCGAGGGGGGTTGGCACTTGAAACTGTGCGTATCCGGGGCCGACCACCTGTGCGAGGTATAGCACAAAGCCGTAATTACATTTCAGGTCGGGCCGAGACAGGTTGCGCATATATCACTTTGCGGACATCAATGCGAGACTGTCTTGCAATCCGTAACGTCCAGGATCTTGCAAATTGGTCTTGATAAACCGAAGAATTTAAGACGTTTCCTGTTAAGGGGGCAGTAGTATTCGATAGACGTCGTATTCAAAGAGGTGTTTCTGAAAATATTTTTGTGTATTCGCCGTCTTATTACAATTTTCCGCTCTTCAAAACATCCAGTTCCCGGTTTCGCAGCTGAAATTCATGTGGTCGAGCCTTGAATGTATGTTTTAACCTCCCTTCCAAGTCTTCAGTAGCTATCGAAGTCTTCTGCGGCCTTCCAAGTCTTCAGCGGGCTTCTAAGTCTTCAGCAGTTATCCAAGTCTTCAACAACCTCCCAAGTCTTCAATGGCCTTCCATGTCTTCAGCGGCCTTCCAAGTCTTCAGTAGCTATCGAAGTCTTCTGCGGCTTTCCAAGTCTTCAGTAGCCCTCCATGTCTTCAGTAGCTATCCAAGTCTTCAGCAGTTATCCAAGTCTTCAACAACCTCCCAAGTCTTCAATGGCCTTCCATGTCTTCAGCGGCCTTCCAAGTCTTCAGTAGCTATCGAAGTCTTCTGCGGCTTTCCAAGTCTTCAGAAGCCTACTAGGCCTTCAGCAGCCTTCCAAGTCTTCAGCGGCCTTCCAAGTCTTCAGCGGCCTTCCAAGTCTTCAGTGGCCTTCCATGTCTTCAGTAGCTATCCAAGTCTTCTGCGGCCTTCCAAGTCTTCAGCGGCCTTCCATGTCTTCAGCGGCCTTCCATGTCTTCAGTAGCTATCCAAGTCTTCAGTGGCCCTCCATGTCTTCAGCGGCCTTCCAAGTCTTCAGCAGCCATCCAAGTCTTCAACAACCTCCCAAGTCTTCAGTGGCCTTCCATGTCTTCAGTAGCTATCCAAGTCTTCAGCGGCCTTCCAAGTCTTCAGTGGCCTTCCATGTCTTCAGTAGCTATCCAAGTCTTCAGCAGCCTTCCAAGTCTTCAGCGGCCTTCCAAGTCTTCAGCAGCCTTCCAAGTCTTCAGCAGCCATCCAAGTGTTCAGCGGCCTTCCAAGTCTTCAGCGGCCTTCCAAGTCTTCAGCGGCCATTCAAGTCTTCAACAACCTTTCAAGTCTTCAGTGGCCTTCCATGTCTTCAGTAGCTATCGAAGTCTTCTGCGGCCTTCCAAGTCTTCAGCAGCCATCCAAGTCTTCAGCGGCCTTCCAAGTCTTCAGCAGCCTTCCAAGTCTTCAGCGGCCATTCAAGTCTTCAACAACCTTCCAAGTCTTCAATGGCCTTCCATGTCTTCAGTAGGTAGCTAGCCAAGTCTTCAGTGGCCCTCCATGTCTTCAGCGGCCTTCCAAGTCTTCAGTAGCTATCGAAGTCTTCTGCGGTCTTCCAAGTCTTCAGCAGCCATCCAAGTCTTCAGCGGCCTTCCAAGTCTTCAGCGGCCATTCAAGTCTTCAGTAGCTATCGAAGTCTTCTGCGGCCTTCCAAGTCTTCAGTAGCTATCGAAGTCTTCTGCCCCCATCCAAGTCTTCAACAACCTTCCGAGTCTTCAGTAGCTATCCAAGTCTTCAGCGGCCTCCCAAGTCTTCAGTAGCCTTCCAAGTCTTCAGCAGCCATCCAAGTCCTCAACAGTCTTCCATGTCTTCAGCTATCCGAGTATTTTGCTCTCTGCAAGAATAACAGGAGACGCCCAGTGTTTCAGTGTCCAAAAAATCTTGCATTTCTGACAAATAAGTGAAATTCCGAATTGAAAATTTCAAAAATCCCACAAATTGGTTTCGGTCGCAACGCTCCTGGCATCTTTCGGAGCACGACTAATTGATCTTCCTTACGTCCCAGTGAAAGTTCATCCTTAACCACAATTTTTTTCCCGGCGCGTCTTCCTTTCATTTTTCTTTCTTCGAGAATCCGCCCCACTGAATGCCGCCCGGGTCCTGTCAGCCTCTGATGTTCTTCCATTCCCGGCGGGTATCTATTCCTTCTTTGTATTTACTAAACCAAAAAAGAAGCTACACCTGAGCGAGTTGCCGCTTCTGAATAAAGGGCCATCAGAGGCTGTGTTGTTGCTTCACATGTCGTACCGCAGTGACAAATGATGCCTCCTACACACTAACGACTTCTATACATGACATACGAACGTGAGAGCCATTTTTCGTAATGAGTATAATTATCCGAAAATTTCAAGACGGGATTTGGCATTTTTCGTTTTAATCCGAATTTTCCACTTTGCTCAAAGTTTGTGCCTCATCAATCGATGATCAGGAATATGAAATTTTTCTTCGCAAACTCGGGAGTTTTTTGCTGTTGGATGAAATCATTGGCAGCTTAATGGGACAAACAGGTGCTGAGATATTGCAGTCCTTCATCGAGAATTTTCTTCAGCTGACAAAAATACAGTTTTTAAACGTCCATAACTCATCAACGGCTAGTCCTAGTGGTCTGCCGTTTGTTTCGTTCAATCTACATCGATCGTAAGCGTCAAAAATGTTTTTTCAACTTCTGAAAAAAAAATTTGAAACCGTGGTAGGAAGTTCTTGAAAAATCAATCACGTAGACACGTTCAACTGAGCCTTAAATCATTATTTTTGTTACGTCGGTTTGTTTTGACAAGCTGTCCATAAGGTCACTTGGTATTTCTATGGGTTTACATTCCTTGTTATTACAAGGCGCCCATGCCCACTTGAGCAAAATAGGTCCACCCTTTGGATTACTGGCAATTACCCGAAGAATTAGTGACGTCACTCGAGCACCTCCGGGCAACGTGACTACCTGCAATTAAACTTTATTGCGTCGCTTTATGAGAGCCGTTTCGCTTTTAGAAAAAGTCCTCCCCGCTGCCATTAGACAGGTAAAAGGCGCTTATAACAGTTTTATGATCTGCTCTTATTCGGCGTTATTATGCACAATCTTTAACCTTTCACACTTTTCGAAACGCCAATAGTACAAGATAGAAACCAGCTGCTCCTTGAGGTATGGGAAGTCGAATAAAAATCGCAAATAACTGGAAAATCTGCTTGGTTGGCAATTTTTCTCAGATTTATTGAAGTTGCTATCGCGCCAATTACTTTTACGGTTTCGACGTGTTGACATTCGTACTCAGCATCCCTGAAAATATGAGGAAAGTGTTGGAACAAAAATGAAAAAATTTTGTAGGGCGATGCAGAGCAATAAAAGCAAAAACAAATGTCAAAATTTGGGAAAAAATCAAATTTCGCTATGTTCCCGGAATCTCAGAAGTTCGGGTTGTTGGAGTTCATATTCAGCAAAATTAAAATCATAAAAATGGCTCGCAATAATAGAGGCAAAAATGATTGGGTTCAGTGGAACCTGAAAACCAAGGAATTTTGAAATTCGGATCTTTGAGCAGATTAGGATCGAAACTAGGATTCAGCACACCTGAAACATGGAGATCACTCATGGAACTTAATAAACTATGGTTTTCTTGAAACTACCCTTTCTGTAGATCTGCTTCCTGGACTGTTAAGCATCTCCTACAATTAATGAAGTATTGAGCTGAAAAAAAAACTGAAATTCTTCTTTTTCTCTTCACTATTAACAGAAATCCACAACATTTTTAATTATTGAGGGAGCATTTATTTGTTGGAAATTAGTTTATTAATGAATTGAAGCGAAAACCAATTTACTTTGTCAACGCGAGAGCGCTCAAAAATCAGTAGAATAAATTTAAAAAAAAATTTTGGACCCAAATCGTGCGGTTGTTTAGGCCTTGTTAAAACAGGTGCCTATTTCGAGAAGGAATCCACCGGTACGGGACGGAACTGCAGATTGTGCCCATGTCAGGTACCGTTGCTGACTCAGCTGAAAATCGTAAAATGTCCAAGGATCCGTCCAAGGCACCTAATGGTACCCGGTGAGATCCAAACGAGGCTCGAATCCGAAAAGATTACGGCCCTTTTTGCCTTCGAACGAGACCGAGGTAGTTAGCTGGCGAGGAATTTCGACGGCGGTTTTCTCTTTGGGAAATACCCCCCCCCCCCAGGTGGCACCCCAGATGGACATCTGAGATTGGGGACAGTTGAAAATGCGGATGGAAACCGACGAAATTCGTATAAACTGGCATTATCGTATCAGGCGTGTGAAATCATCTGAGGATGTGTCCACAGAACTAAGTAAATTATACAATTTTTTCAAAAAAAAAAATTGACTTGACTGCAGCAGGTCACGTCCAGGACAACTTACCTAGTTGAAACATAGTTTTCCTTGATGGTAATGTATGTTGATGACTACGACTTATGTGTTAAGAATCCTCAAAAACCGTCCCCAAATATAGTAGGTAACTAAAGAAACTTGTCAACGTTAAAAAATTGCCATTCTTCAAAAATATTTTAAAAACTAAAAACATTCCTCTTAAAAAATTTTTATAGCTAAAAAAACATTAAAAACGCTCAAAAATCTAATGTTTTAGAAAAAAAATGAAAAAAAGGTTAACAACTTTACATCCCATTCCAATTACTCGGATCGCGATTTCTATTTTTGTAGTTTAATTCGAGTTTCCTGGCCAAACTCGAGATTGGGGTTTATTTTTACTCGAAATTCCAACTCTTCAATTTTCGAGCTGCCTATAACGACTCAATTCTCCTACTGTTGGAGCGAAGTGAGAAAATCACAGTGGGCGGAGATAAGTCGATAACTCAACCGTTGGCCACTTGATGAGAGGAACGTCGAACTGGGCCAAGGAGCTTGGATACTGACAAGTACTGATTGGAAGTATCGCGACTCAAAATTGGGTACTGTGCGCTACCGGAGTCGGAATACTTGTCGGCCGTGTAAAAACCTTCGATTTTCCTTGACCTATACGAATTCAATTTTTATCGAACCGAATCATATTATTTGCTACCTTATTAGAGATCAAAACAGAGGCTCTGCCCTTCAAAAATTCCGGATCTGGCTTATTTCCTTCGCAAACATCGAAAAACCACGATATTTTTGCCTTTTTTTCGGTTTTTCACCTGTAGCTCCGTCCCATTGCGTTTTTCGGCCTTAACGACTATAAGATAACTTGTAGAGCAATAAATTTCTCACAAAATCGATTTCATGAATTTTATTTGTAGGAGCAATAGTTTCAGAGCTACGGGCCCGCGAAAAAGGGCAAGCCACGATATTTTTGCACTTTTTTCGGTTTTTCGCGCGCAGCTCCTTCCCATTGCGTTTTTCGGCCTTTACGACTATGAGATAACTTGTAGAGCAATAAATTTCTCACAAAATCGATTCTATGAATTTTGTTTGTAGGAGCAATAGTTCCAGAGCTACGGGCCCGCGAAAAAGGGCAAACCACGATATTTTTGCACTTTTTTCGGTTTTTCACCTGTAGCTCCGTCCCATAGCGTTTTTCGGCCTTTACGACTATGAGATAACTTGTAGAGCAATGAATTTCTCACAAAATCGTTTCTATGAATTTTGTTTGTAGGAGCAATAGTTTCGGAGCTACGGACCCTCAAAAAAGGGCAAACATTTCCCAAAATTTTGACATTTCAACCTTCTCTCCACTTCTCGTGGTAATAACTCGGGTTAAACATCGTCTCTGCGAAAAGTGTAGAGGAAGGAAGTTGTAGAGAATTTAATCAGCTTTCCAGCAGTTTTTTCAGAATTTTGATAGGACCAACCAGAAAGAGAGAGGGTGAGTTTGAAGGGGAAAAGAAAAACGGACATTTTGAGATGATCAGTACGGTAACCATTTCTGACCATAATTTAACAATTTATGGCCCAAATGCTTCTCATCGTATTCAAGTATTCGTAATTTTCAAATTTCGATATGAGGGTTCATGTTGGCGGTTGGTAACCGGCTTGTCGTCCATCCGCCGTCCGTCCGGTCACAAATTTATGGCACCCTCAGATTGGGTAGTCCATTTTGCAACCAAAATGACGCCGTTTCAAAATTTAATTTAAAATATCGAAATTAAAAATCGTCGGTACCTACCCGCTAAAATTACAACTCTCGGTTATTTCACCGCCGTCAATTTCCCCCTTAGAAAGGAGGAAGCTCGATTTTTCAAATCCGAGTAGCTTATAGAGTTTTTGAGTTATGATGCCCCTTATTGAAGATGGCAGCCGAGTTAAAAAAGTGAGGTGTCGAAGGAGCGGCTATGAAGGACGGCCGGAGATCAATCAGCTACCGAGACGATGTTCTCGAGAATGTTGAAAACGTCTGCCCCGAGGTTCAACATTTTTTTTGCCGCTAGTCGAACAGTGGTAATTTTTAGGAACAACTTACTAAATCGGTGCCTCCCGGCTTCGAGCGAAAAGGAATTTGGCAAAAATTTGTCTGATACATAAAAAAATCATTTTTTCAAGATTTCAAAAAAAAAATTTTTTTCAAGATTTCAAGAAAAAAATCATTTTTTTCAAGATTTCTAAAGAATCATTTTTTCAAGATTTCAAAAAAAAACAATTTTTTCGAGATTTAAAAAAAAATCATTTTTTTCAAGATTTCAAAAAAAAAATTATTTTTTTCAAGATTTCTAAAAAATCATTTTTTCAAGATTTCAAAAAAAATTATTTTTTCGAGATTTCAAAAAAAATCATTTTTTTCAAGATTTCACAAAAAAAAAAAATTTTCAAGATTTTCACAATAATTATTTTTTTTTTAGTTTTCAAAAAAAAAATGTTTTAATGAAAAAATATTTTTAATGTTTGTTCAAAAATATGTTCGTTTATTTCACAAGTTTTCTCAAACGTTTTCAGATTTAAAAAAAAAATTTTTTTTATTAAAAAAATTCAATGGAAGAATATTTTTGGCAAATTTTTTGGAATGAATATTTTTAATGTTTGTTCAAAAATATGTTCGTTTATTTCACGAGTTTTCTCAAACGTTTTCAGATTTCAAAAAAAAATAATAATAATTTTGTTAAGATTTCAAAAAAAATGCTTTAGTAAAAAAATATTTTTAGCAAATTTCGTGGAATATTTTTAATGTTTGTTCACGAGTTTTCTCACACAATTGGAGTTTTCGTGAACCAAATTCTTCAAAAAACTATTTTTCATACAGACAGACCTGAAAATGGTTCGGTCTGACCTATCTGAAACGTCACAATATTATTAACTGCTTAATCCCTGTATTGTTACTTGATATGAGCCTGAACTTTTAATTTTCAGTCAATTAAAGTTGCATATCAAAGGGGTAAAATGTCAATTTCAATGCAGTGGGCCTTGATATGAGCAGCCTACTTTTTCCAAGCTCCCATAGAGAAGTTCAATTATTTCTAACCAATCACTCCACTTGTCTCGAGAGCGACTGACTCCCGCGTGATTAATAGCTACACAAACCTCCAAGGATTTCTCGTCCTTGAGTGCATCAGAAACTAACGGACGCGTCGAACGGTGAATTAAAATCCAATTTTGAATTTCCAGCTGGATTTTCAAAAGCGCGATCAACATATTTTACCCTTGAAAACTCATTTTACCCATGTGAAGTTTTTATTGGGCTAAAATTAATCTTGGTGTTGCATCAAGACTTGGTTGTGCTCAACAACTGTTTATTTTCGGAACTTAACTTCAATAATTGAAATTTAAAAAAAATAAGTAGATCAGTGGCATGCGCAGATTAGTTTTCGCTATGTCCGAAGAACTCTGCAAATTTTGCACAGGGGTTCATTTTTCGATTGCTAAGACAAACTTCACGATATATCGGTACTCCTTAAACTCAGAATTTAGTTGTTATTATTCTATAATTTCAGTATAAATTTGTATTTTAGAGGGGGATTTAGAGAAACGTTTTTTCAACCCGGCAAAAAATAATCATCCTCTTTGCTTGATAAATACTTACCTATCTATCTTTTCAACGCAGCAGATCGTTTAATTCCGTTAAATTCACCATTTAATCTATTCTTAATCACCTTCATTATTAACTGAATAATAATAATTATTAAATTCTCTGAATAATGAATGAAATTAAAAATGCCTCAGAACCATTGTTAAAGCCTGACTCGCTTTCATGTTGCCAAGCGCAACTGGTCGTAGTGTGAGTGCGTCACCTTGTTGGTGTAATAGGCTAGTGGTCGTAAGTAGATCAATCAACCGTATCTAAGAGCCGAGGCCAAATTCTCAAGTTTTTCCAATTTTTGTTTTGCTGATTTGTGTAATGCGACCAAATTCTTTAAATTGAAGATATCGGGAGGACAGAAGTTTTTGTGGGGATTCCAACGAGTGGAAAACGATTTTTGTGGCTCTAGTCGTTTTTGAGTTATTCAGAATTGTAGAAATTTTAAAAAACTCAAAAATGTCTCACTAAAACTGCAATAACTCCTAAACGGTTATAGCTACCGGTGTGGCGATGGTCTCATTCGATTCAGCATAGAAAAATCTATAGAAAATGATGCCTCACATGCCTATGTTGCTTTTTTCCTGAAAAGCACGAATTTTCTCTCACTTCAACAGCTGTTTTACTGGCCTTAAAATTAAGGTAGGGTTCTGCCGAGACGTTAGGACCAACTAGATACGGAACTTGATTTTTGGTAAAAATTTCAAAATTTTTCGATAACTCCTTCCCCCTGAAAAACCCCGGACGGCGTACGGCGGACGGACAAAAAATTTTTATTGCAGATTTGGATTCTACACCCCTTGAAACGTAAACCAACAAATTTTCAGGGGGTGTTAAAATTTTTTTTTTCCTGACCGATTACAAAGGTTCATTTCTTAAGAAAAATGAACCAAAATTATATTTTATTTTATTAGTTCCTAATGGACAAAATCGTGGAATAAAAAAATACGTAGGTACAAAATCGAAGGCTCAAAAAACAAATTTCTCCCATTTTTACTGAGAAGGTTTTTTGAACAAGCTTCTGCGGGTCGGTCTGTTTAAAATAGAAATGATGTTTTAGGGACCGATTCGGAACTTCTTCATTTTGTTCATCATTTCACGAATAATCCCCCCTCAAGTAAATGGAAGTATTGTAATCGTCCTACAATCAAAAATCGGATCGGAGCTTCAGAAAAAAACGTTCACTTTACTTCCAATATATTAGAACTTTTAGTATTTTCTAATTTTTATCTGGTCACAAAAATGATTCTATTTATGCGTCCCTGGTCTTGAGATCTTTGTTTTACCTTGCAAAGTACGTGGACAGTTTTTAAATTCTGGTAACTCAACGTAGGTATTTTGATTTTAGGCGGGTTTAACATTTTCATACTTGGTATGATTTCGACTTTTTTTATCATTGTGGCCTCCAAAGTAGTCAAAATCAAATGGCTTTTTTTCAAACATTTGCGTATCAAAATATTGAAGTATCATGTGCTATCTGTGCTCCACTGGTTTTTCAGAAAATCAGGAAAATACCTTTATATTATGGAAAGCACTTTAGGAAAGCAACAATTGGTTACTAACCAAATTCAGAAATAAGTGGGCTGGTTTAAAGAAAAAGCTCCAATAAAAATCATAATAGTTGATGTAGTCGGGGACTTGGGTTCGTAGGGGGAGGGGATGAGAAAGAATTATTAACATTTCGTATCCCGACCGATCGTTATATTAATGGGGGATGGTCTACGCTTCTCGAACTGAAATCCGTCGGTGTAACGAGGGAAAATAAAATCGAAGAAGAAGAAGGAGTAGAAATTAATGAGAAAAATTGACGCAGTGGCGCCATGTCTGGCCTTCCTTACCCCATATGGGCACGATCGGTCTACGATGTACGGCAAGTTACCTTGTAACTAAACGGGTATGGGGAAAAAATGTCGAATATTCGAATTTCCGTTCGAATAGTTTAACGGGTCTCTCGAAACCATGGCGAAAATCGAGTGTGGACAATTTGGTGAAAGATACAGAAAATAGCGACGTAGAAGTAAATAGATAATTTCACGGCCGATTTCACTATTTTCGCCGCGTCTTGTTCGAACCGTGTCCTCTCGGATTTCTCTTCGGACGTTGAACAAACGACAAATATCGTTCGCCTTCTGTAACACGGAAAAGTGAAAAACCGACGGTTCCCTTGTTACGCATGATGTTGTACAATATGCATGATGAAAAAAGCGAAGATTTCCCGTAAAAAACCGGGAAATATCGGGTAAAAACTCCCAATAACTTAATAAAATACTAAATTATAGAAATATCCGTGAACGGTAGAAAATTACCACGCCGATTGCTCGACCCCATTGTTAAAAGAAGCACTTAACAAATTTCCGTCAATAATTGATGTTGTGAAAATGGAAATTCATCTTGCTCGTCATCAATTTATTGCGCAATCTCGCCGAGATTTCCAACTGGTTTTCCGTCCGATCGACATCGGCGAGGCTACACGTCTAATTCGCCCCTGGAGACGAATTAGGCGCGATTTTAACAGCAATCAGAAGCTGTAAAAGGTGACAAACTAATCGATCAAATCGAAAAAGACGTGCGCCTAATCATCGGTGACGGCATCGAATTTGTCGTCCGGTGATTTATACCCCTCAATTCCAGAGTAATTGGGATGTCACTAATGGCGTCGCACTTATGAGCTGCCAATTTGAACCTGTCATTAGCTTCAGTAATGGTCTGCCGGGGACGTATGGGCGGTTCTCAAAAAATGCTTCAATGTAACCGTGGGTTTTGGCGGAGAGTATTTGAAAAAAATACGTTACGCTCCAAAATTGGTCATTTTTTTCATTCCCTTGAGATACCGATTTCTCATTACTGTCTCGCTTCAGTGATACTCAGCCAAGTCTGTAAAAACGTGTACGTGGGCGTGAAATCATCCCAAAGATCACTATTATTTTACCCGGCCGCAAAATAGTACCTCACAAGAGATAAGAGCACTCAGATGGCCGTTGTAATAATAATAATCTATAATAATAAAAGCAAGTGTTTGTTTGTTTGTTTGACCGAGCTCTCCAGCCAAATCTATCGCACGCAGGGACCTGGAATTTTTTACACGGAAGCACAAAGGGGCTGGCAACAAGACCTCGAAGCCCGATTTTCGATTTTTGAAAAAAAAATTTTTTTTTTAAATTTTAAAAAAGTGAAAAAAGTGAATTTAAAAAAATTAAGTTTTTAAGTTTTAAAAAAGTGAAAAAAGTGAGCTTTAAACGTGGAAAAAAGTGAATTAAGTGAAAAAAGTGACAACACGGGGGCACGGGGACAGCTATCAATTTTTTACAACTGATTGTTTTACGGGGTCCTAAAAGAAAGTGTACAATGTTTGTGCCCCCTGTGTAGCCCTTTATCTGATTTTTATCGACGGGGAATGTTGTGTGTGTGCGGGGGGGGGGATAAGAGAGAGAGATTCCTGCGCTATTCACTTATCTGCATTTTCTAATATTTTTGCACGGGCAACGCCGGGCGGGTACAGCTAGTAGATAATAAAAATGAAAAAAAAAACTAACAAAATTTAACCGGACATTTTTCTGATGTGACTACAACAATGAAGCTCTACACGTTTAGTTATCACCTATTTTCAAATAGTGAAAATAAAATTCGCACAATTTTCACGACCGATTCACCCGTTCAGCGATAACGTTGTGCTATCGTACGTTAGGAGGATTGTTTTCAAAAATCGGGAAATATGAAGTTACGAGAATTTCGACATTTCTCTGACGTTGTTTTTGGTTTGGGAGGCTACAGGGTGATTTGAAATTTTCCAAAATACCCAGTTCCTACAGCTCCAAAGCACGTGAAGCTGTGAATCGCGATTAAAGATTTTTGGAGACATCCTGACGAACGGATGGAACAATGACTAAATAAAATCCGCTGTTGAGTATCTAAAATTTAAAATTTTTTATAGGCAACTCGAATATTTTTCCGTAACTAACGTATTCAGCGGCTTGAACGACGCCGGCTTTACAGATGTCGGCCTAATCGTTGAGCAGTGTATGCCACACACAACCTTTTGTACCCGTCGGTTGAAAGTCAAGCAATCACAATCCCATCACTAGGTCATCATCGCCGGATTTCATACCTCATTTTGTCAGTTGCTTCATCTGATATGGCCCGGAGACGTATATGGTGAGGATGTCTTTACTGGATCCCAGCAGATTTCGAGGGTTATTTCGAAATATGGTTCGCACGGAAAATTCGTTAATTGTTCAATACTTGGAACGAGTGGTGCATAATAAAAGCGATTTATGGCAATTACTCAAAATACCGATTTCTCATTACCACCGCTTCAAAGTCGATGAGGGATATTTTGTCATAATTTCCCATCAATGCGAAGGGGAACTGGTAGGCCTGGAAGAGACATTAGCACGCCCTCTAGCTTTATCTCTTATCAGCTGTATTTTCGTGCCTTTGCAGTTTTTTCCAGGACATTTCGATGCCTAAAAAACATCGGATAAAATACATCGACGTTTCGGTACATCGATGATTTTATGGAAGGGGAACAAAAGAGCTGAAATTCTTTGGAAATTTGCTAGAAGAAATAATTTTGAACTATTTGAATAAATTTCATTGCAGAACAGAGAGAATTAGGTAAATAGAATGTATTTTTATATTTTGAGGATAATAAACTACCGAGTCAGCAAAAAACAGTAATTTATAAAACTAGAAAAAAATTATTGTGTACCAATAAACTCAGTTAGGTATCGACCAAGAAATGATTTTTACCAACGACCAAAAAAAAAATCGACGTCTGGTAAAAACATTGAGCAGTAAACAACGATGTGAAAAACATCGATTAAAAAATCGATGTTATGGAGACATTGATACCAATCCCTACTTATAAGGGGAATGAGAATGCAGTGTTGCCAAGTTGGGGGTTTTTTCCCAAATTTGGGATTTTTTTCCTTCGCCAGAGGGGGTTTTCCAGGGGAGACATTTTTTAGGGGTTTTGTGGAAGTCTGGGGGACTAGGAAAAAGTTTAAAAATGAAGAAATCACAGCTGAGTACAGTAGATAAGACTGCCACTGCACAGCTAACTGAATCGAGAGATCGGTAATCAAATAAAGGCCATTTTGAATTAGGATGTACGTCTACCAACTTGCGGGTAGGTAAATACCTAATTTGTATTGCCGTTTTAGTTCATAGTTTTAGGTGCTATTAAAAATTGCAGTTGTATAATATGGAGTTAGGTATGTTTCATGTGAAATGGTATATTTTTAAATCGTCCTCAACTTTTGGGATTTTCGGGGATTTTTTCACATTTGGGTTTTTTTTGACGTTGTCTCAGGGATTTTTGACGGCCGCTCCTCGGCAACACTGTAAGAATGGTGACGATTCAGGCTCGTGCGCGTGTTACTTTATATAATTTTCATTACCGCCGATGTGTAGTTCTCTAGAAACATTTATATATTTAGTTTCTATTATATGAAATCTCTCCCACCATCTTCGCCTCTTCGCCGGATCCCCGATCGGTGAAAACGAGACTCTCGAATCGCTGCTAGGTGGCCCCCGTTTCGGCGTTAAACTGTCGTAAAAAGTTTGATGCGCCAATAAAACGCGGCCTTTCGGATTGGACGGTTTGTTCTTGCTGTACAAACAGTAGCGGCCCTGGAAAGTGCTGGTCTTAAACCTCGTTCCCACTGACCGTTTTCCAGTCGCTCCGGGCAGGTCATATCCCCGTGCCAGTTGGGACGTCTTATTCTCTCGAAGGTTGATATTTCGAGAGCGATGACGTCGCTGGCTCTTTCGTCGAAATCGGCCTAGCGGTTCGGAGACAATTGGCCCCGATTATCGACCATTCTGAAATTCGCAGGTTTTGAGTTGCGACACCATTCCTTGATTTCGTTTTCACTGAATTTTCATGCGAGAATTGCCGGTCAGGGGAAAATAATGCGAAAGAATTATTGAAATATCAAAATTTCTTGAGCGGTGGTGACATAATATGTCACGATGTATAATAAACATCGTGACATATTATGACGACGCTATATATAATATATTATTCATATCATATTAGGACGACTCAGGTTCGCGGGTTTCGCGAGACATTTTTCCTTTTATTGACCAAAGTATATTTTAAAAAGTAAAAATTCAAACACTCCAAGTCAGAAGCTGTCCCGGAGAATAACCGTTGCCAAGAAAGATGCGTATATCTTCTTTACTGGTTGAAAAATCGAAAATTTCCCTCGTGACATGTTGACTAATGGGGCCGTTTGTGGCGAATGAGGGTCGCTAATAAATGGGGACGCAGTGGGGCGCGAAAAGAGGACAAAATGGCGTCGCCGTGAGTGATTGGCTTTCATTAGTCGGCCGACGGACGAATCACGAGGTCGTTAAGCGGCGATAACAAGACGAATAATTGGCCGCCCGTATGACGTTGGACAAGTTTGGATCGGGATTGCAAAACGCCAATCGTGCGCTGTATGTTCGAAGAAATGGGCGAGATTTCGGAAATCGGTGGCAGATGGTCGGGCCGAAGATGTGGAATTTTCAGGTGGTGAAACTTTTATCTGAATGCGTTGCCATTTTTTTCAAGCACGCAGGTGCTTCATATACCCGTTATTAAATAACATCAACAAATATTGTTGAAAAAGCGGATATCCAGCAGCGTATTTTGATTGAATTTTGAGCTTTCGCAAAATAGGTAATTCAGCAGGTGATTTTAGGTTCGGTAACCCCTAGGAGAACCGTAATCGGCCAATAACCTCCCAGATTCCCATTCCCTACACCTTCATCCCATACAACCACATTAACTCATTTTCTACGACTACATTCCCTAAAACCTCCTTCTCTCCTCCTTCTCTACGACCACATTCCCTACAAATTAATTCCCTAGAATCTCATTATTTACCCCATCATTCCTAAAGAACTCCTTCCCTACGACATCATTCACTACGGCTTCATTCCGAAAAACGTCATTCTCTACAACCGCATTCCCTACAACCTCATTCCGGACGACTCCATTTCCCATGACACTTCTCGCAAACTCATTCCCTACGATATCATTCTCTACGTCTTCATTCTCTACATTCTCATTCCCTACAACCTCATTCTCAACATTCTCATTCCTCACCACCCATTCTCTAAAACCACATTCCCAACAACCTCATTCTCTACATTCTCATTCCCTGCAACCTCATTCTCTACATTCTCATTCCCTACAACCTCATTCTCTACATTCTCATTCCTCACTACCCCATTCTCTGAAACCACATTCCCTACAACCTCATTCTCTACATTCTCATTCCCTACAACCTCATTCTCAAAATTCTCATTCCTCACTACCCCATTCTCTAAAACCACATTCCCTACAACCTCATTCTTTACATTCTCATTCCCTACAACCTCATTCTCTACATTCTCATTCCTCACCACCCCATTCTCTAAAACCACATTCCCAACAACCGCATTCTCTACATTCTCATTCCCTACAACCTCATTCTCTACATTCTCATTCCTCACCACCCCATTCTCTAAAACCACATTCCCTACAACCTCATTCTTTACATTCTCATTCCTCACCACCCCATTCTCTAAAACCACATTCCCTACAACCTCATTCTCTACATTCTCATTCCTCACTACCCCATTCTCTAAAACCACATTCCCTACAACCTCATTCTCTACATTCTCATTCCCTACAACCTCATTCTCAAAATTCTCATTCCTCACTACCCCATTCTCTAAAACCACATTCCCTACAACCTCATTCTTTACATTCTCATTCCCTACAACCTCATTCTCTACATTCTCATTCCTCACCACCCCATTCTCTAAAACCACATTCCCAACAACCGCATTCTCTACATTCTCATTCCCTACAACCTCATTCTCTACATTCTCATTCCTCACCACCCCATTCTCTAAAACCACATTCCCTACAACCTCATTCTTTACATTCTCATTCCTCACCACCCCATTCTCTAAAACCACATTCCCTACAACCTCATTCTTTACATTCTCATTCCCTACATTCTCATTCCCTACATTCTCATTCCCAACAACCGCATTCTCTACATTCTCATTCCCTACAACCTCATTCTCTACATTCTCATTCCTCACCACCCCATTCTCTAAAACCACATTCCCTACAACCTCATTCTTTACATTCTCATTCCTCACCACCCCATTCTCTAAAACCACATTCCCTACAACCTCATTCTTTACATTCTCATTCCTCACCACCCCATTCTCTAAAACCACATTCCCTACAACCTCATTCTTTACATTCTCATTCCCTACATTCTCATTCCCTACATTCTCATTCTCAACATTCTCATTCCCTACAACCTCATTCTCTACATTCTCATTCCTCACCACCCCATTCTCTAAAACCACATTCCCTACAACCTCATTCTTTACATTCTCATTCCTCACCACCCCATTCTCTAAAACCACATTCCCTACAACCGCATTCTCTACATTCTCATTCCCTACAACCTCATTCTCTACATTCTCATTCCTCACCACCCCATTCTCTAAAACCACATTCCCTACAACCTCATTCTCTACATTCTCATTCCTCACCACCCCATTCTCTAAAACCACATTCCCTACAACCTCATTCTTTACATTCTCATTCCTCACCACCCCATTCTCTAAAACCACATTCCCTACAACCTCATTCTTTACATTCTCATTCCCTACATTCTCATTCCCTACATTCTCATTCCCTACATTCTCATTCTCAACATTCTCATTCCCAACAACCGCATTCTCTACATTCTCATTCCCTACAACCTCATTCTCTACATTCTCATTCCTCACCACCCCATTCTCTAAAACCACATTCCCTACAACCTCATTCTTTACATTCTCATTCCTCACCACCCCATTCTCTAAAACCACATTCCCTACAACCTCATTCTTTACATTCTCATTCCCTACATTCTCATTCCCTACATTCTCATTCTCTACATTCTCATTCCCCAACTCCCTTCTTGACTACCACCTCATTTCTACAATCGCATACCCTACTACCTCTTCTACCTCCTGTAGTTCACAATTTGACAAACCCTCTCATTTGTAGGGAATGTTACAGACAAGATACCAGGTTCCCGAGAGAAAAATGCAATAATTTTCGTTTCTTGTAGGAAATGCCTAAACCTAATTCTGAAAAGCTCCAAATATTATTCCGCTATGTAAACTCGCCGCAATTCGATTCTAGGCAGGTCTCAAATAGAGAAAGAGCGTTTTCTTCATTTTTTCATCCTCGTGTACCGAAAGAGAGACTTTTTTCGGCCGTAAACGATTATTTTGCAAATATTTTAATCGCCTAGTACAAGGTGCGATCCTGAGGCCCCTTGAACCGCAAGCGGATGTCTGACCACGAGACTACCAGGCGACCGTCTGTCGAATTATTATTTTCCCGAGGGTTTGAATTGGATTCTCAGTGTTGGTTTTTCTGCGGACTCAACTTTCCATGTTGTCACACTTGTAGGCCCCAAATCGCTCAAATAATGTACCGAATCGCATTTTACGTACCTAGGTGCCGAACAAATCGTGGTATTCTGCGTTATCCGCGCACCGCTCGGTCAAAGTAGCGATCGCGATATTTTGAAAAATTAAAATTTAAAAAAAATATTGCTACGGAAAATATTTTCCGACGGTGGAGACAAGGAAAGCGGCGCGTTGGGACTTGGCTGGATTCACCTCCGACCCTCGAGCTCTCGGAGGCTGTCTTAAAGCGCCGGACTATTAAAATCCGCCTTGGAAGGCCCTCATCTTGGCTTTTCTAAGTAGCCAATAAAAGTTAGTCGATACCCGAAGCTCACACTCGTATAACAGAGCGGAACCTACCGGGCGAGGTTATAATAGTCTCGTGTAACAGTAGGCCGGTCTCGCCTGGTCTCAAAGTGAAATCCCATACCGTTCCCTCAGCTATGCTATTTTACTAACTATTTTTAAGAGCTCGACGCACCGAGAGGCAAAGGCATTGATTTCGAAGCGTCGAATAACTTTCCATAAGGTTCGCCGAGGGATTCTAAAAGCCAGAAAGGCATTTTCGCCTGATGATCCCCAGGCACGATAGTTTCTCCGTGGGCCTCGAGCGAATTTTACGGCATCCATAAAATGGGCTTTAATAAACGTCCGAGTTTATTCGGCCGCCGATAAATTAGCCGAGATTCAATAACCACGTAATGAAAATTTCTCAAGGAGCTGCACGACCGTAATGTACGGCATGACGAGGGGCTGACACTTTTCGTCATTTCGCCGGCCGATTTTACCGTTCGGAAATTACCATTGTCCTGTCCTACATTCAAAATATTCTTGGGGAAATGGTGAATGTTTTCTCCACTATTGAGAACCTCAGTTGTTTTCAATAGTTTATCTGTCGATAGTTAACTTAAGATAATAATCTTCTGTGGAGAAAAGCCATTTTCCCTCGTTTCTTCCCTCAAAATTATTTTTCCTCTTTTTTTCCCTCAGAAAGGCCGTTTTCCCTCGAAAAGGGAAATTTCCCTCCCTATTATAATAGGTGTCACGAAAGCGCGGCCAAAGGGCTAATCTGCTATCTTTTTCTCATGCAGATTGGCCCCTCGGTCGCTCTCAGTGTTTCAACATTGAGGGAAATTTCCCTTTTCGAGGGAAAACGGCCTTTCTGAGGGAAAAAAAGAGGAAAAATAATTTCGAGGGAAGAAACGAGGGAGAATGGCTTTTCTCCACAGAAATGCTTAATTTCATTTCTGGATGAATCAAGCCAGTGTTCAGCCGTTCCCTAGACTTTTTTGCTACCTACCCAGCTACTACAGACTGTAGGACACCGAGAACAAGGATAGGTAAACCATCTGAGAAGCTGAAGAAGAAGAAGATGTACATGTTGATGTGCTTCTTTTTGTTGATCTCCGTTCTCCGTTTCCCGTTGCGTGATTTATGATAATTTTCATCAAAAAAAGCGAAAAAAAATCCCGGTCGATTTTGCCGCACGTCGGAATTTCGTGACGACCCAAATTTCTTCGAAAATTCGCTAAAACGTTAGAAAAAATTGCTATTGACTCAGTGAACGAGCAGGAAAAAATTCGTTTCTCGAGGGAAATCGTTGTGGAAAACGATAGAAGTTTGGAGGAAAAAAAAAGGGAATTTTGCTCGAACTTGAGGGAAATAGGTTGCGGTCGTGTGGAAACACTGGTCGCTCAGGTGTCTTTTTGTTGGCATTCGAATTGAAAATTTCGAAAAAAAAATTTTAAATTGAAAAATGCGCGTATTTAATCGTATTCCCCATGATTTACGTTAATTTCGTTCTTCGGAGACCTTCGCCACCCCTGGGAAAACCCTTCGAGACAGAAATTCGACGTCGGGCGGGTATTTTATTGAAATTCCGAAACCCGATCGCTGTTATCATAGGACCGAGTGGCCTTTCGACTTCTCGCGATCGCTTTTGAAGGGCCAACCTGCACTGACAGGCGTTGGAGGGTCCGAAGACGGATTGACATAAGAGTCAACATTCGACGAGAGAAGCTCAACTTTTTCTCCGGCCTGCAGGACAAATAATAAATCTCGATTTATAAAGAACTCGCCTTTTGTACTTCCTGCGATGAAGACGGAGGTCCTACTGTAAATATTGACTCTGCCCGAAAGGCACGTATTGGTGCTGGGAGATTTTTTAATCAATTCACAACCACGGGTTCCTCATTTCCAATTCTGAACAGCCGGAAGCGGAATGCGCAGTTTGGGGAGAAATTCGCGCAATCCGCTTTTCAGGAGTTTCAACATTGCTGATAGGTAATTCCTGAAAAGGTAGTCGAGGCGTTCAGAGCCGTAAATTTGAAGTAAAAGCTCAGCGAGTTTGCTGAATAAGCGCAATACTTCCATATTTTGTAACGTAAAAGTTTGGTACAATTTGATCATATTTTGACTGCTTTTGTGAGCGTTTAGGTCAAAAATTTCGAAAAAACCCCTATGCCAATTTCAAAACTTGCCTAAAATGAAAGTACGCAAAGTTTTCGAAATATAAAAAATATCCTGATAATCTGCGAAGAAAAACAAAGATTTTAAAACCAAGAACGCTCGAATCGGCTGATTTTTGTGACCGGAAAAAAATAAAATTGAAAAAATTGAAAATGTAATTATAATATATATTTGATATTATCAAAATATATCGGAAGTACTGTGAGTTACTCAAATTCCGATTAAACAGAGTGTTAGGTCTTGCCGAGAAAAACATTTCAGTTTCAGAAATTTGAAAAAAGGTCGAGAATTGAGCGAGCTATGTCCATTTTTGTGAATTTTTTACTCAATTTTACGATTTTTTACTACTTTTGAGTTTGTTGAGGTCAAAAATATCAAAAAACTCACTATACATATTTTAAAAACTTGCCTAAAATCAAAACACGCCTAGTTGTCGAATTATAAAAAATATTCACGTATTCTGCCAGGTAAAACAAAGATTTTGAGATCAAAAACGCTCAAAACGGTTCATTTCTGTGACGAGGAGAAAATAAGGTAGAAATCAGTAAAAGTGCTAATATGCTGTAATATCCGAACCGAAACTCAAAGTGAAACTAAAGCTGTTGGGCATGGTAGTTCAAACTGAATGTTTAACAAAAACTAGTAGTAAATCTCACGCTAAAAGTGGAAGTGAAACTGAAACTGAATTTGGAGTGTTTTAATGTGAAAGTGAAGTCGAATTTGGAACTGAAGTTCAAATCGACACTTGACACTCTCACTTCAAGTTTAAATTGAAACTCAAATCTGAATATTTTTTCCCGTTTCACTTTTGTTCAGTTGTGCTGTGCCGAATTTACTCTCACTTTTTATTTAAATTCAAAATTTAAATTTCTCTTTCAGTTTTACTTTCACTCATAATTTGAGGTTCACTTTTAGTTTATATTTTCAGTTTCACGTTTAATTTCAATGTCAGGTTGAGTTTTATTTATATTTTTACTCCCATTAATTTTCACTTATACATTCACTTTGAGTTTTGCTTTTATTTTCATTTCCAGATTGAAATTCTATTTTTCGGTTTTTCTGTTTCTACTTCGAGTTTCACTCTGAGTTTCCATTTTATTTTCAGCTTGAGTTTCACTTCCAGTTTCCCTGGTTTTGACTTCAAATTCACTCAGAACCATAGCTAATAATTGACAAGATTGGAAAAACTTACACTTTTCAAATCGCTTTATCTCGGAAACGGTCGGGTCTACAGAGACGGTTTTGGTCTCAAAAATTAGCATATTTATTCATCTTCAAAAACGCATTTAGTAGGTATTGTCAAAAAACTAGTCCTTCTGGGTCAAAATTGCCAAAAGCTGAAATTAAGTGGAAAATTTCACGTTTCGAAGGCTCGGGGTCACAAACTTGTTTTGGACAAGATTGTGTATCTAATTTTTTTAAATAGGTACCTACCTGATTTTCGTGAAAAAATATCGTCGACCCGTGGCTGCGAGTTTTCTCGGATTTTTACCAGCAGAAGTACCCGATAATGTTTCCGTTGTTTGGCTCAGCCAGGCCATTAGCTTCTTCGCTTTAACGACCAGGACGCTGGCAGAACAAAACGACTTCAAGTGTCGGCTTGAAGAAACGTGGCTCAGCCTAATGAAGTGTTAGAAATTGAAGAAAATCTTCATGAGCCGGTTTTGAAAAGGTGGCGCATTTCTTCCGAACCGGACGAAACCGACGGGACCGTTGAAGAAATTTTGTTGATTTTATACAAATGTAAAATAGATGGCTTGAAAACAAAATTTGAAAAACCGAAAAACTGAAAATTTGAAAAAATCCGAAGATTTTCCAATGATAATCTATCGTTTAAAGTGGGTAATTCACGTGCAATGTCGTGACTTTGAAAAAGAAAAAAAATCCTCTATAAGTTCGCTTAAAAATTGATAGATGTCCTGATGTTAATTTAAATAGATTGTTCCAAAAATTTAAATCAATCGACTTTTTATCAAGGGTTTCAATTTTTTTCAGAAATTTGGTTTTTGTTAATGGATTATAATCTTTTTCATAATGCCATAAATTACAATGCCATCAATGGCAAGTGTTAAGAACGCAGGGGTTCCGGTTAAAATTCATCAGTCGAGCTCTTCGGATAATTTTGCGAATTTTTTGAAAATTTTCAAGATGCCGCGCAATTGGAACTCAAAATTTCGCATCAAAACAATTGATATTACTAATGGAACGGATAAATTATTGGGTCAATTTCTAAATCAAAAGAAGAATTTCACGAATTTCCATTTTTTTTGTAGTTTGGTTTGTTGCATTTTTGTCGTGGGAAATTTTTTCTCGAACTTTTTGCCTTTTTAACAATAATCGTTGGTACCTATTCACCTACCTCACATATGGTTTTCATGTTCCAGGGAAGGGTGGGCTATTCGAGAGCGGTGAGCATGGAACAGCGATGGCAGGATCTCGCCTCGCTCCTCAGCCTGCCCCCGGAGCAGGCGTATGGCCACCACCACGGGCACCACGGCCACCCCCATCCCCTGGGCTCCTCACTGTCTCACACGGCTCACCACCATTCGTCGTTGGCGGGCACGCCGCCCGCTCACCACCTCCACCCGGGCTACCATCCACCGCACCCGGCGGCGGCAACGGCGGCCCCCCTGGAACTTCCGGCTGTCGTCGCCAAGAGCGCCGCCGTGCCCTCGCCCAACCCCCACCACTACCACCCCTCGTCTGCCATGAGTGAGTAACAATTTTTAATAAATTCGAAAATTTAAATTTTTGAAAAAATGTTGAAAAACACATTAAAGCCCCAAAAAAGGCGAAGAAATTACAGCAAAATTTAAATTACGAGAAAATCAAAAATTGATTAAATTTAAAAAAAACTAAAATTGTTTTTGTCAATTACTTGTATGGATCGATGGATACCTACAAAATTGAGAAAACCCCCACAAAAAATAGAAAAACCTGAATACCTATAAAATTTGGCTGAAACCTTAAAATCAAAATAATATTTTATTGATCATATTATGATGTTACATTTAATGTAAGTCCTACTTTTGGACAGAATGTGATAATAAATAGTGGGAATTTTGAAGTTTTTTATTTTTTTGAGTTTTCTCAATTTTGTAGGTATTTATTAATTTATACGTAATTTCCTTTTTGTCAATTTTAATTTTTCTTAAATTTAATTTATTTTAGTTTTTCTTAATTTATTTTTATTTCTAGTAGGTACAAATTTTGTACTAGATCGAATGAAATTGATATCAATTTCAGTACTGCGAAAAGTCGCAATAAATCAATAGTATACTATAATAATAATTATTAATGGCTGAATTATAATTAAGAATAAATCTTACCAAAATTATCGATGTAATGTAAAAATAGCGATTTATAAATTGTTATATATTTATCGAAACCAAACATCGATAATCTTTGTTGAATATCGTTACAATAATTCGAATTAAGAATGGAATAATCCATCCAATATTAATATCGAATTAATAATCGAATAATCGATCTAATATTAATATCGAATTATAATTAATAATCGATATTACAATTAATGATGGAATAATCGATTAATAATGGTATAATCGAATTAATAATGGAATAACCGATTCAATAATCGATTAATAATGGAATAATCGAATTAATAATGGAATAATCGATTCAATAATCGATTAATAATGGAATAATCGATCCAATAATCGATTAATAATGGAATAATCGACTTAATTATGGAATAATCGATCCAATATTAATATCGAATTATCGATTTAGTATAATTATCGAATTATATTTAATAATCGATATTACAATTCATAGCAGAATCACAATCAAACCATACTTAATAATCAGATAATCAAATCATAATTCGTTAATAATATACCTAATCGATGTATTGAAGCAAAATATCGATATTGTTGTATCGATAATTAGCGATTTTTAATCGATTTTTATTCATTTCTTGCAGGCAGTTCGAACAACGTCGGTTCCGCTGTCGCCTCCTCGATGAATCTGATGACGAATTCTAGCGAACCGATGGGGGGCGAAGCCCCTCCGACGTCCGGTTTCAAAATTGAAAATCCTCACGACATGCTCTACTACCAGGTTAGAGGTTTTTCAAAAAATTAAAATCGCTCGAAAAATGAAAACAAATTTAAGACGAATTACTTTTTGAAACAAAAGTTTTCCAAAATGAAAATTTCAAATTTTTTCTATTTGAAAAAATTGAAGTGTTTCCCCAATAATTTGCGTTTTTGATGAGATTATTTCTAGTGTTTTTAAAATTTTTACACATTTTTAATCGACGTTTTACAGCAGCAAAACGGCAGCAACGTCGGCGCCGACGTACCGCAAAACAGTACCGAGGGTTTTCTCACGTCGATTTTGAACGACGAGGATCTCCAGCTGATGGACATGGCCGTCAATGAAGGTGAGGAAAAATATTTCAAACACTCACAAATATTTTGGATCGTTTCAAAAAATTATTTGAGTATTTCTCAAATTCTATTGTATTTTGAAATTTATTTCGTCTTTTTTGGGATGAAATTTTCATTTTTCGGATCATCTAATATGCCTAATAAATGGCCTGGAAATTCATCTGCCTCCCAATTTTCACAGGCATATTCCAACGTTATTCAAGTTTTGAAATGTTGATATAATTTTTTTATTTTCAATTTTTCAATTTAATTTTTTAAACTGTAAGTTGGATTTTTTTATTTAAGTTTTACAAATTTTTCATATTTTGTATTTACTTAATGTATGTTTTTGCGCTAACTATAATATAATAGCGCCTTTTCAACTTGAACCGACTAAGTAAATTGGTTAATGACGAATTCAATTTTCAAATCCCTCTATTTTCACTATTTTTGCCGAATCATGCTCGTGTTTTTTTTTCGCTGCGTGTTGTTTTTGTCAGGCTCACACGACCCCTCCCTTGGGAAATGGTTTAATGCCCATTGTGTCCGACCTGTATGTAAATTATCACCTTCTCTGGCACCGGAGTCAATAATAACAACATGTTCATTTTTATTGGAAAAATTTATCGTTTACCCGAGTCGAACATGTAAACTGGTACGTGAAGTAACAAAAACAAAAAATAGAAACAAAATTTCGAAAATGTAAACAAAGTCGAAAATTAAAAAAATGCCTCGGGCTCTTGCGCCTGGCGCCTTAAAAATGCTCTCGGGCCTTTAGTTTTCAAAATTTATGTTTTCAGTCATTTCATTTCTTTATTCGATTACAAATTCACTACCCTACGCAAAGTATTTTTCTAAAAAAAGGTAAAAAAAAATAAAACATGGTCAATTACGTGTTTGTTGAAACTATTAAGCGACGTTGCCTTGAGTGGTAAGGTAATTTTTATTTAATTATTCTTCGTTAGTCAGTCTAGAGTCAGCAATTTTTGATGAGGTGAAAAATTGCAAAACTTCTGAAAAACTTACCTGCTTACTCAGCAAAATAGGTATCTACTATTGAAAAAATTCAAAACTATCATCTGTTTCCCTGCAGAATTTGTTAAGTTATTATTAAATGTTTAAAACCTGTAAAATGAAAATCCCAAAGAACGACAATTTTTGTTTCATTTTTCGTTCGAAAAATCCGAAATGTAATGACAAATAAAAATACTAAAAAACCCCTGTACCACGCTTATAACTTCCTAAAACCAAAAATATCAGTTTATTTGAAAAAATGGGTCTTTACCTCAACTTATCGGGACTTTGAAAATACTTACCGATCTTAGAAAAAAACTTTTTTTTTGAAAATCTAAAAAAATCCATTTACACTAAAAAATTGAAATTTCATTAATACCTTTTAATTTCTTTAAATTTTCATCGTGCGAAAAATGCCTCCTCGCCCGCCTTTCGATCCATTTCGCCAATTTTTCTCTCAATTTTCCCCGTTCGCCCGCATTGTCGGCCCGTTCGACAATGTTTTTGTCCCGTGTGGGAAAAAAACTACCGATATTCAAACGGTCCGTGCTGAGTCATTTTGTCTTGTGCCAGTCTTAGCTCATTCTGCCTTCGGTATTGATTCTTTCACTATCCTAACGTGAATTTGAGCCGTTTGAAATGGAGTTTCCCCATTTTCGAAATCGAATTTGATCAAATTCGAATTTTCTGAACGAGAAAATTGAATTTTGATTATTCCGGAAATTCGTTGAATTTAATCGAAATTTTTAGCGAGTGGAAAAGTGCGTCGGATGATTTTGCGAATTTTGGAAAAACTATTTTCGTATTTTTTAAACGATTTATTGAAAATTTAAGAGAGAACGATTCGAGAAAGTGTTCATAAAGCGTTTGATAGCTCTAAAAATCAATTTGTACGTTTTTTCAATTTTGTGGATTGTCAAAAATTGGATAAAGTGAAAAAGTGAGTATCGGTTCACCGATCGACCGATGGATGTCGTGTTGGTTCCGTGCGCGCGGCTTTTCGTGCCTTGGAGCGGTTCCTGGGTCAATGTTTTCGACCCGTGTGCCACAGGTCAGTAACTTTTAGTTCCGATCGATCAGTCGAAAATACAAAAAATTTAAAATTCTCATTTTTTTCACTTTTTTTAATTTTTTGAAAAAATTATTTTAGACAAAAAAATGTTTGACAATTTTCAATTGCCAGTTTTTTCGATTTTCCACAATTTTCTTTGAATTTTAGACAAAATATTTGTTTAGACGTTTTATAAAATCGATAATTTCGATATTTCACGCCGAAATCGAATATCAGCATGAACTTCCCCCGATTTGGTGATTTCAAATGATTCATGTTCGATGAATTGCAGGCCTTCTTTATACTATTGTCATCATGGACTATTTTCGCCATATCTTGACCGATAACGTCTAATAATCAACATTATCGGCTGTCTACCGTCGAATCGATATTTATTTTTCGCGATTGCGAAATCTGAGCTAAAAATTGAAATAGGTATTGTACAATCATTCTATTTCCGTCAAGGTTAGAAAATCAGAACTCAGATCACTCAGCCCAATTAGTACCCATGAAAAAGTGTTAAATTGTCTGATCGATATCATAGGTTTATCATTTCCAGTATTGTTCAATAGTTCAACTTTTTCATTTTTGAATTTTTCGCATTTATCTCGAAAATGGTACACATTTAGTGGATACACATCATACAACCGACGAAAGCTAATAACATTCTCTACAAATTAGGTCCCCAGCACTTTTTGTAATTTATTGACCGTTTCCGAGTTACGCGCTCCTGAAAAAGAGAATGTCCTATCAATTCCACTCTGTTCAACTTTCTAATTTTTCAATTTTTTGCATTTATCTCAAAAACGGTGCATATTTATTGGATACACATGATACAACCAATAAAAGCTGATAAAATTCTCTACAATTTTGATCTCGGACGCTTTTTTGAATTTGTTGACCGTTTTCGAGTTACGCGCTCCTGAAAAAAAGAATGGCCTAGCGATTTCACTCTGTTCGACGTTCCCATCTTTCAATTTTTGGCATTATCTCGAAAACGGTGCATATTTATCGGACATATATGATACAATCGATGAAAGCTAATAAAATCCTCTACAATTTTGATTCCAACCACTTTTCAAAAACTGTCGACCGTTTTCGTGTTATACCCTCGGGAAAACGATCTCCCGAATCGCCTCGTTCCTGTTGTCTCGGTAAAACGGCGGCATCGCTGCCTCGAATTTTGAAAATTTCGTATGCGCGCCGCGTTGATAAGGAAAGTCGTGTCGCCGCCGGGTTAACCGAGGCCATCAGTCAAAGTCTGTCAACACTGTTCACAACTTGTCAGCCGAGTTCGTGATACTGTTCTCTCTTTCTTCTCGTCGGCCCTCGCCTGTTCGCATAAGCCTGCAATCCACTTCATCATTTCTCAAAAGGTCGGGACCATCTTGAAGTTATTCCGTGTTGAATGGCGAGTTGGAAAACGTTTCAAATGGACCACTTCCTGTCTGTTTGTCCGCCGTGAAATGTTTTGTTTGGTTAGTTCGAAAAACCGAGGGGGCTCCCGGACGTGAATTACACCCACATGTCTCCCATTCATATGCATATATTTATTTCCCAGCACCTCCATACGCGACGGTAGCTCTCGAAATGACGCATAACCTGTCCGACCCGGTGAATAAGTCATCGTTCTGTAGATGGGATCGGCGAGAAAAACTCGTGAAAGTCGACTTTACGCTTTTTTTGGTGGAATATTTGTTGGAACCGCGATAGCAGCGCTTCCTCATTACGACATCAGCAAATCATCAATTTTTGTCTCCCAAGGCTATAGAATCGCTCAAAAACTAAAAAAACGATTAACAATCATTTATTATTAAGACATGGGAGCAGTGAGAGTTACATGCTTGATTCACTTACCGAAAATTTGAAAACTACCAATTTAGAACTTAACTAAAAATCTATAAATTTCAAAACTATCAATTTGGATGCCATCACTACTGGTCATCACTCGAAATGCCTCCTAGTCTCATCTTATTGTTATTTCAACCCCGAGGGTCTCTTGACCTGACACGAACCCACCTCAGCACCAATCATTGACCTGACGGCCATATTTGCTCGAGAACCCAACCCTTGTGGCTTCTGTTTTTCTTCTTTTTTGCGCTGATACATAACAAGGGACGTACAAAAAATGTAGGTATCTATTGTAGATTTTTTTCGGTCTGGGTGTACTCGAATTTCTGAAAATAATATGTCTGTTTTAAATATCCAATTCAAAAACAATTATAAATAATTAAATCATTTTTCGAAAAAGTGACGTAGTACGCGATATTAAAGAAGGAATATCCTGCAAAAATAAAAACTAAATTTTGTCCAAAAATGGCGGCCAAAATGAAAAACTTGGAATTTATATTTTTCTTACGTCATTGCACAAAGGGCGCCGCTCCCAGAGTCCAGACTAGAGTATAGACTCTTGTGGTGAGCGCTCTTGCGGCGAGCGCCCTTGTGACGAGCGGTCTTGTGGGGAGCGCTCTTGCAGCGAGCGGTCTTGTGGGGAGCGCTCTTGCAGCGAGCGGTCTTTTGGGGAGCGCTCTTGCAGCGAGCGCCCTTGCAGCGAGTGCCCTTGTGGTGAGCGCTCTTGCGGCGAGCGCCCTTGTGACGAGCGGTCTTGTGGGGAGCGCTCTTGCGGCGAGCGCCCTTGCAGCGAGCGCCCTTGTGGTTAGCGCTCTTGCGGCGAGCGCCCTTGTGACGAGCGCCCTTGTGGTTAGCGCTCTTGCGGCGAGCGCCCTTGTGACGAGCGGTCTTGTGGGGAGCGCTCTTGCGGCGAGCGCTTTTGCGCCACTCCGTATTTAAATTACGTCTCAGCCGCTCTTGTGGCTATATTTCCTTATTTAGATTTCGCTGCGGTAGCCGCCCCTGCGCTGTAGTTTTCGAAATTTGTGGTTTCGAAAATTTTCATTTTTTAATAACTCAGCTATCGTTGGTTCTTCCGCGATGCCTATGGTATCGCTCGATCTCAATATTACTTCTCTACACAACGTGGTTTTTTGTAACAAAAAAAAAAATCACGAATTTGACGAACCAATTTTTTTCTTCTATATATTCGCATTAAACGTGGATGTTCGAGTTCCTGTTTTGAGTTTACGGAAGAATCGTATCCTAATATATTTCCTACTCATTCCGCCGCTGTTAAAAAAAAGCTTTTTATTAACATCCCTCTCGCCGATTCTGTAGTTAATCGTTTTCACCTTATCTAACTACTTTTTCGACGTTTTTACCTAATCTACCTACTTTTTACCATCATCTTATCGTTATCAGCGAGCTCGTTCGCAATTTCGAGTGGTGTAATTCCGTGGAATTTCATCTTTGTCGAGTACGCCCTCCACAGGATCGATCTTTGCCCTCTTCATTCTTACGTATTCTACGTTAGCGTATCTGACGAATCGTTTTTATCTCGCTCAGATACGGCCCGAAAAACGAGACGATTCACATTCTGTTTCCAAACGATTCACATTCTGTTTCCAAACGATTCAGTACGCGTTCTAATTGTCAAGTTGGCATGTTAGATCAAGTTGCCTGTCGATTGTCCGATATGGTCAGACTTTTGCTGTACGCGAGGCGCATACGCGAGCTAAGTACCGAATGTGAAAAGTGCGATTTGAAATCGAAATCGGTGCTACCAACATCGGAAAAGGAAAATTCCGCTCGTAGTAAGAGAAAGCCTTTTTTCGCGAATGAGAAAATTACATATAATTCATTATTATTATTGAGGTAAAAATGAGTGAAGCTCGTCTAAATCAGTTTGGCCAATTGGAAAAACAAAACAAAAGTGGAAAAATATGTAATAGGTAACTTTTTTTGTTTCAAAATAATATTTTATTTATTTAAACTTAATATTATTAAGTTTAATGTATCTATAGAAAAAGGGTAGGTTCCTGAATCCTTCAAAACTGAGAATATTTGAAATTTTGAAACCTGGTTTAACGCGTTTTTACTCGTTTCGAATTAAATTTTGACGACGGTATTTGCGTTCCTGTTTTTGGCATAATGTTTGATATGGAATGAGAAAATTATACATAATGCATTATCATTATTATTGAGAAAAAATGAGTTAAGCTCGTCTCAGTCAGTTTGGCCAACTGCAAAAACAAAATAAAAGTGAAAAAATACGTAATAACTTTTTTTGCAGAATATGAAGTTTTTATGTACCTATAGAAAAAGGGTAGGTTCAAATGCACGTTGTATTACGGCCTCAATTTCATCATTAGGCAATTTTTGACGAAAAATTTTTGTCAAGGATTATTTTCATGTTAATTTTACGAAATTGACCAGTTTTTACGATGATTACTTCGTATTACGGCATCGATTTCTTCATTTTTGTCTATAATTGGCTTGTATATTAAATTTTTTAAAATTTTTTTCATTTACAGGCATGTACACGATGCGGATTTTGGAAGGAGCTAGCGGCGGCACCAACGTTACCGGCGGCAGCGGCGGCGGCGCCGACTCGGATTCCGCCGTCAGCTCCATGGGCTCGGAGCGCGTCCCTTCGCTCACCTCCGACTCGGAATGGATGGAGACCAACTCGGATTCCGGCCATACGCCGGCCGATCACTACCCGTCCGATTACACGGCGTCGGCGTCTTTCGGGTAAATTGAGGGTAAAATCGGTTCGATAGTTCACGGCGGAAAAGCGGGAGTTTCTAATGGGACTTTTCTCAATTTCCCAGGAAATACCGGTGGTACGGCGACTACGGTTACAGCGGCAGGAACCTGTCGGGCGAAAGCAGCCGCAACGGGGCGCCGGTCGCTCAGAAGAAATACCATATGTATGGAAAACGTGTTTTCAACGAATCGACAGGTAATTTTCGGAAAAATTTTCGCCTTTTTGACGCTTAAAAATTAAAATTTCGACTTTTTAGAACCTTTCCTGGATTTTTCATCGTCTCTCGATCTTATATTGTCCAATTTTAACCTTTTTTTTAATAATTAACTGTTTTTGCTAAAGGGAGTCTCAACGCTTCGCCTTGCGGAGCCGCCGGGGGCGGCGGGGCCTTGAAAATGGAACTCCCCAGCGCGGCGACGCCGCTGACGCCGCATTTGACGCCGCACGGCTCGCCCTACGCGTCGCCGCCGCTTGACGTGCCCGGCACGCCGACGCAGCCCGAGCTCAAATATTCGTGCTCCGTGGAATTTTCGATGCAGAACCTTGCCCAACACGGTATAATTAAAATAACCATTAAATTCGACTATAAAAACGTATAAAATGTGTCTAAAAGATAATAAAAATGGAAAAATTATTAAAAAATCCTCTATGTTTTATTCTAAATGACATTTCGACTCTTGGATTTTAACGATTTTTTCAATTATCCATACCAGTGGATGATTTTATAGGCGCCAGATCCTCGCCCGGCCAAATCGCCGCCCACAACCATACGTACCACATGCTGCCGGAGAATTGCGGCTCCGGCCAGCGGCTCTTCGCCCGAGATAAAAGAGGTATCAATTTTTTCATTCATTAAAATGGTAAAATGAAATACGCAAAATATATTAATCATAATTGTCGTCTTACTTCGAATTTTCCATTTTTTTGAACTTTCTATGAATTATTTCACGGAAAAATAAAAAAATTACTAGTATAACTAACCGAGTAAATCGGTTTGAAAATTGTAAAATCGCATTTTGTTTGCTGACGTTGAAAATGTACTCAAATAAGCGAATTGGCAATTTTTTAGGCAAAAGGAGCGAAGAAGAGCAGCATTTGACGAGGGACGAACGGCGAGCGAGGGCGCTCAACATTCCGATGACCGTGGACGACATCATCAACCTGCCCATGGACGAGTTCAACGAGCGTTTGTCCAAATACGACCTCACAGAGACGCAATTGTCCCTCATAAGGGACATACGTAGACGGGGAAAGAACAAGGCGAGTGTTTTTGAGTGAAATTTTCTTCCCAAAAAAGGTTCTAAAAGAAAAATGCCTTTAGAATTGCCAAAAAAAGTTTCTAGAGTGAACTTTTTCGATAATTTTTGTTCTAAAATTTTTGTTATGCAGGTAGCTGCTCAGAATTGCCGGAAACGCAAGCTCGACCAAATCCTCTCGTTGGCCGACGAAGTGCGGCAGATGAAAGAGCGCAAGGCGCGACTCATACACGAACGGCAGGTTTTACTCTCGGAAAGGCAAAGGATCAAAAGCCGATTCGCCCAACTTTACCGTCATATATTCCAGGTGAGTTTATCTCAATTTACGCTGGAAAACGTTTCGACGGTGAAAGTGAGAAAACGCGTATCTCCATTTCGGCCAAAATCGGTTTTTTCTTTACCTGAGGCAGAAATCGGCGTTTTATCGATTAAAGCGCTTCTGGTGACGATATCTTGAACGAAAATACATTGTATATTTGTTCAAGATATCGTCACCAGAAGCGCTTTAATCGAAAAAACGCCGATTTCTGCCCTAGGTTAAGAAAAAACCCGATTTTGGCCAAAATGGAGATACGCGTTGTCTCACTTTCACCGTCGGCTTGTATTTTGATAAGTCCTTGATAAATTACGAGTACTGAGGTTTTGGTGGGGCTAGGTACCAAAGTAAAGTAAACTAAAAGTAAAAATGGCTGATTACGTTATTTTCTCCAGTCGCTGCGAGATGCTGACGGCAATCCGTACTCGCCGTACGAATGGAGCCTTCAGCAAACTGCGGACGGTTCCGTCATCCTGGTGCCGCGCGGGACGCAGACGCAAACCATGCTGGACGCGGATCCGCTGGCGCCGCACAGGAAACCGCACGACCACCATCGCAGTTCTTGAACGATTTTGAAGAAAAAATTTGAATTTCTCAGCGACAAAATCGCCAAAACTGACGACTGACGATTTTCCCATTGATTTTGACCCGTCGTCGCCCGTGTCGGGCCTGTGACGTACCTGATTAGTTGTCATTTAGAGGAAAACATTTTTTCGTTGTCAAAATAACAGGTTTTTTTTCCCGCTTTTTTTGCCAGTACTTACAGAAGGTTCCGCCGGTTGTACCTTCAACGGTTGTATTCAAGTTACGGTGTATGGTCGAATAAGGTGTCTAAAAAAGTGCTGAACTAATAAGGACAAAATCCTGAATCATGTGTGCTGAATTTTAGCGTTTTTTTTTTAGTTCGCTTGTCGCCTCCATCAAAATTTAGAGAAATTTTCCTTCGGTATGGTGCGGTTTTTTGCAAAAATCTTGCCCACCATTATTCAAAAAGGCAAGAATTTCTCGGCCCCTACTTTCGTTATCTTTTGCTGTTCATCCTGTTTTTGGCGTTTTTAATATTTTGAAAATATTCAAATTTTTATCGGAGGTCAACTTTATTTTGACGATTTTTTTTTTCAATAAAAAGTGCAATTATTGTGGAGTGTATGGCATAGACCGAACAATTATTGTTTTCCAAAATCCCATCAACTTCAGGTCCGAAGTTGGTGATGGAAAAACGGGAGAGCCGACGGTTAATTTATATATCTGCCCGATAAGGCAGCCATTTGTTAGACATAGTATTAACATGATTACGTTACTGTGACTATTTTAACGTTAGAACACCGCCAAGGGGAAATAATTATGTTTAGATGGCAGACGTGATAGAATTGGCCGTAGATCTGCCGCATAGGATAGTGGCTCTGTACCGAATTACAGTAGATCTGCCAGATCGATCAGACCTGCTGAAGAGGGTGGCAGACTACCTTCAAATAAGGCAGATTTACTGCAAAAATGCAGCATACCGTAGAATGTGACCGCTCTCCGATGAAAATTCTGTACCGTATAATGTGGCAGACTAGATTGAAAGTGTGGCAGACCTGCTAAAAATGTGGCAGATTATCTATAAAATTGGGCAGACCAACTAAAATGTAGTGGAAATTTAGCTGAATTTGGCAGACCTACCGTACAGTGCGGCAGACCTGATAAAAATGTGGCAGACCAACTAAAGTTAAGCAGGTATGCTGTTGAGTTTGGCAAAAGTTGAATGTGGTAGACCTGCTGAAGAATGTGGCAGATCTACTGAAAATATGGCAGACCAACTGAATTTAAGCAGGTCTGCTGTAGAATATGGCAGATCCATTGTTGAATGAGGCAGATTTACTGAAAAATGTGGCAGACCACCTGATGTTAAGCAGGTCTGCTGGGAATAAGGCAGACCTACTGTTGAATGTGGCAGACCTGCTGAAAAATGTGGCAGACTATCTGAATTTTAGCAGGTCTGCTGTTGAATTTGGTTGATCTACTGTTGAATTGGCTGAACTGCTGTTGAATTTGACTAATCGGTTGAATGTGGCAGACCTACCAAAAATCTGGCAGACCAACTGAATTAAGCAGGTCTGCTGTTGAATGTGGCAGATCCAATGTTGAAAGGGGCTGGTCAACTGAAAAATGTGGCCGATTTGCTGAAAAATGTGGCAGACCATCTGAATTTTAGGAGGTCTGCTGTTGAATTCGGCAAATTCGCTGTCGAATGCGGCAGACCTGCTAAAAATGTGGCAGATTTTTTTTTTTTGGAAATGTGTTACATCCAACGTTGAATATTCAACATTGGCTATGTTCAGCCATTAAATGGAAAAGCGTCTAAGGAATTTCGAAAATCTTCAGTTATTTTAGGGCTGGGTGTTGAAAAATGCGTTTTTTGTCAAAGTCGCCCTTAAACTCGATTAGCTGGTGATGGTTCTACTGATTGAGAGATTGAAAAATTGTAAAATCTAGCGAGTAGTACCTGTTTTTTTTCTCTTGTTCGCAAGATATTTTTTTTTTTTTTGTTATTTATTGTTGTTTGATGTATTGTCTTCAGGAAATGGCAGTTTTCCGTACGCACTGATCTACTCGCACGTTTCGATGTATCCAAATTGTCTACCTCCGTGGCATTGAAATCGAACAAATTACACTTCATTAAATTACAAAAAAAAAGATAACATTAATTTTCAAGGTAGCTACCAATTTTTAAAAATCCACCTCTTTCGGGCGAACAATAAATTTTTCAGTTGAGGAATTTCATTTTGTAAATATACGTTCCTCGGGGTAATGTGAATATAGTGATGCTTCTATATTTTTATAAATGTTTAGCAATGAAGAAGGAAAAAAAAACAAAATTGGAAGAGCCGAAGAAGTCGCTCTCTACAGATCTCTGTATATAGTGTGAATTTTCTATTGTAATTTGTCGCATATTTTTTTAAACTTATAAATACTATATATACGAATGAAAATATTATTGTAACAGTGAAGATGATTTTTTCCGAAATATTAATGATCTTATTAAAATAATGATGGGTGAAAATGCCTCTTTCGTTTGTCACCCTCGTTGGAATCCGTTGTTTTTTGCCAATGCCTCAATAACTGCAAATTTTTCATATTTTTCACATTTTTCGTTTTGCGCATATTTATGTGTATTTGCTATAAAATGTGGCATTCCGTTGCATAGTATTGAAAAAATTGACTTTTTAAGAAGGTTTGTGTGCAGTACCAACAACCAAATATGGCAGACCTTCATACAAATTATGCCGATACGCAGTAGCGTAAGATAGGATCCATAAAATGTGGCAGACCATGGATAAAATATAGTCTGCATAAGAATGTGGTTAGGCTATTATGTGAATTGGCAGACCACCGAGTGTTTAATTGCGGCAGACGGCCAACGGGATGTGGCAGACCAACAGGAGGTGGAAGATATACAAAAATAAGTGGCATACCAGCAATAAAATATGGCAGACTGGCAATAGTCTTGGGCAGACCAGCAGTAAAATGTGCGGTAGATAAAATAATTTTAATATGGCAGACCGACGTTGAAATGTGGCAGACTAATGGAAGAACGGCACTAAAATGTGGCAGACCAAGACTAATAATTATGCAATGTGGCAGTCTGACAGTGAATTGTAGCAGATCAACTTCAAATGTGGCTGACTAAGAATAAATTGCAGCAGTAATGGAATACAGTAATAAAATGTGGCAGACCAGTATTAATAATAATGTAATACGGCTGACTAACAGTAGCAGACCGAATTCCAAGAGTGGCAGACCAAGAATAAATTGCGGCAGACCAGCGGAAGAACAGGCATAAAATGTGGCAGACTAAAAGTAGAATGTTGCAGACCGATTTATAGTTGTGTCAGACTGCAACATAAAGATTGTGGCAGACCGGCTTCAAAATACGGCAGACCTACAACCTTGTGTGGTATAGGTAACATGACAGACTAACAGAATGTTGTAGACTGATTCAAATTGTGGTAGACCACAACCTAAATAATATGGCATACCAGTAGTAAAATATGGCAGACTGATAGTCGAGGGCAGATCAGCAGCAAAATGCGTGGTAGGCCAATAAAATAATGTTAATATGGCAGACCAACGTTAAAATGTGGCAGACTAATGGAAGAACGGTAGGTACTAAAATGTGGCAGACCTATTTTAATATTAATGTAATAGGCAGACTAACAGTAGCAGACCGAATTCCAAGAGTGGCAGACCAAGAATGAATTGCGGCAGACCAACGGAAGAACAGCCATAAAATGTGGCAGACCAAGTATATTATTGTAATGTGGCAGACTTACAGTAGAATGTTGCAGACCGACTTCTAATTGTGGCAGACCAAAACATAAAGATTGTGGCAGATCAGCAATAAAATATGGCAGACCAATAGGTAACATGACGGGCTAGCAGTAGAATATAGCAGACCAACTTCTAATTGATTCAGACCACAACAATTGGTGTTATCTTTAATTCTGCATTAGATCGACCACTTTCAATGGGTTAGTCTGCCACATTCAGCATCAGTTCATTTCAGACGTCGGATCGGTCAAGGACGAGACAGATTACGCAAATGAGTATAAATTTTATTCACGACAACAGAAAGGAACAAAATCGAAGGGAGCGAACGCGTAGTACAAGCGATGCGTTAATTCAGGAAATGCAAAATAATGCGAAAATGCGTAAAATTTTAATTACTACATTATCGGAGAATGGGCGTTTCGGACCTAGTTGAGCGGCCTTAGATCGGAATTGTCCAAGGTACCAATACTGATGGGGAAATTATCCGTCTACGAAAAAGTTCCTTCCGAAAAAGCAATTTTCAAAAATGGCTAAAAAACTGGGACCGATTCAGGAGGAAAATCATATCAAAAATTCAAGATCCGATTATTCGACCCAGATATTCGATTATTAAAGCTAAAATCATAATATGGGATTTTTTATGATTTTTTTTAACCAAGTTCGTAAGTTCATTTGGTGGGGGTAGTCAGATAAGGAATTTCAGGACGCGAATCTCGAATCAATTTTTTCAAATGATAATTTTCAGGAAATGACACGGCGAAAGTCGAGTTCAAGACCCAAAAATTAGGCCAGTCATAACTTACATCAAAATGACAACAAAAAAAATTTCTACTACACTCGAGTAACCTGTTTTTTTTTTTTTTCAAGTCGGTTAAAAAACCTAGACCAGCAACCCTGAAAAAGGTAATACAGCCAGAAAACTGACAAATTTTAGAACTTTTCTGGTTTTTTGAAGAAAACATCATTGAAGGACAGGGTTTTAAATAAAACTAATTGTTACCATTTTAAAAGTAAATCGAATTTGCTAAAATTTGATCTTCAATGGAGCTTTGTAGCTGCAGTAGTTAAAAAAAGAGTTAAAAGAAGAAGTTGAAAGAATATTGTTAATTTTTTTCCAAAAAGGGGATTTTACAACATTCTGTTCCGTTTATGACTGGCCTGAATAGTCACAAAAACTTTACCAGACTCTTCCTATTCTCAGTATAAGTGTCCTGTAACGAAAAATCGTTTTCCAACAAATTTCGAAGATTTTCGCCTTCTATTTCGACGATATAATCACCGGATAGCTGACGAGGACTTTTGAAATGAAATTCCCGAATGCGAAAAAACCGCGTTTAATGTAATAGATCGACTGTTGAACAGGGCGAACAAAACTGCAAAAACGCAATCCATTTAGTAAATAACGTCGCTGTAACGAAAATTGGGAAATTCCACTTCCTCAAGATTTCGACGATAAATTGAATTTTTCAGACACCTAATGAGTGTTTTAATTATCCGAAAGATACTTTCAAGACGAGTACATTGAAAAAATTCCTATAAGTAGACAGGGGGGGTATAGATATTTACATGCTGATAATGCGGTGCTGAGGATGTCTAGAGAATATCGAAAATCGGCAATACGATCGCGACTTCGGTTATAAATACGAATGTTTTCCCTCTTTCTTTTTTTTTAGTTCATTTCGTGGGTAAATTTCTGTTAAAATGTTGGCCCGACCGAAACGTCGGATATTATCTCGCCGGATACGAGTCGAACAGCGGCCCGAACAGCGGCTATTTGGCGGGCGGCTGGCCCCGGGCGGGCGGCTGGTTGCGGCCCGGCGGCGGCATGTAGACCTGCTGCGGCTGGCGGTGCTGCGGCGGGTTCTTCCGCGGACCGGATCCGTCCAACTTCACGTAGGGCCGGTTGCCGCCGCGCCGGAATTCCAAAACCCCTGCGGGGAAAAGGGTGTAAACGCATCACTACTTCCCTTTTCTTTATTCTCAGGCGCTCGAGGAGTCGCGTTAAATTTCGGCGTAAAAATAATATTAACGTAAAATAATGGAATAATGAGGAACATGCATGAAAAAAAATAAACTGTTTTTTTCGCCATAATATTCCTTATTAGGCTTCAAAAATGGTGTTATGGTGGATGACGTTTCGGAAAAGAGGTAATCAAAAGAGAAGGGAGGCTTAGTGAAAATCGCAGATTTGAAGTCGAGCGGGAAAATGGCCAGCCGCAAGGTTACACGGTGTGATGTCATCTTCCCTTGAACACCAGTGCAACCTCATCCGAGTTCATGTGTGTATGCTGTGATAAGACGGCGATAACGGATTTTTTGCCGTTACGTTAAGAAACTACGTGCAGTCACGTCCGCACAGTGACGTCATACGGTTAACCGCCACATTCAAAAGGGCACTTTTCATTAGTGTTTTTCACCAGGAAAAATGTTGTTGTTTCGTTGTAGACCATCACTACATCATTTTCGCATCCTAAACAGCATCATTCTGGCGGAAAAAATGGATTTCGTTTTTCATGCATGTTCCTCATTGAAGGGGTCACCTCAAAAACGTTGTAAGTGACAATTTGCAAATCGTTCAGGATAGCCGAAAAACGAAAACAAATTATAATCGGTACCTATCTCATGTGCAACTTATTACCAACTTCAGGCTTGTAAATCAGTGGTACCAACTGATCTCTGGGGGGTAAAAAAATTACCTAGATCGGCCACATCCTATACAAAGTTTTTGCTAGAAAAAAGACGTTTCTCAAAAAATGTCGCTTACAACGTTTTTGAGGTGACCCATTCAATTAGTCGACCAGTGGTGCGTAGATAACACACAATACTTCCATATTTTGAAACGTAATAATGTGACACAATTAGATCATATTTTGACTGCTTTTAAGGGATGTGTAATTCAATAGTAAAAAATTTATTTGAGGCTACGGAAAATTGGGAATTTACCAGAAAAATGATTATTGCTCCTTTTGTTGGCGTTAAAATTGGAATTGTGATCCTGAGCGAACGAATTTATCGGGAACGATAGATCCTGGAACAATTTTATCGCAATATTAGGGCGTGAGAAATAATAATATAAAAAAATTCCATTTTCAGCGGGGGATCCTTACTTCAGTTACTGGTACGCAGTCGTCCTGCAGGACCTCTTCGAAATTGCCGTAATTTAGGAATCGGACTACGCACGTATTCTGCGATACGCCAGTGACTTCTGCTTCGTAGAACTGCAGAAAAAAATTGAATTAAATTTTAAAATCTCAAAAATACAAAATTTGTATTCATTGTAATTCATTCAATCAATATTTTTTTATTGATAATTCCTCATTCTACATTAATACCGAACACTAACATTGTTATCTTCCCAGTATTTAGCGTGGCACTTGTCCCCTTTGTTCCAGCGGTACCGATCCGGTTTGCCGAGCTGCCCAGTCCCGCCGCTATTCCTATTGTTATTTGCTGAAAAAATTAATTTCGAAATTTCAACTGGCCATTATATTAGTAAGTTTTCGTTAGGATATTAAAACAAATGACAAAAGATGATGCAATAAATAAAAAATATAAAAATTTATTGATACAAAAAACATTTTGATAATAAAATAGCGTAATAAACCTTGGTGACTATTATTCGGTTGGGCCATGGGCTTGAAAGATGCGCTATCTTTAAACGGAAAAGCTGGGATATCAGGAACACCTG
This sequence comes from Nesidiocoris tenuis, assembly GCA_036186465.1. NCBI lineage: Eukaryota > Metazoa > Arthropoda > Insecta > Hemiptera > Miridae > Nesidiocoris > Nesidiocoris tenuis. The sequence continues at coordinate 1,100,191 of AP028918.1, forward strand.
CAAAAATTGAATTAGAACTGATTATCTAATAATTGTATCCATGATTTAAAAATTCGATTAAAATATTGAAATCAGTTAAAAAATTGATTGATTGTTATTGATTTTAATACAAACAACGAAAAATTATTGTGAAAAATAATACAATAAACAATAAATGTAAAAAGAATTCGAAAATTGTTCAATTCAATTTGTAGGAAACGCACATTTTTTAATTTGTTATTTTTATTAGTAGGTGGTATTAACGTATATAATTTTAATAAAACTTTATCGTTACATTATTTTAAAACTTACATTTTACCTGGGTATTGTTTAATTAAATTTATTAAGGGAAAAGCACCAATAGCGGACATGACAACAGTAGTGGACACTTGGGTTAAAAATCGATAAAATAAGGGTTTGAGACAACTTGGGGGGTTCTTCTTTGTTGTGCCTAATCTTGAATAGTTGTGGCACAAAAAAAAGAACCCCCCAAGTTGTCTCAAACCCTTATTTTATCGATTTTTAACCCAAGTGTCCACTACTGTTGTCATGTCCGCTATTGGTGCTTTTCCCTTAACTGTTGTTTTAAATTCTATAATTTTTAATTATTTTTATTATTCAAGCCTACTCAATTTTTTAAAAAATGTAAATTATAATTCGATATTTTTTAAATTTTATAACTGTATCAGTGACTTTTAATTTAAAATTATTGGAATATGTAATATTAAATTTATTATTTGCTATTGAAAATTTCTTATTGAAAAAAATAAAAATTTATCATTAAAATGAAAAACAACAACACGTTATTTATACACTTTCTTAAAATTAATAAATAAATAATTCCAAGACACTTACATGCGTTGGGCTGAGAGACTATCGGCGAGTAAGAGGCGTTATCCTTGAACGGAAATTCGGGTATGTCCGGAAATCCGGTGGATTTGTAAATGGAAGAATTATTCTGATTGCGATGATCGCTTCCACTGCCGGACTGAGGGATTGAGAATTGCACTGAGGACAAGAAATTATCCAACAAAATTTTGAAATGACATTTTGAAAAAATTGAATTTATGACGATAAAAAAAATGTAAGGGGCAAAGTTGCCATCAGATTGTTCAAAAAAGGAATTATTTTCAGGGAATTAGAAATTGTTTATTTTATTTTTTTTGAAAAAAAATTCGTGCTTTCAGAGCGGATGCGTCTTCAGGGCGGCGGGGCACGTCCGGGACAACTTTGTCAAAAGTCAACGTTTATCTAGCTACTTTACATAATATGGTAAAAATTTACCTGAATTATCGACCGTATGGCTATGACGGTAACCGTTGAAGGACTGCGAATTGGTCGAATGCCGATTCGAGGCTACATGCTGGTTGCCATGCTGGCCCGCATGCTGGTTCCCATGCTGGCCAGTATTGCTATTGGTTTTAGCCGTCATGGACGACTGGAAATAACCTTCGGCATTGCGACTCCGCGAACTGCCCGTGCTGCCCATACGGTCGGAACTTTGCGTGATGAAATGGTCGAAATGCTCCGACGTCTGCGGCTCGATCCGCCGGTTCTGATTTTGGAACCTGGGCGGCTTTTGGTCTGCATAAAAAAATTCAATCATTAAATAAAATTATTTTGAAATTTTATTTAAAAAATTATTTTGAATTATTTTGACATTTTTTTTTAGTATTTAATACTACTTATTAGCATTTAATACGACTTTAAACGCTCACTATGGTTGGAGTTCTGCCACCGCTGGTTCCTGCCATCTTTGCCGTGGTGATCGTCGGTTTTCATCTTCCGTTCCGTGTTGTTAAATTCCCGCGAATGTCCGCCACTGCCGCCGCCGCGGCCCGAAGATCCGCCCCCGCTCCATTTTGACGGGCGATCCTGATATCCAGCGCCGGAATCCCTCGTATTCCTTTCGGTAAGATGCAATAAACGATATATAATGTTAGGCAATTGCACTACTCGGGACCAGATTACAATCAGAAATCTTCCCTCAATTAGACCCAAAAACACGTTCATCCTCAAAATGTTTCGAATCAATATTTTGACTAACTGTTTCAAAATGTTTCAAATCTATATTTTGACTAACTGCGAAATTACATATTTTCTTCAATTTCCCCGCAGGACATTGTGAATCCCGAAAATCGGATCAGTGGTTTGGGCAAAGCGTAAAATTGGCCCCGATGCGACTGTGTCACTATCTCACCTACTGAACCGGGCCGTTGAGCGGCACACAGCCGCCTCGGCGGGTCCGTCGGCCCAGAACGTGCGGCACTCAGGCAATCAGAGATACGATCGCTCAGGATGGGCACGCCCACCGACGGCTCAAACCGCCGGCTGTAGAAGATTCAACTGTCGAATCTTTTGGGCCGGCCTTGACCGCGCCATTGACAATTAGTAGGTTTTTTACAAATTGGCCCTCGAATCGATTTTTCAAGTTACTTCAAGTTTTTTCAACCTGGTTTAATTATTGTGCTTTAATTGATTAAATTTGAAAACTAGAAAAAATGTTTAACCATAAAAAAGCTGAGATTTACAAGTACCTGTTATGACGACCACCTCCCGATCCGTGATAATCATTTGCACCGGATCCGCTGCCTTTGTAGTTGCTGAAATTACCACCTTCCCAGTCCTTCTTTTCGAAATATTTGTCGCTCTTTTCTTTCTCTGCATAAAAAAAATTAAAATTGTAGAAAAATTGAAATAAAAAAAATTTAACAAAAAACTTAAAAACTCTTTCGAAAATGGAAAAAAAAATTAAAAAATAAAAGTTGAAAAATAATTAAAAAATAAAAGTTAAAAAAAATTAAAAAATAAAAGTTAAAAAAAAAATTAAAAATGAAAAAAATAAGAATGAAAAAAAAATTAAAAATGTTGAAAAATTAAAAGCTACAAAAATTGAAGTTTTTAAACAAATGAATTTTAATACACTTTAAGCAAATTAAAAACGTTAAAAAGTACAAATTACCAAGATTACAATTTTCAAAAAAATGAAAATGTTAAACATACTGTTAAACATAATGTTAAGATTACAAATTTTATAAATTAAACAAATAAAAAATCAATATTTAAAAAACTACTACTTTTACAAATTACTATTCAAGAAAAAGAACAATTCTTGAAAAATTAAATGATTAACAAGTTACTAGGTATCTTTAAAAAAACATAATTAAAAATTACTATTTTAAGAAAATTAAGTTTGTTAACAACTGAGGACTCCCTGTGACAGGGGAAAAACGTTTTAACTGAATATGTTTTAACGTGTTTTTCCTCTGTGGTCTTCAATTGCAATTAAAGTAAATTTACATGAATAATATTCATTATAATATAATCCGTGATTACCGGGCAAAAAGGTCAGTTCCTTCTCCAGATATTCGAACAGGCAGATCCGTCCGCTGGGTTTCGGGCCGCTTTCGTCGTCGCCCTTCCGACGACCGCCCCTTCCGCCGCCGACGCCACCGCCTCCTCCACCTTCCTTTTCCTTGTCGCCTTTATTCTCATTACCCCGGCCGGTTCTCTTCTAAAAATAAGAAAAAATTAGAAAATCTTTACAATATGAGTAACCTTTTTTTAATTGGTAAAAAATGAACAATTCTCCAGAAAAACTCTGATTTTTTAACGAATTTCAGGTTAAAAATCATTTTTTTATTCACCGTAAGACTTTTCAACGCGCGATCGACGTTGTTCCGATTCTGCCGGAGCGCCCCCTCGGCTTCCTGGAGCGTGAAGCCTTTCTCCATGATGGCCTGGACGTTCTTGTCCATGAGCGGCTTCGTGCCGCCGCCGAAGACTTTCTTGACGACGGTTTTGCCCGCTTCGGCGATAGCGTCGCGCCGCTGGGCTTCGAATTCGTCGTTGTCCTTGTTCTCCTTCGAACCGTCGTCCAGCGACTGGAAAGAGATGAAAATTTAGCCAATTTTAAATTGAGTTAATCAGAAATTGGCCAATTTTCGAGTCAGTAAATCCGAAATTGGCCAATTTTCGGTTCAGACAATCCCAAACTAGTCAAACTTGAAGCCAAATTGATCCAAAATCAGCTGATCTACGGTCAAATTGTTCGAAATCGTGGTAATCCCAGTCCATATTGGCCCAAAATTACCCGAACAAATTAATGTTGAACAAATTAATGTTAAAAAAACACTTAATGTTGAAACTTTTCGACAACAGGGCGATAAAGCTGGAAATGGTCCCATCGCCCATAAAACGATCTTTTACTGTAAAGACTTATGGTAATTCGACGGCAATAACTGCGAAAAAAATGGAAAAATTAACCACCTTGAAGTTTTTGTCGGTGAGATTGGTCGGTCCCATTTTCTCACCGAACGGGATCCACGGTGGGGGCCCTCCCTCGATTCCATACCGTCCTCGGGTATGTTTGGCCAAATTCTGCGGAGAAAAAAATCAAAATAATTATTAAATGGCGAATAATTGAAAAAACAAAAGCTCAACTAACATGATAAAATATCATAACAATTTTTAATCTTCAACTCGGGGCATTGAGCCTATAATAAAATGTTGAATCTTTAGGAAAAATTTTTTCTATAGGTACCTGGGTACTTTCTAAAAACAATTTCTACATTCCATAACTATATGATCCTAAGAATTGTAAATAAAAAATACACATTGTTTCAACAATTTTTTTCTTCAAAAATTTTCAAATTTTTTTTACTCTTTTAGTTACAAACTTCCCAAAGTTTGTTTAAATAGTTTCCCAAAATTTCTTATACCTAACAATCCCAATAAAAATTGTTTGAATCCATAAAAACAGTACATTAAAACTTTTTCCAACATTTTCCAACAATTTCTCCATAATCTTTGAAAAATCTATGATAAGAAGTTTAGGTACCTACATATAAAAACTAATTTTATAGGACAAAACTAATCTTTTTTGACTAACCCTATAAAATTCCTACGCATAGATTTTGAATTTTTAGAATTTTGTTTTCTCCTTTTCACAAAATTGATAAAAATGCTGTAAAATTATATTTTCAAAAAAAAAAAAAATTCTCACCCGGGAAACAGTCCATTTTTCTACGAGATTCGTCACGATGCCTCCCAACATTTGCACCTGGTCGGTGTTCAGCTGAAGGAAACCGCAGCTTAGGATAATCTCTCCTTTCAGCAACAACTTCGTGCCCGGCGGAGTATTTAAGCTGAAATTCCGAGTTTTCGTTTAAAAATCCAAACATTTGATTCTACAAAAAAAAATCTTCAAAATTTGAAAAAAAAAAAATCTACCCACTTGACATGAGAAATGGGCGTGATTTCTATGGCCGGCAACACTTGCGTGCCATCGGTCAAAATCAATTTCAGCATCCGGGGGGCCGCTTGAGATTCTTCGTTGGCCTTCGGCGCCGAAATGTTACGAATTTTAACCACCTGGACGACTATCGGTCCGTTGAACTAAAAAAAAATTAAAAAAAAAAACAACTTTTATATTTTTTTAAAATTTTCATTTTTTTGAAATTTTTTTATTTAAAAAAATTAAATTTTTTAAAATTTAATCGATTTTTTTGACAATTTGGAATTTTTCTAGAATTTTAAGCTATGTTTTACATATTTTTTTTACCTACCGTTTCGGACTTCGCTTTAGACAGCTCGGCTGGAAAACCGCAGCCACCAACATCCCTGATGTCAGTCTGAAAATGCAAAATGTTAAGAATAAAATCAGCATTTAAATAATTTTACTATTTTTAATTTTTTTTTATTTTTTGAAAATCTTACGTTTAACGCTTTCTTGATAACGTCCTGCTTGTTAACCAGTTTGCCATCTTCGGTCAGCGTTTTCAAGCCATCAGGGGGAAGGATCCTGAAAATATCAAAAGAGTTTAGATTCGCTCCAAATTTTCAATGAAGATTATAAAACTTGGATTATAAAAAACTATCATTTTTTAGGTATACCTAGTACTTTTTTAAAAAACCTACAAAAGGTGGTATCAAAAAGTAGACGAATTTCCAGAATTTAAAAAAGTGTATTCCTGAAAAAATTAGCACTAGGTATTCACATTGACAACATGGATTATTAACATTTTCGGGCAAATTTAATTTTGACATCTTGGTCAACGTAACTAGGTAAGTAAGTATCATCCCTCACGACCCTCTCGATTTAAGGGATGAGGCGCAAGGGCAATAACCCCCAGGGCAAGGCTCAACTTGAGGTACCAAAATAAGCACATTATTGAGACAGTCTCCTTTATACGCCGTATAAAAAAGGCCACAGTGCTACGATAAAATCTAAATATATTCCTGGATCAATGTATTCAAGGATGGTATTGTCATTTATGCATTTCCACGCTGGAAAACTCGAATTTTCCGTCTGCCCGGGGAGGCGAACAACCCCATTGATAAGGCAGAATCAAAATCAATAAACCCCTGAGGAGGGTGTTCCGACTGAATTTGGGTAAAATCTCGGAGAGCGCAGATTCGAAATTTTATCCCTTTCAAAATTATTATAGTCGTGACGGCGTTCGGGAAGAAATACAACGCCGAATCCGTCGTAAATTTGAATTTTTCGGGGGGGAAAATATGCGATCACCGTAAAGTATCTATCGCCCGCATTTTGACATATTTTTGAAAACCACTCACCAGCCGTCCGCCTGCAGCTGCTCGTTCAGGTCCATGGTCGAGAGCGAATTTGCACGAAATCAAATCACACCGTCGAATTCGTACGAAAATTCATAACAATCCCGATAAAATTCGAGTTCTCAACTTCGGACCGAAACGGACTATCATGGCCGGATGCCGAACAGTGTTGCCATAACGGGAAATCGTACACCGTTCGAATTTCCCACATAAGACTGCAGTGAAACAGAATTTTGACGTTTTAGCGGGGAAATGGTGGGGAATTTGAAACGAAAAATAATCGTTTGAGGGAATTTACAGCTTTTTTGAAGTTGGCGGGATGTACTCTCTAGAAGCGACTAGGTAATCTTGTCATGGAAGACACAGGTATTTTCGAACTCGCTGTACAAAGTCCGATGATGAACAGGGAGTTCTACTTGTACCTACAAAACATTTAGCGCTGAATCTAGGAATGTGCCCCATCATTGAGTAGAAGGTTCGTGGAAGATAAGTCAATTTCGACAAAAAAATTCAAAAACTAGATTTTCGGACATTTCCATGAAAAACCACGTTCGGATAAAATAAAAAGTTAATTTACCGTTGGAAAGCTGACATTCTTTGCCAGGTTTTTTTGTAACGTGGGCGGGATTTTTCAATTTTCTTCAGCCTTTTTGGACAGACCGATTCTTTGGTAATTTTCACATGCAAATTCATTGATAATTTTTCCTAGAAATAAGGTTCCTTAGATGAATAATAACAAACATTGATGCAGGTGCGCAAAAGTGAACATTTCCATGGGACTAGCCAATCGGATAATTGGGTCTGTGTGTCTGTCCGTGGGATGGGGAGGAGATCGGTCTGACGTGTGATACGGCCTTAAGCGCGCTGAAAAGGGGTGATTTTTAAAATTGAACAATTATCAACTTTGACCCCGATTTTTGCAGCTCTGACTGCATCTTGAAAAGCCACTAATACCGTAATCTTATGGGAAATTTAACGCCCTTTTCAACGGTATCCTCATTTTTGTGGTTACTCCTGAATTTGAGGGACTTATGTCAATTTTACTGAGACAAAGTCAAAAATACGAAGAAATTAGTGTGAAAAAACTAGGTACTTACAATTAAGCTCACAAAAAACTTTGCACGACAAAAACTGCAGCAAATGCCCTGGTGAATCGACTCCCTTAAATTAAGGGTGGTGACACACACCCCCCCCCCCAACTTCGGGTGAATTTCCTTTCAATCTAACGTAAAATACGATAACTCTAGCGAGGTGGCACTAGGCAGTAAGCTGGTAGGGGCTCGGGTGGCAGTTGCCAACGGCGGAGATGGACTCCCGGTGGCAGTTGGTTAAAACCGTTCGCAGCTACAATTTTTGTCCCATTAACTTTTGTGCGAGCCTCAGAAAAAATACACTTTTCCCGCTTTGAAGTATTTTCGTGATGTTTTTAGTGACTTAGTTTCAGTAAAATAGCCATAAGTACCTCAAATAGTAGAGTAATCTCAAAAACTATGATACCGTAGGAAAGAGCGTTAAATTTCTAGTGACTTTTGGTATTACGAGCTTTTTAAAGCGGAGTTCATAATGCACAAATCAGACCAAAGTCGAGAAATGCAAAATTTGTTAAATTACAATTTTTTAACGTTAGTTTAAGACTAGAAAAAAATGGAAAACTCCGGTGCACTATCCTGAGAAAACTGGCTTGAAATGTCAGCTTTTCAACGGTATAGTCAGTCTTTAATTTATTAATCTTCTTTGAGAAGAATCCGACGTTCGAATGTAGTTTTTTGATGGAACAGGAAGTGTGAACAGTAGGTACCTACTTCGCTTTTGTTTGGTAGGTACTGGAAATGATAAGTAGAAATAATCGCTAAAATAAACTTCAATATAAACTCGAGAATTGTACTTCATCTGTCAGCAAATAGATGGAAAACCCAGAAACACTTTCTTGTATAAACAACTTTGACCAGATATCCTTGCAATGAATGGGGATTCGGCCGGAATGAATGAGGATAAAGATGACCGGAGACATTGGCGGAAGATCAGACGAAGGTTGTTCTTGGAAGGTGGGGAAAACTAATAACCAGGAGTCCGTCATCAGAAATGGTGGGGATGGCGATTATGGTGGGATACATCTGCCGAGCTCCAAAGCCGTGATATAGGCGAGTCACGTCAAGATCATTGATGCCGACTTCTTTGTCCTTGTAGTAAATTGTATCGATTTTTGAAAGGGGTAAAAGCAAAATTGATTCCGCCGAAAAAATGAGGAATTTCCTATTTTTGGTGATCGGAGTCGTCCACATCGTCGCCGGCCAGGACGACGACCCGTGCGTGTGCGTCGATGTGTGGAAATGCGAAAATGGTTATATCACGGATCCGTCAGTGACGGCCCGACCCAAGGAACATGCAGGCGAAGGACTTATCGATTCAAGGTAAAAAAGAAAATTTAAAAATTAAAAGAAAAAAATACATTGGAATTTTCTTGAGTTTTATTAAAATAAGTAAAATATTTTCACCATAAGAAATAGAATAAAACAATAAGATTCGACAATTTGTCATTAAATGTCAGACATTTTTTCTGATTTGCAGTGAGCAGGCAATAATTCTTGAATTACAATTTTAATCAGTGGGTATTAAATCAGTAAACAGAATAATAAAAAATCAAATTAAAAAAATGTAAAAAAAATTTGCAAGTTTTTCGAGAAACAATACCTATCCTAAAGATCGGGGAAGTCCGGCTGTGCGCACGGTTTTTTATTAAAAATTTGTTAATATATTGAAATTATATTCGAAGAATACAAACATGCGAGGGCATACAAATCTGCTGCCCGTTGAGTCCTGGCGGCGGCAACGGTAACAACGGAGGCGGCAACAACAACAACAACGGAGGCGGCAACAATAACAACGGAGACGGCAACAATGGCAACGGAGACGGCAACAATGGCAACGGAGACGGCAACAACGGAGTTCAGTTGCCGGCGGTTGCCGGGCTAAGGGGCTGCGGTGTCCGGCGGCTACCACCGAGAGGATATCCCGGACAAAATGCGCACAGAATTTCAGGAGGAAGCAATAGCAATACAGGTATCATACCAAATGACATTTTTTTATTTTTCTACGTTTTTATTTAAGGTTTTAATTTGGGGTTGATTTGGACATCGAATGATCAAAATCGGTTCGGTATTTCAAAAGTTGTTTAGGGAAAACTATTTTTTTTTCCTTAACGTTTGAGATTCTGAACCGATTTTGGTTATGCTAGGATCCTTATCTTCAAATCAACCTTAAGAGCGTAAGCCAACCAAAACTTCATATTTTATATTATTTTTTCGACGTTCCTAAAAAAATAACTAAAACGTCCCACAAGCGTCGTTATATTGTTGAAACATTCGTGTAACATTGTTTTGAAAAATTGCGTCATCATACCACATGACTCACTCATGCCAGCGTTGAAGGCAGAGGCGATTTTAATTGTCGTGTAAGTGTCGTAAAAAAAAATCATAAAACAGAAATTGTAACAATAAAAAGTTCGTCCAAGATAAATCGACCGTGATCCACTTTTTTTGAAAACGCGGTTTACTAATATTACCATTGATGAGTACCTCGTATTTTCACGGTCACCGCGATATTCCAAATAAAATCTCAAAAATCGATTACGAGAAAAAAATATTTTTCCAATACCTACTCTCCAGGCTTCCGTGACAATGGAAAGCAGAAATGCATAGATAAGTTGCAGTACTTCCATGTACTTCAATACGTAAAATTTTTGATCGAATAAAAAAAACGTAATATAATAATAATTAACAAAAAAATTAATGATAATTAAATAAAATTAATAAATAATAAAAATAAATACAAATAAATAAATTTCAAATTCTTTTATTTTTAATAATAATAATTTATTATAATAATTAATCCAATTAAATCATTATTACAATTGTAACTTAGATCCAATAACTTTAAAACTACCTTTTCATTTCGCCAGCATTTTATATGTCACCATTAAATTGATTAATTAGAAAGGATACTGGTGCAATAAAAAGGTAGGTAATATTAAAATTATTCAGAGATTCCAGGCAGAGAAACAAGGGGTTGCATCAGCGTTGAAAAATGTGAATAAATTTTATTTAATTAAATCATGTGTATGCTCTATGCAAAACAATATATAACTTTTTACGAGACCTTGTAAAATGTTACTGGAGCATGTCCTCGTTAGCTACTTTGAATTAGGACTTCATTCCTAATTGGATTCGCGAACTCGGTTTCTGAGTTTTTTCCTCATAACTGCTATGCATTTTTGAATGAAATTATAATTTGCAAAACCTTCCGCCACCTATCGTATTTCTGCGATATGATTTCGTATTTTTGCCGGCTTTCAAGCAGTTACACACAATCAAATGTTATGATAGTAAATGCAATAAATTATGAAAATCGATCAGTAAATAACTTAGGTACTTCATGGTCTCACAGTAAGACTCTCGCTATGCGAATTTAATGTTCATTTTATTTTTTGCTTAACATAATTTATGTAGTTAAAATATGGACTCGATTGCAGAAGATACATTCTACGGGGAAGCCCCCTGGATGGCTCGTATAGTGATCAACAACGAGTTCGCCTGTGGAGGCTCCCTGGTCAACCCTGGAGTAGTCCTGACCGGCGCTCATTGCATCAAGTAAGAAAAAAATCGAATAACATCGTTTACTTATTTTTCACATATGAAAACAACTCCTCCGAAATTTCCACGCTGATACTTCAATTTTTTCGTATTTCAGGGGTCATAGTCCGAACGAAATTTCAGTCGAAATGGGCGAATGGGACACGACCAGGGAAATCGAAACGTTGCCTGTCCAGAGAAGAATCGCTGTCAAAATCCTCACACATCCCGAATTCAACGATAAGAATTTGCAAAACGACGTAGCTCTTGTTTTTCTGGCGAAATCTTTCGACGCGAGCGAAGTCGTCGACACGATTTGTATGGCTGAGAGCTTCAACACGATCGACGTTGGGTCTTGCGTTACGATCGGATGGGGCAAGCAAGATCTTGGTGAGTCATTTTGGTGCTGGGGTTGGAAGGAAGGCAGACAGTGGTGAGAGGCAAGAGCGAGCGGTGTTGAGCGGTGGCGGCAGGCAGTGGCAAGAGGGCAAACAGTGGTAAGCGGCTAAAGCAGGCGGTGGTGGCAGACAGTAGCAAGTGGTGGGGGCAGAAAGTGATGTTGAGTGGTGGCGGCAGGCAGTGGCAAGAGGTGGTAGTAGACAGTGGTGAGCGGCAAATGCAGTCGGTGGTGGCAGAAAGCGTTGAGTGGTGGCGGCAGGCAGTGGTGGGAAGCAAGAGGGGTGGCGGCAGATCGTGGCAAGTGGTGGTGGCAGACAGCAGTGAGCGGTGGTGGCAGAAAGCGTTGAATGGTGGCTGCAGTAGTGAGCGGCAAAAGCAGGCGATGGCAAGTGGGGGTGGCAGACAGCAGTGGAGGCAGAAACCGTTGAGTTGTGGACTCAGTGGTGAGAGGCAAGAGGAGGTGGTGGGTAGCGGTGGTGGCAGAAAGTGGAGAGGTGGTGGCAGACAGAGGTGAGAGGTGGTGGCAGACTGTGGTGAGCAGTGGTGGCAGATAGTGATGTTGAGTGGTGGCGGCAGGCAGTGGCAAGTGGTGAAAGGTGGTGGCAGACAGTAGCAAGTGGCGGCGGTAGACAGTAGCAATTGGAGGTGGCAGAAAGCGTTGAATGGTGGCGGCAGTAGTGAGCGGCAAAAGCAGGCGATGGCAAGTGGGGGTGGCAGACAGCAATGAGCGATTGAGGGCAGAAAGCGTTGAGTGGTGGACTCAGACAATGGTGAGAGGCAAGAGGTGGCGGTGGGTAGCGGTGGTGTTAGAAAGTGGTGAGTGGCGGTGGCAAACAGTGGTGAGAGGTGATGGCAGACAGAGGTGAGAGCTGGTGATAGACTGTGGTGAGCGGCAATGGCAGATAGTAACAAGTGGAGGTGGTAGAAAGGGTTGAATGGTGGCTGCAGTAGTGAGCGCCAAAAGCAGGCAATGGCAAGTGGTGGTGGCAGAAAGTGGAGAGGTGGTGGCAGACAGAGGTGAGAGGTGGTGGTAGACTGTGGTGAGCGGTGGTGGCAGGTAGTAGTGCTGCTCTGTGGTGAGATTCGAGACTGTGAAGCCACAATCTTTGTAACGGAAGTGACTCAAACTTTTTCAAATTTTCGATTCCACAATTTCTTAAATTGAAACAAATCGATGAGTTTTGAAGCCTTTTAGTCAAATGAACGGCAGATATATTTTTTGGGCGTCCCATCTATCTCCTACCAAAGTTTGATGGAAAACTCGACCATCCTTCACTGATTTGATCAACTCAAGATGAGATTATACGAATGAAATTTATTTTTCGGTACATATCAACATCATCTGAATTTCAGGTAGTAAATATCCTCTTCAGCCAATACTTCGTAAGGTAGCGATGCCATTGATGGAAAGGGATACGTGCCAGAGCCGATTGAGACTGACAAGGCTAGGACAGCATTTCAAACTTCTGCCTGGCTTCACCTGCGGCGGCGGAATTTCCGAAGGCGACACTTGCAAGGTGAGACAAAAATTGGGAAATAGGTACAGAATTATTTTACGGCGAATATTTTATTTTGAAAAATCATAACCTTACGCAATTTAATTTAAATAAAAATTTTCCAGGGTGACGGAGGTGGTCCTCTTTACTGCTTTATGAAAGACGAGCCCAACCGATTCGCTATCGTGGGTATAACAGCTTGGGGCATCGAATGCGGCAAAGGAAATCCGACAGTTTTCGCTTCAGTGCCCGACTACATGCCCTGGATAAGCCAGACGCTCAACGCAGAAGAGAGATTCACTCGAACGGGGCGATAAAATTGTGTACAGAAAATCATTTGAGTTAAAAAAAACAAATTTTTTGTGAATTTGTACACACTAAATTATTTTGTGAATTTGAACTTTTTGTGAATTTGTACACTTTGTGCATCTGTACTCCGCGGTATAATATTTCATATATCTACCTACCTAACCCGCGAATGAAAGAAATTAAAATTTTGCGATGGTGCAGATCACAAGAGAGAGCTGAAAACGCCTTAATTTATGAGATACCTTTTTTGAACAGTCCAAAGTTGAAATGTATACCTCGTTGTTCCCCCTTACCTATCTAACTCACACCTCAGTCAACGTAGGCACTAAAAAATGATCGTAGTTATTTATTTCCACCTGATTCTATGAATTCCAAATTCGATGGATACTTATAGAATAAATTCGAGGAAATGAATTCTCACGTGAAAATTTGTTCATTTTGTGCGAAAAAAATAAAGACTGAGAAAAGTTGATATTTTCTTTCTACCCCTCGATAAAGTCGTCTGAAATTACTGTTGCAAATATTTTGCACGAACGTCTGAAAGAATCGAAATGCCTCGAATTGCCTCGAGAAAACGATTATTTTCAAAATGTCGGTGATACGGTGTGAAATCGGACGAGGGAAATCCATTTGTGACTCGTGCAAATTGTATCCATCTTCGAGGTCAAGGGCGACTGGTGAACTTCTTTCAACTACAATCACCGACCTTACAAAATAAAACAGGTTCTCACAACCTGATGCATCGCTATTTTTCACAGCTTCAAATCCGATTTTGCATAGTGATACATTGGGCAGTACTTTAAATAATTTTTTCCTGTCGCCAATAAAATTTAAAAATTGAAATTTCAAAACGTATCTAATGAAAAAATTGAATATTATATAATTGATCAAATAATCAGAAGAAATATTGTTCATTATTTCATTAGGTAGTCATAAATATGTTCATCTTTTTTCTTTAATTGCCTATTCTTTTCACAATTATTTCCTTAAATTCTTTTTTACTTCCATATTTTCGAAGTAAATAGAAGTATTGTAAACGTCCTGGAATCAAACAAAAATGAACCGATTTGAGCGTTCTTGGTCTTAAAATCTTTGTCTTGCCTTAAGGAATACGTGTATATTTTTTAAATTCTGGTAACTTGGCGTACTTTGATTTTAGACGGATTTTAAGCGGATTATTTTTTTGAATTTGCGTAGTGAGTTGAATATTTTTGACCCACATAGCCTTCAAAGTAATCATAATATGATCAAATGGAGTATCAAAATGAGCACGTTATCCACCCACCACTGGGGTTATTGATTGAAAATGACTTTTGATTACCCATTCACCTTCCATGAAACGGATGAATTTTGAATTTGATTTTGAGATACCTACCCTTCGAAATTCCGCGTTTGTTCAGTGGAAATCGTCAATCGTGTTACAGTCATTACAATTTAGAGAAGGCGTGTGAAACACGATTAAAAATTGTTAGTAATTGAGTGTAGTAAAATTGCTAGTAATTTTCCAATTAAAAATCCTATTGATAGACATTATTAAAATTGAGAAAAACGTACCAAAAAATTGTTTAATAAATTTTTTTGTGAAGGTAATTTATGACGTCCATGACTCTACTGACAAACGGAGGAAATGGAGAAACGAAATGGCCAAATAAAATAAAACAGAAAACGAGGCAAAAGTCGCAAGCAGAGATGAACAGCGTCATCTGAACAGGCGTCACAGTCTCTAGAAACGAAACTAATCTAATTATATTTTATGTTATCCATGAGAAAAGAATAGTAATTACCAAAATTATGCAAACATTATGTGCTGGCGCAATCCCGAAGCATACGTCAATTCAGGTAGTTATGGAAACGATTTCTGACTCACTCGAAAACGCCAATTTCCAACTTGAACGAATTTTTCATACTAGATAGGATAAAAATGTTCATAGAATAGAAAGTTTTCGGAATCTGAAATGATTCTTTCGAAAACTTATATTTATACAAATTTACTCAGAATCACTTCCTGAACAAGTGTCTGTGTGTCCGTCTGTCTGTCTATCCGTGTGTTCGTCTGTGGTCATTTACAAAAATGGCCATAGCTCCCTTAATTCTCAACCTTTTTTCAAATTTCTTGAACTGAAATGTTCGTCTCGGCAAGACCTAACACCCTGTTTAATCGGAATTCGGATTACTCACAGTACTTTCGATATATTAACATTTTTAGTGTTTTCTATTTTATTTTTTTCCAGCCACAAAAATGAATCAATTCGAGCGTTCTTGGTCTTAAAATCTTTGTTTTACCTTGCAGAATATGTAGATATTTTTTATATTCCGATAATAATATCCGATATTTTTAGTTTGGGCAAATTTTAAAATTTGAATAGTGATTTTTATTGACCTAAACTCCCTCAAAAGCAGTCAAAATATGATCAAATTGTGTCACAATTTTACGTTTCAAAATATGGAAGTATTGCGTGTTATCTACGCACCACTCGTTTTACTTAGCATTTTTCTCCATTTTCGACCATAAAAGAGGAGAGCAAAGGTAAGAAAGAGAGCGGTATTATACCTATAATAGGTCAACGTAATCGAAACCCTCGGGGCGAAAATCACAAACCTAAAGATACTTACCGTTAATCTACCTGCCCTTCGAAAATCGTCTTTTGTCTCCAGGACAAGTTCGTTGGCCCGACAAATCGGACTAGTTTTTTTCAGGAGCGTACTCCTTCAAGTGCGTCAGCCCATAAATCTCGAACACCTGTGGTACGAAATTCAAAATTTCTCCGTCGTACTTATCGCAAAAACAGATTGGATCTCTCTCTCTCGAAAAAAAAATTCGCCGTGTTTTTCAGTCGGCCTCGATAACTGTATTTTCCCAGTTGCTTAATGGACCTGTTCGGGCAGCTCCTATGTTAATCGATTCTCGTTTCTCTAATATCACAGACCCCCGGGGGAGGGGGCCCGGGCAGACCTCGCGTTTTTCCCCATCCGGACCATTCGTGACGCGGGTCTGTAGAATCTGTCTTCAGAAGACGAGTTCAGCTTCCAGACCAAAGGTGACCCTGAAGATAGCGAAGTGAAGGAGCGAGACGTCCGAGTCCTCCGTCTTTCTCTGCCTCCCTCTACCGTCCTATCCTCGGTCGGTCCTGGGTCGGTTATCATTTTCCTCGTCAATCTTCGATCTCCTTTCAGGAGTTTGGTGTTTATTTTGAAATCGTGCGGTCGTATCGTGTTTTTCCAGTCGTACGCAATCGGTTTGGGTGACATATTTCGCAGAAAAAAGGTAAGTACGAGTCGTTTTTACTATATTTATCCTCATATTTGACCGAATAGGTGGCATTGACCTTGTGACAAAAATTAGGCATTTCCTATAAGTAGACACCGTCGTAGATTTCGTATATTAACTATTAAAATCATATTAAGCACTCAATTGATCGAATTACTCTTTATTAAATAAAGATTTATAAATTGTATGCTACTTTTTATACGATCTTTTGTATAATACTTCTTATTAGAGCGTCATAGCTTTATTAATACCACAATTAATTTTTCAAATGAACTATTTTTGACTGAGTGAAATTGCACTGCAATACATTCAAATATTTTCAAATTGACTTATTTCAAAATTTTGGCAAAAATACCTACCTAATTAAATGGGAAGAGTTTAAAACTGATTGAATTTAAATTAACAATATAAATAGAAAAGCATCTAGGCACGTACTCTGCTGGTTTTTTAAGGTAGAGACTATAAAACACCAATGGGATGTTCAAATTGTATTTTTTACCGAACCATTGGTATTACAGACCAGCAGTAATAGCATAGTGCGTATGGAGAGAGAAATAATAGAAATATTGAAACAACAATGATGTTTTTGCGTTTTTCAATATAATCCGTATCAGGGCTAATAGCTCGAAAATCTTGAAAACTAGAACGCCGACGATTCGGCACAGAATCTCCATTATCTATCGGATACTAGATTGGGAGTTTAATAATAGGATTGCTCCAATTTTCCTGCTTCTGCATCTCTTGTCTCAAATTGACAAAATAACAGCCCGGAAGTTTGACGTCATGGCATGAAGGCTACCGGTAAATGCTGAATTTAGTCGAATAAACGATATTAATAAACCGTATGTTCGATGGTGAGAGTTGTTTGCGAAGTGAGGGGGAAAATGATGCCGCCCCCTGAAGAGGCCCTATCCGGCGAAAGCGCTCGGGAAAGTTTACTGAAAGTAGGTGGGATATCACTTACGCAGTTCATAGAAAGGCTTTCCATAAACGAATCCCCTAAATCCAAATTAGACTTTTTTTTTTTTTGCTAAATTGACAAGAAATGGTGATGGGGAGGGCTAATAAAACCTGTATTGAAGGAATCTGGTTGAAATCGAAGTTTTTGATTGTATTCCAGCTAGCCGAAGCTACAATTCGAAAATTCTGGGCATAGTTGAACCATTTCTCACCTCTACAGAGGCTTATCAAACAAGGAATTTGTACCAAACCTTAGCATACCAAGGAGTCATACTTTGAGGAAGAGTGTCGGTTTGAGGGTTAGTCGGAACGTACGCCGCTAGAGACCGCATATGTGAACCATCTTCTCACTAACTCTTAAGGCCACAGTCAACAACCTCGGATTAGAATTAGTCCGGACATGGAAAAAACGTACACTGAAAACAACCGACAATAAAAAAACAATTGAGCCTGATAATAATTATTCAACCATTGAAGTTGAATCCTCTCGATTTCTCAGTAGCATGAAGCGCTCACAATTAACTTGGGCCAGACGTGTTTGAGGCTCAAGGTCTTGAATTTTATTAACTGCGCCTTTAACGTCTGCTAATTGTTTCGCGGAGATCTCTAGAGCTTAAGACGCTCAGGAAATTTCACAGATTTCACGATTTTTACGCTTATATCAACTTTCGAGTCATCCCAATTCAACCCCAATAACTCCTTTTTCCAAAATTTATTTTTCGATATTTTCTAGGGCAATGAGACCAGATTGCGCCGTTTTTGTGGCGCTGCTGGCCCTCGGCATCGTCGATTCGGCCCCGCATGACGATCTGACGTCGCTCATCGACGAAGTTTTCGGAACGACGAAAGCGCCGGATAACAACGGCTACGTGCCGCCGCATATCAGCCCAGGTATGCATTGCCCAATACTCATTTTTGTGTTTAGCTTTTTCAGAAATAATTTGGAAAAAAATAAAAAAATACTTTTCCAGGCAACAACCCAGATTACATAGCGAATAATGGTGGTAACCGTGGGAACCAAGTTGAAAAACCATATCCACCCGCGGAGCAGCCGGGCTACGGAGGTGATGACACAGGTGAGCCATTTCCTGATATTTGTCAAAAACTCGAATTTCACGTCAGACACAGACAGAGCAGCCGATTCATGTTGCAAAATCATGTTCTGCGCAGGTTTGGGGGGCGATGGCTGCACTTGCGTTCCTTACTACCTCTGCGCCAACGATTCGATCATCACCGACGGCACCGGGCTGATCGATATCAGGTGGACTATTTTAAATTAATAATCCTCAGGCCAGGACCATGGCAAAACCAAATTTCTCCAATTTTTCGATTTTGAAAAAATTTGAAATTAAATTTAAGAAATTAATTAATTTTCGAATTTTTCAAGATTCGGTAACGGCAACCCTTGCACGACTTCGGTAGATGTGTGCTGTGGCAAGACGCTGGAAAGGGAGCCTGACCACCCCATCACCCCCAAGCCAAAGGGGCGGAACGGATGCGGCAAAAGGAACACGGACGGCGTCGGGTTCCGGATCACAGGGAACGTCAATAACGAGGCCCAATTCGGCGAATTCCCTTGGATGGTAAACATTCATGCGGGAATGAGTAAATGAACGAATGAATAAACAATTAGATGAGCAATTGGACGGATATAAATAGTTGAATTAATGCGTAGAAAAAACCCAATTTAAGTAAATAGAAGTATAAATTAATCTAAATAAATAACCTAAATCTAAATAAATAGCAAAAATAAATCTAAATAAAAATAAAATCTAAATTAAAATAAATAACAAAAATAAATCTAAATAAAAATAAAATCTAAATAAAAAAATAACAAAAATAAATCTAAATAAAAATAAAATCTAAATAACAAAAATAAATCTAAAGGAATACCCAAAATAAAAGCTTACAACGACAAAATAATGAATGAATATCACGTAAAAATAAACCTGCCTGTATAAACAGCATTCGGTAACAAAACGGAAATGGTAAAAAAAATAGTTACCTACACAACTAATTAGAAGAATAAAGGAATAATGAATATGAATGAAAGAATGACTGAAACTATGACTGAAAGAATTATGATAAAGTTTTAACATCAATAAAATTCAGTTTTAAATAGGTATAGTTGTTTGAAATTTCAATTTGGTCAACAGGTCGCCATCCTGAAGGAGGAGAATGTGAACGGCGAAAATCTTCGACTGTACAAATGCGGAGGGGCTCTTATTCACGAAAATGTCGTACTAACAGCCGCCCACTGCGTCATCAAGTACGAAAACATTTCATTTCGTAACATTTTTGAAAACCATCAAATTCAGCACAATCCCTATTGGGTTTTAAAAATCTGGCTATAAATTGCGCATATTTTTTACAAATCCAACATTAATTAATTTTATTTAATATTACAATTTTTTTATATTTTGGCCATATTATGGATCAACCGTATACTTACTATTATAAAGTTAAAATTAAATTACTGGAACATTTAGTTTAATTCATGAGTAGGCAGGTTACTAAAAAAATTAGTACACGTTATTTTATATTGTATAACTTAAGTTAGAATTCAATAGTTTATCCGAATGGAAGAGAATATTCTTTTATGGATTGTGAAATAGTCACGGAAATACTACAATTTCAGTGCTTACAGGGAAAATCCCCATTCTTTGAAGGCCCGGGCTGGGGAATGGGATACGCAAACGGCTCAAGAACTTTTCCCACACCAAGACAGGACCGTCTCCAAGGTGACTATGAATATCATGTTTGAAGTTATTACAATATTAAAAAAAATTATTTTTTGGAATATCATAGTATATGTATAGTCAATGTTTAAAATTTTAAAATTAATAATTTTAATTTTAAAAAATCATTTTTAAATTTTTGGATTTCTCCGAAATTAGATAATTGTTCATTCGGACTACCACGCTGGAGCGCTGTATAACGACGTCGCTCTCCTCATCGTGAACGAGCCCTTCAAATTCGCCGACAACATCGACATCGTCTGCCTTCCGGAAGCGGACGATGTCGTCATCGACGATTCTTGCTGGGCTAGCGGATGGGGCAAGGATGTCTTCGGTAAATTTTCCGATTCAACAGTCGCGGAGAAATTATTTTATAATTAATTTCCGTTCTTTTCATTATTGAAAATTTAATGTTTCGCAGGTAAGGAAGGCTCGTACCAAGTGATACTGAAACGAATCGAACTCCCCATGGTCCCCAGGGACAGGTGTCAACAAGAATTGCGGAAAACGCGGCTCGGACCGAAATTCAGGCTCGATGAGACTTTCGTATGCGCCGGTGGGATCAAGGGCCGAGATACGTGCAAGGTATTGCTAAATTTGAATTATTTTGGAAATTACAAAATTTTTCAAATGCCAATAATTTTACATTTTACAATAAATTTTATAATTTTACTATAGAATGACAACATTTTGATGTAGATAGGTGTCAAAAAAATTCAAAAAATTACTCTTTGAACACTTATTACTAATTTTTCCTTCTTTTTTTCAGGGTGACGGTGGCAGCCCTCTGATCTGCCCTATAAAGGGTAAGCCATACGTGTATCAACAGGTCGGCATTGTAGCCTGGGGTATCGGCTGCGGAGGCGAAACGCCGGCCGCCTACGGCAACGTCGCCAAATTCCGCCGGTGGATCGACCACCATATGGAAGCGCTGGGTTTCCACACCGAATACGATTATTCGCACTGAGCTGAGTGAGTTATACGAAAATAACCTCCGTTTAACCTAGGTAACCTAAACGACTTCGTAAAATAATCAACTCAATCCCATTTCAAGATACCTACATTTTCTCTTCCAATACCTTTTTAATTATAGACAATTATTTAACCAATTTCCAATTTCTTGCAGATCAAAATCAAATAGAAGAGACCAAACTTGTTATCGGAGGATGATATGGGGAAATTTGAACAAAATTAACCTCCACGCCTTTTTTTACTATTGTGATCAGGAAATGCCCTCCTGGCTGGAACGACAGTGAATGAGAACCGGTTAGATCGACTTAGCATGTTGTACACGTATTTTTAATGTTTAGACCAAAAAAATGTATAGGAAACGAACGATATTGAAATTACAATACGAACGAAATCTCTCTCTAAAGCTAATAATTATTACATAATGATAAGTCATGTGCCTTACTACGCCCGAATACAACTGTCTTTCATATTCATTTCTACTTTTGTTGTTTCCTTATCCCAATATTCCTTAACTCTATGCATAGGGCGATCAGTCCGAAAGGTCAAGAATAAAATATAAAGTACTACCAACTACAGGAAAAACTCCATTGCTGAACTGTTGAGATATTGACTTTATTTCTGGTTCAAGCAGGCTCAATTGACTGCTCAAAAGTAAAAAAATTCGAGCTTCTAAAGAAGTCATCACACAAACCCAAAACCACAAACTAAACCCTCAAACTGAACTCTCAACCCACGAACTCAACTCTCAAATACAACACGACTGCTCAACCCACCCACACAGCTCTAAAACTCCTGTGTCCTCAACTCAACTATCAAACACAACAATCAAACTCGACCCACAAACTTGACTCACAATCTCAAATTCAACTTTCAAACTTGACTCACAAACTGAACTCAAAAACTCAACTCGCCAACTCAACTCACCACGTCAATTCTCAAACTCCTCTCTCGAACTCGACCCAAAAACTAAACTCTCAAACTCAAGCGAAAAACTAAACTCTCAAACTCGACCAAAAAACTAAACTCTCAAACTCAAGCGACAAACTAAACTCTCAAACTCAAGCAACAAACTAAACTCACAAACTCAAGCGACAAACTCAACTCTCAAACTCGACCAACAAACTAAACTCTCAAACTCAACCGACAAACTAAACTCTCAAACTCGACCAAAAAACTAAACTCTCAAACTCGACCAACAAACTAAACTCTCAAACTCAAGCGACAAACTAAACTCTCAAACTCGACCAACAAACTAAACTCTCAAACTCAACCGACAAAATAAACTCTCAAACTCGACCCAAAAACTAAACTCTCAAACTCGACCAACAAACTAAACTCTCAAACTCAAGCGACAAACTAAACTCTCGAACTCGACCAACAAACTAAACTCTCAAACTCAACCGACAAAATAAACTCTCAAACTCGACCCAAAAACTAAACTCTCAAACTCAAGCGACAAACTAAACTCTCAAACTCAAGCGACAAACTAAACTCTCAAACTCAAGCGACAAACTAAACTCTCAAACTCGACCAACAAACTAAACTCTCAAACTCAACCGACAAACTAAACTCTCAAACTCGACCAAAAAACTAAACTCTCAAACTCGACCAACAAACTTAACTCTCAAACTCGACCAACAAACTAAACTCTCAAACTCGACCAACAAACTAAACTCTCAAACTCGACCAACAAACTAAACTCTCAAACTCGACCAAAAAACTAAACTCTCAAACTCAACTGACAAACTAAAATCTCAAACTCGACCAAAAAACTAAACTCTCAAACTCAACCGACAAACTAAACTCTCAAACTCGACCAAAAAACTAAACTCTCAAACTCGACCAACAAACTAAACTCTCAAACTCGACCAACAAACTTAACTCTCAAACTCAAGCGACAAACTAAACTCTCAAACTCGACCAACAAACTTAACTCTCAAACTCAACCGACAAACTAAACTCTCAAACTCGACCAAAAAACTAAACTCTCAAACTCGACCAACAAACTAAACTCTCAAACTCGACCAACAAACTTAACTCTCAAACTCAAGCGACAAACTCAACTCTCAAACTCGACCAACAAACTTAACTCTCAAACTCTCAAACTCGACCAACAAACTTAACTCTCAAACTCAAGCGACAAACTAAACTCTCAAACTCAACCGACAAACTAAACTCACAAACTCGAACAACAAGCTAAACTCTCAAACTCGACCAACAAACTAAACTCTCAAACTCGACCAACAAACTTAACTCTCAAACTCAAGCGACAAACTAAACTCTCAAACTCGACCAACAAACTAAACTCTCAAACTCGACCGACAAACTAAACTCTCAAACTCGACCGACAAAATAAAACTGAATTGGTCTGAGCGTTGATTTTAAGAGTTGATTTTGAGAGGTGAGTTTGTGGGTTGAGTCCGAAAGTTGAGTTAGACTGTTGAGTTCGTAAGTTGGGTTTGAGCGTTGAGCGGGTTCGCGAGAGAAGTTTGAGAATTGACGTGGTGAGTTGAGTTGGCGAGTTGAGTTTGTGGGTTTAGTTTGTGAGTCAAGTTTGAAAGTTGAATTTGAGAATTGAGTATGGAAGTTAAGTGTGTGGGTTGGATTTGAGAGGTGAGTTTTATGGGTCGAGTTAATATTAAAGTAGTTAGTTGAGTTTAAGAGCTAATGAGTTTAGTTCGAAAGTTAGGTTTAGAGTTGATTCGACCGACAAACTAAACTCTCAAACTCGACCGACAAACTTACCCGACTTGGAGAGTTTAGTGTGTCGCTCGAGTTTGAGCGTTTAGTTTGTTGGTCGAAATTGAGAGTTTAGTTTGTTGGTTGAATTTGAGAGTTTAGTTTGTCGGTTGAGTTGAAGAATTTAGTTTGTTGGTTGAATTTGAGAGTTTTGGTTGTCGCTGAGGTTTGAGCGTTTAGTTTGTTGAGTCGAAATTGAAGTTTAGTTTGTTGGTTGAATTTGAGAGTTTAGTTTGTCGGTTGAGTTGAAGAATTTAGTTTGTTGGTTGAATTTGAGAGTTTAGTTTGTCGCTCGAGTTTGAGCGTTTAGTTTGTTGGTCGAAATTGAGAGTTTAGTTTGTTGGTTGAATTTGAGAGTTTAGTTTGTCGGTTGAGTTGAAGAATTTAGTTTGTTGGTTGAATTTGAGAGTTTAGTTTGTCGCTCGAGTTTGAGCGTTTAGTTTGTTGGTCGAAATTGAGAGTTTAGTTTGTTGGTTGAATTTGAGAGTTTAGTTTGTCGCTCGAGTTTGAGAATTTATCTTGTCGCTCGAGTTTGAGCGTTCAGTTTGTCGGTTGAGTTGAAGAGTTTAGTTTGTTGGTTGAATTTGAGAGTTTAGTTTGTCGCTCGAGTTTGAGCGTTTAGTTTGTTGGTCGAAATTGAGAGTTGTGAGTTTTAGTTTCAATTAATTTTGAGAGTTTAGTTTGAATCGCTCGAGGATTTGACTAGTTTGAGAGTTTAGTTTGTCGCTTGAGTTTAAGAGTTTAGTTTGTTGGTCGAGTTTGAGAGTTTAGTTTTTTGGTCGAGTTTGAGAGTTTAGTTTGTCGCTCGAGTTTGAGCGTTTAGTTTGTCGATTGAGTTTGAGAGTTTAGTTTGACGGTTGAGTTTGAGAGTTTAGTTTGTCGCTCGAGTTTGAGAGTTTAGTTTGTCGGTCGAAATTGAGAGTTTAGTTTGTCGCTTGAGTTTAAGAGTTTAGTTTGTTGGTCGAGTTTGAGAGTTTAGTTTTTTGGTCGAGTTTGAGAGTTTAGTTTGTCGCTCGAGTTTGAGAGTTTAGTTTGTCGCTTGAGTTTAAGAGTTTAGTTTGTTGGTCGAGTTTGAGAGTTTAGTTTGTCGCTTGAGTTTAAGAGTTTAGTTTGTTGGTCGAATTTAAGAGTTTGGATTATCGATTGAGTTTGAGGGTTTAGTTTCTCAGTTGAGTTTGAGAGCTTAGTTTGTCGGTCGAGTTTGAGAGTTTAGTTTGTCGGTTGATTTTGTACGTGATTTGGGAGATGAGCTCGTCATTTGAGTCGTGTCCATTTCAAGGTTTAATTTTCAGTTGAATTTGATTCGATTTCGAGTTGTGTTTGAAATTTTGGTGGTGAGGGTAGGAAAACGCATCGAGTTCCAGTTAGCGTTTCCAAGTTACAAGTTTCCTCGAGTGGAATACCAACAGCCAGCAATCAGATAACCTTAAAAAACGTCGGGACTAAATCAAAGGTGCCCGAATGAGGTTCATCATCCGATTGCTGGTGGTGGGGGTAAAAATTGATGATTTCATTCCCAAACAGACAGTAGGTACCTCAGGATCTCGTGATTGCTCAAATATCCACACACCTTTTCCTTTACCGGGGATTCCTTTCTTCGAGGGGAACACCCCTGGTGGTGATTTGGGCTAATCTTATCGAAGATAATTCGACCTAATGATATCCGCTGCGACTGCCGGGAATTCCTCGGGATCCTTTTGATAAATGATGTAGTTATTTCTGGTTGCGCTAATTGGAACCGCGAAACTGCTCGTGAGCTTCGAGGAAAAAACGCTCGGACTGACTTGACTGATGGAACCTGTTTGTACACGCATTTATGGACATATCTTCGTGCTGGTAGGGATAGCACGTCACACTTAGCCGGGGGCCGTTCGTGACTCAATAAACAAGACGCGTCGGGATAAACCAGAAGACAACAATATTATTCCTCAAGTAAGTAAGTACCTGTTGGAAATCCAAAGATTGATCGCATTTTCCAAGTAAATCGAGGAATCTATCGAAGTCAAAATTGGATCGAAATGTTCAGAAAATGGTTTCGCTCGTACACGCTATACGTTTCAGCTATTAGGGACATTATTTTCTGGAGAAAAATAAATTTTTCTGGGGATATTCAACTACTTCTTGAACGACCGCCAATATTCCAATATTAACTTCGCTCTTCAAAAATTTTATCCATGACAATTTTTGTTCAGGCAAAAACCTTGACCCTGTTCATCACAAATTTCGATGGCACGCAGTAGGTACTTCCGATACATACGAGTGCTGTTACTTCATATTTATAGAGTAGGTAAATGGAAGTATTGTAATCCACCACACCCAAGTTACAAAATTTGACGTATCTCCCTCAAATCTCAAACTTTTTTCAAATTTCCTGAACTGGACAGTTCGCCTCAGCTAGACCCACCATGTTAAACCGAAATTCGGATAATTACTTTACTTCCGATAAGTAAATGACACTTTTAGTTTTTTCTATTTTATTTTTTTTTCTCGCCACAGAAATGAACCAATTTGAGCGTTCTTGGTCTTAAAATCGGTGTTTCACCTTCCCTAATATGCGAATATTTTTACATTCCGGTAACTTGACTTATTTTGATTTCAAGTGGGTTTTGAAATTTGTACAGATGTTGAGTTTTTTTTTACATTTTCGATCCACCCAGCCTCCAAAAGCAGAAAAATATAGGTAATCAAATCGTGACAATAATTCGGTCGGTTATTTTCGGAAAAGGTGGCCCTGAGAATCACAAACGAGTTAATATTTTAGAATTGAGAATTAATTTTAATTTAACTGCGATTTTCGTCTAAATCTGCCCTCGATTGTAAGTATGACGGCTTGGATGCAAATATTTCACCACTATTTTTGAAGTTTTCAACTTTTTTTGAATTTTTTGCCAGGAAGGTAAATCGTACATGATACGTGGTAGTACATTGAACCAAAATTAGTGCATGTCCTTCCAAAGTTATACGTCTGTTCACCGTAGATATGAGGCGTATAAAGAAAAAAAAAAGTTTCTGGTACAAAAGCGTGTTTTGCACTAAAAAACTATAGGTACAACTCTCTTCCTGCCATTTTTTTTGCCCGATAACCCCACTAGAATGTCTATTTTCCAGCAGAAAAATGTTCGCGGGAAAGATTTCACCTGTATGCCTCTGCATTTTTGTGCATATCGTGCAAAGCAGAAAAATCGAGCCCGGCAGACCGGAGCCGTTCTGTCGTGAACCGTCGACCGACTGCCAATGCGTTCCTTTCTACCAATGCGCCACCAACACGTTCAATACCGGCGGTTCAGTACTAATCGATAAAAGGTGCCCGTAATACCGATGAATTTTTTCAATTTATGGTCAAATATGTGAAATTGTTTTGAGCATGGAAGAAGGTTCACTCAACGTTGAAAAAGCTGTGCGGGTATTTTCCTCACGCCTATCACGGGCATGTTCCTCCCAGAACTTCCAATGAAAATAACCTTTTTTCTAGTTCTCCCATGGTAATCCCTTCGTTACCCATTAGGTTTGGCCAGCATCCGTGCACCGATTCTGTGGAAGTATGTTGCAACGACGTCTTACCGTCTGGAGATGTTACAACTGTTAAACCGAAAGTGTCGAAAAAGAAATGCGGACACAGAAACGACGGGGGCCTGGGTTTCAAAATTCTTGGCAGCGAAGACAAGAATGCCGGATTCGCCGAATTTCCGTGGATGGTAAGCAAGAAAATTTCAAAAAAAAAATTCTCAACAATCCATAATTTTTATGGCAAAACGAAAAATTCTCAATATATGAAAAAAAAATTAAGATAACATCCACGACCATCATAATTTATGAAAGAATTCGATTTCTATGAAGTATCTTTCTCAATAATGAAACCAATTTTTGGATTTCAGGTAGCGCTGCTGGAGATCGTCACTTTTAGCGAGGAGCAGCACAAATTCTTCCAGTGTGGAGGCTCCCTAATCCACGACAGAGTTGTCCTCACAGCCGCCCACTGTGTGTACAAGTCAGTGAAAACAAAAAAAAACTTAAAATATTTTTTTAAATAAAAAAAATTTAAAATGATAAAAACAATATAAAAAAAAATAAATTTTAAATACTAAAACTTGAACATTTTTTTTCATAATTATTTTTCATTTTTATTTGGAATATTTTGTTATTTTAATGCAGTAAATCGATCGAATCGTTGATTGTGAGAGCGGGCGAATGGGACACGCAAACCTCAGGAGAACCTTTACCCAATCAAGACCGCAAAGTTTCTCAAGTTAGTGCCAAGTTACTAATTCGAATTGTTTGTAATGAAGAATTTTGATTGTTTCATTTTGTTTGAGCAAAAAATGACATACCTACCTACCAGAGTAAAATTAATAAATTTAGAATAAAAATGTAGAATCTATAATATAGATATTATCTAGTATCTTATCTGATAGCGTTTAAAACGCTACTACGCATAAGGGAGGTATACAATACGTATGTGGTAAGCATACAATAAGCATTTATAATATGGAAAGCATA
This sequence comes from Nesidiocoris tenuis, assembly GCA_036186465.1. Taxonomy (NCBI): domain Eukaryota; kingdom Metazoa; phylum Arthropoda; class Insecta; order Hemiptera; family Miridae; genus Nesidiocoris; species Nesidiocoris tenuis. The sequence continues at coordinate 1,128,752 of AP028918.1, forward strand.
CAGTACGATGTAGAAAGCGTTTAAATTAATGACTTATTATCAATAATAATGAATTATTATAAACACGATTAATTATTATTAATATTATGAATTAATTATTATGATTGATTAATTATCATTAATTAATAAACAGTATATTACTAATTAAATTAAATTTCAGCGTAGGCTGAATATTATAGAAGATTTTTTCGAAAATTTGTAACTTTTTGATAGGACACCCCCCCCCCGCCCATGGTTTCGATTTTCAGTTAGGCGCCAAAACAATTTTTCCAGGTGATAATCCACGAAGATTACAAAAAGGAGTCATTGATTAACGACGTCGCTCTGGTGGTTACCGAGGAGCCGTTCAGCTTTACCGACAATGTGCAAATCGTCTGCCTGCCGAAATCGACCGTCGTCCAAAACGACGAAAAATGCATTGCCAGCGGATGGGGGAAGGACAAATTCGGTATGCAATCGATCTAGATTCCCGTTAAAATAAATATTATTTATGCATAACAAATAATCCAAATCGATGATTGATTTTCTGTTTTTAAGGTGATTTTCTTCATTTTTGAGAATTTTTATGGATGTAAATTTATGAAAAATACTTGCGAAGGCTATACATGAAAATTTTTCTGCAGGGAAAGAAGGCAGATATCAGGTAGTTCTAAGGAAGCTCACATTACCGATTGTGGGCAATGAGAGATGCCAGGAGAAACTGAGGGAGACAAGACTCGGACACGGGTTCAGACTTCACGATACGTTCATGTGCGCAGGAGGCGTCGCGCAGGAGGACACTTGCGAAGTAAGAGACCGCATTTTTTGTAATTTCTCACTACCGTAAACCGGGGTGACTCTGGTACACTTTTTGAAGGTTTTTTGGCTTTTCGGCGTTCTAATATTTTTTAATAGCCAAATTCTTATTTTTCTTCAGTAGGTATACCTTTCAGGAGTGTTTCTAATTTTGTTAGAATTTTTTCAGATGAAAAGTGAAGGTGCTACGCCATTTTTTGTGTGTACTATTTTCACCCCGTGATTCGGGGTGACTATGGTACACACATTTTTTTCACTGTTCAACATACCCACGAGCGACGCTGTAATGTTTTCACCCCGTGTATAAGATTCTCCGACTTTTCAAAAGCATGTTCCACCCAAAAAAGTCGCTAATAGCCCATTTTTTCGGCTCGAATTTCAAAACTAAGATGGAAAAATGAGGCTTTTAGCGGCTGTTCATGGGTTTGAACATCTTTGAACGAGTCATGATAATTTAGGGAATCGGAAAAGAGGTTTTAGTGAAAACAAACGTTTCTTTTCTGAAATTTCAGTCTTGTATTGGTTTAAATCATTACAGATCGCCGTTATTGAAACTCAATTGGTATTGTCGAAACTCGACCATATCATAGGTAGGAGTATCACAGAGGAAAATCTTGGTGCAGGTACCGACCAAAGCTTAGCCCAAGAAAATACCAAACTGGAGGAAAAAACCAAATCTGGAGATGTCGGGATTTTTCTTCTGAAATCCTTCCACCCAATCAAGCCCCGTTCAAAATATTGTTGAAGCAGTCATCACGATCTCATGTGAATGATTCCGGTAGGGTCTTGCCCCAAGACGTCTTTAGTAGTGTCTGGGCATGGTTTTCACTGAAATTGGAGCAAGAAAACCATCATGTTCTGCGAAACCACGAACTGACATCATGTACTATAGTCACCCCGTGATTTGCAGTTTATTTGCTCATTACTCAGTAATTATCCACCCAAGAACAAACCTGAACGTTTTTTGGCATGAATAGCTTCACAATGAGTTAGTTGATGCATAAAAAATACTTACACAGCTCGGATGACTCCCAGCATGGGTCGGCTGAGCAACTTTGGCAAGCAACAACACCGGAGCCAGTTTTCACGTCTCATCATTTTTATCAACCAAAAACGGGAAGTTCCATAGAGAACAGATTAGCTGCGTGTGGCCACTAGCCCCATCTATCCTTACTACGGGAAAAATTGGAACGAGTCGTTCCGTCTACTTTTGAGTACGTTAGGTAGGTTCAAAGTTGAAAACCGTGCATGTACCATAGTCACCCCGCGTGTCACATAGTCACCCCGGTTTACGGTACCTTTTTTACACCTTCCCACGACCTGTCTCGAAAATCACCTTCGCCTGTCTTGAAGTTAAAAGAATAATTTGAAACAAACTTCAAGATAAGTTGTGAATTTTTTTTTCAACATTGGTCCATGCATGGATAATTTTATCTTTATTTTAGGGCGATGGCGGCGGTCCGTTGATCTGTCCCACGGGGTCAAGCCCCTCACAGTACTTCCAAGCTGGCATCGTCGCATGGGGTATCAACTGCGGAGGCGAAATGCCCGGAGTTTACGTCAGTGTGGCCAAATTCAAAAATTGGATCGACGCCCAAATGGGGCACCTCAACTTTGAAAAGCTTTACGATTATTAATAAAATGTTTTATCTTGAACTTTCTCGTTATCGTTTTCTTTATTGACATGATCGTCCACCTATTTTTTGTTTTTTTTTTCGGCCCAATGTTCGCAATAAAAATTGTTTATTTATGAAAAAGAAACTCGAAAAACGTTCGCACCTAATGTACGAGATGTGTTGGTGATCACCAAGAAATGCGCATGAGCGCGGAATAGTCAAGCGAAAAGTCAACAAAAGCTCAGACCTTATTTACATTCAGGTTAAATTCAAAATTTTCAGTTTTTATACGGATATGTAATCAAAATTCATTTTGGCAAGAAATCATCCATAAATCTCTCAATTTTGGAAGAAAATGGTGAGTGGCTCTTCAACGGGTAACAGGCGTACATAGAAATATCCATATCACGCAAAAAAATTTTGATGGTTTTTAAGCCGAAATAACAGTATTGATTATTCCCGAACGCGTTTGCTAAAGCTGTGATTTAACATTTTTCAAATCAATACACTGGAAAAACTTGAATGAAATTGTGCGCAGGCAGATAGAGGTGACAGATGCAATCGAAGGCCTGGAAGAAGGGCAACGGGGAGAGACCCGAATGGATGGACACCGCCGGTAAGATATTGTCGAAAAAGGAAAAATTTAAAATTAGAAGTTTTATTCAGGCCTGCAACATTTTTTAGGCTCGTAATTCGAGGGTTTGGACTTAGTAGGTTAACTCGGAAATTGTGTGGAATACTATGGATTGTGGAGATTTTTATCAATTTGGCTGCTACCAACGCTTCTACTTTTTTTTCAATCAGAAAACAACAAAAACATATTTCTGGTATAGCGCTCCCGAGGAGGTTGCCTGTCCGTCCCGTGGACGCTCCCTAACTCTCCCTAGGACGCTCACTATCGCTCCCTCGACGGTCTCTATCGCTCCCACGGACGGTCTCTATCGCTCCCACGGACGCTCCCTATCTCTCCCTAGGACGCTCATTATCGCTCCCTCAGACACTCATTATCGCTCCCTCGGACGGTCACTATCGCTCCCACGGACGGTCTCTATCGCTCCCACCGACGCTCCCTATCGCTCCCAAGGATGCTCCCTATCGCTCCCACGGACGCTCCCTATCTCTCCCTAGGACGCTCATTATCGCTCCCTCAGACGCTCATTATCGCTCCCTCGGACGGTCTCTATCGCTCCCACGGACGGTCTCTATCGCTCCCGCGGACGGTCCCTATCGCTCCCAAGGACGCTCCCTATCGCTCCGCAGGACGCTTCAGAGTAGGCTGCTTATCACTCCCTCGGACGCTGCCTTCGTCGCTCCAATCGCTCCCGTGCAGGCTTCCTAATTCCGATCGTACAGGGTGCTGGGCCTTGCCGAGACAAACATTTCAGTACAAGAAATTTGATTTACTTAGTAAATATGGAAGTAAAAATTATAATAAAACAGCCTTGATAGTGCCGATTTTTGGGTCCTCTAGGTTTCTAAGGGTTTTTACAACGTTTTATTTTCAAAAAGTATAAAATAAAAGCGTATTAAAAAAAAGCCTTGATGGTGGTTATACCGTAATTTTTTTTTTTTTTGACTCCAAGTAATTTTGATTTCAGGATAATTCCAGGACACCCAGCCCTCTGGGAGTACCGCTGAGCCCCGATAACGGTTAGTATGAGTTTAAAATTGGGCGAAATTAAATAATTAGTAATAATTGAATAAATTAAATTAGTAATAATTGAATATCTAATTAGTAAATTGAATACCTACATTTAATCATTAGTAAATGAAATAAATTTAAAATTAGTAAATCGAATAATTAGTAAAGTTGATAATTTCTCGATAAGATTGCCAATAAAAGCTCGTATTCACGGACAAAAGCGTAAAAATGGTACCCGAATTTATAAAAAATTTACACCAATTGTAAAATTTATTGAGTGAATCCTAAGTAATTTTGTGTTCAATTGCAGAAGATCTCGCGCAAATGTTGGCGGCACAACCCAGAAATCGCCAGCCATCTGTAAGATTCATGCGTTCACTGATAATTAAAATATTAATAATATATAAAATATTAAATATTGTGTTATGACAGGCTTCAACTATCAGCAGTGCCTAGAATTTTCGAAAGCGATCGATTTCACGAATAATGTACTATTAAATTTTCGATTAAAAAAAAAAGTTGTAAATTGAATTTTTCACGGTTCGATTTCAGCGTAGCCCATCACCCAGCCCTCAGGCTAGCCATTTGTGTCCTGGTTAGTGGTGTTCTATAAATTTATTTGGAAACACTGTTTCTTGAAAAAAGTATACATTTACAAATAAGTAATAATTACCTACTAATTTAAAAAATAAAATTAAATTATTTAACATTTTGCAAGATTTTTCGAAAATCATAAAAATATTTCCAATTTTCAAATTAAAAGAATATTTTTCAAAAAAATAATTCGAATGAATAGATGAATTATTGAATGATGGCGAGATTTGGAATAATTCGCATTGTATAATTATGATAAATAATCAGTTCAAATTTGACTGAATTTTAATCCTTAAAAATCATTTTTGTACTCAAGTCTTGGACTTCAAAATTATTGCTAAAACTTCAATTAACCCTATCTTGGCAGCTAGGAGTCAATCACCGAGAAGAGCAACGCCACCAGGCGACTGGACACCACCAGTAAGTTACAATACTGTCGATGCTCGGCATTTATCGAATAGAAATTTTAAAAATGATTACACGATCTGTATGTAAAGTCGTTTGAACAGCATGATTTCTGAAAGATTCTAATAAAAACGTTTTTGTTATCCCAAATTTAGGCGGTACAATTTCAGCCCGGAAGCCCTCTAGCGTATGGTTTACTTCCGAGCCCAGAAAATGGTGAGCTTTTTTTTTCAAGTCAGTTATTGGTTGAGTTTAAGTCCGAAATAAACGAGTCAAAAAGCCCGACACAAAAAACATCAATTTAATTCTTGCCATTGATAAATTGGTAAAATTGGTGAAGGTTTATTGTTGAGGTGAGGGAGAGCTCTTATTCTTTAATAATCCTAGCGCTTTCGCCCCGCTGGGCCTTTTCAGGGAGCGATATTATTTGTACAGCTGATGTCAGCAGATCAGGCTTGAGATTTTTACTCCCATATTTACAGAGTAAATGGAAGTATTGGAGTCGTCCTAGAATCGGAACTAGCTTCAGAAAAAACGTTTTTTTATGCACATTTACTCAGAATCACTAAACAAGTGTCTGTGTGTCCGTCTGTGGTCGTTTACAAAAATTGCCATTGCTTCCTCGATTCTCAACCTTTTTCAAATTTCTTGAACCGAAATGTTTGACTCGGCAAGACCTAACACCCCCTTCAATCGAAATTTGGATAACTCACAGAGCTCTCCGATATATTTGCACTTTTAGTGTTTTCTATTTTATTTTTTTCCGCCCACAGAAATGAACAGATTTGAGCGTTCTTGGTCTTAAAATCTTTGATTTACCTTGCAGAATATGTGGATATTTTTTATATTCCTACAACTTGGCGATATTTTCATTTTAGGCAAGTTTTAAGATTTGCATAGCATGTTTTTTGATATTTTTGACCTAAATGCAGTCAAAATATGATCGAACCGTGTCACAATTTTACGTTTACAAATATGGAAGTATTCTGTGTATCTGCGCACCACTGGTTTCTAATTCTCGCCCCAATTCCATAAATTTTCAAATTGCAGCACGTGACTATGGGCAAAGACCACCGTCAAGAAGTCCACCCCGACCGGACTTCGGGCAATGCGGTCCTCCTCGAACAACCCCACCGCCGGTAATTTTTTCCCTCACAAATATCAAGTTTTAATAAGTATTTAATAAGTATTTTAATAAGTAAGTGTAATAAGGGGACATAAAACTGATGTACTTATCACCTTCATCCATGGTAAAAAGTAAGTTTTCACAAATTTGTCACATATCACCTTCATCCACTTGCCCCTTCAATTGTATAATAATTATTATTGTAGCAATGTGATAATTATTATTACATTTATTTTCTTCAGGCATTCCAGCAGTCGCCAGCTGGCCAGTGTAACGCCGATTATTTCAACCTTTCCGGACCGGGATGGGAACCACCAAGATGGGACAGCCCTGTAAGCTTTATTTCCTGGGAATATATTGGGCTAGAATGATATTCACTTGAATCATTACGAAAGTAGTATTGTCTTAGGTCGGAATTGTTATAAAGAATCTATGTGACAAACCATCACGCATAGCGATGGCATAAAAACTATTTGGGTCAATGTAAACAGGCTTCGTAAGGTTAGCTGTTCTTTATAATCCTAAGAAAACGCTGCTAAGTAGATCAGTGGCATGTGCAGATTAGTTTTCGGTATGTCCGAAGAAATCTGCAAATTTTGCACAGGGGTTCATTTTTCGATTGCAAAGACAAACCTTACGATACACCGGTACTCTTTGAACACAGAATTTAGTTGTTATTATTCTATAATTTCAGTATAAATTTGTATTTTAGATGGGTATTTAGAAGAACGTTTTTTCAACCAGGCAACAAATAATCATCCTCTTCGCTTGATAAATACTTACCTATCCATCTTTTCAACGCAGCAGATCGTTTAATTCCGTTAAATTCACCATTCAATCTATTCTTAATCACCTTCATAATTAACAAAATAATAATAATTATTAATTCTCTGAATAATGAAATTAAAAATGCCCCAAGAATGCTTCAGGACCATTGTTGAAGCCTGACTCGCTCTCACGTTGCCAAGCGCAACTGGTCTAGTGTGAGTGCGTCACCTTGTTGGTGTCATAGGCTAGTGGTCGTAAGTAGGTCAATCAACTGTATCTAAGAGCCGAGGCCAAATTCTCAAGTTTTTCCAATTTTTTTTTGCCGATTTGTGTAATGCGACCAAATTCTTTGAATTAAAGATATTGGGTGGACGGAAGATTTTGTGGGGATTCCAACGAGTGGAAAACGAATTTTGTGGCTCTAGCCGTTTTTGAGTTATTAAGAATTGTCGAAATTTTAAAAAACTCAAAAATGTTTCACTAAAACTGCAATAAATCCTGAACGGTTGGAGCTACCGCTGTGGCGATGGTCTCATTCGATTCAGCATAGAAAAATCTATAGAAAATGATGCCTCACAAGCCTATGTTGCAAATTTCCTTTAAAAAACGAATTTTTTCCCACTTCAACAGCTGTTTTACAGGCCTTAAAATTAAGGTAGGGTTCTGTCGAGATGTTAGGACCAACTAGATACGGAACCTGATTTTTGGTGAAAATTTCAAAAATTTACGACAACTCCTTCCCCCTGAAAAACCCCGGACAAAAAACGTCGGACGGGGGACGGCGCACGGCGTACGGCGGACGGACAAAAAATTTTTATTGCAGATTCGGATTCTACACCCTTTGAAACGTAAACCAACAAATTTTCAGGGGGTGTTAAAAAAAATTTTTTCCTGACCGATTACAAAGGTTCATTTCTTAAGAAAAATGAACCAATAATGCCATGATTGAAACTATCCTGACAAGTACAATATAACAATTTATTCAGGTACCTACCTAACATAAAATTTTATAATTTTGAGGTGTTGAAGGCAGATACTTGAAGAGTTTTCCTTCAAAACTGCATATATCCTTTCGAGTTTTGTCGATATCGATTTCGTTTTTTCGATTTTCGATTGCTTATAGGTACCAAAACTGCTATGAATCGAAATCGAAATCGATAGGTACCGACAAAACTCGAAAGTGGATACATGCAGTTTTGAAAGAGAAACTCTTCACTTGAATCGCTTACAATAATAAATTTTTGTCGAACCAGCTTATAGAAACTATTTAACTGGGAAAAATTTCAGTTGGAAGATTCAACCCCCTCACCCAGTCCTACAGCGCAGCGGCAGACGCGCAGGCGAATAGCATTCACATCGAGTCCAGCAGGTTGTTAGAATGAGTCTAATCATGGTTTTGAAAAGATGAGCAAAATGTTCATTAAACAAAAAAAATCGATTTTTCAACTTGAGACAGTCTTAAGTTGTCATAGTAGGCATTCTTAGTTCCAGAGTTAATTTTTACAACTAAACCGGCACCCGATTGTGTATTAAATACACAATAAATTTTGTACCACCAACAAAAAGCTTATCTGTTGTAGGAACGTGTGCTCCTCCGACGTCTCAAGTAAGATTCATTAAAATCCGTATGAATTTAATTTTACAATATGAAGTTAATTTATTGCTATACAACTAGGTTTTGAACAGTTGACAGGAAAAAGTGAATCCCAAATTTTCATCCGAGTTTGAAATTAAATGAAAATTTGAAGTGACTCCTGAAAAATTTTACTTTTTGATTTCAGGATCCTGATGGCCCTCTTGCATGGGCGTTGCCATCGAGTCCAGAAAATGGTCAGTATCATAATTGAGAAATGCGTTTCTGCAAAAATTCAGTCCTTGCTAAGAAATTAAAATATTTTTTTATTCTTTTATTTTCATTCGTTCAATTCCATAAATTTTCAATTCCTATTGCAGTAGGTGACTGTGGGCGAAGACCACCGTCAAGAAGTTCACCCCGACCGGACTTCGGGCAATGCGGTCCTCCACAACCACCGGTACGATTTGTCCATAAAATAGGTTAAATATAGCAACTGTAAAATATAGCGAATCGCTTAGGATAACCAGTTGAATAAAAAGAGCACCTCGCCTAATGACAAACTATTTACTGTTCATTTGATTTTTGAACAACAAAATGCAATAATTATTATAATTATTTCCTTCAGGCATTTCAACAGTCGCCAGCTGGCCAGTGTAACGCCGATTATTTCAACCTTTCCGGACCGGGATGGGAACCACCAAGATGGGACAGCCCTGTAAGCTTTATTACCTGGGCATAAAATAGGCTAGGTATTCACTTAACTCATTATAATAAGAGCATAAAATATATGGCGCATTAAGTTGGGATTATAATGAATAATTTACGAGACAAAACATCAAAGATGCGATGCTATAGAAATTATTTGTCTCAATGAAAACCGATAACATACCTAAGAACATGAATAATACCACGATTTGAACTATCCTGACACTTACAACAATATAATAATCGATTTTGGTACTTGCCTAACACGCAATTTTAAAATTTTGAGGGGTTGAGGGAGGTACTCGAACTGCTATCAATAATAAATTGTTGTCGAACCGGTTTATCGTAACAACAGTTGAATTTTCGGAAAAATTTCAGTTGGAGGATTCAACCCCGACACCGAGTCCTCGAACGCGTCGGTCGACGTCGCCGTCAGTTCATCCAAACGCACGCAGGCGACTATCATTTACACCGAGTCCAGCAGGTTGTTAGCATGAATCTAATCATGGTTTTGAGAGGATGAGCAAAAATTTCAGTTTATTTAATAATCGATTTTTCATAATCCGGTAGGGAGCAACTTGGGATACTCTTAGGTTGTCATACTGAGCATTCATAGTTCCAGAATTGATTTTTACAACTAAACAACATTAGTTGTAACAAAATGCGTGTGTAGTTGTACAAATTTTGTACCACCATCATCTTATCTGTTGTAGGCACGTGTCCTCCTCCGACGTCTCAAGTAAGATTCGTTAAAATCCGTATGCATGTCGTTTTTAAAATATGCAGTTAATTTATTCCTATAAAATAAGGTTTTGAACGGTACACCGAAATAAAATTATTCCTACTTTTTATAGAAGTTCGAAATTAAATAAAATTTTGGAAGTGATTCCTGAAAGATTTGATTTTTTGATTTTAGGATCCTGATAGCCCTCTAGCAAGGCCGTTGCCATCGAGCCCAGAAAATGGTCAGTATGAGTATCATTATAATGATTGAGAAAAGCATCCATGTTTGCAATAATTCAATCCTTCCTTCAAAAATTGAAATCTTCTTCCAAAATTCTTGCCATTCATTTATAATTCCTATAGCGGCAGGTGACTATGTCCCAAGACCGGGACCATCAAGAGGGGGACATCATGGGGGATGCCGTCCACCTGGGACACCACGCGTAAGATTCATGTTTTTGTCGATCTTTAGATCGGTCTATACAATTAACGATAAGTAAAGAGAATGGTATATGAGAGAAATCAAGCATTTATGCTTCTTATAAGAAGTTTGGACAGCGGCATGTAGAATAAAAATTGTAAAACGCCTACCAAATAGTTGGCCTTTTATGTGAAACCACATTTTATTGTTACCTGCATTTCAGTAGTATTGTGTGTACGTAAGCAAATTAAAATGCAATTTCTATTACAGGGATACCCCCACCATTCACGATCACCCAGCCCCGAAGGTAGGAAAATGAGGTCACAATTATTGTGAACAGTAATTCCAGTATTGAATTTAAAACGTGAGAGACATTATCGAAAGGTGCAAAACTTAATTAAAGCTCTATTAAGTAAAATAAGCAACCTAATTAGAACATTATTTTAAAACATTTTGGATATGCCATAAAGAGAAAAGTCGAACCGCTCAATCAACTGATCAAAACCGCTCTTCCAGGCACTAACGACCTTTACACTGCGCATGCGCAAGGCACCTAACATGCATAATAATTTGTTCTTTTCATCGCAAATATCTGTCGGCATTGCGTACATTTCTAGCTCAAAGAATAGATCCGAGGATGGTATTGGGGGCAGAATTCTTCGCTGGCGAGGCACCTGTAAGATTCATTTTCCCTTATCACCTTCCTAGAAAATGTTCATATAAGTCTAAGTGAATTCGAACGTAGAAACAACTCATGTAAGGGAGTAAGAAGAGCTTGATTCGTTTATGCTATAGAAATATCACGATTGACTTGAAATTTCAGGAACTAATAGCATCCGGCTCTCAAGATCTTCTGGATGACTCGTGGGAACTACCAGGATGGGCAGCTGGAGGCAGCAGCTGTGAGGCATCACCTGTACGCTTATTTTCTCAACTGAAATACTGAAAATTTATCCGTTCGATATCCGAAGAAGCACCTAATAGCCATTGCCAAAGAAATTTTTACATTGAAATTTGACGTAAATAACACGGTAGTGAAGTTTATCTGAGCTCAGAGGCTTCCTTGGATATGGGATAGATCCATGAGTAGATGATTCAAGAAACAAGGTCTTTCGACAAGTTTTTTAGGTATCAAAACATGATCTAGCGTTGAGTTTTCTCGATTAGTACATGGCTATGATGTGGCCTATTGTGTTGTACGCATTTTCACCAAGAGGGGATCTCAAGAATCCGTAGGCCACACACCGAAGACAGACCTCAGAGGTTTGCCATCCAATTGAAGGAACCAACCCGTATTAGATTACAAGTAGAGGGAAAAGGGGGCCTTCGCGTGTCAGTTATTATCAGTGACGTCATCTACCACCCCTCTTGCTCTACGGTCAAGGTCCCTACCCGCCCGATGTGACGTCAAGACAGAGGGGAGGGAGCCAGCTGTGGGTGGCCCAATAACACCTTGACCTCCCACCCTCCAGCCCATTTGTAACCTGGACAGTTGTACCAACAGCAGAGAGCACATGACGCATTGCTACCAACCCCCTTCCCAGCGGCTTTGTTGTACATTTCTGTCCTCAGCAGTGGCTTCAGTTTTAAGCAATTAGCGGCTGAAAATCACATGCCGGGGCTCTTCCTTTTCAGGATTACGGCTTCGGGGCTGCCAACCCATTAGCAGCGTCATCACCTGTGAGTTAATTAAGTTAAGCTACGTGAATTATGATAATAGCCCATTATCAATAATAAATTTTGATTATGGCATAAATAATAAATTTTTGTCGAAACAGTGTACAGAACCTCAAACGCGTCGGTCGACGTCACCCAGTCCACGCAGATCACATCCATCAAGCCCAGATGATTGTTAGCATAAATCTAATCTTGTTTTTGAAAAGATGAGCAAAATATTCATTTTACATAACAATCGAGTTTTCATATGATTGGGTAGGAACCATCTTGGGACAGTTTTGGGTAGTAGGTAGTATTCTCACTTCCACGAATAATGTTTACTTTCAATCCGCAGCTGATTGTGTATTCATACCGCCGAGTCCCCCACCCTTCGTGGACTTGTGTTCTCCTACATCTGCACAAGTAAGATTAATTTGATACTTGAATAATTATTTGAATTATTGAATTTTGATAAAGTTTTTTCCTAATTTTCATTTCATTTTTTCAATCAATTTTGGTCGAAGCAGTTTATAGAAACAACAGTTAAACTCATGACTAGGGATCGGATTTTTATGTATTTAAAAATGCCAAATATGTGACATATATATGTATTCATTTTCATAAAATATGTGGAAAATATGTAAAAAGGTTGAAATATTTGCAAAAAATATGTGGAAAATATATAAAAAGGTTTAAATATTTTCAAAAAATATGTGGAAAATATGTAAAACGGTTTAAATATTTTCAAAAAAATGTTTAAACCCAAATGAACATCAAGATTTTGTTAAATTATTTCTAGAAATAATGTACCTATGTAATCGGTCGGGTTTTTTTTTCATCGCCCCCTGAAAATTTTTCCTTTACGTTTCAGAGTGTCTAGATAAAAATCTGCAATAATTTTTTCCCGTACGCCGTACGCCGTCTGAAGCAAAACGCATAAAAAGAGTTGTCCAATTAAAAAAAAAAAAATTAGCAAAATTTGCTAAATTTTTTTAAAATTTCATTCATTATAGTTGTGAACCTCGGGAAAACTACCCAAAATTAGCAAATATGTGTTTTTGTGGACCAAATATTTGAAAAATATGGATTTATAGTGGAATATGTCAAAATATGTGAAATGAAAGTGGGCTTAAACGGTTCAGAAAATGTCAATATGAACACGCCTACTTGAAAAACATCAGTACATTGCCTAGAAAAAAATATGTGAACACATACGGATCCGATCCCTACTCATGACGCTATGCTACCAACCCCCTTCCCAGCGGCTTTGTTATGCATTTCTGTCCTCAGCAGAGGCTTCTGTTTTAAGCAATTAGCGGCTGAAAATCATAATATGATTTTATGAAACATATTATGTTTCAGGATTACGGGGAAGCCGATCCTTTAGCGCCATTACCGGTGAGTTAATTTGTAGAAATAAAATGAGCCCAACTATAATAATCCATAGGGCTACAATAAAAAGTGCTATGCGCCAAAAAACAAACTGCAGCCGACTGTTCATTTGCTCTTTGAACAATTGAAATAATTATTTCTTCCGGGCCTTACAGATCGAATTTGATGCTGATTATTTCGACTATTCAGCAACGTCATCGCTACCGCCACAACAGGGGCCTGTAAGCTTTATTTTCAGAAAAATAAGCTACTTGAATTATGATAATAGCCTATTACGGCATAAATAATAATTTTTTGTCGAAACAGTGTACAGAACCTCAAACGCGTCGGCAGAGGTCGCCCAGTCCTCGCAGATCACCACCAAGCCCAGCAAATTGTTAGCATAAATCTAATCATGGTTTTGAAAAGATGTGACATAAGAATCGAGTTTTCATATAATTGGGTAGGAACCTACTTGGGACAGTTTGGGGTAGGAGTATTCTCACTTCCACGAATAATTAATTCTCCTCATTCGGCAGCTGATTGTGTATTCATACCGCCGAGAACCCCACCCTTGGTGGATTTGTGTTCTCCTACATCTGGTCAAGTAAGATCAATCTGAATCTCAAATAATTATTTGAATTATTGAATTTTAAAAAAGTTTTTTCCTAATTTTCATTTTATTTTTTTAATCAATTTTGGAAACAGTGTACAGAACCTCAATCGCGTCGGCAGACGTCGCCCAGTCCACGCAGATCACCACCAAGCCCAGCAAATTGTTAGCATAAATCTAATCTTGGTTTTGAAAAGATGAGCCAAATTTTCATTTTACATAGGAAGAATCGAGTTTTCATATAATTGGGTAGGCGTATTCTCACTTCCACGAATAATTTTTACTTCTCAATTGGCAGCTGATTGTGTATTCATACCGCCAAGAACCCCACCCTTCGTGGACTTATGTTCTCCTACATCTGCACAAGTAAGATTGGTTCGAATCCGTATGTACGTAATTCATAACATGCAGTTAATTTGAAAGTATAAAACACGTATAATGAGGTTTTTGATAATTCATTGAAAAAAGTTTTTTTCCTAATTTTCATCCGAGTTTAAAACTAAATCGACATTAAAGCTCAAAGGGCATATGTCCCACAATATCAATTTTGAGATTTCGGTACCGAGAGAATCTACTCATCAGCAGGGGCGGCTCCTGGCCAAAATGAGAAAGAAAAAAACAGTGACCTACCTTAAAAATAACATTATTACTGCCACACAACTCTTCACTATTAATCCCCTCTGAAAAACAACAACAACGTCATTGGCAAAGCCTCAGGATCACCGACGGATAGGACTAGCGCTATAATGTATGGCGGCTCGTGCACGAACTAGTAATGCACTAGATAGGTCTTACTGGTCGTGTATTTCTGGAAGTGTATGAGTGAGCCAGCCTCACCGTACCGTCCAGGTGCACATTTTCTGTCTGCTCCGCCGGTCGAATGCGATCGAATCTGCGGTCGAATGCGGTCTAATCGAGGTAATCTTATCTTATCAGTTCGAAAACTGATATGATTTAGTAAAAATCGCGGTGTTTTCTTCTGTGGTTCAATAAAAATGAGTGATGTGAAGGTAGTTCAATTGAATTTTTCTAAGTTTACTTTGGAGGAGAAAATAGCAATCCGGGAACCCGGCGCTACTCACCTGCACTGGAAGGACTTTTACTGAAGGTAAAAGCTAAAAATCGCTCCACAACTCGGAAATGCAACCGACAATACTTCGGTACTTCAATTTCAACTTTTACAAAATAGGGTTTCTGAAAATTGATAGATGGTAATCATCTTAAAATTCCTCTGTTATCACTAGTGAACGTTTTTTGCTGTTCATTTTATAATAATGAGACGTGAAAGTGTGCAAAACTTTCCTATTAATTTGCATTTACTTAGTTGAAATTGATATTTGGCTGAGACCAACTGACTGTTTATGATAACATATTCCCTTCGCGATTGTTCCATAATATAATATATTATTATCTATATCGTCGTCTGAGGCGCAGCATGGCACATCTAACAATTTGGCAGTTTTTAGGTAAAACAGAAAATCATGTTTACTCTCTGTGCCACATCACTGCTCGGTTTCAGATTCGCTAAATTCGTCGTGGAACCCACTGAAATATCCCTTAGATACGCTTGGATACCTATGTTAATGCATTCGAAAATAATTGATTTTTCCTTTTTCCTGAAAATTTGCCAAATGTTAGATGTGCCATGCTGCGCCTCAGACGACGATATTATAGATCTAGATAATATTATTAGGTACTTATGGCCTAAGTGCACCCCCTGGGTCTAAGGGCAGGAGCCGCCACTGCTCATCAGGACCTATCGATCGCTCCAAGAATCATGATCCTTTGATCATTTTTGGGGCCCAAAAAACTATATAATAGAAAAACGACAAATATTTGAAGGGCGGTTATCTTGGAAGTGCTAAATGCTAAGAAAGTTCTGGTTAAACAAGATCGTAGATCTTGGCCAGGCAAACATTTTTTACTTAGCGAATTATTTTATGGCATTGCTACCAACCCCCTTCCCAGCGGCTGTCCTCAGCAGTGGCTTCTGTTTTAAGCAATTAGCGTCTTAAAATCATAATATGATGAAACATATTATGTTTCAGGATTACGGGGAAGCCGATCCTTTAGTAGCGCCAATACCGGTGAGTTAATTCGTAGAAATAAAATAAGCCCAACTATAATAATCCATAGGGCTACAATAAAAAGTGCAATACGCCAAAAAACAAACTGGAGCCGACTGTTCATTTGCTCTTTGGACAATTGAAATAATTATTTTCTTCCGGGCCTTACAGATCGAATTTGGTGCTGATTATTTCGACTATTCAGCAACGTCATCGCTACCGCCACAGCAGGGGCCTGTAAGCTTTATTTTCAGAAAAATAAGCTACTCGAATTATGATAATAGCCTATTACGGCATCAATAATAATTTTTTGTCGAAACAGTGTACAGAACCTCAAACGCGTCGGCAGAGGTCGCCCAGTCCACGCAGATCACCACCAAGCCCAGCAAATTGTTAGCATGAATCTAATCTTGGTTATGAAAAGATGTGACATAAGAATCGAGTTTTCATATAATTGGGTAGGAACCTACTTGGGACAGTTTTGGGTAGGAGTATTCTCACTTCCACGAATAATGTTTACTTTCAATCGGCAGCTGATTGTGTATTCATACCGCCGAGAACCCCACCCTTTGTGGACTTGTGTTCTCCTACATCTGCACAAGTAAGATTGATTTGATACTTAAATAATTATTTGAAATATTGAATTTAAAAAAAGTTTTTTCCTAATTTTCATTTTATTTTTTCAATCAATTTTGGTCGAAGTAGTTTATAGAAACAACAGTTAAACTCATGACGCATTGCTACCAACCCCCCTTCCCAGCGGCTTTGTTATGCATTTCTGTCCTCAGCAGAGGCCTCTGTTTTAAGCAATTAGCGGCTGAAAATCATAATATGATTTTATGAAACATATTATGTTTCAGGATTACGGGGAAGCCGATCCTTTAGCGCCATTACCGGTGAGTTAATTTGTAGAAATAAAATGAGCCCAACTATAATAATCCATAGGGCTACAATAAAAAGTGCTATGCGCCAAAAAAACGAACTGCAGCCAACTGTTCATTTGCTCTTTGGACAATTGAAATAATTATTTTCTTCCGGGCCTTACAGATCGAGTTTGATGCCGATTATTTCGACTATTCGGCAACGTCATCGCTACCGCCACAGCAGGGGCCTGTAAGCTTTATTTTCAGAAAAATAAGCTACTTGAATTATGATAATAGCTCATTGTGGCATCAATAATAATTTTTTGTCGAAACAGTGTACAGAACCTCAAACGCGTCAGCAGAGGTCGCCCAGTCCACGCAGATCACCACCAAGCCCAGCAAATTGTTAGCATAAATCTAGCATAAATCTTGTTATTTAAAGCAATTATTATTAGTTATTAATTATTATTAGTTATTATTAGTTATTATTAGTTATTATTATTAGTTATTACAAGTTATTAAAGCAATTGTTAGCATAAATCTTGTTAGCATAATCTTGGTTTTGAAAGGATGATCAAAATTTTCATTTTACATAGGAAGAATCGAGTTTTCATATAATTGGGTAGGAACCTACTTGGAACAGTTTTGGGTAGGAGTATTCTCACTTCCACGAATAATGTTTACTTTCAATCGGCAGCTGATTGTGTATTCATACCGCCGAGAACCCCACCCTTTGTGGACTTGTGTTCTCCTACATCTGCACAAGTAAGATCAATCTGAATCTCAAATAATTTTTTGAATTATTGAATTTTAAATAAGTATTGAAAACAGTTTTTTCCTCATTTTGATCCGATTTTGAAACTAAATAATCTTTTTGGAGCGATTCCCACAAAAACTTGACTTTTTGATTTTAGGATCCTGGAAGCCCTCTAGCACGGGCGTTGCCATCGAGCCCAGAAAATGGTCAGTATGAGTATCATTATAATGATTGAGAAAAGCATCGATGCTTGCAGTAGTTCAATCCTTACTTCATAGATTAAAATCTTTTTCCAAAATTCTTGCCCCTATTCCGTACATTTATAATTCTTTCAGAGGCAGGTGACTATGACCCAAGACCGGGACCATCAAGAGGGGGACATCCTGGGGGCTGCCGTCCCCCTCGGACACCACGAGTAAGATTAATGTTTTTGTCGATCTTTAGAAAGGTTTATACAATTAACAATAAGTAAAGAGAATGGTATATGAGAGAAATCAAGCATTTATGCTTCTTATAAGAAGTTTGGACAGCCGCATGTAGAATAAAAATTGTCCAATGCCTGCAAAATAGTTGGCCTTTTATGTGAAACCACATTTTATTGTTACCTGCATTTCAGTAGTATTGTGTGTACGCAAGCAGATTAAAATGCAATTTCAATTACAGGGATACCCCCACCATTCACGATCACCCAGCCCCCAAGGTAGGAAAATGAGGTTACAAAATCGTAATTGTGAACTGTAATTCCAGTATTGAATTTAAAACGTGAGAGACATTATGTGATATTATGTTTGCAATAATTCAATCCTTCCTTCAAAAATTGAAATCCTTTCCGAAATTTCTTGCCCCGATTCCTTACATTTCTAATTCCTACTGCGGCAGGTGACTATGTCCCAATACCGGGACCATCAAGAGGAGTGCCGGGACATCATGGACCTCGTGGCTGGTTCCGTCCCCCTCCGACACCACGCGTAAGATTAATGTTTTTGTAGATCTTTAGAAAGGTTTATACAATTAACAATAAGTAAAGAGAATGGTATATGAGAGAAGTCAAGCATTTATGCTTCTTATAAGAAGTTTTGACAGCCGCATGTAGAATAAAAATTGTCCAATGCCATCAAAATAGTTGGCCTTTTATGTGAAACCACATTTTATTGTTACCTGCATTACAGTAGTATTGTGTGTACGTAAGCAAATTAAAATGCAATTTCAATTACAGGGTTACCCCCACCATTCACGATCACCCAGCCCCCAAGGTAGGAAAATGAGGTTACAATTATTGTGAACTGTAATTCCAGTATTGAATTTGAAACGTGAGAGACATTATGTGATATTATGTTCGCAATAATTCAATCCTTCCTTCAAAAATTAAAATCTTTTTCGAAATTTCTTGCCCCGATTCCTTACATTTCTAATTCCTACTGCGGCAGGTGACTATGTCCCAATACCGGGACCATCAAGAGGAGTGCCGGGACATCATGGACCTCGTGGCTGGTTCCGTCCCCCTCCGACACCACGCGTAAGATTAATGTTTTTGTCGATCTTTAGATAGGTCTGTACGATTAACAATAAGTAAAGAGAATGGTATATATGTGTGTACGCAATGCACTTTCAATTACAGGGATACCCCAACGATTCACTATCGCCCAGCCCCCAAGGTAGGAAAGTGAGGTTACAAAATCGTAATTGTGAACTGTAATTCCAGTATTGAATTTAAAACGTGAGGGACATTATGTGGTATTATGTTTGCAATAATTCAATCCTTGATTCAAAAATTGAAATCGTTTTCCAAAATTCTTGCCATTCATTTATAATTCCTACAGCGGCAGGTGGCAATGTCCCAAGACCGGGACCATCAAGAGGGGGACATCATGGGGGGTGCCGTCCCCCTCGGACACCACGCGTAAGATTCATGTTTTTGTCGATCTTTAGGTACAGGTATACAGGACCTATACAGGTATAGGTCTATACGGTTAACAATCAGTAAAAAGAATGGTATATGAGAGAAATCAAGCATTTATGCTTCTTACAAAAAGTTTGGACAGCGGCATGTAGAATAAAAATTGTCCAATGACTGCCAAATAGTTGGCCTTTTATGTGAAACCACATTATTCTTCATTTCAGTAGTACTGTGTGTACGCAAGCAAATTAAAATGCAATTTCAATTACAGGGATACCCCTACGATTCACGATCGCCCAGCCCCCAAGGTATTAAAATGAGGTCACAATTATTGTGAACAGTAATTCCAGTATTGAATTTAAAACGTGAGAGGCATTATCGAAAAGGTGCAAAACTTAATTAAAGCACTATTAAGTAAAATAAGCAACCTAACTAAAACATTATTTTAATCTAGATGATAATATCGGTTCCTTCGAATTTTAGGTCCTGTCCCTGCTCCTCCGGTTAGAAGGGGGAGGCGCTCGCCGAGAGAAATGGTAGGAGACTGGCCCCAAGATCTGGAAATGTGGCCAAATGAATGTAAGTTTGAGGCCCAGAACAGGGGGCCAATCGGGTCGAATCGCTATGTCATCGATATGGTAGAATTAATTTGGAACCAGCATAGGCCAGCAACATGGTAGCAAACTAAAATTGACATGATGGGGCAAATAGAACTGGGGGGGTATTCTATAACCTGAAAGCAATATGTCTTTGGAAATCCATATCGATTTGCCATGGCAAATCTAATGACAACGTATGACAATTTGTGTAATGAATCGATAGCGACTGCCAAGACATATTGCTTTAATTTTACAGAATAGGCCCCCTGATAACATGGAGTGTTCTCAATTTCGACATTTTGGATATGCCATATCGATACTATGGAAAGAGACAAATCGTACGACAGCTAACGACCTTTACACTGCGCATGCGCAAGGCACCTCAACATGCACAATAATTTGTTCTTTTCATCGCAAATTACTCTCTCACGACTCTGTAATTGCGTACATTTCTAGCTCCTAGAATAGATCCGAGGATGGTATTGGGGGCAGAATTCTTCGCTGACGAGGCACCTGTAAGATTCATTTTCCCTTATCACCTTCCTAGAAAATGTTCATATAAGTATAAATGAATTTGAGCGTAGAAACAAGTTCTGTAAGGGAGTAAGAAGAGCTTGATTCGTTTATGCTATTGAAATATCACGATTGCCTTGAAATTTCAGGAACTAATAGGATCCGGCTCTCGAGATCTTCTAGATGACTCGTGGGAACTACCAGGATGGGCAGCTGGAGATAGCACCTGTGAGGTATCACCTGTACGCTTATTTTCTCAACTGAAATACTGAAAATTTAACCGTTCGATATCCAAAGAAGCACCTAATGGCCATTGCCAATGAAATTTTTACATTGAAATTTGACGTAAATAACACCATAGTGAAGTTTATCTGAGCTCAGAGGCTTCCTTGGATATGGGATAGATCCATGAGTAGATGATTCAAGAAACAAGGTCTTTCGACAAGTTTTTTAGGTATCAAAACATGATCTAGCGTTGAGTTTTCTCGATTAGTACATGGGCTATGATGTGGCCTATTGTGTCGAACGTATTTTCACCAAGAGCAGATCTCAAGAATCCGTAGGCCACACACTGAAGACAGACCTCAGAGGTTTGCCATCCAATTGAAGGAACCAACCCGTATTAGATTACAAGTAGAGGGAAAAGGGGGCCTTCGCGTGTCAGTTCTTATCAGTGACGTCATCTACCACCCCTCCTGCTCAACGGTCGAGCTCCCTACCCGCCCGATGTGACGTCAAGACAGAGGGGAGGGAGCCAGCTGTGGGTGGCCCAATGCCACCTCGATCTCCCACCCTCCAGCCCATTTGTAACCTGGACAGTTGTACCAACAGCCGTGAGCACATGACGCATTGCTACCAACCCCCTTCCCAGCGGCTTTGTTGTACATTTCTGTCCTCAGCAGTGGCTTCAGTTTTAAGCAATTAGCGGCTGAAAATCACATGCCGGGGCTCTTCATTTTCAGGATTACGGCTTCGGGGCAGCCAACCCTTTAGCAGCGTCATCGCCTGTGAGTTAATTTGTAGAAATAAGCCCAACTACAATAATCCATAGGGCTACAATAAAAAGTGCAATACGCCAAAAAACAAACTGCAGCCGACTGCTTATTAAGTAAATAAATATGTTTAGAAAATATTTTTTTAAATTGGTATTTTAAAAGGTACCTATACAAATTTTGACTCCTACAAAATGATGATAAACCTACCTACTCCAACTATTTGAAGTTTATTTTCTGTGATACCCAGACAAGTAATGTACCCACTTCACTAATCTACTTAGCAGCGTTTTCTATTTCTTCTGGTATCAACACCTACATAAAAATAACACGAATTCCGGGCGTCTCCGATTCCAGAATGATTCGCCGTTCCGAGCTCCAGTACGGAGGCGGTTGAATTTCTCAGGATCTCGTGAGTATGGTCGGATTATTGACCAATGAATATCACGGATTCACGTGATTGTCACAAACCGAATTTCACGGTGGTTTCGATTGATATTTTTCTAGAATAGAATATTCTTGCAATTAATGTCATTGAACTTCTTAACTAGTACCGGCAGCAGCTGGGATGCCATCACCAGGATCATTCGGAGTAAGAATAATTTATAGTGATACCTATCTACCTGGCACATTAATAAATATTGGTTACCTGTTGGCATCATTAATAAATAGGTAGGATTAGATATTGCATTTGCCTCAGTATTTTGAAAAATTTGCCATACAATTATTAGCTTAATGAAAAATAACTAACGAGTAGTTAGGGAAAAGTCCCATTTAGAGATTTCCAAGATTATAATTTGATTGAATATTTTTTCGAGCCAAAATGCTCAAATCGAACACACACAGTCAAATAATTTGTCAAACAGCAATGTGGTATTTTCTATTTCAGGCTCACCACTCAGGCAACCTTCCGAGCCCCGGAGATGGTTGGTGTTGCATGATTAACTTTTTTATTTCGAGAATTTCCTTGTAAAATTTAAAATCATGGGAGAAATTTCAATTTTTGTAAATTGACCACAAACTCATTTCGCATTTTTCTGAAAATGCCATCATTGGGTATATTCCCTTTGGGCTCTACGGTGTCAATAATTGATTTTTACCGGTCTATTGATTTATTATTTCCAGGTCACGGCGGTGAATGGAATCCAGCAAGTGGTATCTATGACCCGGTAATATAAGATAAGATATAATATAAGATAAATTAAGATAGTAAATGATACGATACATAGTATTATAATTTTAATAGTAACAATACTAACAGTATTGTAAACATAACATTAATCTTATAATAGTAATAAGATTATAATATCACGATATATTATTACCTATTTGTATTATAATATATTATTATATTATAATATATTATTATATTATAATATAATATATTATATTATAATAATATTATAATAATAATATAATAATTATATTATATTATAATATATTATTATATTATATTATAATATATGAATCTTATATATTATGTTGTAATATAAGATAATAATGCCGTAATAGATATTGATGTATAACTAACTAACCAATAGTTAAGAAAATGTCCCAATTACAGATTTCCAAGATTATAATTTGATTGAATATTTTTTCGAGCCTGAATACTCGAGTCGAACACACACAGTCAAATAATTTGTCAAACAGCAATGTGGTGATTTCTATTTCAGGCTTACTACTCAGGCAACCTTCTGAGCCCCGGAGCTGGTTGGTATTGCATGATTAACAGTTTTATTTCGAGAATTTCCTTGTAAAATTTAAAATCATGGGAGAAATCTCTATTTTTGTAAATTGACCAAAAACTCATTTCGCATTTTTCTGAAAACGAAATCTTCGGACATATTCCTTTTGTGCTCTAAGGTGTCAATAATTGATTTTTACCGGTCTATTGATTTATTATTTCCAGGTTACAGCGCTGAGTGGAGTCCAGGAAGTGGCTTTGAGCAGGTAATATAAAATAAGATAAATTAAGATAGTAAAAGACACGATACATAGTATTATAATATTAATAGTAACGATACTAACAGTATTGTAAATATAACATTAATCTCATAATAGTAATAAGATTATAATATCATGATATTTATTATTATATTGTATTATAATATATTATTATATTATAATATATTATTATATTATATTGTAATATAAGATAATAATGCCGTAATAGATATTAATGTAAAACTAACTAACCAGTAGTTAAGAAAATGTCCCAATTAGAGATTTCCAAGATTATAATTTGATTGAATATTTTTTCGAGCTACTCGAATACTCGAGTCGTACACAGTCAAATAATTTGTCAAACAGCAATGTGGTGATTTCTATTTCAGGCTTACCACTCAGACAGCCTTCTGAGCCCCGGAGATGGTTGGTGTTGCATGATTAACTTTTTTATTTCGAGAATTTCCTTGTAAAATTCAAAATCATGGTAGAAATTGCAATCTTTGTAAATTGACCAAAAACCTAATTCGCATTTTTCTGAAAATGCCATCTTCGGACATATTCGGGCCCTTTGGTGTCGATTTTTACCGGTCTATTGTTTCTTATTTCCAGATCTCTGGTCGAGCGCTGAATGGAGCCTAGGAAGTGGTGGCTTTGAGCCGGTAATATGAGATAAGATATAATATAAGATAAATTAAGATAGTAAAAGATACGATACATAGTATTATAATATTAATAGTGCCTTCTTCATCGATGGCAGATACAGGGCTACCCAACCATATCACTCCCGTTATCGTACCTTCAGTCATTCCTGAGTTTTATCGGCACAAGATAGTAATGTAAAACTAACAAACCAGTAGTTAGGAAAATGTCCCAATTAGAGATTTCCACGATTATAATTTGATTAAATATTTTTTCGAGCTACTCGAGTCGTACACACTGTCAAACTTGTTAAACAGCAATGTGGTTATTTCTATTTCAGGCTCACCTCTCAGGCAGCCCTCTGGCAGTCCCACTGGGCCCCGGAGATGGTTGGTGTTGCATGATTAACTTTTTAATTTCGAGAATTTCCTTGTAAAATTTAAAATCATAGGAGAAATTTCAATTTTTGTAAATTGACCAAAAAATCATATCGCATTTTTCTGAAAATGCCATTTTTGGGTAGGTATATTCCCTTCGGGCTCTATGGTGTCAATAATTGATTTTTACCGGTCTATTGATTTATTATTTCCAGGTTACGGCGCTGAATGGAGCCTAGGGAGTGCTGGCTTTGAGCCGGTAATAGAAGATAAGATAATATCTTATATTTAATTATATTATAATAAAAGATAAATTAAGACAGTGAAAGACACGATACATAGTATGATAATACTAATAGTAACGATACTAACAGTATTGTAAGTATAACATTATTCTTATAATAGTAATAATATTATAATATCAAGATATTATACTATTATATTATAATATTATATTATCATACATTATTTATATTGTAATATTATATTGTAATATAAGATAATAATGCAGTAATAGATAGTAATGTAAAACTAACAAACGAGTACTTAGGAAAATGTCCGAATTGGAGATTTCCGAGATTATAATTTGATTAAATATATTTTCGAGCCAGAATACTAGAGTCGTACACACAGTCAAATAATTTGTCAAACAGCAATGTGGTGATTTCTATTTCAGGCTTACCACTCAGGCAGCCTTCTGAGCCCCGGAGATGGTTGGTGATCAACTTTTTCATTTCGGGAATTTTCTTATAAAATTTGAAATCATGGGAGAAATTCCAATTTTTGTAAACTGACCAATTCTTATTTCATATTTTTCTGAAAATGCCGTCTTTCTCACATATTCCCTTCGTGCTCTAAGGTGCCAATAATTGATTTTTACCGGCTTATTGATTTATTATTTCCAGTATTCTGGCCGAGCGCTGAATGGAGCCCAGGAAGTGGTGGCTTTGAGCAGGTAATATAAGATATGATATAAATTGAGATAGTAAAATATATTATACATAATATAATATTAATAGTAGAAATACTTATAGTGAATCCAACAATAAACTTATAATAGTAATAAGATTACCATATCAAGATTATTCTTATAAGATTATAAAAAGATAATAATGCCATAATAAATAGTAATGTAAAATCTTTGTTATACACAATATTTTTGGTATTTTGTCTTCAGAAAAACATCATTATTTAATTAGGGATAAAACGATGGCATTTCAGGGTTTGCAATCAGTTGTTTAATATTGAATATTAAATAATTAATATTTATAGTGAATATTGCACGTCAGTATGGTTCAATATTTGGATACCCGACTGAGTCAAACTGGCGCACTAGTTTGAAGGTGAATCATGCCCAACGGCCGAGATAGCGCTCCGGCCGGATTGATCAGGAGAGAGCTCGCGTAGTTCGGCTAATTTATTAGAAAAAATACGCTTCTTCCCTCTCTCTCTCAAGGAGGCTCCTTGTCCCACCCGTAGACGCTCCCTATCTCACCCTCGGACGCTCAATATCGCTCACTGAGCGATAGTCGGGCGGTCTCTGTCGCTCCTTCGGGCGGTCTCTGTCGCTCCCTCGGGCGGCCTCTATCACTCCCAAGGACGCTCCCATGGAGGCCGCCTAGTCGCTCCCTCGGACGCTCCCATGGAGGCTGCCTAGTCGCTCCCTCGGACGCTCCCATGGAGGCTGCCTAGTCGCTCCCAAGGATGTATTATAATGGAGGAACCGCCCGGCCGCTCGGGAGCGCCATTTTAACACAGACCCCGCAAAACTGACTGCTCACAAAAATTGCCGTAGCTTCCTCAATTTTCAACCTTTTTTCAAATTTCTTGAACTGAAATGTTTGTCTCGGCAAGACCTAACGCCCTGTTTAATAGGAATTTGTATTACTCACAGTACTTCCGATATATTTGCATTTTTAGTGTTTTCTATTTTATTTTTTTCCGACCACAAAAATGGATCGATTTGAGCGTTCTTGGTCTCAAAATCTTCGTTTTACCTTGCAGAATATGTGGATATTTTTTATATTCCAAAAATGTAGCGAATTTGTTTTTGCGAATTTAAAAATTTGCATAGTGATTTTTTTTACCTAAACACCCTTAAAAGCAGTCGAAATATGATCAAATTTTTTCAAATATGTACGTTTCAAAATATGGAAGTATTGTGTGTTATCTACGCACCACTGGTTTTTTATTGGTAATAGCAAAAATAAAAATCTCGTTTTTTTTGTTTATACCGCAGACGTTCCAGGATTCATATGAAGACTTCCATCCTCAGGCTTGCAGCACTCCAATGCCGCCTGACTATGATGGTTAGCCTGCTTGCTATCGTTATAGAATACCTAATCCATGAAAAGAGCGTCATTATGTCGATTTATGAGTTCAAACCCCTAATAATGGAAATCCTATATAATTAATACCTATGTATTCAGAAGAATTTTATTTTTTCATTTTTCAGACTTCTATTGAAGGATCGCGTTAAAATGGTTAGACTGCTCCTTACTTGAAATTTTTGAACATACAATTAGAGTAACTAGTTGCCGGGCAATTGCGTCATCACAAAACTTACCACCTATACCTACTACACGGAATTATAAAAATAGAATATTTTCGATTCAACGTATTGGTTGACGGGAAATTCCTTTTATCTATCAAATTATGATGCAGAAAATATTAAATTAGTGGATTAACGAATTTATCGTGCTATCTGATTGGCAGCGCTTCTTGTAAACATCTGAATCCATTTCAGGATGACTTCGCAAAGCCCTGCCATTAAGGACGGTGGATGAAAATGGTTAATCTGGGCTTGGAGTTAACCGATGACAATAAATTGATCTTTCGAAATTTGTACTGTTGATACGTACACGAGAAAATGTTTCCGAATGAGAATCGAGTATACAAATAGCATGAAACAAAAAAAAAACACGAAAATGAAAGTAGAAACCAGAATAGACTACAGATGGATACAACCTGAAATTTCAGTAAACGTCCCTCTCCTTTGAAATTATTGCAATGCGTAAGAAAATATAAACCGAGAATAAAAAATTTCGTAGTTGGTTTTTTGAGTAGGTATAAGGATTTTTTCACGTATCCGTGTATTCAACTTCAACAGCCGCGTTGACTTTACGAGTCGTTAAAATTGTGGGTGTCGGGTCTTAATTGTGCGATGTGACCACTCGCCTGCATAACAGGACTGCTATGCAGGTTTAGCATAATATGCATGATATCAGAAAAAAGGTTCATTTCTCAAGAAAAGTGAACTAGAATATTCCTGCTTGAGCGTGTTTCTACCTACTCCAATTTCAACTATACAAATTTCCAAACCCACTGAAGTTCTATTTCCATGGAATCACCATAAAAGACGCCATGATTACATCGTCATGCAGAACAAAGCATACCTACGTTCTTCCATTCCACCAAGCATGTAATCAAAATTCATTTTAGACTGTAAACATCCACCTACTTCTCGCTTCCATACCGAAAATGGTGAGCTTTTTTCTCAGAACTAACATTCCGATCATGGACTTATCAGCATAAATATAGAATTGAGGATTGAGGATTGAAGATTGACCCTGCAAGTCATGAAGAGAAGGGTAATAGCCATTTTGAACGAATGGCGTGCCGCGGGTGGTCCGCCGTCGATCCCCACTCACGAGGAATGAGTCCTTTCAGCTATAATTTAATATGTCCCCTTGGAAGTTTATGGCATAAATCAAACGGCTGAAAAAAGGGTACTTATGCAACATGGATAAACCCCCCCCCCCCCAATAGTAATAGATGAGAGAGAGAAAAATGGCGACTCTGTCTCCTCGGTCTCATTTTCTTTTGTGGGATTCCCTTGGAGATTAAATGGGCGAAAGCGCCAAGGAAAATACAGACAAAAGAGTAATACAACGTAAATATGGGGGTGAAAATATTTAAAAAATAAGTAAAACTATTTATTTTATAACTAATTTATTTTATACTATTTTCAATTTATTATTTTATATTTATTTTGAAAAATTTGTTAAAAACCATGTTCGGCTACCAATCTCGAAATATGCAGAATATTATCAGTCAACAGCCACCACTTTGAAATCTCTTACAGGACTGCGACTATCAAGCAATGAAAGCTCGAAGGGAGAGGTACCGACGAGACTATGCGTTCATGAGATACGAACTCGGCGGTACACCAACTGTAAGGTTTTTTTTTCATGAGCAGTCAAAATAGCGGGGATAATCCTGAAAGTAATTGTAGCGAAGAATCAATTTTTAAATAATTTTGTATTTAACTATTACAGGGTAGTTACGTCGGTTTCGGCGGAGATCCAAGTCGAAAACCCAGGGTTCGTAACTTTTAAAAAGACAGTACGAAAACAACATTCAATTTATACTTGATTAAACACGATTCTACATCGTTAACTGATATTGTTTGCATCCATAAATCGGTACACAATTTAGAGGAATATTTATCATTACCCAGTACGATTGCACTACTTCTGTTTCAGAATTTAGGACGTGAATTCGCAGAATACGAATGCGCCGAAAGACAGCGTTAGAAAATTCAGCACATTATGAATTACAATGTTAATTATTAAAATATTAATCGTTGAAGGGTTGGTAATATTTGAAGGGTAAGGGGAAGGAACGGTGAATGTCACAAAAAGTACTTTTAGAGAAAAAGCAGGTTTTGTATTTTAAACTCCTTGTTTTTCCCCCTTAAACCGAATCTTTCGTTGCTTCTCAGTGCGACATTTATACTTTTTTCCCCTTGGAGTTTCATTATAAGGTTAGTACCTTTGAATTCCTACAAAATGCGCTATTGAGCTCGTTTTCGGGAAAAATGGACATATCCTGTTCTTTCCCCTTACCCTTCATTTGCGAACATGAAACACTGCTTCAATTCAAGCAAACGCCCTGAACAAAAATTAGCGAACCGAAAAGTTGCTATTGAACTGGGCAGGCCACCCCCAGCAAGGACAAAATTTATCCTAGACGGTATTTAATACCGTCTCAGACGAACGGCTAGACCTGCTACGCGACGGGCGGCCACGGCCGGCCCGAAACATTCGACAATTGAAACCTCCTCGACTGGTGGCTTCAGCAGTGTTGCCAACTCGTCGCCTTGATTTCCCTCAGTCAAACACCAAAAAACCACTGAATTCGACATATTCCCTGACATTCAAAAAATTGTGTTCTTAACTCCAACATAAAGAAATACGAATATAAAATGATCAAAGTCAACTTCGAGATCAAAAACAACTTCGAGATCAAAGTCAATTTCGAGATCAAACTCAACTTCGAGTTCAAACTAAACTTCGAGATCAAACTCAACTTTGACAACTTTGAGATCAAAGTCAACTTCGAGATCAAACTCAACTTCGAGATCAAAGTCAACTTCGAGATCAAACTCAACTTCGAGATCAAAGTCAACTTCGAGATCAAACTCAACTTCGAGATCAAAGTCAACTTCGAGATCAAATTCAACTTCGAGATCAAAGTCAACTTCGAGATCAAACTCAACTTTGACAACTTTGAGATCAAAGTCAACTTCGAGATCAAATTCAACTTCGAGAAATTTTAAAAAAAACTCAAAAATGTCTCACTAAAACTGCAATAACTCCTAAACGGTTAGAGCTACCGCCGTGGCGATGGTCTCATTCGATTCGGCATAGAAAAATCTATAGAAAATGATGCGTCACATGCCTATGTTAAACTAAATTTCGAGATCAAAGTCAATTTCGAATTCAAACTAAACTTCGAGATCAAAGTCAACTTCGAGATCAAAGTCAACTTCGAAATCAAAGTCAACTTCGAGATCAAAGTCAATTTCGAGATCAAAGTCAACTTCGAGATCAAACTCAACTTCGAGATCAAACTCAACTTCGAGATCAAACTCAACTTCGAGATCAAAGTCAACTTCGAGATCAAACTCAACTTCGAGATCAAAGTCAATTTCGAGTTCAAACTAAATTTCGAGATCAAAGTCAATTTCGAGTTCAAACTAAACTTCGAGATCAAAGTCAACTTCGAGATCAAAGTCAACTTCGAGATCAAAGTCAACTTCGAGATCAAACTCAACTTCGAGATCAAAGTCAGTTTCGAGTTCAAACTAAACTTCGAGATCAAACTCAACTTGGAGATCAAAGTCATTTCGAGATCAAAGTCAACTTCGAGATCAAAGTCAACTTCGAGATCAAAGTCAGTTTCGAGTTCAAACTAAACTTCGAGATCAAACTCAACTTGGAGATCAAAGTCATTTCGAGATCGAAGTCAATTTCGAGTTCAAACTAAACTTCGAGATCAAACTCAACTTCGAGATCAAACTCAACTTCGAGATCAAAGTCAACTTCGAGATCAAAGTCAATTTCGAGTTCAAACTAAACTTCGAGATCAAAGTCAACTTCGAGATCAAACTCAACTTCGAGATCAAAGTCAACTTCGAGATCAAAGTCAACTTCGAGATCAAACTCAACTTCGAGATCAAAGTCAGTTTCGAGTTCAAACTAAACTTCGAGATCAAACTCAACTTGGAGATCAAAGTCATTTCGAGATCAAAGTCAGTTTCGAGTTCAAACTCAACTTCGAGATCAAAGTCAACTTCGAGATCAAAGTCAAATTCGAGATCAAAGTCAGTTTCGAGTTCAAACTAAACTTCGAGATCAAACTAAACTTCGAGATCAAAGTCAACTTCGAGATCAAAGTCAACTTCGAGTTCAAACTAAACTTCGAGATCAAACTCAACTTGGAGATCAAAGTCATTTCGAGATCAAAGTCAGTTTCGAGTTCAAACTTGTCAGGGTACAATTCGGCCAAGTCAGAAATAAGGACAGTGTCACGATCCGGGTCTGTTGCGATTTGACTAGCCTTGCGGGGCGCGTGTGGCAAGGACGTACGTGATGACGGACCACAACCATAAACTATAAAAACCATTGGGGACCGTCATCACGGGATCAGTTGGAGAATCCACGTCTGCCAGCCCCGCCTTGCTATCCGGTAAGTCCAGACCCATTCGTGGCAATTTCTGACACTGCCTGTCGCATTTACTTTTCTGCTCTGTCTTCTGAGTTCCCATTGATTTCTCGACTTTCAGCTCTCAGACTGCCGATAGGAATAGTCGGGGCAAAACCCAAATCTCTTCCGAACCTTAATCCGGCCAACCCCGAGATAACTTGTCTAAATGTGCTCATTGTTATTTTATCAGATTTAAACAATTCGAACTATTACCGCTCAATATAATCCTCCTGAATCAAGGCAGTTTAAGTTTCAGTAACCCTTCGTTTCCTCCTCAAAGAACAGACTAGTTTCAGTTAGGGAAAAAGGTTAGGAAAGAAAAAGGAATTAACCATAACCTAACAAAGTCAACTTCGAGATTAAAATCAACTTCAAGATCAAAGTGAACTTCGAGATCAAAGTCAACTTCGAGTTCAAACTAAACTTCGAGATCAAACTAAACTTCGAGATCAAAGTCAACTTCGAGATCAAAGTCAACTTCGAGATCAAAGTCAACTTCGAGATCAAACTAAACTTCGAGATCAAAGTCAACTTCGAGATCAAAGTCAACTTCGAGATCAAAGTCAACTTCGAGATCAAAGTCAGTTTCGAGTTCAAACTAAACTTCGAGATCAAACTAAACTTCGAGATCAAACTAAACTTCGAGATCAAACTCAACTTCGAGATCAAAGTCAACTTCGAGATCAAAGTCAATTTCGAGTTCAAACTAAACTTCGAGATCAAACTAAACTTCGAGATCAAACTAAACTTCAAGATCAAACTCAACTTGGAGATCAAAGTCAACTTCGAGATCAAAGTCAGTTTCGAGTTCAAACTAAACTTCGAGATCAAACTAAACTTCAAGATCAAACTCAACTTCGAGATCAAAGTCAACTTCGAGATCAAAGTCAACTTCGAGATCAAAGTCAACTTCGAGATCAAAGTCAACTTCGAGATCAAAGTCAACTTCGAGATCAAAGTCAACTTCGAGATCAAACTAAACTTCGAGATCAAAGTCAACTTCGAGATCAAAGTCAACTTCGAGATCAAAGTCAACTTCGAGATCAAAGTCAACTTCGAGATCAAACTCAACTTCGAGATCAAAGTCAATTTCGAGTTCAAACTAAACTTCGAGATCAAACTAAACTTCGAGATCAAACTCAACTTCGAGATCAAAGTCAATTTCGAGATCAAACTCAACTTCGAGATCAAAGTCAATTTCGAGATCAAACTCAACTTCGAGATCAAAGTAAACTTCGAGATGGCACTGCTTGAAATCAATCTTTACATTACCGGTGCAAAAATTAGAGTTTCTTTTATACAAACAGTAAGACCTTCGGCTTGAAAATAATATTTACATTAATGGTAGCAAAGGTTAAAGATCTTCTATACCAAAACATGAACACTTTCGTGTTCGAGCAGCATAATTCTTTCTCTGTGGTTTCAAAGCAGCAAAAACAACTTCTGGCCATTAAAGAAAACCTCTGAAATCCTTCTGAAACTCTCATTAAAACCGCTAGAACAGAGAGATCCCTCAACTATCCTGATTTTCCCTCTGTTGAGCACCTCGACACCTCTAGGAACGGAGGGAAAACCTCTGATATGGCAACACTGGGCTTGAGCCGTCGGCGGGCGGGCCTAGACGTGGAGATCGCGGCTCCAATTGGCTGAGTGCCGGTCAAAGGGGCGGTTCCAGACGGTCGCCGGTAGCGTGTCGAGCGGTTCGTCTGACCAACAAAATTTGTTGATTTGAATACAATTCACCATTCTTCATTGGTTTAACCTTTACGAAGAATTTAAAAAAGTATATCATGAGGCCAATGTCGTAGATGTTTTGAACAATAACACAAAATCAAAAACCTAACACCTACTTGCTTAATGTTATGGCAAACATTTCTATAATTTAATTACAGGGCAAGCAGCTATCGAGCCAGGAGTGAGTGTTGCCCTCAATATTACTCATTTAATATAATACAGAAGTGCTTGGACAGATAAAAAAATTTCAAAAATACATACTCAGGAAGGGAAATTGGTTCATTTCGAAAATGGGGGTTTACACCTGATAGAAGTTGATACACGTTAAAGTTCGTAAGGAACATCCCTCCTCAAAAATATATGTTCAGCTGTAGCTGAATGTTCAATTTC
Source organism: Nesidiocoris tenuis (assembly GCA_036186465.1). Taxonomy (NCBI): domain Eukaryota; kingdom Metazoa; phylum Arthropoda; class Insecta; order Hemiptera; family Miridae; genus Nesidiocoris; species Nesidiocoris tenuis. The sequence goes on from AP028918.1 coordinate 1,162,527, forward strand.
TTAAGCACGAATAATTTCATTTCATTTCCAGAATCAGCGATCATGCGTACACTATGGTCGTGAAACAAATTACAACGGAGGAGGTTAGGATATGGTTATACGTGATACATCATTTTCCCAGTACCTGCCTAATGAAAAACAGTGACAAGAATAATTTACGATACAAAAACCTTGCCACAAATCTTCAAATCATAGCGATGATAATCATGATCATGAAAAATGTTCAGAATGAGCCAGCGAATGGAGTTCAACGTTGATATGAGCAGATAATGTTATATGTACATTACATAATAGTTCAATATTTTCCATTCTATTTTAGCCGTATTTTATTCATATCTTCCAATTTTCACTTTCAGAGAGGCAAACCTTTTATCAACCAGTGAGTCTTTAGACTTAGAATTTAGAAATTCAACTTTCACTTTTTGTTTCACCTTGAACTTTAAATTTTCGTTTCACCCTCAGTTTGTATGTCAACTTCAGTTTCACTTGCAACATTAGTTTTACTTTCGCCTTCAGTTTCACTTGCAAATTCAGTTTCATTTTCAAATTCAGTTTGACTTTCATCTTCAGTCCGGATTCATCCCAAAAAGGACATTATATGGAGAAAAGCCAAGTTTCCTCAACCGGGACAGCATACTGCCATTTTCTTTGTGAATAGGGAATAATTATCAGTTGTCCAATGAATACACACTGACAATAGTGGGAAGGTATTTTGAAAAAATTACTACCATACGAAATGTGATGCAGGACAGTCGTAATGCCGCTCGCAATATATTGCGGCGCAAGAGGATAGATCAAAATTATCTACTCGGCTGCTCTCCTCGAGTAAGCTTGAATAAACTATACCTAATTCTTTATACACAAAACGGCTCAGATAATCCACAATTCAGCGTGATTTATCAGTTCATTAGTTACAACAGTGTAAACCCCAGAATAACCTATAAAGCTAATTATTTCAGGGCGTTTACAATCCAATGCCACCAGCCGTAAGGGCGAGAAGAGTAAGTTTTTTTAGTTGATATTGTTATAATTTATAATAAGAACAAAGAAAATCGAATGTTTACTCATACTGCAAAAACCAAAATGAACCTGGTTCGATTTTTTGGACAAAAAAATAAATTGGCCATTAAGCGTGGGATAATTATGAATTCGGAATATAATGTAACAATTTTCAGAATTTAACCCGTCAATTTGAAGAGTACTGTAGTACGGAATCTTCGGATTCTTGCACCGGCGAATACGAAGGTAAGTACGTGTTGGGAATTTAAGGAAAAGGCCATGTCAATATGAAAAAAGTTAAATTTACGAAATCGAAGAATCGATCCCGACCAATTTGGATGGAGGACCAATAGAAATTAGAGTCCAATTAGGCAGAATAAATGAAAAAAATTCAACAAAAAATTTGAAAAAATATTCAAGATACAAATAGGTATGTATTTGGATAAATAAATGGAAACAATTAAACCGACAGATGAAAATTCGTATGAAAACATCATTTAATATGTTCGAAATGAATGTATTGAAAAGTCAACTGTTAATCGTTTAGAAGAAGAAGAAGAAGATGAAGACGAAGAAGAAGAAGGAGGGGGAGGAGAAGAAGAAGGGGCCGTCTGCCCGGATTTCCCCCCCTCTCCGGAATCATTTTTGGTAATTTGATACCCATATCTATGCCGAACAGGTTATCATTAACTAATTTCCTGAGCAATTGGTATTGTACGAAAAATTTATTTGCCCAACCTCCCAGTACTGCAAACAGGGTTTTAATACTGATTACACACACATCTGGCACCCTAATGATTATTGATCAAATTATTATTGTCAAATTGTTTTTTACCCTATGGACAAAACCAAATTTTTCAGGATTCATCTGAAGAGAGTTTCAATCCTGAGTATTGCAGCACTCCGATAAAAATGAAGAATGGTTAGCCGGCATTCGGAAAAAAATGATTAGCTTAACCACGATTTGTATTTTTCACGCCAGAGGGGGGGGGGTATAAGCACGATTCATGTTTGGGTGTATTCAGTAAAATTTGATTTGCCCCTCTTTTTCAGCATACTATTGTTGAAGAATCATCTAAAAATGGTCGGACAAGATGCTCAAGGACAGTGGGCAGAATGAAGATAGACTGGAAGTAGCCTGATGACAATAAATTGATCCCACCAAAATTTTGATAACGATCATATTATCTATCATGATCACTCATGGGCAGCTGTCATCAATGTGGCCGGATGAAAAATGAAAAAATAAATAAATATAATGAAAATGATGGTTTTTCTTTAACATTTAGGCCCGGTTTTTTGGCAAAATTTATCAATCCGATATCCTAGGAAGCTTCAGATAAAATTCACCACGGTGGTATCTAAATCAAATTTGAAAGTAAAAATCTCGTTGGAAATGTTTGTCTAAAGCTTCCTTGGATATCGGATGGATAAATTTTGTCAATAAACCGGGCCTTAAACCCATAAATTACAGCCAAAATAATTACGTGGGTAAAAAAAATGAAAATATCTTTTACAATAAACTTGAAAAAGCTCGAAAAAAATCGCCAAAAGTTCAAAGCACACCTAAAATTCTGGAACAAATCCATGGTAATCCATGATTGGTACGTGGTTCCAATTTTGGAGAATTTCCCCATCGACGCTATTCTGTCAAAATTAATACGGAGTAAATCCAAGGATTCACATGGATACCGGAAAAGCGTTTAAATAACTGAACTTTCTCAAGCCCCCTCGCACCAGTTTCACATTGGACGACCCTATAAGATAACCAGGGGTAAACATGACATTTCAGTGATTTCAGTCCATGGAATCAACAATAAAGTAGCCATGGTTACATAGACAGGCAAAAAAAGCTTCCGTTTTACTTCGATTCGACCTATTTGACCAAAAATGTAATCAAAATTAATTGTTGACACTAAACATCCGCAAATTTCCCAATTTCGGACAAATATGGTGAGTGCTTTTCTCAGAACTAGCATTTTGATGATGGCCCTGTACCGGTGTAAATGAGAAACGTCAGATTAAGGATCGTTCGAAGTCAGTCTACAGCCACGAAAACCAGGAGGACCGTTCACAATTTTAAAAGAATGTAGCTTGCTGCGGGTGGCCAGCACTGAAACTCCATATGAAATTACAGGCTCCTTCAGCTATCCCCTCTGAAGGTTACCTGTAGCATAAATCGTACGAAAAGCAAACGATACCACGTCTCTGGTATGAAAGGCTAACAAAGCTGAGGAGTTGGACAATTCTGACAAAAGTGACATCAACATGCACTCTTCTTGAGGGCGGCAGGGCACGCCAAGGACAACTTGGGTTATGGGGCGAAAAATTGTGTGCCTCGAGGTCACAAGTTGTTGTGAGGTCGAAAATGAGAATCGTTCATAAGAAAAGAGGGATGGCCGTATTGGTGGGCGAATGATTGATTGATTGATGTTAACTCTTTATTTTACCTGGCAGAATGACTGAGTGGCTCTGAGGAGAGTCGGGGTAGTAGATTGTTCTGGGAACGACCAAGAAGCTTGGACAAGCGTTTGGGAGGTAGGCATCATGATTATTGGTATCTTAGCGAACGACCAAGAGTCTGGGAGGAGCGTCATAGAGAGAGGCTGTGGAATGGATTTTCACGACTCCACGACCAGCTTATGGATAGTGAATGATCGCCTAAACAGCAGTTTGAGTCCATTTTCTTGACTCGAGAGGATGCGCAAGGAAGAGCTGTAGAGCTCAAAACATCATTTTCCCAAAAAATCGACTTACGAGGTTTTGCAGGTTCGCTGTCGATATCCAACTCGTAACATACAAAATTCAATAATTGTGAACAGTGTAACTGAAATTTTGCTATGTAACAACAATTTTGTCCAGGAATCGAGTTGTGAATGGAGAGAACGCAGGGAGAACCATCGACGAGGACTTGCATGGACCAGATACGAACAGGGCGGTACACCAACTGTAAGGTTCACTCGAGCATTGCACCATAAAAATTCATCCTCGTAGAAAATGGGATTTTCGCCATTACTTGGTGGTTGGAGCGAAGAATTTATTTAAAATTTCTCGTCAAAGATTATTGATTCGCCTTAAAATATCGAGATGGGGAAACGCGAGTCGCCAAACATTTATTATCATTTAAAATTTTTCCTGAAAAAGTTTCTGTGTTTCCACAAACCTCGGTAAAAGCGTAATATGTTTCAATTCAAAATTCGCATTGAGGAAACAAAAATAAATTATTTCAGGGCAATTACGTCGGCGGAGGAGACCCGCATAGAAGACCGAGGGTTCGTACCTTTTTCAGAAGGACATTCCGGAAACACGATTCGAAATCGTGTACCAACATTTTCATTTGCACGCATATTTTTTTGTCATGTTGAGTTGGTACGACTCGACTATCTCTGTTTCAGGATTTAAGGCGCGAATACGCAGAGCACGAATGCGACAGATGTCGGGGTTAGACTTTTCCACGAATTGGCAGATTAATTCTGGAACGTTAATATTTGTTAGATAATTTTTTCTGAACAAAAATCAAAAAAGTTAACTTTATTCGTATTTTTGAATAATGTATAGCTCGATCCAACTCGATGTTAAAACCTAGATTAAAACGAAAAAACCAAACAAGAGCGAAATTAACGCCTAGTAAGTTGGTATTTAACGTATAAGAAAACTGAAATGACAACTGCTATTTCGGTTTACAAATCAACAAAACCTACTAAAATAGACATTGTTTTAAACAAAGGTATAGTACTAACAAATTGAAGGCTACAGAGGAAAAATGACAGAAGTTCAAAATACTTATGATTCAAATCTTCTAGGATGTGTCCTCATTTAGATAAATAACCTACTCAATTTTTCAAAATGATTCTCCTTTCAAATCTTCAGGCTCATTTTGAAAAATCGAAACAAGTATTTATTCATTGCATTCTTCTTGTGAAAGAGAAGAAAAATTATTATAATACCTAATCCCCTGTAATTTGTTTTAGAAGGGGGAAATGCAGACCCGGATGCGAGTCTCTCTTCGCAGATATTTTTGGTAATTTCGTCTGACTCTAGTGTCGTACATGATAAAACATCGGTACACACAATTAGCAATAACTTACCTACTATTAAGAAAACCAATCCCCAAAATACCTACCACAATAAGATTTTCAGTACTAAACACTTCAAGACCAATAATAAATGAATAAATCACTAATAAATTATTTTTTTTCAATTGTATTTTATCGTAAAAATATTAGACTACCTATGAAAATGAATAGCAAATAATAATTTAATTAATAACTATGAAAAACATTTCACAGGATTCGACTGAAGAGAGTTTCAATCCTGAGCATCACAGCACTGCAATAAAGATCGAGCCGGATTCACCAGTATCGTATCACACTCCATCTTACAATGGTATATCACAAATCGTTTTCAATTTTTCAATAATTTGATATTTTTGACAATTTTTCATAAGGTGCCATACCTAATGTATGGATGACTTCTTAATTTTAGATGTGGACGATGACTGTCCAGATACGAGTCTTTCTCCGCTGAGCATTACGGTAATATGATAATTATACTATGCACGAAAATGGGTATGAGCGATAGAGTACAAAAATGACAACTCCTAATCTACAGTAGGCATTAACCTACAGATGTACTATGAATAATTTAAGCTTTTCAAAACTAAAAGTAATTTAAATATTTTATTTAAATTTATTAAGTATTCAAATATTGAAATACCCTGCTCTTATTTTATGTTATACATCAAGACCGTTACGTTTCACTTCATTGTTTTCATGTTTTCGATCGTATTTAACAAATTACATGAATTTTCCAGGATCCGCTCGAGGAGGGTATCGATTCTGAGGATTTCTGCACTCAAATGGAGAGCGAGCTCGATTCACAATCATTTTATACTCCATATGGTATAACATAATGATAATTATTATTAGTTTCTGAATTTTTATAATATTGGTAGCATATTTTTTAAAGTCGAGCATGACTTAAGAAGTGACCAAACTATAGTTGAAAAATGGTGATTGACCAAAAATTGGATAGAGTGTAAAAATAATTTCTCGAGGAAGGGTTTCAATCGACTTCAAAGAGGAGGAGGTTACTCACGTTGACTTGTCAGGATTTTTTTGTCGCTTTTTTCGGCAAGTCTGTTCTGCTCACAGTACAATATCACAGCGCTTTTAGTGTTTTTCTATTTTATTTTTTCCTGGCCACAAAACTGAGCCGATTTGAGCTTTTTGGTCTTAAAATCTTCGTTTTACCAAGCAAAATACGAGGATAGCTTTATAATCCGGTAACTTGGTGTATTTTAATTTTAGGAGAATTTTAAAACAGGGAGTTTCTTGATATTGCTGACCTAAAAACCCTAAAAAGTAGGGGTCGAAAATTAACGTATCAAAATATGGAAGTATTGCGTGGGTCGGTAAGCATGAATTGATGTTCTTTCAGGTCAGGATTATCAGGATATGGGCCAATCTCCCCAGAGATGTATGGTAATATCTCCTTTATTGTGCCATGTATCACTTCGAGACCAATATTGTCAGTCTTGTTCCATTATTGACGATAATAATTTTTCAGGATCCGTCAGGAGATAGTTTCAATCCTGAACATCACAGCACTGCGATAAAGGTCGAGCCGGATTCACCAGTATCGTACCATACTCCATCTTACAATGGTATATATTATTCCATTTACGTACATGAATAATATTTATGGAAAATTAATGGAATATTATTTAATGAATATTGCCAATAGGAAGTAGACCCTGCTCTCTAATCCTTAAATCATTTAAAACATTGTTGAAACGGCAAACATGAAAAAAAAGTGCGAAATATGTTTGCTCCAAGATTTTAAAGGTGTGACTTATTTTACATGAAAAGAAGTCAAGTTAGCCTCCCTTTAATTATTTATGGCATTCCTTAATTTAAAATGCCCCTGATGCTTTCAATTTTAGTCATGAAGGTACCATTTTACTTAGTTATTGTATAAGGTGTACTGATGGTAAGGTTATGTAGCCTGATATGTACCCTGGTATACGAATGACAAAATATATTGATTTCTTTAGATGTGGAATCTGTCTGCCGATCTAGGACCCCCTCTCCGCAGAGTTATACGGTAATACTGCATTGAAATATCAAAATAGGGTACATGAGTAATCGAGTGAAAAAGGAATTAATGTTTAGTTTCAGACATTCATTTTTTCAATCGGATTTTTCAGAATCCCCTTGAAGAGGGTGCCCATTCTGAGGATAGCTGCACTCAAACACCAACCGAGGACGAGTCATTTTATACTCAATATGGTACATAGTAATCAATGAACCATGAACACGATTATTTTCAACTTCCAACTGAACAACCGGTTTACCAAACCTATTGAATTCATGTGAGAGTGCGTCCATTTGTATTCAGTCCCTTCCCCCCCCCCTCACAACCAACCTCAGAGAAGTAAAAATTGATTCTACTCAAAAATAAAATTCAAACCTCAAAAATTCAATTTGTTCAACTCAAAAATCAAATCGAAGACTCAAAAAGTCGAAAATTCAATTTGGTTGACTCAAAAATCAAAATCAAACTTGAAAATCAAATTCAAAACTCAAAAATTCAAAAATTGAAAAATAAAATCCATAATGGATCATCCTGTTGAATAAATCATTTCTCGTTGTTAAAAAAAGTATGAAATTAATAACTGTGGGTTAATAGGTATTATGCTATGAAATTTGTAATATTGAAATGTCAACTGCTATTCTTTCAGGAGATGCTTCCTACCCAGATGTGTTCCACACTCCGCAAAGATATATGGTACCATCTGCGTCATGCTACTACATTAGTAATGAACTAGACCATATTAGTTTCAAAGAAGATACAACAATGTATTAGTTTCCATTTGATCATTATTGTATTTGATCGTATCTGACAACACAAATTTTTCAGGATTCGACAGGAGATTGTTTCAATCCTGAGCATTTCAGCACTCCAATAAAGACCGAGCCAGATTCGCCTGTTTCGTATCATACTCCATCTTATAGAGGTAGATAATGCGTTAATCGCGATTTCCAAAAACTGATACCTAGACTATATTGTCCAGAGTATTGATTTTGAGATTTCGGTATAGAAAGAATCTCGTCAGGAACAATAGATCGCATCAAAAATCATAATACCATTTTTGGGGGCCGAAAAACAATTAAAAAAACTACCAATACTTCAAGAGCGTTTATTTTGGAATTGATGTGCGCTATCAAAGTTCGGTTAAACGAGGTTGTAAATTTCCAATAAACGAACATTTTTTACTTCCATATTTACAGAGTAAATGGAAGTATTGTGATCGTCCTAAAATCGAGAATCGGAACGGAGCTTCAGAAAAAACTTTTTCTTATACACATTTACTCAGAATCACTTCCCGAACAAGTGTCTGTGTGTCCGTCTGTCCGTCTGTGGTCATTTACAAACCAGTGGTGCGTAGATAACACACAATACTTCCATATTTTGAAACGTAAAATTGGGACACGATTTGATCATATTTTGACTGCTTTTAAGGGTGTTTAGGCCAAAAATATCGAAAAATTCATTATTAAAATTTTAAAATTCGCTCAAAATGAAAAACCGCCACATTTTTGGAATGTAAAAAATATCCACATATTCTGCAAGGTAAAACAAAGATTTTAAGACCAAGAACGCTCAAATCGGTTCATTTTTGTGGCCGGAAAAAAATAAAATAGAAAACACTAAAAATGCAAATATATCGGAAGTACTGTGCGTTATCCAAATTTCGATTAAACAGGGTGTTAGGTCTTGCCGAGACAAACATTTCAGTTCAAGAAATTTGAAAAAAGGTAGAGAATTGAGGGAGTTATGGTCATTTGAGTAAATGACCACAGACGGACAGACGGACTAACGGACACACGGACTAACGGACACACGGACTATCGGACACACGAACACACGGACACACAGACACTTGTTCAGGAAGTGATTCTGAGTAAATGTGTATAAGAAAAAGTTTTTTCTGAAGCTCCGTTCCGATTCTCGATTTTAGGACCATCACAATACTTCCATTTACTCTGTAAATATGGAAGTAAAATGGCCATAACTCCCTCAATTCTCAACCTTTTTTCAATTTTCTTGAACTGAAATGTGCGTCTCGGTAAGACCTAACACCTTGTTTAATCGGAATTTGGATAACGCACAGTACTTCCGGTATATTTGCATTTTTAGTGTTTTCTATTTTATTTTTTTCCGGCTACAAAAATGAACCGATTTGAGCGTTCTTGGTCTTAAAATCTTCGTTTTACCTTGCAGAATACGTGGATATTTTTTACATTCCGAAAATGTAGCGAACTTTTCTTTTTTGGCCAATTTTAAAATTTGCATAGTGAATTTTTTGATATTTTTCACCCAAACACCCTTAAAAACAGTCAAAATATGATCAAATTTTTTCAAACATGTACGTTTCAAAATATGGAAGTATTGTGTGTTATCTACGCACCACTGGTTATTCAGATAATTTCTTCGTAAAAGAAACACTATTGGAGAAATTTCAATTGTAGTAAATTGATTCAGAAAAATTTGATATGTCCATTTTTATTTCACAACGCTTCAATTCAGAAATAGTAATAATGTTTTAATATAGGTATCCTTCTTCGTAACGTTTGAAGAAATTTTGACTGCAAATTTTTTTCAGACGAGGAACCGTTATGTGCAAACGTGAGTTTTTCAATGGAAAGATTTACTGTGGTATCGTCAATGTTGTGAAAATATACTAGTGGAGGTGAGGGAGGTGGTAGCCCATCATACTCTCATATGATTTATTTTTCCAAGCGCTTTTGCCCTAATGGGGCTCTTCAGGGATAGACATTTTTTTACATTATATAAAATTGTAAAAAAATATATAGAAAACGATTCTTCAATCCCAACAATACTGAAAAATCGTTTCTCGATAGTTTTACTTAAGCACAAAAGGGAAAAAACCGACAACCCCCCATCAGGGTGGACCCTACGGAAAAATCGCCGCTTGCCTGTGAAATCCAAAGAAGGAGGTCAATCCCTGAAGAAGCCCAGCAGGGCGAAAGCGCTTGAGACAATAAAGAATACAAGAGTATGATAGGCTACTGCTCTCTCCCTTACCTTCGCACAACCTCCACCATCGACTAATGACAAATATGTATTTATGCCATGAACAATAGTAAAGTGAAAATGTCAATAGCTAATCTCCAGCACCGGTTTCAATGAGTCCTTATATATAAGGATATATCAGTATCAGTGTACGCCTCAAGGTCACATGATTTCATTGGTTTTGATCGTTTGACAAAACAAATTCCAGGATTATCCCGAAGAATGTTTCAATCCCGATCATTATTATGGTACGTACCACCTCGATAATCGCAAAATAATTAGCTTGACCACGATTCATTAGTTATTATTCGATATTTCTTTCATACCCGTTTCATACATTAACCAATTCTAATGCCTATTGGGGTGTGATCGATAAAGTTTGACCTGTTCTCATACAATTCACAATATTTGCTTTGTTCAGAACTTTCAGGGTACACTTTTAGGTATACTGATCGAAGTATAATAAAATGATAACACTGGTATAATTCCAGATGAGCAAGCTGAATGCCCGGATGAGTACAGCTCTCCTCGATTTATGGTAGGTAGTAGGTACATTACCTACGGACACGGGTGTTGAAAAAATAATGGGTTGACTTACAAAATATGCCATCACTATTCGCCAGCACCTCTTTTAACGAATTCTTCGAAACTGCTACTGTACTACTGAATTAGTACATCTCTAGTTCATGTTTATCGTTTTTAACATATTGACAGAACAAATTTTTCAGGATTCGCTTGACGAATGTTCCAGTTATGAGTATAGCTCTCCTCGATTTATGGTAGGTAGTAGGTACATTACCTACGGACACGGGTGTTAAAAAAAAATGGGTTGACTTACGAAATATGCCAGCACCTGTTTTAACGAATTCTTCGAAACTGCAATTATGTACTAGTGCATTAGTACAACTCTAGTTCATGTTTATCGTTTTTTAACATATTGACAGAACAAATTTTTCAGGATTCGCTTGACGAATGTTCCAGTTATGGTAAATATCATGGTGACCATTTGTGATTTTTATTCAATTTCGTAGAAAGATGTTTTTTTAGCGTTTTTAGTATGAAGGGAGTGTATGGCGTGCATCCTATTATTACTTCCATATTTACAGAGTAAATAGAAGTATTGTAATCGTGGATATCTGTCGTAAAATGAACTTCCTGAACAAGCGTTTCCGTGTGAGGTCATTTACAAAAATGGCCACAGCTCCTTCAATTCTTAACCGTTTTTCAAATTTCTTGAACTGAAATGTTCGTCTCAATAAGACCTATCACCGAAATTTGGATTACCCACATTACTCCCGATTTTTTCGAGTGTTTTCGATTTTTTTTAGCCGAAAAAATGAACCGATTTGAGCGTTCCTAGTCTAAAAATCTTTGTGTTAAGAATACGTGGATACTTTTCATATTCCAGGAACTCGACGCATTTTGGTCTAAGCGGGTTCCAAAATTCGAAATTTTTTTACTTTATGATACTAACAGCCTCAAAAGTGATCAAAATACAAACAGTTTGTCCCAAAAATGTACGTTCCATAACACGAAGTATTACGCTGTACAAACATATTGAAATGACAAATGCTATTTTTTTCAGATGATGAAACGGTTTACAGTGATGAAAATCTCTATCCACGCAGATTTAATAATATGGTAATACCGAAGTGTATTGTTGCACTGGCTATCATCAACGAAATACGAGCAATAGTGCGCAAATAATCTATACCTAACACCCAGTACCTATTTACAAAACTTCTGAACTAGGTATTCACTGAAACCTACTCATAATAATTTAATATATTCTTGATGATCGAACCGATTTTCCGCCTTTTTTACCACTATCATTGACGTCAAAAAAAAATTAGGTACTTCATCAGATGAGTTTTGCTCCGTTGTAACATGGTTTTGGATCGTATTCGACAATTCGAATTTTTCAGGATTCGCTAGACGAAAGCTTCAATCCTGAGTATTGCAGCACTCCAATAAAGATCGAGCCAGATTCACCGGTATCATATCATACTCCATCATATAGTGGTAAGTTAATCAGTTTGACGGAATTTTCACCTTTCCAAATCACGGATTTATCGCTCCAATTAAATTCCTGTTTTGGTGCGTTCGGTAAAATTTTATTTTCCAGAATTTTTCAATTCTATTTCAGAATACTATTGAAGTAATGACTAACAACGGTGACAAGTCCTGCATGAACGTGACGTCGTACAGTCCAGCCATCAGGAAATTGACCCAGCATGAAATTGCCTGATGACAATAAATCTATCTCGAAATTTTTTCATTTTTCTCATGAATACGAGAATTACTCGCCTCAGATACTACCCGATGAAAATCCTAAAAAATAGGTTAAAAATGAAAATCTAATAAAATAGATGTCTTAATAGATTTTTGGCTACAGCCAGAAAGGCTGTCAATATTAATCTTTAAAAAAGTGAAACCAGTACGATGATAACACACAATGCTTCCATATTTTGATACGAAAATATTAGAAACAAAACAATTTAATTTTGACTAATTTGGTGGCGACAATGGCCAAAAAAGTCAGTATTCAAATTTTGGATGTGTGGATACGTTTTTTACATAGTAAACTTCACGTATCTTGGGGGTATGGTATTTAAAAATTTTGATGCTCAATGGAAGTATTGTGTGTTATCCATGCACTGAGGGTTCTATTAGAATCACCTGCCAGTGCGCATTTACAATTCCGATTTGATACATTATGCGAAAAAAACGATTCTCATTTTATGTTTTTCCATGGAATTACCCACAACATTGTCAAGATAACATCGTCAAGGAAAATTAACAAAACTTCCGCTCTACCTAATCCTCATTCGACAAAGTATGTAACAAAATTCATTTTAGACATTCTTCATCAATATCCCTTTTGGAAGAAATGGTGAGTGTTATTCTAGAATTTAGAGTTCATTTCGGTGTGCATAAACAGGTACCGAATTGATAGGAATTCTTCGTTAACCTTGGAAAATATAGCATTTTGGTCACGTAATGTACTTTTTTAGCCCCAAAAAAATTTATTATTACCTATTGTTTTTTGGGCGGGCGGTTTGCATAACTTTCAGGTTAGCACAATTTAGCTCCCTAAATTCTCAACTTATTTCCAGTTTTATCGAACTCAAATATTCATCTCGGCATTGAAGGTTTCTACACTGTTTTCCCTCCCTGTAAGTCAAAATTGGTTAGATTTTAGTGGTCAAAATATCGACTAATTTTTGACATAGAAAAAAAAAATTTTTTGACGTGAAAAAAACATTTAAAATTCTTTAAAAAAATTTTGAGTAGGTTTTAGGCAGGTTAATGACACAAGAAATTGACAATTTTCTAAGCCTATTCAGGACTGAGAAAAATGCAAAAAACCGATTCCAGCTGGAAAATCCATGGTATGAGCCTAGGAAAAATTTCAAAAAATGATGGTTTTGACATCGGGTTTTTTTGCCACGAATCTTTAGATATTGACTAAAAAACATGAAATTTGGCGATAGTTCGTAGATATTTTTCATATTCCTGTAACTGGACGTATTTTGATCTCAAGTGGGATTTTTAAATAAAGTTTTTTTTGACATTTTCTGATCGTTGTAGCGACCAAATTAGTCAAAATCGAATAGCTCTGTTTCAAAAATTAAGTATCTAAATATGGAAGTATTGCGTGTTATCTAAGCACCACATAACTGTCATTGAAATTTGAAAAAAGTGAAAATAGCGTTTTTGTACAGGCCTATTGTAGCGGGTATAGTATGGCGCCAACAGTAAGTGTCATTGACTCTATTTACATTTCTTTTTATTAAATTTATTGTCCGGCCAGTGTCTTCATAAATGTTTGAAAGTTTGATTCCGCCGATTTAAATTGTTTTTCAGCTAAATAAAACCCTCAGATCAAGGTCGCCTTCCATAAATTTGTTTGACATGGATATACGGGAAATATAAATAATAGCTTTTATATGAATTTGAGTTTTTATTTTTACAGTGCGGGAGAAAGCCAAAACCAAAACCTAGGGTTCGTAATTTTTTAATTCCTACCTAATGAAATAAAATTGAGAGTGTAAACGATTAACATGTTATGCGCAGGTAAATTATGTGCAGGCACCTGTGAAACTAATCTATTACGAACTGGCCTTTTTGGTTTCAGAAAGCAGTGTGCAAATTCGAGAAGTACATCGACGAATGCAACAGACAAAAAAGTCAGAATGAGTCCGAAGAATACAAATGTCCAATTTGCTTGGATTTGATTGAAACAATATTCAATTTAAATAATTTGTATTTTAGAAAGAGAAATACGGGATTCGACTTTCAATTATAACCTGGAGAGATTTGTGGTAATATGATCTAATCGCTCATAGACGTAATCATTTACAAATTTATAATCAATACTATACCTAAAACTACTAAAAAATCTAGGTTACACTAGATACCTACTGAAAGGTAGATATTAAAAGGTACTAAATTATCAATATTCTTATTCCGGTTCTATTTTTTGTAATACGGAGTACTATTACATAAATACGTTATACATAATAATCATACATTGTCACATGGTATTTGACCATTTTTTCAGGCTTCGCCCGATGGGAATTTCAATCCTCAGCATTGCAGCAGCCCAATAGAAGAGGAAGAAATATCACTGCCATATTATACGGCAAATTATGGTATATCATGCTAATATCATAATAGAATAACTTCCACGATTAATTTTCAATGATTTCATCAATTAACCAAACTACCTGCAGAGTATGTATAAATTACATGAGAAACTAAAAAAATCTGCAATAACACGAGTAATTTTTTGCCAAATCGTGATAAAAGCGAACGAACGGCTATAATGATCAAAAGCAACTATGAGAAACGATACTGAATTACAATCACAATTAATTACAGTTACTTGCAATACAATCACCACCACTTGTAATTCAACTTGAATTGCTCATTATCAGATTACAATTGTTTTTAATTCCATTACAATTGCTCGTAATTAGATTACATTGCTTGTAATTACATTACAACTGATAGTAATTGTATTACGATTGCCTGTAATTAGATTACGATTGCTCGTAAATCAATTACAGTTGCTAGTAATTGTAATACGGTTGCTCGTAATTCGATCAAAGGCTCGTAATTCGATTATAATTTCTCGTAATTAATTTACAATTTTTCATAATTTAATTACAAATGCTTGTAATTTAATTACGAATGCTCGTAAATTAATTACAATTGCTCGTAATTCAATTACAATTGCTCGTGATTTAATTACAATTGCTCGTAATTTAATTACAATTGCTCGTAATTTAATTACAACTGATCGTGGCTTAATTACAATTGTTCGTAATTGAATTACAATTGCTCGTAACTCAATTACAATTTCTCGTAAATCGATTACAATTTCTCGTAATTAATTTACAATTTTTCATAATTTAATTACAATCATTGTAATTAAATTATGAAAAATTGTAAATTAATTACGAGAGCAATTATTGCAGCAATTATTGCTTGTAATTTAATTACGAATGCTCTTACTTTAATTACAATTGCTCGTAATTCAATTACAATTGCTCGTGGTTTAATTACAATTGCTCGTAATTCGATTACAATTTCTCGTAATTCAATTACAATTGCTCGTGATTTAATTACAATTGCTCGTAATTTAATTACAATTGCTCGTAATTTAATTACAACTGATCGTGGCTTAATTACAATTGTTTGTAATTGAATTACAATTGCTCGTAATTCAATTACAATTTCTCGTAAATCGATTACAATTTCTCGTAAATCAATTACAATTGCTCGTAATTTAATTACAATTGCTCGTAATTCAATTACAATTGCTCGTGGTTTAATTACAATTGCTCGTAATTTAATTACGAATGCTCGTAATTTAATTACAATTGCTCGTAATTCAATTACAATTGCTCGTGGTTTAATTACAATTGCTCGTAATTTAATTACAATTGCTCGTAATTTAATTACGAATGCTCGTAATTTAATTACAATTGCTCGTAATTCAATTAAAATTGCTCGTGATTTAATTACAATTGCTCGTAATTTAATTACAACTGATCGTGGCTTAATTACAATTGTTTGTAATTGAATTACAACTGCTCGTAATTCAATTACAATTTCTCGTAAATCGATTACAATTTCTCGTAATTAATTTACAATTTTTCATAATTTAATTACAATTGCTTGTAATTTAATGACGATTGCTTGTAATTTAATTAAAATTGCTCGTAATTCAATTACAATTTCTCGTAATTTAATTACAAATGCTCGTAATTCAATTTCAATTTGTTCACTTTATTCACTGTACAAAAAGAGGTTCTTCGAAGAAATAAGCATCACAAAAAGGATAAATACGATATTCGAATGTTCGCACCAGTATTCATCAGTTTTTTCAACATGATTTCAGAACCGTCGGATGTATTTCCAGACACGCAGGTAAATTTATCTAGTAATTCAGTCGTAATCCAATTCATGCTATTTTTCGATTAGGCCCATGTGGGGGGGGGGGCGTAAAATTGACCAATTGGTAAAATTTCACAATTTTCAGCACCCATGCGTTCAAGATTACAACCTAGGAAAACATAGTTGCACTGCGGAAAGTAAGAATTGCTCTCAAATTTACAATGAATGGAATTCATGAAAAATTTAAATACCAATTATGTGAATTCAGAAATCATACTGCAATTATTTCGAGCGCTAACGCCAGGATAGCCTTCTTCAGCAATATTTACGAATGAGACAAGGTTGACCAAAAAGCACATGAGACTTGTTTGAAAAGTAAAACCGAGTATAGTGTATGAGTTTTTCCTGAACCTTGATCCGATTTTCATTATAAGGCCTTCAATTTTCAATTCAATTTTTTTTCAATAAAAAATGTATTTTTTTTAATTTATTGAAATTCGTGCCTATTTTCATTTATCTACTTTGAAATTTTTAAATGAAAAAGTTATAAAGCAGAATCAATTATATTTCAGGATACACGATCGAGTGTCCATTTTATGCGCCGCTAGTGAGTTACTCCAAGCGTTAGTAGTTGTAGGTTGTAGTAAGTTCATTATATGGCATTTCGGAATCGAATTGAAAATTTTCATAACAATTTTGAAAAAAAATCGAAAATTTAACAGCTTGGGTTGGAAAATTATCATTCGGGAATTTCTCAAAGGCAGTACATACCAATAGCCATGAATGGTATAAAAGGTACCTGAAATAATTATTGTATCTAACTAATTTCCTTGCTAATGATCCATTTGTGAAGGTGAGGAGGGTGCCACCACATGTTCATCCCGACAGTCTCGCCGCGAAACGCATAAACCCTGGGCCAGCGAAAGTAAGTTTTATTTTGACGCTTAAAATACAAATACAATTATGTTTTTCGAAAAAAAAAGGGTGAAAAATTAAAATTGTCGACTTTTTTGCAGTTCGGCGTATTGCGAATGCCTGAAGGAGTTAGTATCAGTAGCAATTAACGGATCAAAAAAGTACCTTCGATCGTAAACGGATCATTACGGAATTTTATTTTACCGAAGGGCAAGAAAGAATTCAGCAATAATTTGATTCGTTTTCAGGTCAGACCAGATCCGAGGATAAAGTGCGTACAAATCAGGAATCCACAGGTTCACCTTGAAGGTTAGGAAGTCTACTGTATAATTATACGTTAATATTAATATATTATGGTCAGCCAGAAAGAACGGATGGATTCCGAAATATTGCTGCGCCAAAATTAATTGATATAGGAATTTTGCGTTAAATATGAAAACAGAAAAGTGGAAGGTAAGTGAAAATCCGTCATCTCGGAACATTTCTCGCCTGATTTCCTCCTTCAATTGCTCAATGGATCTGGTCTCGATGAATTTTAATTAAAACTAATCGGATTTTAAGGTGTTCCTTAAAAAAAATGAAAAAATGAAATAATCGCAAAAATGAAAAAATCGCATGTAGTGTGGGCCGTTCTTTCTGAAGGACAAAGTGGAAATAACGTAACCTCAAAAAATAATAATTGAACATCCTTCAAAGTCATATTATTTAATTTTCAATTTCAGGTGCATATTTTAAGAAAGTGAGTCTAAATATTATTCGAACAGGAAAATACATTATCCAGTCCTACCTATAAAATATACAACACGTTTTCTCTATTAACAACTAAAAACACAAAAAAAAAATCTTAAAAACACAAACACAAAAATTCAGTTGCATATAAACAACATACAACACAAATATAAAATTTCACTCAATTTTAAATATTACCATGTATAACATATGTTATCAATAAATTTATTTATTATGCAAATATAAAACTTTCATGATCATAAGTCCCCCCGAGGGACATTTCTGTACATGGAATATGGTTGCATTTCGGCAAAAGAACAACCAGATTGTTTTAATGAACGATTAATTGTTTTAGAGTGAATGGAGGCGTATGCCATTTGCTTCAAAACCTCCAAGAGCAAGTTTTGTTGACATTTTCAATACCTAATCGCAAACATAATATAATTATGCCAAAAGGTCTACACTAGGTATATAAAATATAAGCGAAAGAGGCCTATAAAGGCGAATTACCCGTGAAAGTATAGCGGAAGGTACATTTTTATTTTACTTATTCCGCGATATTTTTTTCCAGAATTTGATGAAAGAATTTGCCGAGGGTCTAGGTTCCCCCGAACGCGTCGAAGGTGAGTGTAGGTCGGAATGAGTAGAAATTTCAATTTTCTTAGGTTGCGCTTGAAATACGGCCAAATCTTGGTGATGGCTCGGTATTTGAGAATGTTGAAATAATTGGAATGATTAATGAAATTATATAGAAAATTAGACTAAGGCCCGGTTTATTGACAAAATTTATCTATCCGATATCCAAGGAAGCTATAGATAAACATTTCCAATGAGATTTTTACTTTAAAATTTCATTTGAATGCCACCGTGGTGAAGTTTATCTGAAGCTTCCTTGGATATCGGATGGATAAATTTTGTCAATAAACCGGCCCTAAGAAATATATTATATTAAGGCCCAGGTGTAGGATAAAACTGGGGACCTCCCGCAGTGTTGCCAAGGGCGTTTGGGGGTTTTCTCAAAAACGAATAAAAATTGTAGGAACTCACGCCTGTATTTCGAATAAATCGATGGAGAAATTTTTCGAAAGCGCGTTTATCATCAATCTTTGTCTCAAAAATGATCATAATCGATCATTCCCACTCCACATACAATTGATATTGTGACTATTTCCAGGTCAAAGGAGACCTCCAAGGGGCACAGTAAGTATAGCTTTGGGCCAGTGAATCATCTCAAATTAAATTGAACGTCAGCATTACATTTACATGAATGTGGTGTGGGGTTTTCAATGACACATGTCGTCGTATCACCGAAAATTCGATTTTTTTTCGTTTTTATGTTTTCAACTCAGATTCAGTAAAATTGCCATAATATGGCCATTAAATATTAAATAATTTTTTTTAATTTTTGGTGATACGACATGTGGCTTTGAAACCCTCGATATCCTGGTATTCAATAGTATCATCGGCTAATTCTGAAAATATAAGATTCCGGGTTTATCCGATTTCAGTTCGATACCTCGCCACGAGCGCGGAAGCGGCTCACCCTCCCAGGAACTTGTGAGCACCTGTTATCAGTTTTATCGACCAATATTTTACGGATCCGCATATTAATTATTGCCTAATAATAGATTTCACGTTAGTCGTAATCAACATGATAACCTTGGAATTAATCAAGCATTTCGAACTTTTGAATCGACAGCTCGGATGCGATCACCGCAAGCAATGGCAGCTGTAAGACTAATTGATTCTACCTAGTACCTACTTAGTACAATACTGATAAGAACAATTAGTTATTGTACCCTCTCAGTGTTTTAACAATTTATCAAAATTGTTTATGACTGAATTATCGGAAAACAAAAAATTTTGTAATTGGGCCATTCCCGTCAGGAATGTTTATTTCACGTTCTCAGCAACCCCCATTTTTCCACGCTCATTTTTTAAAACTACGAAAAATCCTCATAAAACAACCGTCGGGCGTGCGAGTACCTCAAAATAACTCAAACCGATACTCAAACTGAAACTTTGAGTTTGATCATCAGTTTCAGTTTGAGTTTCAATTTCAGTTTGAATTCGAGTATCATTACCATGCTGAGTTCGAGCCTGTTTGAGTTTGAGTTTTGTTTATCAGTACCAGTTTGAGTTCGAGTATCATTACCATGCTGAGTACGAGCCAGTGCATCAGTTCGAGTTTGTGTATCAGTACCAGTTTGAGTTGGAGTATTAGTGTCAGTTAGAATTTCAGTTTTAGTTTGAGCATAACGACCAGTTTGAGTTCAAGTATCATTACCATGCTGAGTACGAGCCAGTGCATCAGTTTGAGTTTGTTTATCAGGACCAGTTTGAGTTCAAGTATTAGTGTCAGTTTGAATTTCAGTTTCAGTCTGAGTTCGAGTATCATTACCATGCTGAGTTCGAGCCTGTACACAGGCTGATACACGTATCAGTTTGAGTTTGTGTATCAGTACCAGTTTGAGTTCGAGTATTAGAGACAGTTCGAATTTCAGTTTTAGTTTGAGTTCAAGTATCATTGCCATGCTGAGTACGAGCCAGTGCATCAGCTTGAGTTTGTGTATCAGTACCAGTTTGAGTTCGAGTACTAGTGTCAGTTTGAATTTCAGTTTCAGTTTGAGTATTACGATCAGTTTTACTTTCAGTTTGAGTTCGAGTATCATTACCATGCTGCGTTTGAGCCTGTGTATCAGTTTGAGTTTGTGTATCAGTTTGAGTTGACCTTTCATTCGACCTTTGAGCATTGCTATAGAGTTGCAAAATATCGGCAAAAATTATGAAAAAAAAAAAGAATTTGGCCAAATTGGAGTTTTTTGGAGGCCCAAATGTACATTTCGAACGAGAATGACACATTCATCGCAGTTTTTGGATGGATCTCAATACATTTTTATCAGAATCGGTAAGTACCTATCTACACAATATATCAGATTTGTGGTCATTTCGGTTTCAGGCAGGCCCATCCTGCGGCCCCCTGGCAATTCCATTGAGCCCCAAGGCGGGTTAGTACCTACGTGTGTTCTTGAGAGGGAACACTGAGATTAACAAAATTTAAAATAATTTATACTTAAAAATGTATCCTAAAACGGTACAATAGTAGGAATAATAAACCAACTAGCAACATAATTAGTACTTATTAGCCTGCCAGTCCAAACAATCAACACCCCTGCTTGTGCTATTGATACAGTAAAAATGATTATTTCCAGGCTGTTCGCAGCAATCTGGTGGAGGAATCAGACAAGAGGCGGTAAGTAATTGATGTAAATAATAGCATTGCATTTCATGAAATAGATAGGGCTGATTCCAGGAGTGCCCTGCACATGCGTAAGGATGTCAGGATGTGCAAGTTCCATTTATTGGGTTCAAAAGCCGACGCCACCTCGACCAATCAGCAATGCACTTCAAAATAATATTTTTGTAGTCTTTATAATAAAGATTTACAGATATGTTTAAAACCTCGGTTTATTATCGTATTATTTATTATTTATCGTATATATGGGCTATACACGATCCGATTGCTGGCGGAAGTGCATTGCTGATTGGCCGAGGTGGCGTCGCAGGCCACCAACATATTATGTTGCTCTGGGTCTGTCCGATTCCAGCATGAACCCGCGCGCTCATCGCGGAAGACGCTCGATTTCGCTGGATCTTGTGAGTACAGTCTGTTTCACATGCCAATGAATACAATAATGTGTCCACATAGTTTTCTGACACTATATTTCATTCTAGTTGTAATCAACATAATCTAGCAATTAATGTCAAGCATTTCGTACTTTTGAATCGACAGCTCGGAGGCGATCACCAGAAGCGATGGGAGCTGTAAGAATAATTTATCCTGATACTTACCTACCTAATACAGCGCTGAATAGGTACAGTTAGATTTTTTATTCACCCGAGCATTTCAAGAAATTGGTAGTAAAATAATCAGTATAGTTTTACTGTCGGAAAGTAAGTGGTACCTAGTAAATATGAGTTTCTCATTTCAATTTCAGGCAGGCCCCTCCCGCAGCCCTCTGGCTGTTCCGATGGAAGCCGGCTATGGTATTGATTAACATTTTTTATTTCGTGAATTTTTCATATCATTGAAAATCATGGGAGAAATTTCGATTTTTTTAAATTGATCAAAGTATGTAATCGAGAAAGAAAACATTTCCCAGACGAATGAGAATGTAATAACTTCGACCCAGTCAGTCAAGTGGTCGGTGAAAAAATCAGTTAAATTGCAATAATCGGTGCATACCATCATTGTAAATCGGTAAATTGTAGAAAATCATTGTATTTTAAATGAATCTACTTTGGAACTTCAAAACATTCCATTTAATTTCAGAATTTTTCCCTATCACTCACGCGGATCCCTCTTGGCAGGTAAGATCGTTCAAAATCGAATTAAAGCAAAGAAGGCCATTTTATTATTTTTAAATAAATAGTAAAAAGAATATAATAATGTCGTTATACATAATGATGTAACACCCCAATCAAATGTATTCCAACGGCACCTTGACCTATAAATAATAGCATAATCAGGAAAATATTATTTATAAAAAATATCAAAATATGTTACGATTCCAGAGAGATTCCCCGCCCCAACCGCGGAGGACGCTCGATTTCGCTGGACCTTGTGAGTATAGACTGTTTTATGTACCAATGAATATAATAATGTATCCACATAATTTTCTCAATACTATTCCACGCTAGTTGTTATCTTTTTATCTTGAATTACTTAATGTAAAGCATTTCGAACTTATGAACCGACAGCTCGGAGGCGATCACCAGAAGCAATGGGAGCTGTAAGAATAATTATCCTGATACTTGCTTAATACGATACTGAATAGGTACAATTAGGTATTTTATTAACCTAATTATTTAAAGAAATTCGAAGTCAAATAGTCAGTGTAATTTTTATACCGGTAAGTAAGTGATCCCTATGAGAGTTTCTCATTACCTAACTAAAATCAAATTACTTTTTACTTCCATATCATCCTATTTTATTTACCTCCATATTACGAAGTAAATGGAAGTAGGCATTGCAATCGTCTTAAAATCAAAAAAATCGGATCGGAGCTTCAAAAAAATACATTCATTTTAAAATTAATTAATTTAAAAATAATTACTTTTAAACAATTTTACTTAGAATTTCTGAAAAAGTGGTCATTTAAAAAACGGCCATAGCTCCCTCAATTCTCAACCTTTTTTCAAATTTCTTGAACTGGAATGTTTATATTGGCAAGGCCAATCGCCCCATTTTTCCAGTACGGATACTCGAGTTGTACTCAGTCAACTGATTTGTTGAACAACCGCAATACAAATATTCTTGATCATTTCGATTTCAGGCAGGCCTCTCCCGCAGCCCAATGGCTGTTCCGATGGGCAACGGTGATGGTTGGTATCGATTGATTAACATTTTTTTCCTCGAGAATTTTCAAATATAATTGTAAGTAATGGGAGAAATTTCGATTTTTGTAAATTGATCAAAGAGATAGAAAAATACCCAGACGAATGGGACCCAGCAGTCAATCAGTCGGTGAAGAGCTCAATAATCGATTCATACTTTCATTGCAAACTAATGAAATAGTAGTATTGTATTTTAAATTAATCGATAAATTGCGCTGCCTCTTTGGAACTTTAAAATCTCCGAATTATTTTCAGGTTATTGCCCTATACCTCAAGGGAGCCGAGCAGGTCCTCCTAGGCGGGTAAGATCACCAAAAATTGAATTGAAACACCAACGCCATTTTACTATCGTTAAATAAATAGAAAAATAAAATAATAATGCTATTGGACATAGTGAAGCGAAACCTATAAATCATCGTTATGAACACAGAAAAACGAAGGAGAAATAAATTAAAATAAATAGATAGCCTCTAATGCATAAATAAATTTTGAAAAATGCAAAAAAAATTTGGTTTGGGAAATTTTCAATTTGTTTTGGGAAGTTTTCAATTTGGTTTGGAAAGTTCTCCATTCGGTTTGGAAAGTTCTCAATTCGGTATGGAAAATTCTCAAATTGGTTCCCGAAATTCCCAATTCGAATTGGGAAATTCTCAATTCGACTTGGGAATGCACGAATGAGTTAGGTACTATGAAATTTGACGAATGTACCAAATGACAATGGAAGCAGTCGTTGGTTATTGGCGGTTTATTGTTAATTCGATAAGGCTGATTTTAGTTTCAGTCGTATGAAGCAGAATGTCTTCCTCCCTTCCCAAGCTACCCTCCATATTATGGTAAGTCTAATACGGGTGTTATTTTGAAACATT
Source organism: Nesidiocoris tenuis (assembly GCA_036186465.1). Lineage (NCBI taxonomy): Eukaryota > Metazoa > Arthropoda > Insecta > Hemiptera > Miridae > Nesidiocoris > Nesidiocoris tenuis. Next base: position 1,186,937 of record AP028918.1, read on the forward strand.
ATGAATCTTCAAGTACCTCAGCATATAACCGATAGGTGTATTACTAACCCAATAGGCATGGAAATGATAATTAATTGCGGCCCTTTCATTTAAGAGCGGCAGGGCACGTCCGGAACAGCTTCGGTAATTTGGCGAAAATCAATCTCCTTAATTTGCATAAACTATACTTTAATTGCCCACTTTAATTTCCAGACGATGGACCAGATTACGATGATGTGAGTATCAGATTAACTCGCCACACAACAGCCCACACATTCGAATCTTATTCCTCAGAACAGTTCAACTTTTACAAGTATAATTTTTACGTAATTAATTATTTCAGGGCGATATTATGCCGAAATGTGAAAAATTAGAATTATCTAATTGGTATAAAATTCTCCATTCGGTTTGAAAAATTCTCAAATCGATTTGGAAAAGCCTCAAATTGGTTTGGAAAATTCTCAATTTGGAATACGCTTGGTTATTGAGCGGAAAGCAATGCTATATATAATAATAATATGTTTAATATTATAATATTGTAATATTGTTTACTTCGAAGAGGATGATTTTGGGTTTCAGGCATGCGAAGCGACCTGGCCTCCCGGCCCATACTTCACTGGATATTATGGTTAGTCTGGATTTGGATTTTATTTTGAGTAAATCAGCCTATACTGCAGTGCTTATCAAGAGTGCAGTAACTCCACTTTTTGGCGGTTTTGAGTTAGACCGCTCTAGAGGTTCATGGGAGGGTAATAAACCATTTATGGGGTCAAAGTTCACCAGAAACTCTTTAATTTTCCTAAACAATACTGAAATGCCAACTTTGATTTCCAGACAAGGGAGCAGATTGCGATGATGTGAGTGGCTCAACTAACTTGCTAAACGATAGCTAAGGATAATCATTACTTTATAATATTTAACTAACAATATTATCCCTCATTCCTTTTATCATTTTTCACGGAAAACGCCCTTTCTTATGGCAAATCAAGTAAAGAATACGAGAAAAATACTCGGAAAATTCCAAACCCATGGCATCATCTTTATGACCGGAAATTCTTGAAAAAATGTACCTAAACAACGCCTAAAGAAAAAAATCGGATAAATTTTGGAAATAGTGTTAGACAATGATAGAAAAGCTGTCAAACGCAAAATGTCGAATTTTCAAAAGAAAAAATTCCACATTTTTGAGATTTATGCTAAATTTTTACCACAAGTCAATTTTAATGAGTACATAACTTTTTTTTTACTCGAGAATTTCGTGTTTTTCAGAGTTAGCAGCACGATTTCGAACCAATCGTTCGGTCTACTGACGCTGATGACTAGGGATCGGATCCGTATGTGTTCACATATTTTTTTCTAGGCAATGTACTGATGTTTTTCAAGTAGGCGTGTTCATATTGACATTTTCTGAACCGTTTAAGCCCACTTTCATTTCACATATTTTGACATATTCCACTATAAATCCATATTTTTCAAATATTTGGTCCACAAAAACACATATTTGCTAATTTTGGGTAGTTTTCCCGAGGTTCACAACTAGAATGAATTAAATTAAAAAAAAAAAATTAGCAAATTTTGCTAAATTTTCGTTTTTTTTTTTTAAATTGGACAACTATTTTCATGCGTTTTGCTTCAGACGGCGTACAGCGTACGGGAAAAAATTATTACAGATTTTTATCTAGACACTCTGAAACGTAAAGGAAAAATTTTCAGGGGGCGATGAAAAAAAACCCGACCGATTACATAGGTACATTATTTCTGGAAATAATTTAACAAAATCTTGATGTTCATTTGGGTTTAAACATTTTTTTGAAAATATTTATACCGTTTTACATATTTTCCACATATTTTTTGAAAATATTTAAACCTTTTTATATATTTTCCACATATTTTTTGCAAATATTTCAACCTTTTTACATATTTTCCACATATTTTATGAAAATTAATACATATATATGTCACATATTTGGCATTTTTAAATACATAAAAATCCGATCCCTACTGATGACTAATGCTCCCCGGAACGAGGTTAGTGTGAAAATTGGAAGTTAACGATAATTTCGTTACAATTCAATTAGGTAGGTTCCTATCTTTTTTTTCAAAGTTGAAGTTTTTTTGAAATTTTAAGTTGTCATTTCCCCAAAAATATGTTTTTAAAATTCCTGAAAATTCTGACCACAAAAAAGTTTTCTTATTGTGTCATGCAAAGGAGTTTTTCAGAGGTCCGTCCGTTGACAGCGCCTTGCATAGTTTTACGTGTTTATCTCAGTACGAATTTGACAGAATACTATTTTGATTTCAGGGTATAACACAACAAATGAAAAGCCCAACCCTCGAGAACAACGCATCAGTGAAAGTTATGCCGAAAATACAAAATGCTATCGAAATTCATTATTTTTGAAACCACCAAACACGTAAATGAGAAAATGGTATGAAAGCGGTTAATGGGTTCTTTGAAGGTGATAACTTCATTTTTGGGTTCACAGCCTTCATTTTTGGGTTCAGCCCACTAGGTATACAAATTTTCAACTCAAAATTAAGTTTTTAGCGCCTATTGTTTTCCATTTTTACCGCGTGAATTTGAAAGTAACACAGGTAATCTGCGGCCTCATTTTCAGACCGGATTCAACCATTCTTTTTGCCGTCCAATTTGTCATGGAATTCACCATGAAAATTTCCATGATCACGACAGCGTCGTGAGGAATAAGGGACATTTTCATATCACCTATTTACCCATTTAATCGTCATGGCAGTCGTTGTGAAAACATACAAATACATCGTCATAATTTGAAAAAAAATCCATTTTTTCCAAATTCATCGCTCTCCGACTCCGTCACAAAATGGTGAGTGATTCGATCTACATTGCCCTAGAGCTTTTCCTTCATGAACGAGGGAGAAAAATATTGTAAAATATATCTAAGTAGATAAGCTTTTTTTACGACAGTGCACGTATTTTTATTAACAATTCTAATCTTTATTTTTATTTTCTAAAAACTCGAATAAAAATTTTTGGCAGGCAAATTGTTACAACGCCGCTCGCAATTTCTACCGTCAGAGGAGGGCAGTCGAAAATTATCAGCATGGTGGGACACCAGCAGTAAGTGAAATTTGCTAACAACGCTCAATATCGTCAATTTTGGTAAGAATTTGGCGTTTGGATAGAAGGCGATGAGCAATAAATCAATATCGTTTCAGGGAGTGTTTTCGCGAGATCAGAATTGCGGAAGGCTTCAAGATCGAAGGGTAATATCCTTACAAGTTCGAATACATGAAATGTCTATAGATTTTGCAAGTGTATCAATTTACGTTGGTGCATAAAAATGATAGACCTATCATCAGACCTGTACTATTAAAAATTTGATCCGAGGCCATTTTGTTTCAGAATTTACAGGCCGAATTCGAGGAAGCCAACCTTTCTGAATCATGTATCAGTGAAAATGGTTAGACAGCCGAAAAATGGTCATCAAAAATTGGAATTTTTAACACGATTCGATAATGTTTTTTTTCTCAATAACCCGATTGATGAATAGCCAAAGATAATTTATCAATAAGCTAAATTCTCAACAAAATAATATTTAGGCAAGTAACTACCAACATTTTTTTATGAAAATCTCCACAAAAGAAAATTTAAATTTACTCATTTAATAGAAAAATTAAGGAGGCAATTCTATCGACAAAACAAACGTTAATTAAAAACACAAAAAAAATTCAAATATTACTAAAATAGCTTGAAATGATCAGTTCTATACCGCAGAACAGTTGTGTCGTGCAGGTGTGGTTTAACAGAAATACCTATTCGAGCAATTAGTAATCATATTTTTTATTTATCAGGTCAAAACGAGCGAAAACTGCTCAATATACAGGAAAAAATGCTTTTCAGAATATCCAAAAATTCAATAAAAATGTACAGTAATAATCGAAGATAATTAATGAACACAAAAGGAAAAAATATTTATGTGTTTCTAGGATGTTTTTTTCAAATTAGAGAAATATCAGAGGCATTGGCAAGCTGAAGATAAGTGAATTTCACCGAAAAACCTTATACCTAGAGCAATGTTGAACATGCTTGCGTTGGGACAAGTCTAAAATTCTTAAAAATTCATAATTTCAGAACCAGAACCTGAACTGGATGAAGTGAGTCTCTCCTTTGGTACATGCGTATCCATCAGAATATCAATTTACCATCAAACTCACGAATAATTACCAAATGAAGCACCCAAACTCGAAAATTCTCAAAAACGTTGATACTTTTTAGTGCATAGGTAGAGAATATTCCAACTTAGGAAATTTTTCAATATTTAACGATACACATTGTTTGGGTAGTGGGATTGCGGATCGGAATACGACGATGCCGACATGTACGAATATGCAAAATGCCCGGAAGATCTGGGAGTTGCCGAAGATTGTCCTCTCCCATCGCCAGACATTACGTGCCCACCGTTGGCCTGCCCCACCTTAACCGATAACGATGACACGTGTGACGAAGGGTGCGTAACGTACAGTAAAATTAACCGGCAATTAAACATTTTATGAACCACCGAAAAAGACCGAGTAGATAAAAGCGAATCTCCCCAAATTGAACAGGTCCGAGTTCCCCGAGGAAGCCACATCAAAGCCCATCATGTGCGGCGATGCGTTGAGGCAAGTAAATGAAATCATCGGGACGATCACGCCGTTCACTCTTCTCGACGAATTTATGGTCAACGTGGCCGAACATACGGCCGACAAAGGGGAAATCATGTTCGATCTCATGTCAAACGAAGTCAGCGATTTTAAGGATCTCATTCGAGAAATCTACGCTCACAGAAACGACAATGTAGGGAACACAACCGAATGTTAAGCCCTTAAATTCAATATTTTCTATTGAACCACCAAAGTGCTTAACCGACTAATCAACACTTTTCCTTAAAAAAAGATGATAATATTGTTGAATTTGCTTATTGGTTTCTAGGTTAGCGAGTTACTAAAAACGGAACAGAAGTCGATAAAAAACAAGTACGAAAGGTGGACGAAGGAAATTCAAAGAAAGACCGACGAGGCGATGGAAAGGCTAATTAAAAACGTACCCGGATTCGACATGAAAGCTTTTAATGAAGATCCAAACAATTACGTGAAAAAGATGATATTAGGGGTAAGACTGAGTCTTGATAAACATGCGCTCATAATACAGGGCTCAACACTGTCTCAACGGCAGATCAGATCCCCGGGTGGCAGTTAGGTGAAATACCTGGAATGGGGTGGCAGTCGGGAACAGGGGCAGGGGCTCGGGTGGTCGTGGTCAAGTGCAGAAGGAGGACCTCGGGTGGCAGATCATTCTTTTTACCAAACGTGTACCTACATGCGACAAAATTAATTGCCAGGGCAACTTTTCAGGATGAAAAGCCACCGGAAGCCTCTGGGACTGCTGGAAGGGAATTGATAATCGGCCAGCATAAGAAAACGTGGCTGCTGAGGGAAGCTGAAAGGATAGAGGTGAAGTTCGGCAATACGTAGGGGCAAACATTTTTGTCAATTTTTCACACGGGCAACACTTCAATCCGTACTTTCGACCCTTTCAGTGTCAAAATGAAGAGAGGATGTGCCGCCTAAACGAAATGATGGCCCATTTAGCGCACTTGAGCGAATGTCTGGCGACCAACAACAAGAAACTGGCCGCCTACAACAGGCAATTAGAAAGCCACGCGACTTGTCTCAGAAACAAGTACGCCGCTATTTAGAAGTAATCCAGACATTTTGGGGCCACCCAGAATCCAAGTTATTGATGATTCGAACAAAATTTACACGGTGGCTCAATATTACGGTATGAAATATTGGAACTCACCCCAAACAGCGGTCACGAGTCCAGAGTCCAGGTGAAATTTCTGCTCGGAGTTCGGTTGAAGAAGTTTGGAGTAACAATCGCAGATCACCATTTCATTACCACTAACCACACACTACATCACTGAACACACAAACACGCGAAGCGGCTCATCACACTCCTAAACTTGAAATTGAATCGGCACATAACATGAACATGACGCCCGAAGGAAAACGCGAGCGCGACGCGACAACTGAAAAAAGAGCAAGAGGAGAGGGGAAATGAGAAGTGGGATGGGAGATGAGACAGTGAGAACTATCGATTTACAGGAACATCGATGTTTTGCTCTCGATAGTCAATGGCTTCTATGAGATTTGTTTGAACATTAAAAGTTGAACGGAACCACTGAACCCATGGCATCGACCAATAACATCGATGTTGAAGAACTTTGGCTTGAATTCGCATTTAGTACGGAAAGTCGTCGTCAGCAAAAAAACTGTTATTCAAAAAGTTGTTATTCAATGATGTCTCCACTCGCATCATACCAGTTCCCGATGTACCAGCATTTTTTGTTCATTGTCAAATATTTTCGCACAGGTTAGCATACAATGAAAAGAGAATCGCCTGCATGGTGGATGAAATCGAGGCTGTGAAACGAGAGGAAAAAGTTCACTGCCCGATTATCGAGCCTGACGACATTCTGACCGCCTACCCTCAGGGATATGACTATTGTTAAAATGCGCCGATTACAGAACTAAAATCGCCGGAACTGGAATAAACAAATTTTCGAAAAAAAAATATGAAATTGGAAATGTTTATTTACAGGTCTACCAACCAATTTTAGGTACAAAGGTACCTACTTACCTAATTTTTCTGTGCTTGACAAAACCAAACACCCCCGGTTAAAATCGTTGTTTTATAGTGAGAATTTTGTGTCATCTACTATTGACGGGAACGACCGTGAATGACGTTTCGCATTGAAGTCACGTATGGCTCGTAAAGATTGTGTTAGATCAGCTTTGTAGTCGAAATTTAGTCGCGGTTGCACACGGCACAGTGTTCATTCTTCTAGTAGAACGTCAGGCAGGTGTCCAATCTGTGATAATGAGGATTTTAGTGGTTTTCTTTTTCACGTGTAAGTTGCACCAAGTTTTTACAGCGTGGTAGTTAATTAAGTTCGTAACTGATTATTTATGATGCCTAGCATGTTTTGATTGCGTTTGCAAACCAGTGGTGCGTAGATAACACGCAATACTTCCATATTCTGAAACGTAAAATTGTGACACAATTTGATCATATTTTGACTGCTTTTAAGGGTGTTTAGGCCAAACATATAAAAAACTCACTATTCAAATTTTAAAAATTGGCCGAAATAAAAGTGCGCCAGATTATCCGAATATAAAAAATATCCAAATATTCTGCAAGATAAAAAAAGATTTTTAGACCAAGAACGCTCAAATCGGTTCATTTTTGTTTCCGGGAAAAAAATAGAAAACACTAGAAATGCAAATATATCGGAAGTACTGTGAGTTATTCAAATTCCAATTAAACAGGGTGTTAGGTCAAACATTTCAGTTCAAGAAATTTGAAAAAAGGTTGAGAATTAAGGGAGCTATGGCAATTTTGAAAATGACCACGGACGGATACACGGATGCACGGACACTTGTTCGGGAAGTGATTCTGAGTAAATGCGTACAAGAAAAAGTTTTTTCTGAAGCTCCGTTCCAATTCTCGATTTTACGACGATTCCAATTTACTCGTTCACCTATGGTTTTTTTCTTTGCATTTTAGTGACGGTCATTGCGATGACTGGATGTTCAGTCGTAACAAGTTCAACCGAAACCCCTGCGTATTTTCAACTCTCTGATAAAGACGTCGATGCTGCTTATTTTGAAGATTACCAAGCCAGACATGACGGCGCTCGCCCGACTGCTGAATTGGATCATCACCATAAATCGATGAAATATGATACTAACGGCGTCTGGAGTGTTAAATTTTCCGTTTTCTTGCTGGGCTTGAATGCTTGTCTCTTTTTGTGATTTTACCTATTGTAAATTGCTTATACTTATGAGTGAATTAAATACTTTTTCTATCCGCGCTATTTCATGCCAAACCCGTATTCTTGGGCGACTCAAGTTAGATATTGCAATCTGACCGAAATTTCTGTTGTTTAATCCAGTTCATGATTTCGTAAAAATCTAAAAACTCGGCTTTTTACTGATTTATAACAATAGGTACTTACTTAGTTGAGCTGTAAGAGCTCTGTATAATTCGTGACTCCTCGTCCGTAACTCCTCTTTTGCGGGATATTAGTTTTCGCGCAGTTGGCAGCACTGCCAGACAGCCTGCTACTGGAGGAGGGTTGTTGAATCGAACGGCGCGCCCCACACGGCAGTCGACCGGGCCGTATCACGCGAGAAACATCTTTCCCACCGGTTTAGTACGAGGAGTGGCTCTCTTATCAGTTTGTGTTCCGACGTTGTTTTCGACTTCCGTTGACGTTTTTCCGCGCCGATATTCGGGATCGTCGTTGCGATGAACGGGCCGAAACGACGACATTGGCGGCCGTGACGATGAATTCGACGGCGAGTTGAGGTGAGTTTGAATTTTTATTTAATTTCAAAACACGTTATCAGTACTGCTGCACTTGTGTTACCAGCTGACCGGCTCGTTGAAAACCGCGTGTTTCCTCTTCGGAATTTAATTATTATTATTCTATTATTGAAATCTATTTCTAAGAATCTATTCTTTATTTAGGAATTGCAAGGGGGTTCGGAGCGCTATTACGACTAAAAACTTGGTTCGCTTATGGTTAATCGTGGATTTCTTAATCGTGTTTCTTACTTACCGTCTATCTCGAAGCTGCTAACACTTTCGGGAATTCCCAATTTTGAGGAGATTTTGATTCTCACTAAGGGGCTATCCTAGGACGCTTGCATTTGCTAAAATTTTCACTAGGTAAGTATGTATGACGGTCAATGTTCTAGGGGAAATGTAGTGCAAACGTCCTAGGATGAATCTAGCTTTAGATGAATTGATAAACCGGCCTTGAATGTTCATTTTGTTTGTGTTGAAATATTTTTTGACCATAATAACGTTAGGTTGGCTTTATTGCAAATCACTGTACCTTTTGCCTGCTATGTTCGTATGACGATACTCCAGGAACGCTAAACATGATCCCTATCTACCATTTCGCCTCGGGTCACAGGATATTTCCATTTTCTCTAAATATAGTTTATCCCGGAATACGCCGATTACAATATTCATGCATTTAAAGTGGAGTCACGCGAGATATTTGCAAGGGAATACCTTTATTGTATTACCGGAGTGGAGTCAATGACGATTTCGTGTACACATTCTTGGAAAATTTCTGCATAGAAATTCAACGCGTTTACTGTGGCCTCGATATTCTGACAACTTTACGTAGGTACTTTGATTTTTGGCGAGTTTTAAAATTTTCATAGTGCGTTTCCTGACATTTTTCTGTTTGAACAGCCTCCAAATTTGTCCAAGTCGAATTGCTTTGGTTCAAACATGCACGTATCAAAATTAGGAAGTATTGTGTGTTATCCACGTCCGACGTTAATCCGCCTCTATTTTCAACCTTTTTCCTAAACGTTCAGGTAGACGTGGAATAATGTGTGAATTTTTCTTTTCAAAATGACCAAGCTGCTGCAACGTTGTAGAAGATCTGACAACGTCGCACAGGGACCTGGGTCGGCTAATTAGAGGATTACAGGGCCTTTGTCCGAAATTACTTACTTGGACAAATCTATTCTACTGATTTGTTTCGGGCAAATGGCATACGCTGTTTTGACGGCCAGCAAAGTGCGCCATAAGATGATATAAAATCTTCAAGTTAGGAGTTAAAAAATGTCGTTTTTACCCCTTTTTCCTTTTTGGACCTGAACTTATCAGAATTCCGGTGACAGTAGCTCCGCTTTATCAGCTTTTACAGCTATTTTATTTCTTTCTAACCGAGGAAATGCAGTTTTAAAATTAATTGAATTAATTTTGTTGAAAGTTAGAAATTTGTCATCTTGGCTTCCGAATTCGTGGGTATTTTCGCATCCTGTAACATCATTCTTCGTCATTTCCTCATTCCTCTGACTCAGACTACCATATTGCAGGGTTTTCAATGTTAGCAATACCTTGTCGCAATATAAGCTCGCAGCTCCCCGAAATTCGTCCCAATAGATATCATGGCTTTGGTACAGAATGTTGCCAAAATGTGAGGGCATTGTGAACTACCTATCTCCCGTTCAAATTGTGCCCGTACGGGTTACAAAATGATATTCTTTGTCTTTTTGTTTCGAATCCGGAGGTCGATGTACCGGATTTTCCCATTGTCATCGTCTTCCTATATCGCAGGACGCCTTCGGTAGTTCCCATCCTATCGACTTCCATCGGTTGAACGAGGGTTCAAATTGACATGTGCATAGAAGGTCTATTATTATCGATAGGATCCCGTTGTAACAATTGTTATCACCTTCTCTTCCATCAATGGACACAATAAGATTTTTCTCTTTGTCTTCAACTAGATTAACGACTCGCGGGGCCTTTTATTCTCGTTGCTCCAAGAAACTTTCAGCCCTTTTCTTTCGCTTGGAAGTTGGTCAGGTTCGAAACAGTTGCAACCTAAGGGAAGTTGGATCGACGGCAAAAACAATCTGCCGTTCTGTTACGGAACTTTGTTTAATTACGAATGAGCCTAATTACATTTCTCTTGGTTTTCATCCGCTGCACTGCATAAACTGAAATGCCCTCCGGGCTCAAGTTGAAAATAATGTGCGAATTTTAGTTTCTAATTAATTGGCCGCTCTTTTTTAATTAAAATTTAAAAACTTCAAAACATCGGAAGGCGGTCTGGATAGGACTCCGAGATAGATCAGTGAATGTAACTTGGAAATGTCGGATTCATAACTATACCGGTTGTTCGCACTTAAGGCTGTTTTTCTTGAAGGGGTCGATTCTTCAGTTTATTTGCTACAATTTTTGTTCTATAAACGTTTTTTTGAGCCCCTGAAGAAGTACACTTTTTTTGCTTTGAAGTTTTTTCGTATTTTCGACTTGGTCTCAGTAAGATGGCAGTAAGTCACTCAAATTTTGTTGTAATCATAAATATAATGGTACCGTTGGAAAGAGCATTCAATTTCAAATAATCTTACGGCATTTGCTGCTTCCGTACATTAAGTTAAATAAGCAGAAAATTGGGCCAACGTTGAAAAATTTCCAATTTCCAAGAAATTACCACCATCATTTTGCTAGGTACACTGAAAAAAATAAGCGGTTCTGAGTGTTTGAGGTCTATGATATGATTTGGGTATAAAAATAAATTTTTGCGGTTTTAACTCAAAATTGTCTTTTTACGGGGCCTTTTTACTTCATAAAGCCTAGTGTCCTTGATAATTTACAAAAATTGCCATAGTTCCCTCAAATCTCAACCTTTTTTCAAATTTCTTGGATTGGGATGTCTCAGTAAGACCTATTACCCTTTTTTGTGTTTTTAATTTTATGTTATCCAGCCCATAAAAATGAACCGATTTGAGCGTTCGCAGTCTTTCATAGTGAGTTTTTTGTTATTTTTGACCTAAACACCCTCGAAAGTAGTCAAAATATAATCAAATTGTGTCAAAAAATTAGGTGTTATAACTCGCGGGTTGTCTTGAGCGATGAAACACTTGCCAAAATAGCTATTATACCTATTCCCTCTTATCAGGGACCACTTTCTAAAAGCCATTAGCCGGCAATCGTGAATTATACACAGGTCTGCCGACGGGCAAGGCGGTGCCGCGATCAAAAATTCCGCGGTAATGCTATTACGCTCCGACACGCGGCTGCCTTCCTACTTGCGAGCTGGCGAGGGGCTGCCATAATGAGGTCCTCCCTCGGCCTTTCATCAAAATCGAGCCTCCGTACTGTAGCTTGACGCAATGCGTCCTGGAACTGAGAGCGTTGAACGGCCTGGCGTAACGATACTGTTTCGGTAGGACTCCCTCGAATCGGAAAAAAACTTGAAAAAGGAGAAATTGCATTAAGAAATTTGTGCCAAACCGTTTAAAGACAAATCTTCCGAAAAAACATTCCCGCCTATGGTAAATCGAGCGAGAAACCCGGGAAAAATGCTCGAGAAATAATTAACTCACGGCATCACTTTCAAAATTGAGTTTTTGTGTTTTTAAAAAATGGACTATCATAATGCCGACTGCACCGACAGGATGTCTTTAGTACAATTTTCACGGCCCAACTCCGCTGTCGAAGCAAAAATGCTCGTCATGAGCTGACAAAGCTGGTGAGGCATTGAGTTGCCGTGTGTCAGAGTACATAAGTGCTGTGAGACTAGGGCGACGTGTCCTGACTAGTTCCGACCCTCTCCTTGAAGGGCACGCCCGGGACAACTTCGGTTATCGGAACGCCGAATTAGTTTACTTTTACTTTTTTACTTGAACCCCTTAACCTTTTCCGATCGGATTGCCAAGATAGTATGTCTCAAAATGGAGCAGACCTCAAATTTTGAGACTAGTTTCGTCAAAATCGGAAAAGTGATTCAATACGAAGTGGCTGTACTACATTTTTGACCTAAATCCGTTTGATCTAAGGCGTACGGTGGACGGAATTATTTATTGCAGATTTGAGTTTTAGATCCTTTGATATGTTAAACATAAAAGTTTAAGGGGGTGTTGTTGAAGGAATTTCCGACCGATTACATAGGAACTTTTGGAAATAATGTACCAAAAACTTCAACTCCAATTTGACTGAGGAAAGGGCAAAATCATCAAAAATTTTCGTTCGCTAAAATATCCTCTCGTAAGTTGGCAGAAGGACAAAATTGACGATCGATGCGTTGAGTCATGAACAGATGCATGGATTCCCCTGTCATCGGCGTCTAGTTACACGGGCTGGCGTATGTTACGTAACCTTTTCCGCCCACCAAAGCGAAACCTGCGGTTTTTTTGGGGTAGGGCAGTGAACGGCCCCGTGAACGACCGGATCAACCGACCGAGCGGCCACAATATCCAGATGTCACTCGGTCAAGGCCCAAGACCAAAGAGACAGTTCGATTTTACCAAGAAAGTGTGTGAATAACTTGTTATGTGTGCCTCCACTTAACGGTAACAAAAAATTCACGTTACTGACGTAGCTTTTTTTATATATTCACAATGGAAATGGTCACCGTCGTCCATTAAATTTTTCAACTTTGTCCCAATTTTCCGCTTATTCAAATTGACTTTAAAGAACTGCTTATACCGTAAGATTGTAGGAAATTCAATGGCTTTCCAACGGTACC